>LJIJ01000011.1:0-672161 GCA_001718145.1 Orchesella cincta
TGTTAGAAGTGTGCTGCTTTGTTTTTGCGCTTTAAAGTTTCCCCCCGTCTTACCAAATTATTTAGGAAGGGAAAGTTCAAGAGCGAAATTTGTTACAAGCGTTATATTTGGAGCTTAAAACTCCGTAACCATTTGAGGCAGCACACAGCTGAGAAGTCATTTCCCAGTTTCATTCGCGAAAAATTGTTTCCTGTCATATACGTTGCGCTTATAATGGGAAACGATGAACGAACGAGGAATTTGCGGGCAGTTTGTAGCAGAGAATTAGCAGTCAGGGGTAGCTAAATATGTTCCGTTAATACCGAAAGCATAGGAGTCACGCAGTCGTGATCACTCCATGTTCAAGACATTGTCTTCAACCTACACCCAATTCCGAATCTTGGGAAAAAGCAATATCTGACGACCAACCCGGTGAGAAAACGATTGATAGCTTTTTTTTGTCCACACATATGTGCTCCTTTCTTTGAAGTCTCCTCCCCTCTTTTGTGATGTGTGTCAACTCGTGCTATTTTATATTTTTTTCCTTTCGCCTTCCGTAATTTTTCCCTTCCGCCTCCACTTCTTCACATGTCAACGACCACAGATTTAAATTAAGTCTAAGGACTAATATAAAATTAAAAGTTACTTTTGATTAAACTCAATCGCTTGTATTCAAAAATCTTAATGATTATAAACAAACTACATTATTATAACACCCGTATTTTTATAACATTCGTGATATCAACATGATGTACATAAAAATCACTAGACATTGCTTTCTCTCAAAACTCGAAATTGGGGCAGGTTGAGACAATGCCTTCTGAATGGAATGGTCACGGCTACGTGACTCCTATACTGTCGATAATAAAAGAACATATTTAACTACGTTTTTCATGAATGCCTTATTGAATTTTCATTTTGTAAACCTTGGAATGATTAATGATACTGTGGTTAAAAAGATTTTCCAAATCATATAAGATAACGTTTTTCCCGTGTAAATCAGAATTGGTTGACCAATGCTTGGTTGGCTGCTAATTCTTTGCTATACACATGTCCCGCAAAAATCCCTCGTCCGTTCGTGGATCCTATCCCAATATGAACGCAACGTATCTGACAGGAAACAATTTTTCACTAATGAAAGAGTGGAAAGACTTGTTACCTGCGTACCGCCTCATATTGATACGAAGTTGTCCTCTTAGTAAAAGTAACTCTTGTAACAAATTGCGCACTTAAACTTTCCCTTTCTTAATAATTTGATATGACGGGACAAAACGTGCAATAACAAAAACAAAGAAGCATACTCTTGACACAAATACTTCTCATGTTACATATGTGTTGATAATGTTATAAATATAGATTACTAACCTAGGTTTGTTGCAAAATAGCATTGCAAAACACATTCAGTACAATAAAAGCCAGCTTGACGGAGTGGTGAGCAAAATGTTCTCAAGCGTACGACTTTCCATAAATTCTGTATCTGTGAGGCTATGTTACTTGTTTGGGAGTACAAATAGCCTTTGAGCTCGTTGAAAGTTTGAAAATTTCATTCGCAATATATGCAAACAGGCAGCAACCCTTTCACGTCCACACGCAACGTGCCAACATGCAATTTCTGACAACCATGGAAAAAGTAGCCTTACAAACAGTGAAGGAATATGACTTTCTATTAGTGTGAGATCTCAAATGAGCTGGATGTCAAGGTTTCAAGGATAAAGTTTGTCACAATTTAAACATAGACATGTAATTTTGGCCATGCAGAGGCCTGTTGAGCTTTGAGGAATGTCATTGACATTGAAACTCAGACTCACATTCATGCATAATTAATATCCAAATAACAAGCTTGAGACTCTTTTTTGGGTTATATAGGTAACATGTTTCATTTTGGAAAGTCACTAATGAAAAAAAGAAGCAGTGCCAAAAGCCAAAACAATAAATTTCTCGGAGACATGTCTCTCTTTCAAATATTGTGAAACCAACGAGTGCAAATTACCTTTCCCAGCTTGCGATTACTAATCGTCACCTGGCTTGCATGAAATGAGGAACTTGAAATTTGTGTAGCTATCTATTAGTCATTTGTTGTACAATAAACCGCAATGTCACACATATTATTAGGTAATCAAGTATCAGTTTAAATTTAAAGAAGTGTATACTATACTCACATAGAAGTCCATATAAAACCCAAAACCAACAATTCCAACCAAACATCCTGTTGCATTTGAATCATTTGCTTTAAAAGAATTTTCCTGAAGGAGCTTCTAGTTGATTTACACTGAAAGGCAATTATACGCAAATATAACTGAAATGATCACCAGTTTATTTAAACCCGTGTGATCATTTGCTTACTCGATTTTTAGAGGAAATCTATCGGCGAAATTAAAATCTTACGACAACGCAAATTATCTTAAGTCTGAATATGAATTTTAATTAAAAACTTTTATTTAACACAACGTTTACCACTTATTTAATTAACTTGAGCATGTAGACTTTACATCAACGAAACAGTATTACATTGCATGTCACCAGGATTCAAGATATACCTTTTGACCATAAGCATTTGAAATCCTGCATTACCACCAACAGGGAATAAGTATATTATTATACGATATTACAACACAAGCATTTGTAAGGAAAGCAGGGAATTAGGACAAAGGCAAGAAAGGTCAGGCTTGAAGTTCGCGCAGAAGCCAAAGAGTAGTACACATCTCGCTAGGAGATGGCATATGCCAGCTAGGAAAGAGTAGGATAACATGACGTGGTGAGTTTTTGCTGGAACAGCTAGCAACAAAAGAGACAACAAACAGTCAGTCAGGGATTTGAGATTCATTCCCTCTTCCGATGTGGTATACAGAGTATCTGTTTGAGGATTCTGGACTGAGTAATTTGATATATTTAGGTTCGTAATTATAGTTGATGGTGGTTGACCGTTAATAATAAAACAACTGTTGAGCTGTGCAAAAGGAATTGTGTGTGTTGTTTGAGTTGTGACATTTGTTATTGACTTGAAAAACTTGGGTCAGCTAGGGGCTCTGACTCCAAGCATCGCAATTGTTCTACACATTTCCCGTGGAAAACCTATCTCTTCACAGTTAGGGGTCCACTTCTAAACTGGAACCGAATTAGCTGAAGTCTCTGGGTCAAGGGTTTGCTGCTGCGGGTGAATCAGGATATTCTGAGCCAGTCAGAACGTAAGTTGAACGTGACTGGGATTTACTGAACTTTCGAGTTATCAATTGCGTAACACAGGACTAATTGGTTGAGAGTTGTGGAGGTTGGGCATTTGTTTCGTGAGTGTTGACCTCGCCTCAGCCTGATATGGCGACCTTAATTTTAACCGCATATTAAGCACCTAGGCTTATCGGAGACGCATGTAGTTTGGTTTTCGTTTAGAGAAAAAGAAATAGTACAACATTCATGTCATAGTTTGGCATTTTTGTGGAGCATATTGATGATGAAGATGAATATTGTGGCATAATTTTTTTTTGTGGGCTGTGCGTTGGAAATTGAGAAGGTGAGGGGAAATCGATTGCGAATAAACCCTCAACCTTTTGGTATTTCATTGGAATTTTTTCTCCTAGCTGGCCAAGCATTCCATCTTGACATTGGAGTAGGAGGTGACGGAGAAAGTGGTAATCGACTGCGATTACCCTCTCCAGTTGGCAAATTGGTCGACATTTTGGGGAGTGAAAGTCAAACTGACGATCACTCCTCAGCTCACTGGTATTGTTGATATTAGGGAACAGGGAAGGTGGGAAACAACTGTGTTACCCCTTCACGGTGGTGAGCAGGCTTTGAATCAATTGTGATTCATCCACTCATCCCACCACAGTGTTAGCTATTGTAGTGGAGGAGTCAATTGTGATTCCACCTAACAATAGCTACACTGGATTGCATTGGAAAGGGTGAAACAACCGTGTCTCCCCTGACCTAACAATTGTTCTCGAGGTAACCAACTGGGGTGATTCAACAGTGAGTCCCCAACTAGTGAGAACGGAATCGGGCTAAGCATTTAAAGCAGAAAAAAAGTATACAACGCAGCACACCCACACATACCACACAAAGCAAACATAGTCAGCACACTATTAGGTCATGCTAGTTTTTGCTTACATCATAAGTAATGAGTAGCTAGTACTAGTAAACTACAACTACAATCTACAACTAACAGTTAACCTGTGTCAAGTTGGAAAAGTGTAACAATTTGTACAATAACAGAGATTATTAGTACAAATACAAGAAAATACCTGTAATTAACAGAAAATTACGGAAAATTGAGAGACAAATTTAGGAGAAGTAGTGTTGAGTAGCAACCTTGTTTCTCATGTTATTTGCTGGCATATTTATATGCAACTAAGTTGAGGAATGTCTGGTAACTGGCTCTGATGACATCCAAAGAGGTGCAGAATTTGTTAAATTCTGGAGCAACCATTCTGAGTGGACCACGCAGAACCAGAACACCCCCAACTAGCTCAACAGCAAACAACGAGAAACAAACAAAGAAGAAACTGGTTATCCCAACAATTACTACAGCAACAATAGAGAACGTTGTGGATTTCGAACTCAACCCATTACTGTTTGAATTGCCTTTTGGGAATTCAAATCACGAGGAGAAGCTGAATCAATCAGAGTCAACGGAAGTGGATACTGAGGGAAAAGAAGATTTCCTTGACGCTTTTGATTCTCAAGACCCATTCGATTTTACAATGGAACCGGACGTGAAAGCAGAGGTGCAGCGGATGATTGATAGTTCATTAGCTACCCTCAAAGCTGACAACACAATACTGAAGCATGACATTAGCAAAATGCGGAATAAGCAATCAACATTAGAAGCCAACAACGCAGCACTAGAGAAGAGGGTACTACGTTGGAAACTGAACTGCAGAAAGTCTCAGATGACCCAGCAGCGAAAGTTATCAGAGCTTTGACTGACCTACGGTTACCGAATACAGCAACAGCTATTCCACTACCCGAGTTTACCAGACAAACAATGTCAGCTGAAACATACCTGAACAATCTGGAAATTTTTATGAGAGGCAACAACATCAAAGATGCTGACTTCCTTGGAGTTGTCAAGTCTTTCCTGTCGCAGGAGGGTCAACACTGGTTTGCAAACAACACACAATGGATTAACTCATGGGCAGCATTCCGTGGCCAATTCAAAATTCGTTTTGATGACTTCATGGAGCAAGACAAACGGGAGAGAACCCTCCACAACACCAGACAAGGACTTGATGACCCCGGAAGAGTTTATCTACTCAACCCTGGAACTGGCAAGGAATGTCTATCCGTTAAAAACGGAAACGGAACTTGTCAGACATGTCCAGAGAGCTCTTTACCCCAGATTAGCTACAGCAGTTGGACCAAACATGCAGCAAACGGTCCAACAACTCATTTCAGCTTGCTCGGTTGTGACGGAAAGCCTGGTTGCTGAGGACAAAGTGAACAGAAGAAAGATCGACGTCCCGTTCATGAATAGAACGGAGAAACAGATCAAATCAAGACCACTGTCAGTCGAGAAAGCGAAGAGTAATGAAGAACCCGGCGCGAGTTACGCAGTTTTTGAGAATGTTAACTTCAGAGGTCGTGGCCGTCAACGAGGACGGAAACGAACCAACTGGAATAAATGGGAAAATGAGAATCAACAGCAGAAGGAAGATAGAAAAGAAACAGAATCAAACAGAGCAGACAAAAAAAAAAAAAAGGAAAGGCTACAAAGAGCAAGCCACCAAAGAATCCATCTTCCAATGACGAACCCGTCATCTGCCATAACTGTGGAGGAAAGAACCACCTTGCAAAATTTTGCACTGCAGATGATGGATATACAATGTACCAAGGCGCACAAACGTCTTCGGGAATCAGAGTTCGGGACTAAGAAGGGAGGATACGTTAACAATCCCAACGTATCAGTCCCAAAATCAGGAGAAACTCAATTGGGGATAACAAGTACAAGACAATAACTCAATCTACAACAAGAGACGGGATAGTATTCGCAACAATTGGCAGTTTGAAAACAAATTGGAAAGCAGACGCAGGCATCGGAAGAAAAAGAAATGTTGAAGAAATCAGGGTAACGTGAGCGAAAGTCACAATCAGATGTACAACCAGTACGTTTCTATCGAGCTACTGTCACACTGAGCATCCCAGCAATCGTAGTTATCAGGGAAACCGCATAGGCGATCGGCAATCGTTTTTGCGGGGACATCAAATGAACACCGACATAGAAGAGGAGAAGGGACTCAGTTGATAGAATTCGATAATTTCAGGCATCGTCTCTAATCCTAGGAGGACATTGCGCGGAAATACAGTGAGCAGCGATGGCGTATAAACCAGAAATCGTTTGCTCGCCTCTGATACGCTTACTGAAGAATCGGAGTGGATGAGATCGATGAACTTGTTTGGGCTTACAAAATTTGAAATTCGGATCACCAGTAGAGGAGATCAACAACCGGAGACTGAAGTGTTGTTGGGATGATTTTGGCAGCAACATAGTGGCTTGCGCTCAGAATCATGCGAGAGGGACTGCAGTAGCGGTGATCGTGGAGATGAAACTATGGAGTTTCAGCTCACCCAATATCTGGCGTCGGCGGAGGTACACCGTAAGAGAAGCTTCCGGGAAGAACTTTCGCTCAGAGAACTCTTCGGCAGGGCTAAGCAAGGTATGCAAAGAGGATTCGCACCAGCAAGACAGGACAGAAAAACAGCAAGAATTAAGAAAAAGAAGAAAATTTGAAGTAAGAGCGGCACAAGAGAAGGAAGAATGCAACTAAGTAAAATACACATTGCGTGCTGTTTACACTTGTTTGTTGAAGAGAGAAAACCTGGAACAGACACCCAAAACTTGTACATCAGAAAGGAGAGGATAAGATAGAGGACGTGGGAAAGAATAATCCACTATGTCCAAAAGGCCGTAGACTACAGAAAGCACTTTAGCTTCTGGTTTGTCGAGGGCGAGAAGATTTGAAGGAAGGAAGGATGAGCTAAGGACTAAGCATTTTCGAGTTCAAGATTCGGACAATCGGAATATAATATTTGAGAATAATTTGAATGATTGATTTGTTAAAGACAATATTTATGATAATATGTAATGGATCTAGTTAAGTTTAAAGATATTACATTAGTTATGTATTTTGGGAGCAGTAGAGTGCTCAATGGTAAGGAAGATAGGAGATAATGTGAAGTGAAGTAGAGGAGAAAGGAGAAGGAAATATTAGGAGTTAGACGAAACATTAGCACAGATTTTTCACAGATTGGTCAGGAGGAAGAGTTAATATTTGACGAAACAGATAGTCTGGGCCACGAGGTAGAGAGAAATGAGCTGAATAGTTTGATGGGTTACGAGTATTGGTATGTTTGCTATTCTTTTGTGAGCTGAGACCTGAATTTTTGGAAAACCGCTGGACCCTCTTGAGAGCAGGGGTAACCGACGGAGGGCCAATTTAGAGGCGCAGTGTAAGGAAAGCAGGGATTTAGGACAAAGGCTAAGAAAAGGTCAGGCTTGAAGGTTCGCGCAGAAGCCAAAGAGTAGTACACATCTCGCTGAGATGGCATATGCCAGCTAGGAAAGAGTAGGATAACATGACGTGGTGAGTTTTTGCTGGAACAGCTAGCAACAAAACAGACAACAAACAGTCAGTCAGGGATTTGAGATTCATTCCCTCTTCCGATGTGGTATACAGAGTATCTGTTTGAGGATTCTGGACTTGAGTAATTTGATATATTTAGGTTCGTAATTATAGTTGATGGTGGTTGACCGGTATAATAATAAAACAACTGTTGAGCTGTGCAAAAGGAATTGTGTGTGTTGTTTGAGTTGTGACATTTGTTATTGACTTGAAAAACTTGGGTCAGCTAGGGGCTCTGACTCCAAGCATCGCAATTGTGTTCTACACATTTCCCGTGGAAAACCTATCTCTTCACAGTTAGGGGTCCACTTCTAAACTGGAACCGAATTAGCTGAAGTCTCTGGTCAAGGGTTGCTGCTGCGGGTGAATCAGGATATTCTGAGCCAGTCAGAACGTAAGTTGAACGTGACTGGGATTTACTGAACTTTCGGGTTATCAATTGCGTAACACAGGACTAATTGGTTGAGAGTTGTGGAGGCTTGGGCGTTTGTTTCGTGAGTGTTGACTCAGCCTAGCCTGAAATAGAGAAAAGACAAGACTGCAATCCAGGAAAAAAGTTGACAAGAAGACAGTATCGAGCTCCCAAAGTGAAAGCAAAACAATTGGACGGAATACCGAATGAATGGATCAACAAAAAGGAAGAGTGGAAGGATTCCAAACATCCTCTATTTTTTGTCTGGATCGTTCCTAAAAGCCATAAGCCAAAGCCATCATTTACGTTTATCCTTTTGTTCGTACATCCCATCCGGTTTATTTACATTTTTCCTCGTT
This sequence comes from Orchesella cincta, assembly GCA_001718145.1. Classification (NCBI taxonomy): domain Eukaryota; kingdom Metazoa; phylum Arthropoda; class Collembola; order Entomobryomorpha; family Orchesellidae; genus Orchesella; species Orchesella cincta. The sequence goes on from LJIJ01000011.1 coordinate 8,367, forward strand.
GCCGATGGCAGAAATGTTGAAGGGCCAGGTATATTGATAGTAAATGGATGGAAAGCGTTGGGCATACACGTTAGTGGTAACCTTATGAATTTTTCGTGTCCTGCGATAATCTGCTGGTCATGTCATGTTATTAAATACCCTTTATCTTCCTTAAACGTGATTGCACTCCTAATAATCCCTATTTTTCTCTACAAGTATAAATCTTTCAAGGTTTCAAGCTTAGTTAGGTACAGATCAGGGAGAAAAGACGAGGGGAAACTTTCGCTATGCTTGGCTGCACTTTTATGACAGGGTCTGAAGTCAGGAAGGAAGTGCTCCTAAGTACTTATTCCTTTCTCTCTACTTTCTGCCATTCCAAATACTTATACAATATTCCCTAAGCTTGACTTCTACGTTGTAATCCTGACGTTGAACTCAAAGTACGTCTGTATTTCACATGTTGATCCTGTGGAGCAACGGGATACGATTTGATGAGCATATTGTTTGATGTTTGACGAGGTGATAGTGTTGTTGAGACGATGATGATATCAACTCCGACTTTACGAGATAGTTTCTTTTGTAGGGAAGAAATATGATGTGCTGGCTGCACATCGTATATAAATTTTGACGGCGAGGAGACAAACTTAAGCTTAAAAAGTTAAGCCTTTGAGTTTATCAAAGCCTTCAACTAAGTGCCTCTCCGGAAAAGGCTTCAGTACTACAAACTACAAAGTAGGTCACAATCTCCTCATATTTCATTTTTTGAAAAGAAGCCATGCAATGCATATTTGAAGAGTGAAGGGAGAGTTTAAAAACTGACGAGTATATACAAGGATGACGTTGAGTTATTTTTATGTATCTTTCTGCAAATTGAATTATTGAAAATTTACACGCTAAATCTATTTACAAAAAGTCGTTGATCACCGCTGCCTATATGCTTGTCTATTACTATAACTATAACATTGAGCTTTACAATATGTCAACATCATAAATATCGAACGAAGAGCTATATTAGTTTAAAAACCTTGATGTATAAGCTAAAATGTGTCACATAAACCTGATCTACTCTACAAGTGTACATTTCAGACTGCAGCACGGCCTACCATCTTAGTTTCAAATTCTGATATGCCTTTCCATCAGATTACGAAGCGTTATAATCAAATTTTTTATAGTAAAATCTATCATGTTATATGCAAAGGATATCTATATAGTCTGTACTTTATACTTTTTTCATATTCTGCAGTGTCAGTTTGAAAGTTCAGCTGCACTTGTTTTTATTTTAGTGCGAATGTCCTCCTCTAATATAATCGGCGTTTGCAGTCGCTCAGTCTACTAATCACGTTTTCCCGTTCTTAGCAAGTGGGTGGATTGAAGCCCATAATAAATATGAGCATATTTTCTAGAAAATCCTTGTGTACATAACTATATCCATAATAATGCCAACTAAGCGACATCCTGTTTTTGCTTAGCAAGCAGGAGTAAGAGTGTAACTAACTATATTAGTAGTAGTAGTGTATCATGTCACGACGCACGACCCTGGATGAACAAGGAACCTAGAGTAAGCTTGTGGTAGGTGCTTACAAAACCAGATCATGGAATTCACTTTGCGTCTCCCTCCACACTCCTTATCCATTGTCCTACATCCTTAGTTATATTTTCACTTACTCGACCATCATAAAATCGCCACTTAGTTAGCATGATACGTCCGTACTCCACATCACTGCCACTTTGTACTGCTCGAGTTTTTCTACTGTAGCCATACTGTTTGTTGATTTCATGATCGTTCGTTTTAACTGCACTCACTGGAACTGGCATGCTGACACCCCTACTTTTCTTAAGTACCAAGTACAAACTCAAGTGTAGGCAAAATCAAAATGTCATATTTGCATGTAAGTGTATATATCTGCCTATATTTTTCCATCAACCATACGGACAAGCCAAAAATTCTCTCGTAAATATACAGAAAGGGGAAGAGATACTCAAGGGGCATTAAGCATCCCATAAAGGGCTCTTTCCCCTAAATTTCAATATGATATTGTCTGTCTGACTAGCAATAACCTGAATAGCTTACACAACTTTTCTCTCCATTTTAAGCAAAACCGCAATAGATGAGGATGATGATGCTTTCTCCCATGTCCTTCCATTTTAAGTACAACTTGCTAATGCGTAATAATGCACATCATCATCAAGAGTAATAGACGAAAGTGAAAGAACAAGTTTTTTGCTGGGGCAAAGTGGGACAAAGATATGACGAAATGAATGGGGTAAAAATTTTGTAACATCGCCAAAAAGCTAATGTACTATAGTACTTGACTTCACTTTCACAAAATACCATTATCATTTGCTATCATCGTATCATCATCATCATCATCTTTTTGCTCTTCCAAGCCATTTCTGGTTTTTGAGTTGCTGAGCCGATGAGCTTGTGGCTTTTAAGCGAGGTACGCTACATCAAACACAACACACAAAATGATTGTGAAACGAAAAGTAGTCGAGAAATCCAGCATTAATTTATTGGATTTTGCGACTTGGGTGGTTTCCTTGTATGTTTTAAGTATACCGAGAGCCCTCTTACTCTTGTTCCCTTTCTGCTCTGCCACTTGCAATCTCTCCGAAGACGATTTTATACATGCAACCTTGGAAAAGAGGAAGGATAAGAAAGGGGCTTACACACTTTGCCCCATATCGCGCTCACATGTCGTTTTAGAGCGGAAGAGGCTGTCGTTAGCAGTAGCGTCTCACTTACATAAATTTTCCCATTCTCCCAAAATTATTGTGAGCCAATTGTCAAAGAAAATTATTAGTGGTATGCCAAAATAAACCGAGAGAAAATCGGAAACGAGTGATTATGAATGATACATTTGTCATGAAAATGTTAACTGAAAGCGAGCGAGTCATTTATAAACTTGTATAATGGTCATTCAAAAAGCAGTTTTGCAAAACGGAAATAAAAAAGTTAAACCTTGGAATGCCACTGGTGCATGTATCTTTTTTGTTCTGCTTCAATGTTCATTCACATGATTCAAATTCAAAGATATGTCGAGATCGAAGAAAAACAATTTTTTTGATATAATCTTCTCCATTTTCAGTGGACTGTGAGTGAAATGTGAGAGCAACTTTTTCCTTCAACTTTTGCTTGGCTACATTCCAATAAAAACATTGCCATCCTATTCTGTCCTGGCGAATGGAAATGGCATCCCATTGAATGAGAATGGAATATCATCTGAATAGAGGCACATTATAGAAAAGTAAGAATTTTTATTAGCTTTTCTGTACAGCCAGACAACGGCATAATGTGCGAATTGAGTGTGAAGAGCAAAACAAAATGCAATAATACTTTCACTTGCAAAACTACTTGCCAAAGGGCAAACCCGGGCTGGAAGGGGTTTGTTGTATTAATCATGATGTTGGACTCTTTGCACTGCCAAGTCCTGCAAATTTTAGAATGGGCGATAGCACACAGAGAAATATCTTAAATCAAATTTATACCCATTCAATTGTCAACAACACAAAAACTATTTTCTCACCTTTCTTTCACACATTTTCAATGCTTTCATTTACGCAAAGGTTGAGCCAAACTGCGATTGTGAGAGTAAAAACTCTTCTCACCAGAATAACCTTATTAGTTCCTTGAAATGTATTCTCATAGGATTTCTGAATGAAATCTAAAGGATTCTGTAGGCATCTGTGTCCAGATTGAGTAGTGATGAGACTCGTAAATGTAAGCGCTAAATCGGCAGGGAGTGTCTGCTGTGTTTGAGTTGTTCAAAAGTACTTAATCATATTTTTAGGCTTTGAATTGTCCTTTTCTTGCTTATGTAGACGAAACCTATAATGCAGCCGGCAAGATGAGAATACACAGACAAAAATTGGGAGGTTTTGCCGCAATACAATCATCTCTTTTTTCAAGGGACTCATAAAAATGAAACATTGTTCCTCTTGTGTAAAAATAACATTACCCCTGAAGAGTGAAAAAAAGGCTCACATACATTCGTCCATTTAATAAAGAGGTCATGTCACAGACGCATGCAATAAATGGCATACGCAAAAAATGCTACGCGTTTTGAGACTAAAAGGAGAAAATCACAAGTGCAGACCCAACATATAGGAAGTAGAGCCATTTGCTGCTAGACGCGGACCTACTTCTTTTGTAGGTTTCTTCATTTTCTTTCTGCTTTTCCTTGTTCACAAAGCCTCCAAAGATTTGCCAGAAACACGACACGTCCAAGTATGATGAAGCTGCACAACGACAACATTGCTTTGTTACATATAATTATAACTTTTCTCTTTATCACCCCAATCTTTCTTTATCAACAGTCAAGATTGCTATATAAAAGATGTGAATGTATCTTGAGTTAGCTTAGCTAACAGTAAGACAATTTTTATAGAACGGATGTTAATACGTAATTCCCCTGACACATTCTCCGAATGACAATGTTCTATTGTTCTCATTTTTCCTTCCTCGCAGCTAATTCGTCTTTCTTTGCAGTTCCTAGGTACCACCGTGTTTAGCGGCAGACGAAACTTTTTTCTCATCCAAATGTTGTTTTTCCTTACTTTCATTCTTTTTACGAGAATGTGAGCCAAGCGAATACGAACTGGAAGCGGAAATCAGTACATATGGCGCATAATAATTATTTTCTTGCTGCCAAGATAGAAACAGTCTGATTATTTTGATTTCCTCCCGTAGACGTAAAAGGGGAAAAACAAGTCGCTGTTCAGATATCATCATGTATCGGCTTGTTACAAGACGAGAAAAAGAGATACAAAGCTGAGTTCCATGTATATACGTGTGTTTATGTTAAATTACAAGTTGCAAGTGATTGTTGCTTACATTTGGTGCTTAGCAGACCGTGGATAGACACGCGTCCCCATACATATTATACACCATTTTTATACTTTTCTCAACAAAGTTATAGGAGTAAGCACACTACGTGAAGGTTTACAGACATGGGAAATTGTGGTGTTCACAACAAAAAGAGCAGATTTTATTGCAGTCGTGGGGAAAGTGTATCGCTGTCTAAGCTCCGTAGTTAGTGCTCTTATGGTGGTGGACGCTCTGTGTGATATGCGTGTGATAGAATAGGCCACGTGTGACTGAGATCTGAGGGGAGTAATACACTGTTCCTTTTCATCATTGTTATTTCACAGCAGTCTGCTCTGTACGACATGATACGCATGGAAGATATATGCGAAAATGGAAATAGCTCTGCTTATTTTTAAGTATTTTGCATTAAGTTTGTAATGATAAGGCAATTTCATGCGGTGGTCTACTTTTGGGAGACTTGAACTCAATATCAAAAGTGTAGAAAATTCGCCTCCCACCCACACAAAACCAAACGAATATAAAGCAAGTGTGTAATATGCGTAAGTAAGTCACTGATTTACGCATTTCCATTTTACGTTTTACGGAGAAATAGCTACCTCAAGGAGGGAGGGAACTGAGTTTGTTATCACTCTGTGTAACAGGCTCAAAACTATGCTTTTTCAAATGAAAACGCAAAGGGAAAATGATAAGAGGTCCCTTGGCACTGCTTCTACTTTTTACGCGAGAAAGAAAGGAAAAAAGCTCTTGACTAAAGCTTACATATGCAATTTTTGTGAAAACGTACTTTACTTTCAAAATGTTCCCCACCAACAGAACCTCAAGATTTTGTAGAGGGTTCCACACATACCATATTGAATACGCATTTCTCAACTAGCAAAGTTTTTCTCGGTAATGGTTTATGTTGATGTCTGTCCTTGTGTGCTTAACGGAAAGACACCGGATATTGACCAAACCAGTATCCTTATAATGTCCGTTTGCACTAATCGATATTTCTGGTCAAAGCCAAAGTAGTACCTTTTCTGACTGTACTACATAGAATTGACTTTCCACGTGGATGATAGTAGTTCTAGTTCTTCATGACATAAAATGGAAGTTTAGTAGCCGGAATTGATAATCCAAGAGGTTCTCAAATGGCAGAGGCACTTGACCTGATTTAAGCAATCGCGTTTTGTAATAAAATTGTTAAGCGCATTGGTGACACTGCGATGCTTCACACACACCTCAAATACGAGTTTTCTAAATTCCCACTCGAAGCTTTACTGAGATTCAAAGACGAAATATAGAAGATGGAAACCGTATATTATGACATGGCATTCTCAGCCTGTTCTCAGTTGACGAGGTTAACTTTAGATACTTTTTGTAGTGGAAGAATACAAATAGCATGAAAAATTCTTTGTTTATTCACGCAGTGTGAACCGCGAATACACAATGCATGTTGAATCATACGTACACGGCAGATGATAGGGAAACATACCGCGGTTCATGTAAGCGGAAATCGTGCAAGTAACTCCCAAGTTTACTCGGAACTTTATTTTCAGTTAAAAACACAAAAATACTGATTGGGAACCTCATATCATGTCCATCTAACGTGTACAAGCTTGATAAAAATATATAGTAAAAAGAAGGGTTTTCTCCAGGTTTCTTATCAGCAAGTACATTGTATATAGTATCAAGGGAAGAATCCATATTACTTTGGACCTTTTCTGGGATCCCATATTAGTGGCATGCATAATATATTAAAAGATGGCTCGAATTAAATTTCAAGTCAGGCTCATATCAGTCCATGAGAAAGGGAACAAAATAAGAATGCACGTGATATTATCGAGATTGCGAATCAAGATCGAGGTCTTAAAAAGGGATTGAAGAGCAAAAACTAACAAAAGGGCTTTCAGAGATAGAGAGAATTTTACTTTCCTATCAAAACAGTATATATTTTTCCTGTCCATATGGTGTATGCCTTCTTCAGATTGCTTCCAATTGACAGAGGCAGAGCTAACTTAACAGACAGGTTTTCGAAATGTTTTTCTCTCTCCTGTTTTTGCTTCTTGTGACAATATTACTCTTGTGCGTATTCATATCCAAATTCGCAGAAGGATTATTAGAGTACATTTACTTTTTTGCAAATACAAGGAAAAGATATGAAAACTTTTTTGTCAGTTTGAAATTTCTTCCATCAGATAGAGGGGATTATTTCTACAACCTCTCCGTTGTAAAGTTAGAGTAGTGCATAGAAAACGTCGAAGATCGAAAACAGGTTTTATAATAAATCTCTACGACATGCACTAAAGGTAAAAAGTTCAAAATTTTCACTATCAAAATGGGTACTTACTCAATATGTCATGTGTCATCCTAAGAAGATCCAACGCTACTCTATATTATCATGTTTGTCAAGTCCATGCTTTTACCTAGTATAGTTTAGAATATGTACAGATTATGCTGACATGTGTTTAGTTTGCTTAATTCCCATGTTCCATATGTTCGAGCAAAGTTTCAACTTTCACTGTGCGAATAATATTAACTGCTGTGAAAAAGTATTACTCGAAAATAGAAGGATTTAAAAAAAATAGTAATCGCTTTCCGGTTTACTTTTATGCAGTGAAGTAACACAAATCTTTATACCTTTAGAAATGACCTTTATACTGGCCACTGCTGATAGAGTGTGTAATAGTCTGTAGACAGAGCTAATACATACTACAGCAATTTGCATATAAAAATATATAATCCTTTTCATTTTTAATAACATGTGGTCAGGATTCTGCAACCACAAAAGCCTACAATAAAGCAAAAAACTGGATGAAATATGAACCAAACATGGGTAAACATTCGACTGCAAACACTGACTAATCTCTACAACGGCGATTCAATTGAAAGTTATTTTTACAGGGAAACTGTGCTTCAGCTGAAACGTATTTTGAAATATTTCGTTCACATTGGCTGGTTCCTGCTTTCTCTACACTGTCTTGTTATTGGCGTGCGTGTGTTCACACCTAGCCTTACATTGCTTTATTCCTACACGATGTGTTCATTTTATTTAAATTAACAGTCCTGTATCCCTTCATTCAAGATTTCATTTCTCAAAATCGCTCGTTTCACATTTTCTCTCACCTCCCGTTTTTCAGCTTCCTGTCCACTATGCCTACGATTCCCATTTGTCATGGGAGAAGCACAATCTTTTTTGATTTTCGCCTAGTTTGTTTTGAACAAACCAAGTGTACACGTTCTGACATAAACTGTATATTTCATAACTCATTTCACATAGCCATCCGGGAATACCTGCTACTAAAGCTTAATGACAAGCGCAATACACTGTGTGTCCTTGGACCTGACAAGGATTATAATTTATAGGATACGAACCTGTCAGGCAAACTTGAATACAGATATACCAAGCAGAAAAGCGAATGGGGAAACCGGTTTGATCACAGCTAGTTTTATTTAGCTTTCACCTTACATGTCAAGTCAGAGCCGAATAACGTATTACGTTTCAGCATATAAAGATGCGATATTTACTTAAATTTCCCATTTCTGACGTGATAAAATCAGATCCATCCAATAGCCTCAAAACGAAATGAAATCGTCTACTCCATTTACATTTAAAGTACTGGCAAAGGTTAGAGATTGAAAGAAATCACAGAACTGTATTCTCTGGACCACGCTTATTTTTTATAGAACGTCTGTATTTTCCCCTGTGGAATACGGTGTGAAATATGCAATGCAGGAGATTTGGCGTACTTAAACTTAACTAGACGAACTAGACGAACTAACTTAAACTAGACGAACGCGAAAAAATGGCAATTGCCTTTTATTCCCAATTTTCTTAATGGAAAAGTTGGCCAAAATCTCTAGAGGCGAGGTTTTCACTTGACATACAATCCCCATGCACGAACACGTTCTCCTTTGAGCGTCTTGAAAAGAAGCATTTAAATTGTATACGTTTTTACGGACTGAAAGATAATGATTCAATCAAAGACAGCTGGCCAAGAAGTCGGTTGCTTTGATCCTATTAAAAAGATGTATGTATGAAGCTTGTTAGGGTTATCTAATATAAAGGAGCGAAAAAGACTTTTCCTCGGCTGCCACTCTATTTGAAACCGTGATATAAGTTTTCATTCATTGGCTAGTTTAATGAACTACAGAATGAAATATAGTTTACTTTCTTTTCTAAGGGCATCTTGAAACGCGAGATTGGAACATCTTGGAAAGTTTTTTTGTGCCACTTGAGGCAGATACTGTAAAGACATGCACGGCATTTCGCCTGTCTTCTTTTTGTGAAGGGCCCTCGTGAAGAATGGGAACCGAAGCGTTTTACTTTATTGCTTTCTTTGGCGTGTACCAGGTGCAATTTACGATGGAAGACGGACCTTGAGCCTTGAATTGCTGTCAGTTTGAGGTGCACATCTGCAAACTACGTCGATAATTTGTAAAATTGTTTTCAATGATTTACTTCTTTTGGCGATAGTATTTATTAACTGGAGACATAAATATTAATGTCACTACTTTTTTGACGCGGCAAGAGGATGGTGTATGCCTGCCAAAATTGACAACAGGTTTGGAGTTAGCAAAACTTACAAATAATATTTTACTATGACATAATGAATATAAGAAAAACATGTCAACAGTGAGCACGACTGTCCTATCTGATTTATACAATAACTAATTGGATGTGTATTTCATAGCTTCATCTCACTCTCTGCAGCATGCTACCTGCTTCAAGCTCGACTCATTCGCAGCTGAACCACCTACCAATGGATTTTTCATGTTTCCAGATCATGGACGTACTAGGCTAACAAAAACTTACAGTAAATGTATTGAATGTTAACTGCCCAGTACATATTAGCACCAGCGAGGCAATGATTTTGAAACGAACGCATTATCGGAGACAGTAGATAATTTGTGAACACTCCATTGAGGCTTTGCCGCTCAGAGGGAGAAAGTGTCATCTTTCTAGATGGAAATTATGCCTTTCCATTGATGATGTATCCCGCAGCTTCCTCTACCTCCTTGTATTCACACATTACTGTCGTTATGTACTGCAACAGCAACAAATATATGCATTTCGACATCATTACAATTTTTGTTGGCAGCAATCTACACTACACTACATTATTCACGTTGGTGTAATTAAGCAGTGGTGTAGTTGTCATCAAGTGTGTATATTCGTGTAAAATGTAGTGTGGCTTTCCACGCATATCCATTAAATAAAGTGCCCAACAAAACGAGATTTGACCTGCGGGGGGTTACTTGTCGTTGTATAAATGTCAGATCATAAACAACCATAGGAGGGTATTGTCCTTTTACGTACGTTGTACTGTTGAACATTATGGAACTGATTAAAAATCTTGTGAAAGGAGAAAAACAAGCCGTGTTTTCACAGCTTCGAGCATCATTGAAGAGTACAATCACCGCATTTTATTTCTGCATGTTCCATGTAAAGCACCTCTAGCTATGTCAAAGACCTTTCACCAGAAAAATAAGATGAAACAGTCAATACACAGACTATATAAATTATTCACAACATAGATCCACTTAACGCAATATGTTGCAGATTGTTGTGATTCTCCAAATATGACAAGGAAAGCTTTATTCCAGAAAAACGGAACAGTAACAATTTACCCCATTTTATCCAAGCTGAAAAATTATGTTGTTTTGCTTTTTGTGTCATATCATAAATTAAAAGTCATGACTCCTTGTTTTGCGAGCATGTAAACGTTTTCGCTTTTGCCACCGCGTAGAATAATTTGTAAAGAAGCTTGTAAAAAGAAATAGTCGCAGAGGGATGCCACTCAAGAACGAGAGAAAGCAAAGGCATTCTGTTTTGACAAGAGTATTAAGCTTTAGTCCCGAGCAACAAGATAAATCGCCACCATTCCCTAGAAGAGCAACGAGCAAGGTAATTTACTAGGATTAATTTTCCCCGTGCCATAATGCATGCCTTCAGCCCATTGTTTTACATCTTAAATTACTACTTCACTTTTCTGGCATAACCATAAAAACTTTGCGGGGAAACAGAGAAAGAAACAGGATTCTAGTTCCAGTAATATTTCATGCTTCCAAAACTGTCACGTTAGTGGAAAGAAAAGTCCAGAACGAAGAAAAAGGGCAACTGTTGAAGTTGAAATGAGTAGCATATATATTCATAATGAAGAAATTGCTGAAGGGAACACTATCTTCGCCTCTTTACTACAATGCCTATAAAAACCTGTGAATTTACAGCATTAATCCTCTGCCTTGTAGCCCTCCGTTCTCATTTCATTTGCTAGTTGTGGAGTATTAAAGTAAAATTTATCATTCCACGTGTTGGAATGAAATGAAAGGAGGACAAGCGTGAGTCATTTTGAGAGTTGTGACATCTATCCATGTAGTTGAATTGAGCACTCATGTATTTTAACGCAGAAAATGGATTACGTTTGACATTTTCATCAAGAATGGCTGCGGTGAAAGAAGCAGACGACAAAATAATGCACACACGTATATGTTTAGGTCTATAAACCTCAAACCCCAATTCTTCACACGGTGACTTTAGCCTAAGTGATTGAGTCTTTGAATGAAAACGAACTGTGGCTCTACTATTCACCATTCTCCACTTATTTAATTAATTTAATGTTTTCTTTCTCCTCCGTAGCAAGAGACGCAGCAGGAGAAACACTTAAATAAACAAAATACTTCTCGAGTTAAGGAGAAAACGGTGTTACAACATTAAATACGGGAGGTTGTGGTAAACCGCAGAGAAAAAAGACGAGGTTGTTAGGGAATGGTGTTGCGCTAAAAGTGGTGAGGTTTTTATGTACAGCTTTTTGGTCGAGTGACTTCATCCTGGCCCTGTTGATCACGATGGTGGCATGACGGCTTTTAATAGAGGCTAAAAAAGTAAAGAAAATGTTATATAAAGAGGAGACCTTAATGCACAGGTCTTGTCAATCGGGCTTCCCCAGGGAGTCAAAATGAAAACGTTTTTTCGCACTTGCACACTCAAATGCATTTTAACATGTCAACCTATATTCGAAAAATTTGGTTTACAGAAAGATAAAAATTTAACTTCTTTCGCACAACTCAAGTATTAAAAGCACTTTCATGCTTTTCCAACCTCTTTTCATCTCATTCATACTTACGATCGTCTATCTTTCTCTCGATTGGTTTTATTTTGTTCTCACCAAGAAAGTTGGCAAAAGAAAGGAAATAAGTCGTGTTCTGTAGAAAGACCCTGGTTTCTGTTTAAGGTGAAAAGGAAATAAGGTGAGGGGGGGGACCCATTTAAGTAACGGAGACAAGAAATTCTTGAGAATTAATTCACTTGAATGACTTGCTAAGAATGTCAGAGGTTTGATTATATGAAGTGCTCTTTACTTTAATGATATTGCACACACACTAACATCATGAAAATCATACCACTATCATTGCTTGTGTTCCGCGAATCCGAAATAAGATGGTATTAATGCGGAGAAAGCAAAAGTTGAGATTGTAATCAATTTTACATTCACTCATCGTCTCGTCACGTGCTAAATGCAGTAGCAGTCCATCCGGGTTGGTTTTGCTGCACATTTGGTTTATCGACCAAACAAACGGAAAATTAGCGGGGTCCAACACTGCAGCAACATATAAACTAACAGTCTCCTTCAGCTCGCGTACTGTAATTTTTTAAACAATGTTTTTAGGATTTGTATTATTTTTTCCTTCGACTAATTTTTTCCACAGTGCTAATCCATATACAGTAACAAATTAAAGCACAGCCATATACTTTCATATGCATCAAGGAGTGTTCAAATTGTTCTACAACAATGAGTGTTAGTGAGCATGATCAGGTTGTTAGTGTCTCACAGTCGCAGCATTCCCAAAAGATTGCCAAGCCGAGCAGAACTCATTTTTCAGTGGATGGACTCACGAAAAAAACAAATTTTACTAAAGAGGAGGTACGTTAATTCTCACCGCAAATCAAGTATTTTCAGAGTATTAGTTTCCGAACCATACTGAAGGTTGCTTTTTGCTTTTAATTTTTTTAGGTGGAGTCTCTTCTGCTTTTTTACAAGAGCTTAACTGAAAAGTTGAAAATGGACCGATTAAGGTTTCGCGATATGATGCATACCACCTTTGACTGTACGGATGATGTGATGTTGGACAGAATATTTAGATTTTTCGATACAAACAACGATGGAATGGTAACAAAAATGTGTTTATTTATGAAACTAAATGCATGATGTCTTTCTAAAGTGGTGGTTGATCACCATCAATATTATACAAATGACATTTTCCGCTAGGTATTACCTTTTCAGATTTGCATAATTAAATTCAAATTTAGGACGTCGTCTTCTACATTAGTGTGCTAATATTTAATTTTACAAATCCTGGACCTGAAAAAACTCGGGGCTTGCTTACTGCCATCCTCTTTAACAAATAATGTGTATCGACGTTATTTATGTGTAGCAGACAAAATGTTAAATGTTGACGGGATTATTTTGGTACTCTCAAGTTGCAGTCGTCCTCCATTCCTTTCTTATCCTCATCAATAATCATGAGGCTTTGAAGAGAGGGAAGCCAAGTATGAAATGGGCTATTTCACTTGCATGAAATGGCCCAGGTGAAAGAGCTACAGTATTTTTTCCGGGAAACTTCTCAGAAAATTCAATTAAACGTTTCTTTTGTTATCTTACTTTATCTTCTCTCTACATCTGTTTTAACTATCCATGTGTTTTGAAGAGCTCTACAACTAACATACATAATATATGAGAGTTTTTCAAGTAAAACTAGGAAATAAACCAAAAGTGAACTCCGGTGGAACACTTGAATCTGCTGCAAAAATGTGACATTATTCACCCTCCATGATTTTTGAGTCATTATGAAGCCAACTAATTATGTGGCTTTTATGAGTAATGAATGGAAACAAGTAGAAAATGCAGACTGAATAGGTATTTTCAAGCTAACAGCTCTTTGAAGTGTAACAACCATCATGCATTTTTATCTTCGTGCATCATGTACTTAATAATTGCCTTCAACTTTTGGTTTACCTCAGCCAAAAGCCCGTGCCACAAAATGATATGGAACGAGTTTCTCTTGTCCTCTTCATCATCATGAGGTTATAATTTCGTGTTGTGGCTCCCTTTGTTCTGTCTTTCACTATAATGAACGGGCTACAATTAGTAGGAACATGGTAGTAAACAGAAGGTGGAAGGATGAAGGAAGGAGTAATCAATAACCCTACAAAATATACGTTTCTCTCTCTCTCTCCAGACCTACCTTTTATTTCCCTAATGAATTAGCAGAGAGGAAGCTCCAGAGAGAAAATTATTTTTCAAGTTGTTCATGCCTGAATGCCCAATCTATCTGGATAGATGCAAGCTAAAGTGTGCAAATAAAATGCTTAATAATTCCATACACAATAATATTCTGCTGACTACATTCTCATGGTGGACTAGTTGCCATCATATTTTATTTACTGTCAGATATGCAGAGTACGAAGCATATGAAATTGATATAAAAGCTTATAGTTCAAGTAGAATATCAGAAAACTTGCTCCACCGTATCATTCACGGAATTACGGGTTTGGTACTGACGTGGAGTGCTCTTGTATAATATAGCAGGAAAGACAAAGCTCTAAACGAGCGAGTCAGTGGAATAACATGTCGACGACGGTGTGATCAAAACGGAGATGGTTTTATTTGCTGGTTGTATAGAACTAAAAGCAGTCTTGCAAAATTATATTTTGGAGCGGCCATGCATACAAGAAGTGCAATTAATTTTGTCGTATAATAGTCAACTCACTCTGGAGGAAACATAACGTTAACTTTGGGTTACCGTCAAGTACAACGAAGCTTAAATTAATATATAAGTACAGAATGTTGGATTGATATTTGATAGCGGTGACCTCAACTCGCAAGACAATAGGAATTCTAAATGAAGCATTGTCCACACGGCTATACAGATATAACCTGACTTGTGCATAGTAAATTAAATACATAAGCTCTTGCAGCAACGGAGACACCGTCGAATTGTGTTTAAGACAACTAAAGGTATAGCTTATTAGCTTAGTTAGAGCTTGGAGAACGAAACTGTCTGGCTTTTCCCCGTTACTTCCTTTATGGATCGTATCGGTCAATCCAACGACAAATCTCAGTTGGCTGGCCAAAGTCACAGTGTCTTATAACAAGGCCAACGCGAAGTCTATCAATAGCTTTCTATATATGTTGATTGTGGCAAGCTAATTTCCATCGTGTCTTTACAAGATAATAGCCTATCATTTATTTCGTCATGTCTGAGATTAGCTGTTTTCGCTTCTGATGAAAGCTTCTTAAATTCATAGAATGCGACTTATCATTCATGAAGATGTTGTGTTTTGTATCGTGCGCTGACGACAATGCTTTTAAATCTTACAGATTGACGAAAGCGAGTGGGTTCAAGGGTTGTCTGTTTTCCTTCGTGGCACTCTCGATGAGCATATCAACTTTTGCTACTTTATATACGATATTAATGGTGAAGAGAATGAACATACTCGGCTATAAATGCTTTGATTTATATTCATGCAAGTTTCTGTTTGCAAATAGGTGATAGATCCTTAGCAAGGGAAGAACTCTACCACTGTCTCAAAAACTGTCTGATTCGGACAGCAGGAATTGAAGAGGATGTTGAAGAAAGCATAAAGGAAATCGTAGAAATAGCTCTGAAGAAGCTGGACAAAGACAAAAATGGCCAAGTGACGTTTTCAGACTTTTATGCAGCTGTACAAGCCGATAATTTATTGTTGGAAGCATGTGGTCCTTGTTTACCTTCCCCAAAAACAATAGGCAACTTTTTTCTCTTTCTCAAAGAAAGATATCCGGTAGTTGTGCAGTCTGCGAGAGGACGGAGGGGAGGCAAATTAAGACAAGAAGAAAGATCCTTATTATCAGCAGGTAGAGATTACGAGCAGGGAGCTGGTAATTCAGGCAAAATATTTAGGAGAAACCGACGTTCTAGCTCAGTTTCTAAAACACCATAGAAGAAAGAAAGAACGGGAGAAAGTTGCATCGACCAAGGCGTTAGCTACGCGGAAGACATCTGTGGAATAAGATTGCTATTCTCTTCCAGTTTCTGATACAGAAAAGGGCCAGCAATAAGTCTACTTAGCCTTCTCAATTCATTCGTTATGAATAAATTATTGCATCGCTTAATGCAATTAGCAGTAAACAGCAACACTTGTATGCATTCCTACACGCGTACGCAAAGTTCAAGACAGCAAAGTAACCTACAGCATCCAAATCGTAGCAATGGGTAATTATTATCCGTCACTAATAAATAAATCGTTGAATAAACACGTATTCTTCGAGATGTCACATGAGACACTTGAGTTGTTTTAATTTATTTCTACTATTACCTTAAGAAGCTTAACCATAATCGTGTTTGAATAAAATACATATTATCATAATTCTTAGGCTAAGCACATCTTTCCGTCACTGTCTGTGTGGGCTGCTGCGTAAAATTGCCATTGTGATGTGATGAAATTAAGGTATTGTTGTCTTACGTGTAACTCCAGTTGTGTAATGCATGTCACGTTTGAATAATGTCGCTGTTTTCCTAATTTAGTGTAATGTGTATTTAGGCAATTAATTTGAGATGAGGGTATAAAGATTATTAGTTCACTTGTTTTGCAATAAACTCTAATTGAATGGGCGTTTCCTTCAGAGCAGCATGTGCTCATTATTCCAAGTCCCCATTTTCACTTGTTTACCCGTTCATTTCAGTCATGAATTCTTTAGGATCCACTCAAATTTCGACTTTCGAAAGTATTTTATTCCCCCAGAAAATCAAGCCGGAGACAATGGCCAAGTCTCAACAATTTCTATCAAGGAGGTCGTTCCATCTCCTTGAACTCACTGAACCAGGAAATCTTCTAGAAAAAATATTCCAGCCTTACCTTCGACTCGTTAAAATTTTAGGTTGTCAGCCACTCAAAATTCAGAATGGCCTTGCGACATTCAACTATTTAAGCTGGAATGTAGCTTACAGTCTATTCATATTTGGACTTTTTATTTTTGACACAACTTTCTTTTTCCCGATAATGAAGTACATGAATTCGGAACAGGAAAAGAACTTCTTGGTATATATCACAGAAATTATTTTGGTATTGAGTCAAATTTTTGCTGCACAAACCAGTTACATATTCATAGCGTTGCAAGCTAAAAAGTTGGCCGGATTTTGGAATCGCTTACAAGCAGTCATTGTAAAATTGGTGGCTCGATGTCCAAGTCATTTAGATCTTGTCCCTTCATACAGAAGTGCCCGAATGAAGATCGTGGTTTGGCTCATGTTTACAATTGTTTTTGGAACTTGCTACATGATCAGCTTCCAAGATGAAATCAGCGCGTATTTAATTGAGCAGGAATACAACTCCGTTTACTACTCGGTCATGTTTGGGGGATTTGCCTTTTACTCTGTCATGCTTTCTCTTCACATTTTACACTCAACTAGTTTCACCACCTTCATTTGTGTCATGCATAGTTGTTTCCACACTTTGGGTAATGTTGCATTGAGACAGGATGGCCAAGGGACGCTGAAGAACTCCCAAAGTCCTTTATTATTTCAAGAAGTCTTCGAGATCTACAACGAATTGCTGGAGCTAAAACATCTGCTTGGAACTATTTATGGGATTTATGTGGGACTCGAAATTTTGGCGATGATAATTTGCACCACGATCAACATTTTCTTTATGATTTCCAGACCTGGAAATACAAGTCTGCTGCTGTTAAACCTGGCCATTGTAATGCCATATTTGATTTGGTTTCATGGACTTTGTGACTGTGCAGGAGCCCTATTTCGATCGGTAATTATATTTGAGTAACAAATTTTCAGTTTTATACTCACGATTGAACGTAAACCAATTTGAATTACAGATGAAAACTTGCTATCAGAACATTAGAAAGGCAATAGCTTCCGTGGCAAATAAGGTAAAGTTTTTTTTGCATTCATCGTCAGTTCATCATTGCAATTGTTGGATCGAATAATCCCAGTGATATTTTATTCAGGCTTCTATTTCAGAACAAGCACTATATTTGCAAATTGAAGCACCAGATCATCTCAGTGCATCCGGGTACTTTTTGATTGATAAATCACTGTTCACCACGGTATGACCTTCAATAGACTACTTGAAGTAAATCATCGAATCCATTAAATTATCTTGAATGCATGATTTGTGATGATTCAGGTAATCGGAACCATTGCGACATATCTTGTTGTAATGCTACAGTTTGGCACAGAAATAAAAGGTGGGAATGGAACATCCCGTTTTGAAAGAGAAATGCAGAAAAACTCGACGATTTAATAAACAGTTTTGTTTGGCTTTATGCAAAATGTGTTAATATTTATGCTGTTAGAAATTGGCACCATTTGATGCGATTTAAATAATTATGAAGAAAACTGTATAACTTTTATTGTCGACTACCAAAGATTTTACAATAAAATCGTAGTTAATGAATAATATATATGGAACAATTACAAGATGTCCGTTTGACTAAGAACTATATATATCCAGTGTTTTTTTCGTTCCACTTTTGCGCTTGCTTCCGTTCAGATAAATGTGTCATCATCATAAGACAATTAAACACATTGTTCATCTTCATATAACTATATTCAAGACCATCCCTACATAGATATTTCGTGTCTTCGACCATACATCGTTTTGTACAGTCTTAAACCAATTCCGACTTGGCACCTATGTACCATTTATATACGACACGGAACCACGCAGCCTTTTGATTACAATTCGTTGCATTCTAACATGTAATAAAATTCTTGTCATCAATAAATGCATAATTTTATACGAACATACCTGTAACTATATTATACACTTTCAAAAGATTATAATTTTCACACGTAACTTGATATATTTACTACAAGTTTAGGAACAATGAGAAATCGTTCATATATTCTAGTAATTGTATTATTTCTAAATTGTAAATATCACATCTAGACGTTTTAAATACGGACATTTCTCAACTCAGAGAAAGAGAGACTCTTTATAGACTGTAAAAATTAATATATTAGAGTCACAACAATAAATGCGGATAGAAATTTTAGCAAGTATTTCGAATTTACTGAATTTGTAGACATTCTCATTTCGTTGTTTGTAGAATATACTGAATCCGTTTTTAAAAGGGAAGTAGTAATAATACTGACAGGTAAATTAAATGAGGTGAATTTTTAAAATGTAGTTGTTGCATAATTTTTTTTGCCAAGTTATCATATCATTCGATATATAACAGGTAAGAGCTATGACGGCTTTGAATTTTCGTTTTTACGCTGATGAACATTAATGGCTTTAGCTCAAGAGAGTCTAAAATTCGAATACTATATATGTATTTTTTTTGTGAAGGTCCAAAGTTTTCGCACACGAATAACAAGACATTTAATTTCAAGCCGTTGTGAGTACATTATCATCCGATTGTGCTTAGGTTATCTACTGTAAATACGTTATCATCACCACAATGTTACGCATTTACATTGCATTTAATTGAATCCCAATATTGTAAGAGAAATTTGGAAGAGGGATTAGTAAGATTGTTTTAGTAGTTGAAAGAGCTACAGTATTCAGACTGAGATTGTAACAAGATTGTTTTCAGAATGTAAGTTGTTTAAATTTAAACATCAATCACTTCCTGTTTTAGTTCCAATTTGGCACAAGGAAATTTTAATGAGAAAATCGACTTTGTTTATATAGATTTAGTGGTAAAATACTGACTCGCGAGAGTCTTCAACATTGAAATTTTTGTTCACAAGTACGGCTTTCGTATAGATGAGGTGCTTTTCAGTTTTGTCTCTAACACAAACTTACCTTTTAACAAAACGTTATTAAAGAATGAAACATTAGTTTATTACGATAAATCTTAAATTACTGGTTCGCAGGTTCGATTAACAGTACCCGTGAAACCCGGATTGCAAACACACCTGCCAATGCTTCCTTGCTCATCATTAACGTAACGAACACACTTTGCATTCTCAATGCATGAATAATCTGTCTTGAGCTGACAACGCGTGCCCAACATGCCCCGACATTTCCTATTTTTCGAATCAAAGGTTAACAATAAGTCGGCACAATCGCATTTGTTGTTTATACAAGACAACGGAGGATATTGATCGCATTCCAGGTCTGTCTCGCAAGCCGAGCCAAAAACCTTTGCACAAGTGCCAATTTCCGTTTGGAGGTAGCCGCTTTTACACGCGCATTCTGTGATCGTGTTTTTCTGTGTGCACTCGGCGTTGTTTGTGCAGTGAATGGAGTATTCCGTAGTTTCATTCAACAAGCAAGGGCCAGATGCCAATGAGACACATTGTCCCAATGACTCGTCATACTCCATATGCAAAGGGTATTTGCATTGACAAACCTTTGATTTACATGAGAGTTTGGAGTCTCCACAAGGATGATCTGGTCCACACTCCATTCCAAAACCTCTCTGACAAGTACGATCGGAGTGAATCTGCGTCCCGAATCCACAGCGACACACATTCTCCTCGCAAAACGAGTCTTGTGGACAATCATCCACAATGTGACCATCGTCCTTGTTCTTTTTCGTCTCACATGGCATTCCAGCCATCACGGTACATTTGTTGAGGTTGGAGTCGTAGGTTCGGCTTACCTCAAGACTGTCGCATTTGCAGGTACCGTCATCACAACGAAGGTACAAATCGGGGTCACACTCCATGTCCAATTTACCTATTCAAATTTGAAATATGCCACGTTACTATATGAATTCAGAGCAGAGCAGTTTAAAATGTTTTCAGTTATCCTACATGAATCCCCATAGCCCTTCAGTTTCATGCAGGTCCCGTCATCTGCGCCATAATAGTTTTTTCGACACTTGCAAGAATAATCTTTCCCGTCAAAGTCGCAAAAAGCGTTGCCGCCACATCTCAAAGTGCCATTTCCATATCGCCAGTGGTTTGTTGTAGTTCCCCTCATGTGGAACATGTTGGGGTCCTAATTTCATTACAATGAATTAGCACGAATTAATTATATACAAATTAAAACAGAAAAATCTAACCTCATCGTCAAACGGGTAGAACTTTTGGGCACAATTTGTTCCATGTTTTCCCACACATCTCTTTGCTGTCTCGTCATAGTACAGCTCTTCCTTTCCCGGAGGATTGTAGCATACGCATTTCATTTGCCTACAACGGAAATACTTTGTGAAGTCACATTTTCGACTTTTATTGCAAACTTCTCCAAAGCGCTGTCGATGGCCGGTGCCTGCATCAGACGAGTTAATGATTACAAGGGATGCCAACAAAGTCCAAATCAGCCGTTGATTCATTTTTTTCTGAAAGCAACAATGAATTTTCATTTTATACATATATTATTATGCTCCAGTGATCTCACAATCCATCAGGTGGTCTTGGAAAACACAAAGGAGAAATCGGAGCTGAACGAGAAAAACGGAAAGCATTATATTACTTTGCGTGAGTAAATGTAATAAAATATTTAAAAGGAATCGGAGCCTCAGCTTTCTCTCTACATCACTTCACACGATTTTTATTACATTTTCTCCCTTTCACCCACAATTTGTATTCTGATTGAATATTTGCAATTCAACATGATTCTACTTTATCCATGGAATACGATCGCATTCTCCGCTATTTTATAGAGTCTTCTCTTACTATAAAACGAAAGTATGAACATAAATATTTTACCTGCTGTTCCACTTGAGGGCTTCCTTTGTTTTCGTGTTGTTGGTCGTCTTAAACGGCTTACACCACTCCGAAATGAAGAAATGATGTAAAAACTAATAAGCGATGAAAGTAAATATATTTCCTGTGTTTGATGCAGTGCAGTAGAAATGCGTGCCTTGCGGAGAAAAATAATAATCTGTGGAGAGGTGAAAATAGAGAGCGAGCGACTATAATATCGTTATTGTGAGATGGTGAAAGTGAAATGAAAGTGAAAGAAGGCGAAGGAAGGTGAAAACGAAGATGAGATGAGAGACCTCAAGCTTTTCAAGTATCCATATATTCCTCCTATTCGTTTCCTTTGAATGGAAAGAGACATGCTTGGAATGAGGAATTGGAGATGCTCGTACACAAAAACCGGACCAGGAGTCTGCATGGGATGGAGTAGCAGAGTTTTGTGAGGAAAGGATAATGATGAGGATGATTACTATGGTATGGAGTACGGTTGGGATGTGTAATATTGAAACGAGAGAAAGAAGGGATTGAGGACGTGTGCGGAATGGAAACATGATAAGGGATATGTTCTCGACGTTTCATCCAGTTTGCCGTATAAAATGGCAAGATTTTAATACATGTTTTATATGCATATGAAATGGAGAGATTTTTCGTGCACTCAACTATGTAGAGTAGGAAAACGAGGATTGATGCTGCGAAAGTTTCATGCTATCAAAGCCGAGCGTATTAGCTAAGCGTAGGGAATATTCTGGATGTGGATTTTGATGCGATGACTGCCTTGTATCGATTTCTGAGCAGAAGAGAAACAACATAACGTATTTCATCGGGTTGTGCTAGTTTCAGTAGTTACGCATGTACACACTTTCACGACGGAATTTACGGAGTGAGCAATAAAATTACGCTATTATTTTGTTTTCGAACGATTAGAATTGGTAAATACATGACGGGAAAATGATCTAAAATATATACTTACGCCGCTTTATCCTCGATTCTTAATCTCAAGCGCATGCTGTCCTTAAACAACAACGCGCTCTTGATTACAATTATTAATAGCTACCACTTACATCGTTTATAGAACTAAGGTATTACAAGAGAAAGTACAAGTTAATGCAAACCAGCAAGGCATAAACTTGATTGAAAGTTGCTCCACTGGAGACAATAACATTGCATTTTTCATCCTGACAATAATACTTAGAACTGTTAAGACTACTACGTTGTCTAAAGTTTAAACCGTTGCTAATACTAGTATTTAGCTGCAAATCGACTTTCTCTTCTGGCTCCTTCTTCCTCTCCCGTCAATTAGATTTGGAACAGGTTTTCTGACTTGTTGTCACGAATCCCCGAGCACAGATACATTTTCCGTAATTCAGGTGCGCATTCGCCTTAAACATTCAAAGGTGAAAGTATGCATTAAAATCTCACACAATCCATAAAGGTCATAATCATAAGCATCTACGTACCTTGACACAATATGCGTTGGTGGTGCAAACCGCTGCAGTTGTGTTGGAATCCTTCCAGCACCTGCTACCAGCGAGCCCAACACATCTTCTCAGTTTATCATCGAAAACTTGTAGATGGTCGGCACAGCCGCATGAATTCTCAATGCAGGCCAATGGTGCGAGATTGTCGCACTCCTCATCCATCTCACAACTTTGGCCGTATGCTTTAACACACAATCCATCATTAGTCTCGACATAGCCCTCTTTGCATTTGCAGTAGCTGAATGCTTGAGACTCTTGGCAATATGCGTTTTCAGTGCAGTTTTGAATGAAATGGGGATCAACTGTGTTTCTAGCTTCACGATCAGTTGTGCAGGGGCCTGAAACGAGACTAAACAAAGGCTCTAAATCAAAAATAGAGAAGATATTTGACAAGCATTTCAAGTCCAAAGTGAATACCTGACACATGATGACGTATTTGGATCTGAGATTTGATGAAGGTTATATTTGCAATCGCAGGCCTTGTTTCTGCAAGTAAACTGAATGTCTGAACATTTTTGATCTTGTGAATCACAAGGGTCTCCCAGCTCCCTACCGCAAGTTCTGTCGCTCGAGATACGATAGCCTGCATTACATCTGCAAGTTCCACCCTCACAAGACGCGTGTTGCGCACACTCATCCGTTTTGAATTGTTTCTCATTGATTGACTGAAATTCGATGACGCGACATTTTTCTCCAACTTATCACAACAAAGAGTTGGAACATGGTAATTAAGTGCATGTAAATATGAGCATTTATTTGAATAAATTAAGTGCATACCTGGTACCATACACTTGTCGTTCTTCTGATCATAACGGTGGTTTTTGTTGGGATCACAGGAGCACTTTCCGTTTATGCAAGAGAAGAAGCGAAATTGGTCACAGTTTTCGTCAATAGCGCACTCTGCCCCATAGTCATGTTGTCGAATACATGTGTGGTTTTCCGCTTCATAATAGCTATGAATGATTAGCATGATATTTAATATTATTATTAGCATGTAGATATCATCAAAAATCCTGTAAAAAGCATTATATTACGTGAAATCGCATTGGCAGGAGTCTCCCGGAAAGGCACATTTCGCATAATCTGTGCAACCTATCTGATATTTTGGATCTTGTACTGAATTGGAGTCGGGCATCACGCGAAGACAAGAATAGCTGGCCAGTGCTACGCATTGATCTCGACCATAGTCATAAACCAATTCTCCAGGACTGGAGCACAAACACTGGCCCTCAAGACAACTCAGAAACTTGACAGAGTTGCAAGGGTCCGAATCATTGGAGCAGCTTTCTTTATATCCCTTCTGAAGATAGGGATCCATGTAGGCAGATGCAAGATTCAGAGTAAGAACCCACAACACACAGCAGAGCAACTTGAACTTATTCTAATTGGAAAAGAGAAACTGAACAATTTAACTAATCAACTGAATTTTTAAATCAGTTGAAACAACCGTTAGATCAATAAGACTTACCATTTTGTAAAAAAAATCAACTCTTGTTAAAAATATGAGAGAAATACGATGCAGACCGAGATGCTTAGGCAGTAGTCGTTCTACGGCAAGTGCAATAAATAAAATTAGCTTATTGGCTGCTTTCTATCTTTTTGGATGGAGAAGTTCTCAATGATATTATGCTTTGATGCGCCTTAGTTGCTGTAGATGAAAACTGAAGTATAATTAATCACATTTTAATTTTTCAAGGGTAGCCCATATGGATAGTGTAGAATGTTTAAAATTGTGCTTCAATTCTTTGATTTCTTTAGCAGGTCTCAGAAAGCGTAAATGAATAGCTATGAAATGCGTGAGCATTTGGTGTGTGGTGACATGTATATATATCCATTTTTGTTGTGCTGTGCTTCATTTTATACGCTTTAATCGTAATTGACAGATGAAATACCACCAACCAGCATCATGAGCAGCCCGCTTGAGATCCACTTTAAAGTCTGGTTTTACTTAATTTCTTTTTATAGCATGCTTCCTCAATTGAGGTCAGTAAATCAAGGCGAATTACAAAATGCGAATGTAAAGTAATAATCTAAAGTAAAATAATATCAAAGTTGAGATGAAAAAGTTTTGAGATGTAAACACTTATTCTCAAATGCAGTTTTCATAAGTTGGGGAATGTTTATAACCGCTTTTGCACTGGCAGCGCCCATCCAACCTAAAAACGTTCTCGACGCAAATTGCATTCTCCACGCACTCTGTTGGCACATCTACCCTCATGCTCAACAATCTCTCCAACTGGATAAACTTGCAACGCGCTCCAACTATCCCGACACATTTCCTCTTTGTCCAGTCAAAACTCAGCATTTTATCTGGGCACGAGCAGATCCCGTTAATACAACTGAGTTGGGCGACTGAATCGCAATCATCATCCTCATTACAAGGTGCTGAGTAGCTTGACACACATTCTCCAACTTGGCTTTCCGCATATCCCTTTTTGCATTTGCATGAGTGCTCAAATGCGGAGCTCTCATTTGAAAGTTTGCATTCTGCAAAGGGAACACAATTGTACGGAAATGAAGTCATGTTTCTATTAGCTTCTAAAGGGTTTGGTTCACAGGGTCCATCTGGTTTGCTCAAACATTGCTTTAAAGTCTCATTGTAAATTTGATGAATGGGATACTTGCATTGACAACTTCCAGATCTGCATGTCAATTGAATATCTGAACAGAGTTTCTCTTTCCCATTACAAGATTTACCGTAAGCCACCCCACAAGTTCCATCAGAAGATGGGGTAAACCCATCTAAACACACACAGCGGTCGTTGGAGCATTCAGAATTTCTCACACAAAGTATGTCAATGTCAGATGAGTAGGCATCACATATGCCACCTGTTGGAAGGTAACATTTTCTTGCAACGCGGTCGAAAACCATGGATCTTTTGCACTGACACTTTTCCTGGTTACAAACAAGTCCTTCTGATGATCTACAATGATCATTGTCTCCACATGGTTGAAATAGCGTACGTTTCTTTAGACAGAGGCCGCGATAGTCTTGAAAATATTCGGGTAGGCATGTGCAAACCCCTTGAAAGCAGCGTGAGTTGTCAACGCAGTGGGAATTTGACACTTCTCCGTCTAAAAATGGAATGCTTTTTTTGAATTTTGTCCAAATGTAGCTGGTAAATGTCCGTTTGTATGCTCTACTGCTGTATTCCTCGCTTTCGATTGATTGAGACGCGTCACTAGGTTCCATTATTCCGCATTTTGAACCAGCTCTGATTACGCATTCGGTAGTTTTGCTTTCCAACAATTTGTCGGGATTTAAACGAGCTATGAAACCGGAAGAACACAGACATGTGGAGTTGGAGCAAATGAGTCCGATATGAGAGGCGCAGTCTGAAGAAACTTCACAAGATTCCCCATAAAACGACAGTCGCTTAACGGGAGAAACTGGAAGTGGATCTTCGTGTTGGTCAGAAAATGTTCTGACTAAGCCATTTGAGAAGGCTTTTACATGCCAATGCTGCAACAATAACAAAATGCAATGCAAACAGAAAAAATAGTACATTTTCATAGGTGCTTGGTGTTAGGTGCCACTTTGTGAAATGAAATGAATGTCGGATAGACAGCAGCTTTTTTGAAACCTTTTTATTCAAGAATGGTATACGACTACCGTTATGCAAACAATTTATTCAGCGAAAACAAAGAAAGTACAAAAGAGAGATGTGATTTAAATCAAATACTATAAGCGCACGTTCTGTTAGCTATCTCTAACGAGTACTTGTCACACATACATTGTCCTGATATCTCGTTTTCTGCTATTACACAACTTGCAAATTCCACACAATTTGGTTTATCTCTTGAGCATCTTGAACCTACTAGACCGACACACTAGAAAAAGATAATGATAAATAGATTATTTCAGTTTGTTTTCATTCAATCAGTTTAAATCTAAAAGTCGCTGATTGTAAATAAAAACCTCTTTGATTGTTGGATCATAGGTCTGCAAGAAATCCTGGCAATTGCATTGGTTGTTTCGGCAAAATAGAGTGGGGTCACATTCATCTGCCTCACAATTTTCCAAATAGCCTGGTGCGCAAGTTCCTGCTTTTGTTTGGACATAGCCCGGCTTGCATTCGCACTCCGAGTAAAATCCCTTGTCGACACAGAGCGCATTCTTTATGCATTTTTGAATATCGTAGATTCCCGTTACATTCTTTTTCTTTCCGAAAAAATCCTTTTTAGGAAATGTGCACGGACCGTACACAATACTGACGCATTCTTGTGTTCTCTCGTCAAACACTTGATGCAGGGGGTGTTTGCTAAGTTGAATTAAAATATAATTAAATATGCTAATCTTTATTATAAGCGTAGGAATGAGCGATGATTTTTACCATTGACAGTGACCATTAATGCACATGAAATAGATATCTGCGCACAGCTTTCCTCCAAGTGAATTGCAGTCTGATCCGAATCCAAGGTCACACTTTCCCGTTGTGCTTTTGGCGTAACCTTGCTTGCAGACACACCTTCCCTGACGACATATGGCATGAGGGACACATTCAGTTTCCTCATCTTCCAACTCACACTCTGAATCCACAACTGCCACACATGCCTGTCTCGTCTCGTCATAAACCTGGCCTGATTATTTTATATACAACAATAATTTAAGATTAGAATCAAGAAATAAATGCGTGCATGTATTGTGCAAAAGTTCGCCTGTTTAATACCACGCTTATCGCAAGAGCAAGTTCCGCCAATACAAACAAGAGCTTTAGAGCATTCAGGATCGTTGGAGCATGACTCTTTATGAGACTTTTTGTTGGCGCAAGTGCCGTTAAAACTTGGGTAGGATCCTTCAGAACAAACACAAACCCCTTTCTCATCACAAAAGGCTCCTTCAATGCAGTTCACACTGACTTTCCATATCTCCGAGTTGATCTCGCATTTTCGCCCAGCGAGCACGACGCATCCGTGGGATTGGTCGTCGTAAATCATATCTTCGGGTGTGAAACACGTGCACGTTCCATGCTGACAGGAAACTAGTTCGCCCTGACAATACTCCATTGCTTCACAACGATCCCCGTACTTCTTTCCGGAGCCATTGTCTGAGTATGGAACGCTTGTGATGACGCCAAGGAAGATGGAAAAAATAAGAAGTGAAAATAAGGTGTAGTTAAATGAGCGTGTGCTGTACATTTTGCAGTGCAATTGATTGTTACTATTCTGAGGGGTCTAGTTTCAAACTCTGAAAAATAATTTGGATATTTTTCTGAGTAAAAACAGGTCCTCTTTCCTAGAAGTGAAGAGATGACTAAAAATCACAAGACTTGAGATGATCAAGTGGTTGACAACGCTCACAAGATAAAGTGCACGGAGAAGTGATTAATTGTGTCTGTCTAGATTCATATTCAGTGCAAATTCGCAACATCCTGTTTAAATACCGTAAGGCAGCAAGCACGCTTGATATATGAGCATTGTAAAAGCAGGACTGACTCTTGCTTTGTCATATGACGGTGGTCGTGCAGATTGGCAAAATAGTGATGTAGTCCTTTATTAGTTGGATTTACATCTGGTGACTGGGATCCACGTGCATAAAGAATGACACTTCAACCGCATTATGAAAGGCATTTAATTGATATTGATAATGATCTAGAGAGAGCAGATGGTAGTTTGAAGTAGACTTTTTATTTCAATTGTAACAAGATATAAATGAAAAAATTCAGCAAACATTATAATAATATGAGTATTTTTTTGTTTGAAAAGTACAAAATATTTAAATGGGAACACAAGTGCGATCACGGCTAAGACTAAAACTATTTTGACATTGACATCTGCCAGGCAGTTGAAGATTAGTTTGAGAACATAATGCACCCTGTGTGCACTCCGCGTCCTGAGAGCACCTGGACCCCACCAAACCTCTGCAAGATCTCGTATCTGCATCATATTGTGTGAGGAAATCTCTACAATCACAGGCACCATCAATGCAAACGAGAGGAGGAATGGGATCACAGTCAGAACTGAACTGACAAGGTTCTCCTTGTCCACTAAACCGCTCACATTGCCCATTTGGCATTTCCAGGTGTCCTGCTTCACAACGGCACTCCTGAAACATGTTATTATGTCCTTGCTCACATTTCGAACTCTTGCCACAGTTTTCATCATGAACGCAAGGACCACCTGGATAGCTTAGGCAACGTCCAGTTTCGTTTTCAAATTGTTGGTGTCTGGAATACTTGCACACGCACATGTTGTCAATGCAAGCCAGTTCCGGATTATTACAAGGATTCGCCTCTGAGCAGGAGTCTCCATAGTTCAACCTCATTTCACATGTTTTACTCTGTGTTTCCAAATAACCTTCTGAGCACCCGCAGACTGCTAGGTGTTCCAGACAGGCGCCGTTATCCAGACAGTCGTCGTCTCCAAAGCACATTGCTCCTACTAGACTGACACATCGCTTCCGGCGCTTGTATAATAATGTAAGAAATGAAAATTGTGTTAGATATTAAGATTTTTTAAATCTGTATAATTTGGTTTGAAAACGTTATTTCTTATTAATGTCAATATGTAATTTTTGATAAGTCTGTATCTATTTAAGGGGAAATCGTAATTATCATTTACCTTGTGATAGAATTCTCCAATGTTACATACACATTTCCCGTCTGGGCCAGAACAGACGTCCTAGTAGTCAAATTTAAGATTTAAAATTGCAAATTAGAAGGTAAAAGGTTTTGGCTCTTTAATTTGGCTACACGCACCGATTTACATTCAAGTCCGCGTTTACAGGGCTGCCCATAAATTTTTTTGCGTTGACACGTTGTTCCATCCAATGACTGATAGTAGCCATACGTGTTGCAGGCACAGACGCCTCCCGCAGACATGCTACAAAATGCCCCTTCAATGCAGCGAATGGATGGAGGCAAGTCCTTAGGATTGTATTCAATATATTCTTGAGCAATTTCAAAGCATTTCTCACTCAATCGAACAACACAAATTTGACGTGTGTAGTCAAAGACGAAGGATTTTTTGGCGCAGTTGCAATAACCATTTTGGCACAGAAGCCATTTCTGAAAGTCACAATCACTGTCGCAAACACAAGGCTCATTATAGCCCCGTTTTGCGCCACCTTCTTCACCAACAATGTTGTTGGAGCCACTTCCGTTACTAGTACTTGCACCACTTCTGTTGGCTGGAGTAGGTGGTACAAATGCCTCATGGTGTGTTGACCTGACGTAAAGTGTCAAAATCAACAGCACCTCAGGGAAACGCATATTATCCGCTAACTCGAAAATAAGACCACTTCCACAACCGCACAACCATCTCACTGACTTCCTGGGGCTACTTGCAACTGTCGCATTAGGAACTAATTGAAATCGGATCAATTAGATGTATTTTTAGCGATGAAAAAAATTAGCTCTTTTAATTGCCTATATTGCAAATTTATGAGTTAGAACGACGATGATGATCATGATGATGATGAAACTGTTAAAAGTACAGCAGCGAAAGGAATGAAGCAGTGAATCTCAGTGTTTATTATGTACATATTATTATCTAACAACAAAAACACTTGAGCTGATGATCATCCAAGCACTCATAAAGCAGCAGCTTCCTGCCAAACAACGTCATTCACTGAGCTTGAGCAGCAAGCTCTCAATGTTGGACTCTTTTTGCTAAATTAGGAGTAAGGTCATCAATAAGTTCGCTGACTGCAGATCAACCCTCAAACCATTATAACCAGTCTCTTTTTGTTCTATTTATTTTTCTGCACATGTGCTAGTAGTAACAATAGCCAATACTAAGTTATTGCTAACGCTTTCCAATACTTAAAATTCCAAACGGATTAGGGCGGAAAAAGTTTGGATAACTTTTTGTAAAATCATTATTATTATTGGTACGTCCTATTTTTGTCAGGTTAAATGAGGGAGGAGGAGGCACAAGCGACTGACCTCTTCGAAGTTGATCTTTATTTCGCAATTTACTGTTCTCACTTCGCAAATCTTCCAATTCTTGGAGCATTCCTTTGAGCTCGCCATTTTTCACGCTTTTGATGTTTGTATCCGATGTTTCTACAGCAGATTGTGAGATTCTGGACCGACTTCGTTCAGCTTGTGAAATATGCTCATGACTTTGTATCTTTTTCATTGCCTTGATGAGTTTCACGGATTTGAGTTGTTTGGCAGCTTGTATTTTTCGTCGTTGCTCCTGTACTCTCCGTTCCTCTTCCTCCTTTTGGAGTCTCAGCTTGATTTGAGTTTCAGGAATGGCAATACTTCTATAAAATTGATTTGGGTTTCCCGTTGTCACTTTTGTTCTTCGGAGAGCCAGTTTTTGAGCTTGAATTTGTTGAATTCTATCTTGCCTCCTTCGTTCCTCCTCCATCTGCTTTTGCTTGGCATCAGCTTGAAGCTGCTCTGTTTCCTGTCTTACTTTCATAGCTTTGGCATGTTTTGATAACAGCATTTGTTCAAACGCTCGTTTAGAATCTTCATTCGCTTTCACCAATGCTTCAGTCAATTGCTTACGTTTCTCCTTCCTTGTCAGCCTCCCGTTGTTCGGAGACACGCGTCTGCCATTCTCGCTCCTAATGGAATTTTTACGGGTTTAAAATTTTGAGTTTTATTTTTATTGATTGACAGTATTTATATAAACGGACTTTCATTCGTGTCTCATCCGCAATTCTCTGTTTCTCGTCTGCCACTTTACGACTCGCTGCAATAGCCCTTTCATAAGCCAGTTTAGCTTGTAGCAGTCTCTTGGATTCAGCTGCCTTGATTTCTTCCGCCTTCTTTTTATCCTGTTCTTTAATCAAAGAGTCGGGGTCCACAAGAGACGGATTGGACATCATCAAAGAGTCGACCTTATCATTTAAAAAACGTAGCAATGAGTGATAGCCACAAGCCCAAAATAATAAAATTCAGGTGTCCACCTTATCTTTGGTCTTCTTTTCAACGCGTTCCAAAACATGCTGATGCCGGAGTATGGTAGTAACTGTTGGTTTTGCCCTTAATGGTGTGGGGCTATTTCCACTTGTGAATCCCCGATTTATTTGGCTGACAACGCTTGTTGGAACAGTGGAAACAACTGTGTGGGCGCTCATTGCGGGATCTAGCGCAGCATCGCTGGCGTTTCGCCCTGAAGTTAGCCTGGGCTTCAAGGAATTTTTCCACGACTTTCCTGTTCCAGACGATGTTCGCGGAGCTTCATTGGGATTGAGTTGCAGTTCCTCAGTAGTGAACGCAAGTTGCTGTTGGGGGCCATTTTTTTGGAACGTGTGTATCGCATCATACAAGCTTGGTACACTCGCTGTGGAATGGGATTGAGAGATCACGTTGGTCAAAGACGAACGATGGGATTCCTCTTGCTCCTGATCACTAGAGTCATTCATACTGATACCGTCTGAAATAAACTAAATTCTCGCTACGATTATCCCACAAGCAACCATAATAAAAGGAGTTACAAATTATGAAATGCATACATCACAAACGAGATGAAGTAACTTTTATTTCTATTCTTGTGATGTCGAGTATAACAACTTGATTTTTTCAAATCTTTCGGGTCGTTGTCGTCAATGTAACATGAAAAATGGATAGGCTGAAATCTGGTTAGCATTTAAGAGCCATGCGGGTTCTACCACCTATTCTTTTAAATCCCAAGATACTGGTTGATTTATGACCCTTCCCCCCGAGAGTCGTCTCCACTGTCATTTTTACAAACAGACATTCCTCTCGATTTCTAGAATGAGGAAGTTAAAGCACAATGCTACTCACACTGATGAGGAAGCTCGTCATATTCGTCGTGCTCGACACATCATAAATGAATCACAAACACTGACGAATTCATCTCCCACACGAACTAATGCATATCTATTCCCGACATTGGCTGACCTCCCGGGTCTTCTGTTAGCTCCAGTTTTCGAAGAAACTCAAGTTCGTCATTTTCGGGATCATCATGAGCACAAGCAGCCCAGCTCAGAAGAAGTTGTTCGGGAATTGTTGGAGGAAATACTTTTCGAAGTTGAGCAGACAGTAGAAGAAGCAAAAAGTTCAAGTGGAGATGTGAAGGAAAGTGCGAAAATATCGGAAGAACCTTCAGTTTACATGATCCCATTGACAGAGAGTGAAAATATGGCATGGCTAATTGACAACCTTTCCGTTGATGTAAATGAAAACGCACCGGAGCTAGAGCATGTTCTTTCGGAACATCAAGTTATCACAACAGAACTGAATGAGTTTATTACTATGCACCAGGAAAACTGGAGGAAAACCGGATGCAATCAACTGGATATAATATTCGAGTATTCCAAAAATTGAAAACCTCAATAATAATTTTATTTGCAAACACTTAAAAGTCAAAGCTTACTAGAGTTTTTCTGTAGTGACGAAGAGGATACTATTTTGACTGACAATAGTCGAGGAGTCTGCATTTCACTGTTTCTAATATCTCTGGTCGTGGTCGGTAACTTGATAGGGGCCATTTTAGTACTAAGTATGTGAATAATTTGCATTTACTTCTCAACTGTTGAGGATTTTTCCCATCCATTTCTGCTAATTTCAGTTTTTATTATAGGCAAAGCATATAATGAGGAACATCCCTATACATGCCGAACACCCAACTGTATAAGAATGAGTAAGTTTGGCTATAAAGTCGAATACCAACAAATCAATGACAGGAGTAAACAACTAAATATTTTATAGGCCATTGGTTAAAAAATGCGATGGACCCTAAAACGAATCCTTGTGAGGACTTTTATCAGTTTGCATGTGGCTCATACATTGAAAAGCATCCTCCTCTGAAGAAAGTTCCTGATGGAGAGCCCATTTATTTGCATAGAGAAGGAATACCGGTGGACTTTTCGCAAAATGAGAAAATTGGTTAGTATTTCCAACGGTAATACAGTTCTAATACATGAAGATGTTGATTAAACATTAATTCTATTTATATACATCATTAGGAAATTTTTTAAAGAAAGTCTCAAGTTTCCCCGAAAATCAGCTTCTTCCATTTTACCAAGCCTGCATCGACAGTAGTGAGACGAAAGACTTTCTATTTACTTATATATAAATTAAATACTTAACTTTTGCCATCTCATTAAATTGAAAAATGATTCACTCCCGTTTTCCTAAGTTTAGAGAGACGTGATGAGCAAGGAATCAGGCCTTTAGTTCACTTATTAGCCCAAGTTAGGATTTTAGCACCACAAGCAGGACCATTTTCAGCTAACCATAGGTTTAACGTTGCTCGTGTTATGGGCAGAATCTTTAGAAAAACGAATAGATTATTCTTTGTCGATTTCGACGGTGTAGTTGATAATGTGATTGTTGTAAGTTGTACTGACTTGAACTGAACCTTACTACTCAATACAAATAGTGTTACATTATTACATTGTCCAGTTTAAGTTATCAAAACCTGCAACGGATGTGCTGATGACCCCACCTGAAATATATGCAGAAACAATGCGAAAAGCTTGGAGACTATTAGCACGGGACTTGTATATAGGTGGCGAAGAGGAAATTGACACGATCGTGTATCTTGTGATGAAATTTGAAGCTGAGCTCAGCATCATCCGTACCAAAGGGGCAGAATCATCGGTCTTTGGATTTCCATCAAATTTCAACAGTTACGTTCCAAAACCAGAAAAATATCATTCAAACTTTGTCAGGCTGAGGGGACATTTTGAATGGGATGATTTGCTGGCTGCAATTTTTGATTACAAGGAAGGACATTATGAGGAGTACCAAGTCTTCTTTAACCTTTGGTCAAGCTTCTATTCAAAAGAAGATCGCTTTTTCCTAATGTACTTGCAAGACACACTGAAGAATACGCCAGCATATACGATATGTATGTATACCGACTTTAACTTTTCTCCAAGTCAGAGTCACAATGATATTCATTTTACGGTTTACTGAAACATTGTTTCACCAGTTAGGTATATGCAGTGGGAGCTCATCAAGGTATTTGCGTTCGACTTGAGCAAAGACATGCAAGATACTATGCTGTACATTTACCCCTCTTCTGGCTCAACGTGAGATTAATTATTTGATTGATCACTGCAGTACATTCAACATTTCACAAAATAAAAATTTCCAACATATTACAGCCTTATAGCAAGATGCTTCAGGTCGGTTTTCTCCAATCTGCATGTACTGGCCGCTCACCGTTTTAAAATGCTTGTTGAAAATCCGGACGCTATTGATCATAATGTGAGTAAAGCATGTCAAATTTTAATCTTGTTTACAAAAACAGCTTTGTAGTCACTTATAAAACTTTCATAGATGACCATGCTGTCAGACAAAATATTTGATACGTATGTCGATGCAATTCAACAATTGGAATTACCTGCAGCACTAAAAGCCTCTTTACTCGCAACCAGTAAAACACTAAAGGTGGTCATTGAGCCTTTGTCGGGGTTAAGGCCACACTTGAAAGTTTTCTACGATTCGGTAATATTCTTTTGTGTTCAGTACATTTTCAAAAGAAATTGTTTTTAAATATTGGAAATACTAAAATAATCCCGATATTTTCCCAAACATTCAAGCTAAACGCTTCCAGCGACCATTTCATAAATGTGGTCCAAGCACGTTCCATCAAAGCAAGGAACGCTGTGATCAAGGTCAAACGAGAACCTCCATTTCACAAATGGATTGATGGAGAGTATTCGCTCACAGAAATCACGCAAATGTCTTTTGCAGACTCTTGGTCAACTATCCGATACATGCGTACGATTTGATTTGACAAAGTAGATCTACTTTTCTACAGTTCATACCAACAAATAATCTTCTTTTGGACATTTTCCTGTAGATATCCCATTTGCGGCAATGCAAGAGCCCTACATGGACAACAATTTACCGTAATAAGTACTAAAGCTTATGTAGGCATTTCAGCATTTTCTGCGAGGTTTACCTTTCATTATCTTGCAAATGGTTTTAGAATTTTAGATTACGCTGGATTTGGGCAATACGTGGTTTCTGTTTTTCTTGTCCAAAACGCATTGGAAGATGGTAATTTCTTTCTCGCTGTAATTTTTCTTTTCATAAAATTTATTTATTTCTATCGAATACTGTTTTTTAACTGCAGTATTTCAACTTTATGACACTTACTCCAAAATATTTGAGCCGCGGGCTGAAGTGAAGCTTGTCAAGGGTCTACAAAAAGCCCTTTTTGAGAGAGTTGACTGTGTCGTGAGGTCCTTTGAAAATATTTCATTGAAGAACCATCCAGAGTTGAAACTTAACACTGAGATTCCCACAATAAGAATGAACATGCTCGCCAATACATTTGCCGTAGAGCTGACAATGCTCGTAATAGACACAATTTACAACTCAACAACAAGCCTTACAGAAGCTGAGAAAGCATCTCCAATTTATGAGCTGCAGCACGCGAAAGGAAAGCTAACCAAAAAGTTCCCCAAGTACCAAATACTTCCAGGACTAGAAAAGTACTCTCCACGTCAACTCGCTTTCCTTAGCATAGCTCGACAAAACTGTCAAACATTTTCGAAAGATCGTGTGGAGCACAGAATGGATCATGGACCTCTGCTAAGAGAAATTAGAATCAAAGGCAGTTTCAGAAACTCTCCTGTCTTTGCGCAAGCATGGAAATGTCCCAAGGAATCTTTTATGAACCCAAAGAAAAAATGTGTTATTCTCCTCGGAGAAAAAGTAAAGAGTGAGTTTAACTCCCAAGAGGTTGAGTCATCAGAATACGATGAAGAATTTGACGAAGATAGCCACAGTCATAATCATGATGATTGATTGATGAGAATTGTAAAATATTTTCAAGAAAATGACAAGTTTTAGTTATTTTAGTAATTTTTTTTTTCACTTCTGTATTGTTACTCAAGTTCACAGTATAAGATACACATGTGTAACATATTTAATATATATAGTATTGCAAATAAAAACGCAATGCATAACATTGATACATATATTATAGCTTATCTAAAACATTTAAATTCGATATATAATATATTTCTTACACAAGATGAGACCAATCTCTTTCCATTTCTTATATTTCTCCAGCTTCAGAAAATAAAAATGCAATCATCCGTCTTCTTCGACTTGTTCGAATCAAAGCATTTTCCAACATGTTGCTCAGTACAGTACAACAAAAAAACAAGGTACTTTGTGAACTCAAGTTTAAATTAATATAAACAACAAAATCAACATGACATGCAAAAAGCAGTAATGTTTATATATACTCTTATGTGAGACTAGGATAAAAAGTAAAACCTTTTTAATGCAATTTACTTACTAAATGTATACTTACACTTACTTACTCTTAGCCTAAACACTATTGTACATGATGAATATGTTTTCCTTCACTAAAACTTATGAGTAGAATAATTAATTATTATTAACAAGTTTGAGAAGCATGAACTTGTGTTGTCAACTTAAAATAAGCAGCAGTTGACCATGCATTATGTTACAAGAATTGGAAAAATAAATAAAGTAAAATATAGCACGATAATTTATGCAGTTTTAATATATTTACATCTAAAAAATGAACCTCTCTTTTTGGTTGACATTTATACACCTTTAATAGTTAGTCTTGAATCATTTTAGCATACACATCCAAAATTTGATGCAACTGTAATTTTATCATCATCATTATCGGTGAACAAGTACATTAGCCAAGTTTATGTGTACAAAAGCATAATATATATGACATTTTGTATTAGTTCTAGTCATTTACACGCGTCATATATATGATATATGTTAAATGGTGGGACGATTAAAGAGTTGAAAATGCAAAAAAAAGGAAAAATGCTCAGGGATGCAAATATATATACGTTTCAGCTTACATGGCAAGAACTACTCCCTTTCCTTTATCCCTATATAATACATATTAAGTATTTAATGAACACAATGTTTTGCAGTTTAAAAATAAAATGAACGTAAAAAAAGCAGAATGAAGCCTAGCATTGTAAATCCTCTTCTTTCCAAACTTGTTTCAAACAGTTTTCTTCATTAATCATATATATCATATCAGTCTTTGGCATCTTTTTTTACAAGTATATTATATAACATGTAATAATAATTATTAGTATCTATAAATTTTCTTTTCCTTCCCAGGATCTCCTTTCTCTCTATTACAATAGTGTAGACATGTACTTTTGTAGTAATAACAGTATCAAAAAGTCATTCGGTAAACTACAAATTTTCATCAAGTTCTATTCCTTGGCTGTTGCAATATAATATTATTACATAAATTAAATGGTATGGTTAGCTCTTATAGTATAGAATATATAGCGGCGGCAGCAAGAGTATCAACTATTTATATGGCATCTTTAGAAGAATTGTATATATTTTCTTCAAAAACTCAAAAAAGCTCGTCCCATCATCATCTTTGTTCGCATGCAGGCAGAGAGAATAATACTCTAATATATATTATTACACTATCAATATGAATTCGATTCAAATCGAAACATAAAAATACTGGTAGACATCATTATAACTCACTTATTTCTAGAATATACTGATTTTTACTCAATAAATAAAAAGACAAAAAAAAACAACGATCGCGGATGTATAATGATCCCTCCGAAACAAAGACAAAAAAAAATAATTATCTTGTAAGGTACACAGTAGTAAGTCATACGAATAAAAACGATAATGACATGACGCTTGGCGTGTATGCATAAATGTGTTAATTGACAGAACAACAAGAAACCTATTTGTGATTAGTGTAGCATAATAATAATTACACAAGATTACACACTCTCCCCTTCTCAATGAACACGTTGAAAGCTAATATTTACAAATTATGTACATAAAAACAAAACAAAATGGAGCAAATAATAAAAAAATCATCTTGCAAAATTAGAGGCTCAGTAGCAATAGTCTAGGTATAGCTTATTTTTTCTAATAAGCACAAAAATATATTAGCGTATTTATAAATGGCATGAAGTTTAGCTTGCTCCAAAAACTTTTCTTTCTAACAATAATAATATATATTAGTATTTTTTACTTTCACCTTCAAAATACTTGGTTTGTATGCCTAACGTTCTAAGCAAAAACGTTTCTACAAAAAATTAACTTACAAATTAATACCCGTTCTTTTTTCCTCATGAAATTCAATCACTGACAAATTCTTTTTTTTTGGGTTTTAGGTTTTGTTAAGCAAATTGGATAATAATAGCCTGCTATTATCAATCATTATGAAACCTATTTATCTTTTCTCAAAGCTATGTTCATTCACGTAACCCGAATAAATATTGCCAATTTGACATGCAGAGAAAAATTGGAAAAAAATGTCGGTGAGGTAATATTGGATAAATTAAATTGTTAAATATATTAGGTTGCATACAAGTAATAATCTATGTACAATTTACATACTATTGTTCTATATTATATAACCTTTCTTAAGAAATTAAAGTAAATGCGAGGTTTTTCATTTAAATATTACAATTCCACGAAACAGACGAGTCAGCTTGTGGTGCATGTAATATCATGTGGATTTTTGATCAGGTAAGTATAATAGTTGCATAAAATCCCAGTAAAGAAACAATGAAATGCGCTGGGAAACTGATGGGTCAATACTAGTAGCTTATACATGTAATAAAAGTCTGGTAAAAAGTAGCTAGGTAAATAAGGTTCCACTTCTGTTTACTGAGAGTGTGCAGTTTTCGTCCTGTGTTTTGAGGGCGGCTTCCTGTACCTCGACAGAGGGGAGCTGGATGCTGATTTCGATGAATACGGGGAAGGTCTGGACATGTGGCTTGGAGGGGATTCTGATGACGTCCCACATTTTTCACAACATTCACCCGGTATCTGCACCTTCACATCGCAGGTCAATGTAGGGCACTTTTTGCGGCCACATTTTGTATCTCCACTCTGTTTTTAAAAAGAAAAGAAAAAAAATATATTAGCAATGGTAACAGAAGGAGTGGAGTGGATATTATCAAGTGAGGTGGAAAAGAAGTTTAGACTTACAGTGCATGTGCATGACACACAAGGAATATAGCCAAATGGCTCAATACGATGATTCCATTCTGCCCCGTTCTCATGAAGTTCATCACGGAATTTGCATCCACCTGCAGCCAAAATTTCTGACTCAGATGGGCCTAGTTTTTGTTGTGCAACGGCGTCATTGATGGTATCAGGGTCGATTTCCTTCTTTGGAGGACAAACCTTGCAGCAAGACAGCGGTTTAGGAAACACAGCAACTTCAGGGGCACAGTCCAAAGCCGGGCACTTTTGGCGTGTGCATTCCACCGATAAAGTGTCAGACTGTAGACACACAAAATTATATACATGCATAAATAAATACAAACGAATGTGTTAAAAAATGATTTCTCATTCAACAAACATTTGAAAGAAGCTTACCCGACAAGTGCAAGTGGTGCAGACCATGAAGCCATTTGGAGGCATGTATGGATGCCAAGATGAGCCAGCTGGGTGGAAGCGGTCCCCTTCAACGTTGCATCCCTGACCCCGATTCGTGCTAGATCGCTCTGTGCCTGCAAATCGCAAAAAAAGTAAATCGTAGATTAGATTCTGAATCACCACAAACCATCATCATCAGATTTGCATAAAATTATCAGGCGCAGTGGCATACTATAAATTTGACAGAAAGCGCATATCTTTGGAAGGAGATAAATTCCTAAAAAAGGTCAATTAGTAAGCCAAAGAAGTGTCGGGGGACGACGAGGCGCCATGTTAAGCATGCCAAATGACAAAAATGTGGAAACGACATAATAAGGATGCCGATGATACGAGACAAGAAAAGTGACTCATTTTTTGATGTGTCAGTCACGGGAAATTCGCTCAGGAAGGCAAGAGGCAAGGAGTTTGGAATGGGAGGAATTTGATAATGAGTCTTGTTGACAGTTGACAGAGTGATAGTGCGAATGGATATTGCATTTAGCATATGTATCCTCTTTACACAAAAGTTTTTCGCGACAAGATGTGAAACTATGAAAAGCAGTCAATCGTGCAAAAAAATGTCTGTGAAAAACAAAACTTACTCAGACAAGATCGGCAACATTCTCCGGTGAGGAGGACAGGATTAGAGCATCCAAGAGCTGGACAAATGACAGACTCACATTTTGCTTGACCTTTGTAGCAATTACAAATGGAACATGTGTCATTAACTGGCGTCCACTGGGAGTACTCATCTCGCATTTTTCCTGTTGAAAACATAATATATAAAATAGATTTTAGTTGGAGTTGTAAAGAACAATAAACAAAAATGGATCACATTTCATTTTCAAAGTGAGGGCACATCTCTCTCTGTCCGTTTTGAAAAAGCTAAACCCGACCCGAAAATGAAAGGTACAAATTCATGGGAGAACTAGTAGAAGCTCTAACTTGAGTTTGTGTCTAGTAGTGTAAAAAAGATGAGACATACCATCATAGAAACATTTGCCATTGGCCACTGGTGCAGATGCATCATCTTCAGCGAGGTCCAAAGAGTAGTCAGGATTGACAATGTTATCTATTACTGCGGTGGGTAAGCACGAAGTTGGCACACGAACCTAAAATCACAAATCATCAAAAAATTAGAGATATAGTGAAATGCATATTAACAGTTTAAGCAGCACGTAAACAATTTATGCCCCTCAGCTTCTATACTATCATGATCATATTATATGTACGTCGTTGTTGTGTCTTCTTGTTCATGCACATGAGAGAGTAATCATCATCGTCATTTTTTGGGATCATATAGGATTTCTAGAACATACACAAACAACAGCCACGACAAACTGCAGCGGATACGCTTGGCTGCGAGTACTAAAACTCCAAAACGCTTTCACACTTCTCCTTCACCAAATAAATTTTATTCAGAGCATAAAAGCAGTTTTTGCCGAAAAAATATGTCTTTTTCCCCACTTCAAACGTATGGCTGTACAGTGATGCCTCTCTGATGACAAGATTTATATGTAACACATGCAAAATAACTTTATCTCAGCATTCGTTTTACTACTATGTTGCGACACTACTATACTACTACTACTTGCTCAATAAAAAAACAACATTCTTTGCAAAATACTTACGTTTTTGATAACAGAGGATGCCAAGAGACTGGAATCATTGACACGGACTACCTTGAACATGGCGTCACCAGCTTTCAAATGGGCAAATGTAAACCTGTAAAATGTGAGAGAAAGATCCATTTAGCTCGATTCTATGTAGCACATGACACTCTAATCTGATTATGAGTTGTAAAAAATTAGGACTTACTTTGAAAAGTCATTGTAGATACCCTCGTGCTCACTAGCTTCAAAGTTGTCCAGCACGTATGATTTGACCGGTAGCCCTTTGCTGGAGAGACCAAGCGTTTCCATAATTTCCAAGCGCATCAAGTCGCTCTGTGGACGCTGGCTCAAAGTAAGCTGGTAGTTGAGACCGCAATCATGATCAACTCCAATCCAGATCAGCCCTTGGGTTCGCAAGTCAGCAGCGACCTTCGTGTTAGATTCCAACATCATGGGAGCATCGGAGAGCTGAGAGTCTCCAAAGATCCTGTAGGAAAGGCGGCCACGAAGATTTGACTTGTCAGTGACAATGGATAAGTAAATGTTTTCCTCATAGAGAAGTTGGTAGTGACGAGGTCCCATGCCTGACACGATTTGACGTGTCATATTTGAGCCAAGTGTTTTGAATTGCAAATCCTCCAAGACCTTCCGTCCCGTTTCTATTTTTACAGATTGGGGCTGATGTTCTGGTGCGAGCTGAATGTTATATGACCAAGAGCCGTCGGGTAAAGGGTAAACCCATGCAAGACCTCCCGGTACAGCTTGTGAGTCTTCTGGCTCCAACACGGTGTCAAAAATGTCACAAGTTGTCCTAAAAACATAGATACAAAAATCGTCTTTGATTAATAATAATAATAATAATGTTATCATGAAAGTGCTACCGCACAGGAGGAATTCACACTCCTCAAAAGAGTTAACATGATAAGCCCATCATCTCATTTCATGCTGTCCAAATATTCACCACTCAAAACGCTGTAAAAATATGAAAATCATGTGTGTGGTGTGTGCAATAACATTTTGTATCGGAATGCTCACCTCGCTTGAATGAATCCAATCAATTTAAAATCGGGATTCTTGGGAGAGTAAACAACTATAAAGAGTGTGCCTCTTGAGAGGGACTGGAGCTGTTCCAATTCCAAAATGGAACGAACCTCGATAGAGTTCGTGTCATAAGAAATCTTTGGAATGGTAACGGTCTCTTCGACGCCAGAGCCGGATGCGTCTGCAATTCGCACAGCAATTGCAATATCTCTCTCCTCGTCAAAATCTCCATTAAACATCAGGTTCAAATAAATGGAGCCTGTGGATGGTGACACTGTGATCACTGCCATTCCTCCTGATTCCTAAATAAATAACAACAAATTGCCCCAAATGTGCATTAGAGAAATATCATCCACAAAACAAATTTTTCAATCCAAAAACACTTCAATTTTTCTTAAAATCAGAAAATATGTGATATGGCAATGTTTTGGCATGCGTGATGATGTGATCCATACGCTGCTTAATGTGTGCAGATGACGTTATCAAATAATATTAAATATTTTTCTCCTTACCACTTGTGTTGAAGGTTCGAGGAGCGAGCTGTACATTTCAGAAGAGACGTATTTCTGTTTTGCCACACGACCTCCAAGAAACCGATCATTGTCACTTCCCACTTTCTCCGTCACAAGAGCGGCATGTAGTTTTTCCTCTTTCAACAGCTTTCTGTACACTCGTGGTATTTTACGCCAGACTCCACAAATCTTGCGCGTCTCTTGCTGATAGTTGTTGATTGTCACTTCTTGCTCCTCCACCACATTCCCCTCGGAATCAACAAATTGTACATATTTTGGTCTTGGCATGTCGTCATTGTGCACGAAAGAGTAGTGGAGACTCTTGTGAAGGAACATGAAGCGCCCTGCAGCCAAACCAGCTTGCATTGGCTCTCCCAATCCGGTTGACGATTTGATCATGCTAGATGAACGGGGTGTCAAAAGGGCAGCATACTCTTTGTTGTTCATATCGCTCTTATCATCATCCTCGGAAAATCCATCAGAGTTTCCCTTATCCGTTCCATCTGTACGGCAAATGAAATTAAATTGTTAGCAACAGTCGCATTTAAAAGCAAGCCTACATGTCTGCATTTATTCAAGACCACATGAAACATGTACTAGCACACTTACTTCTATAAACTTCCGGGCAAATTTTGCAACATTGTCCAGGAAGACTGATGGCATCATTGCAGTCCACTTTGGGGCAGTCACTTTTGACATTCTTGCAACGAATTCGTCCCACAATCCTTCTCTTCTTTTGAACCTACGAATAATAATAAAAATCACGTTA
Source organism: Orchesella cincta (assembly GCA_001718145.1). Taxonomy (NCBI): domain Eukaryota; kingdom Metazoa; phylum Arthropoda; class Collembola; order Entomobryomorpha; family Orchesellidae; genus Orchesella; species Orchesella cincta. The sequence continues at coordinate 52,528 of LJIJ01000011.1, forward strand.
GTTATAATGATTTCCCTATTCATTAGAAATTCGATATGTCATTGAAAAGCGCATAATAAAGCGAACGCATTACATTTTGCTGGGCGTAATAAACGATGCCAAAATCAGATCTACGTGAACGAGATTTCCCGTTGATAAATTGAGTCTTGAATCTCAAGCGAAAGAAAAGCGACAGGAAGGAAAAGCGACAAAATAAATCTGACACATGACACATGCCATTAAGGATAGTTGAAAATGAAGAAAGCGTGCTGTGCAGTAGCAAGGAAATCACTCGTTTATCTGCAGCCAGATTAATCTGGATGAAGCCAGTAAGATGAGTGTTTCGTTGGATGGTGGTGGCTTTGGATTGATGTTCAGAGAGCGCAAAGAAAACAATTCCAAATGAAATGTTCTGTACCTCAAAAAATGCGTTTGCTACTCTAAAATGAAAGAGTTTTTCAGAGTTATTTAATCATTTAGTGCTTATGAAATGTACTCAATCCAACTCAACCTTCTCATGCTGCTGTAAATACATGATGCGATGCATTAGAATGGTGAGCCACCCACTTGGATATAAACGTATACCAGTTGAACAAATTTCTTTTGAGCTATTGTACTGACTTCAAACCACAACCTTAGCTTCTTTTTTCCCGTGGAAAAAAACCCTCTCTGATCCTTTCTCTTTTCACTAATATCTTATTTCTAAAATATGCTTTATGCAATTACAGGTCCGGCGTTGTTAACATATGTGCATCAAGAAAGAAGAAAGCATAACCCATAGTTAGTGAAAGGCTGAAAAGGAGCTCGCATTAGTATTTGTAGTGAATCAACAGAATTCCAACAGGATGCAAATACTTTTTCTGCATCATTATTTCATTGGATGCATTTGGGTGCAGTTGACCACACACTTGACTTAAGGTGATAATCTTTTGATAGGATATTGGGAGACGAGAAGATAACTGACAGTAGCTCGTAAAATAAAAAGCGACTTGTTGTGGGCATCGCCTTTCATAACTATATCTCCTTTATTAAAAGAACGAATGAACGAACGAACGGTTAATGAGTTGTTGGTGATGTGGTGGGATGCGGTAACCTGTGAGACGCCTGTCTTGTCGTTTCACAGAGGAAAACTTTATACAATTTTATAATATGCATTTTAGAAGCCTTCAGAAAGTAGACGACCTTCAATAATTCTCATCTCCTTAAGTTCAGCACACAGAAGTCCCAGAAGATACACACATAATGTTTTTTATGGTAAGCAGGTAGCAAAAAGCAAGCCAAAGCACCCATCAAAAGATGAATCGGTCAACATCAAAGTGAAACCAATTTAGGGCCTTCTCCAATTTGCATATTATTTTATTATTTGCCTACCTGCGAAAAAAGAACGATATACATACATAATATCTACCTACTCCTTTGATTCCACTACTGCATATCTAGCTAAGAATGAGGATCAGATTGAGCGAGAGAAGTTTTTAGCCAAATGAATGGCCTTAAGTATAGTCCACTTATTTTTTGTTGAAACTCGATTCTTAAATATAATATGCGTGCCCATCTCCGAGTTAGCTCTCAATAACCTTTTATCCCATTATTACCACTATGCTCTACTCATCTCTATTTGTAACCGCGTCCCTATTTAAAAGCCAATCATCATCTCTTTTTGGCATCCCTCACATTCCACTCTATAAAAATGTGGATTTCGCAAAATCCCTTATTATTCATGTTTCAGTTCATAAATGAGACTAGTCTACAAGACAGGGTTCTGTACTGTACAATTCATCATGAGTAATCTCAAAGAGAGAAAAAAAAGAAATGGAAATGACACAGTAATCACCCAACGAGCAGTGACTGATAATGATGACGTGGTGCGTGTCTAAAATTTATTCATTACAATTGATCATCATCATCCTCATCTTGAATAAAATATCAATCGGAGAGTCGCGACGCCACAGAACGTCACCTATTATGCATTAAATTATCAAGTGGGGAGTTAATTCATAAAGATATTATATGCTACTTACGTTACTCACACCAATGCGTATCTACCTACCTACTTTAACACTTTTTACCTTTCGTAGCTACCTTCTCTCATACTCATGATGAATAACAAAACAATAAATACATCTCTTTTTTTTCTATGCACGCAATTTTTCAACTTATTTATGGCTAGTTAAGGCCAGAAAATAAATTGTGATATAATTTTGCTTCGGCTTCTCATCTTAAATTCTGTTGAGCTGGGCAGGCTGGCGCTGGCTCTGACTGAATGAATTATCCCTCTGTTTACCAAACAAATTATCTGCTTTTTTATTGCCTTTCCTATTTTCTTTTTAGACTGAGAATCTCATTTTAAAACCAAGTTTGAAAATTTCATTTTATTCCAATTTTCTACAATGTTTACCGAAAACTGTTGACGATCAGATGCAATAGTGGTGTCATTAAGTTTCTTTCATAAGTTGCAACGCAATTTGACACGCATTTTGCTAACAAGCTTGTGATTTATAAATACCACTTAGCTGACTACCAGCTCACATTTGAATCCCTGCCTTAGAACTAATAAGGAATTGTAAGAAAAGAAAAAGTAGTTTGTAAACTGGAATCACTCACAGCACATAATATACTTTGTTGTTAATAAAGCTCTACATATGTATGTATCCCATTCTTCATGCTGTGTACACATGAACATGTGCAGATGTAGAGTGAGCACAATGATTATGATCATTAATTTGACGTATCATTATGTCCTGTCTTGTTCCAATTTGTAATTATATTTTATTGGCTGGTTTTCACAGTCCCCCTTACTCTTCTTCTTCGTCGTCAACCCCAAAAGCTGTTTTCTTCTTCGGATTCCTAGTAGTATACAACACACAGATACTAGTTTCCAATCCATATATGTGTAATATATATTATATGTATAGATTTTTGCATTGCCTCCAGCCGTTTTTTCTCGCTCAAACTTCAGGTGGGCAAAAAAGTAAATGGTGGAAAAATATTATTATAAATATTTATTTCAGCTTTTGTGATCATCATACCACCCTTATTTTACGAATGATCAGTGAATACTCAAAGAGTTGCGCATTCATGTTTTGTTCGGATTGCACAGATTTTATAGGCATATATCAAAAGAGCAATTGTTAAGGGGCGGCTTCCCGGCTTGATCATGATCAGTAGCTTAAAAGAATCATCGTTTTAGCCTGCCTCTATCGAGCCACTGGATTACACAACTACAATGTTCATCAACAAATGCACATATATCCTTTGTTCAACCTAGTAATCATCCATGAAAAATCATTCGTCCTCCATCATCTTTCCATTTTCACACGAGACGGGATAATATGCAGATTAAGTTTCCCTATGATTGAAGCACTTTTTTTGCAACTGGATTTCGCCAAAAATCCCTGTAGCAGCTACGGAACTTGCAGAAAACATGAGTGAAAAATGCGAAATTTAATTTTGGCTGATTAACTGGAGCCAGAAAGATGAGAGCGTCTCTTGATTCTGGACCTGCAAAGCAGCTCTTGATTATTTCCTGCCGTAATTCATAGGTATAATAATATTTTGAAGATGCAATGCGTTAAAATCTATTTAAAAAATCCATTAGAGAAAACAAATATTTGACAGACTTTTTTTTGGTGCGTCATTAGAAGCAAGGCACAATATCATATCAAGCGCAGACGTCATGTGCAGATTCCCAAATGTATGAAAGAAATATTCCATTGGATGAGGTTATTGTGAATTTGTATGCAAAAACAATAATTGTAAAGTTCATATGAAATTCAAAGCCGCACCACAACCAAAATGTCAATGTGTATATTTCAGTCGTTAGGAAGAGAAGTATGAGAAATCCAAGTTTTTTTTTTCATCTTGCTTGTCTAAAAATAGAATCAGTTCATGAAAACAGAAAGAGACACACTCACTTTTTTCTACTACTCTTTCTACACAAACTCAAAGGCTAAACCTTCTTTACATTCGCAGTTGTATGCATAAAATGTGAAATAGTTTTTGCTACTTTTCGGAATCAAACGTGAAAAAGTCACCTTTGCATCCGCATCTGACAGATTTCTCATACAAACAAAAAGATTTATAATTTGCAAGGAAGCTGACGACTTAATTTGATTTGATTTGTAAAAGTCGGTGAAGTGATATGAATGTACGTACTTTGCACGAGTCAAGCCAGTTGTCCGCTTCATTAACAAACAAAACGATACGGTCTGGGTCGTGACAACAAAACATTGTTCGCCAATACTAATGTTGCGGCTGATTATGCCAAGATATACATTTTGATAACAAAGGTTGGCAAAAAGACTAAGAAAAGTAGTGGCACACAAGTGGGTATCAGTTATATGCACCTATAGTCTCAGCTAATCTTTGTATCATGCAGCCTTTGTATGCCCATTCATTCATTCTTGTCATTTAATTAGCATGATTGTGTTCGATTTTTAGCTCGCACCGACTGGAATGCACAGAAACACGAGCAATGTAATCTAATCCATTGGGGAAGAGTTCCATTTAACCAGTTGTATTAGTAATGAATGTTTGCACTGCTGTGAATATACGTGCTCCTTGGCTCCTCACATTTTTTTTATATCTATTCACCACCAAAATATTGTACTTTTAGAAACAGGAGAACACACATGAGCACTGTTTTATAAAGCATATAAACCATCGGCCAAAAACGCCAAGTTGTTCATTCAAGTTGCCAAACCTTGAGAGAGAGAGATATTATAGGGGAAGACGAAGTGTATATATAAGTTATATAATATAGTTTGATATTGTGTGTTTTACATTAATGTCTTTGTCTACATTGGTCCTATTTTCCTCCTTATAACCATGATTCTGTGTTGTAGAGCTGACTGTTTGTTGTTTAACATGTTATTAGTGTATTTTAATGTGATAAGGACGGACAGTGGAGCCGGAGCCAGTGACGTGGGGTGTACTAACAGTCAGATAGATGATGAAAAAACGTGTGAAAACTGAAACAAGGGAGGCGTGTATATGTGTATATTTACTGCTATGAACTTTCGAGACTCAAATAAAATGAATTTATTTTCATCCAATATCATCCAATTGGCTGCCCGTGTGCACTTGTCTTTATTGCAGATGAGCACGCTACTATTGTACGTGTGCTGTCATTTGCATCATTTGCATAATTGTTGCAATTTTATCCTCTTTTAAAGAAAAAAAATCTAGTTATATGCTCTCCCTTGTCTGGAATAACTTTCGGCTTTGAGTGTAGAATCTATAAAGCTGTTTACAAAAAGCACATGATTCAATTTATTTGTAAGGTGAGAGAAGAGTAATAAAAACTAATTGCACATACACATTTATGAACTTTTTTTTAGTTTCGTTTACTTTTGAGTATCTTTTACTCGGTATCTGTTGTAGGAATAAGAAGAAGAAGCGAAACGCAAAAAATAAGAACGTGCATGAAAAACCCAAGATTGCAGAGTGGCTGCCTAAAACTCAACAATACATACATAATCTGCTACAAAACTATATGCATATTTATATTTACAGCAGACAGCACTACCAGAGTGGAGCCAATGTCATCATCCATAACACATCTTGTTACAGAAAATCATGCACTCGTTCCATATTTCTTTTCGTATATATCCTATATTCAGACCTAGCCATAACTTTTTTAAGCGCATGCAAAAATGGAGATAATCTCGTGAAAACAATTTATGCTCTCTAGTCCTTTCTTGTAGACGTTGATTCCCTCATTAAGAACTTTTCTTGTGACCACTAATAATACCTTCGTTGTATATACCTTTGTATATTTAGAAGGCAGCAACCAAAAATATCTTCTTACTAGCTCAGCATTTACCATGTTTTCCTATCCAATCATGGAATAAAATCCAATTTTATAGTGAGTACCCTCGTGTTAGTAATGTTACAGGGGAAAGGTCATCATCATTATCATCCAAAAAGTGTAAGAGACAGTTTATCAAACATTAACTCAATGTTGTTCATAGAGCGATTTTTCGCAGCTTAATGCTTGACTAGTAGTAATTTGGAAGGGCAAATGAGTGAGCCATGAGCATTGAATGCCCTGGATCTAGTCTTTCCTTTCTTCTTCAAGTCGGAGCAGTATAGAGGAAAAATATTTCAAAGAGACATAAAACAGTAGCATTTGAGCACGCAACCAACCTTGACCAAATAAAGATTTTTTATGACTGTCTTCGTCTCAATGACTCGCACAAAAGTAAATGAGATGGAAATCAGGTGTTTTTCTTTCTCAGAATATGGAAAAAGGTGGATGAAGCACAGGCTTTTTGGCTACTCAATATTATGTGTAGATGCATGCAAACAATTTTAACTTTCCCCAAGGCTTTAGTTTTCCTTCATGCAAACATGAATTTGTCATTTTATGTACATTTCTTAGTAGGTTGTTGAGAATGTTGATGTAGGTAATGAAGCTGAAAGGAAATGCTGACAAGTTGTTAAATGAATCATTAGGGCACACGAAAACACACCAGCAACAAGGTTTTCGGATGGGGAATATATTTTCTTTGTGCAGTAAAGTAGGTGGACGCGTCTCAAGAAAACCATGTCATATGACTTGGGTGTGGGTCAATGCAGGTTATTTTTTGAGAATAACATGCAATCATGCAAACTTGAGTAGTCTGACTACGAAAAAGAATGGTGTAGGTAGCGAACACGCAACCATATACATATCGCAAGTCAAAGTTGTATGAAATTAAACATTTTGATGTCGCTTTCACTTCTCCATATTATAGTTGTTGTATAATTAAGAGAGAAATAGTTGCTTACTATATAATATTCATATCGCATGCTTTCCCAAATTTGCTTTCATTACAAAAAATGACCTACCTACTCCAAGAGACCATTTCCAAGAAAATATCACGGGGAAAAATAATTTTCACTGCCTAATCGGAATTGCCCCACCGGCCAATATGTTTCATGCGTTTCATCATCATCCTTATTTCCACTTCCCCAATTACGAAGAATGTCAGGTGAAATTGCGTTGTTTGATGAAAATAATAATTCTTGGTATGAAATTAATTTGTGACTCTCAATGGAAAAGTTTGTTAGTCTCAAGGGTACGTGATTTTAACTGATAAACGTACTTGGAATATAGAAAAGCAAGGAGACAAAAGAACAAAAAAAACCTTGTCACGAGTGTTTTAGGGAGGGAGGGTTTGTGGGGAGGGGAGTTGACCAGTCTTTTCTAATAACTAATCATAAACAAACTAACTAAACATAAAATCTGGTGGTATCTGGGCATAAATAGCAGTAGCTTTTATAGAATATTATGATTGCTTCTATATATGTAGTCTTTATTACTGAGCAAGATTAACTCTTGCATCGAGTACAGCAATCGAACGACTGAATGTAAATGGAGCACTTCAATTTTCCAACTCGTCACTTTACTTTTCTTCTATTTGAACTATTTTATCTCTAGCTCATATAATATGTGCTGCAATTCTATTTTTTTTGTAAACATGCATTTCTGCTTATTCAGCCATGTAAAAAATGGGAGCCCCCCAAAGTAGTCCCATAAAAAACTAACTTTTTTCTCCAAAGACAAGGAGAAAAGAGGAATCTTTCTCGGTTAGTTGGCCATCTTTATTCTTTCTTTTTCTCTGATAATGGTCATTAGTCATGTTGCTGATACTTTTTTTCCTTGAGAAGCGCAAGGCCTTTCTTACCATTCTGGTTTAATGCTCTACCTTTTTTCTCTAACCAAACCATTCGTCCATCTCCAATCTTTCAGTGAAACGGGAGTGGAGTGAACCAAAAAAAAAAGTTTTCCCTTCTCTGACACGGCGCATATAAAAATGAATATTATGTGAGAGTGAGTTGTGTGCAACGCTAGTCTGTAGATGTAATGTGCAGACCTCAGAAGTATTTGGACCAAGGACGGCTGCCGCCATGCCATTTATTCCTGAAAGCAAACCACCGGCATTGCCGAGAAAAAATATATAACGACACAATCCACTGAGGATAACCAGCCAAGGGAAAGAAGAAGCAATAAGAAACTAATCGAAAGCCTTATAGCAGGACAACTGCAAATTTATACCTTATCTCTTCTCTATAACTTTTTATCTCTTTTTTTGCTACTCCTTACGTACATTAGATTCCTGCACGAAACCATAACTTTCTTGAAAGACTTGTCATCACAGTAACTCATTTTTTGTACAACAGTATTATAAATGAAATAGGACAAATGTATTTTAACAGACTTATAAAAAAGTAAATAGCTTAACTCCGATTTGATGTGAGGACAATAGAAGAGAGATTGGGCTCATCTGTACACTACCTAATTCCCTATTCATAATCATTTTTCTTCTGCTTCATCAAATTTATACAAAATGGTGACATTTTTTGGCTCCACAAGATTTCAATAGCGTTAAAGATGATGATGATGATGATAAGTATCGACACATATTATGTCTACAAAAAAAGTGCGATGAAAATTGTGAACTTTGGTTGGACATATTTAGCACTGCCATTTGGTTTCGATAAAACGTTAAGAAAAGTGGTATGTCACGATTTTAGTGAACAAAACAGAATTAGATTTCTGGCGACAGTCAGACAGATCAACCTGAAAGATTACATACTAGAAAACAAACATGAGCAACAACAGCAAAAACTTGTAGATGCTTTTGTTTGTTATGTCCTATTGTGTCATGAAATCCACTTGCCAATCTGCGATCATTTTATGCATAAAAAGACATTTATGCAGACGGAATTTATACACAAAAGGTTTAAGTGTACACAGCAAAATTATTCGTAATAAGAAAAGCTTCTTTGAGGAATGTTATCATTTCTCTCTCGTCGTCCCAACCTTTATTCACATAACTTACAATTAGCAAGAGAGGGAGACTAAGATAAGGAGAGATGGCAGAGCCGAGATGAGATGCAGTTCTTCGTAAAAAGAAGAATGAATGTCTTTTCCCACTTTTGTGTCAGCATTAATTAACTGGACTGACTAAACTGATGATATACATAAAATAAAGCTAACAAACAACCGCTCGAGTTGAGTCGGACGGGTTGTATACTGTTTTATGACTATGTATATGATAGCTATCATGTCTGGTTTTGTCATTTGATACTTTTTTTTCTCTCTCTCTATTCCCAATCCTGCATCCAGTTCTGCAGCCCAAATAGCAGCATTATATTATTATGCTTGTTGCTCACAATGAAATTTCATCCCTTCGTACATTTTTATTACAGTACATTTGTCAGCAAATCCCAAAATTATTAATGTGCACAACTTATTCTTGTTGATTGTCTCAATTTTCTTGATAAAAATAAGCAAGTCAGTCATGTAATATGCTGAGTGTTGTGCTATGCTTTAGTCTCAGAAAAAAAGAGGATGGATATATAAAAACTAATTTTTGTAACCGAACCATCTTCCATTTCTCATAAAGCGGTCATCGTGCAGGGATACTCGACGAGGCGAGCCAGCAAGAGGAGGCGAAAACAACAAAAACAATTGGCATTAATGAGAACAGAGCGAGTAAAGCACGCACTCCACATAAATCACCGACAAAACAGAAGAATACAACATGTTTGCTGAATAAAAAATGCAATTCCCAAAGTAGTAGCAGTAGTTTCCCTTTCAAGTCTGAAAAAATATGTATACCGTCAACCGAATCCTATGAATGACTTCCATTAATAAAGAGGAATGCTGCATAAAACTCAGATATATATGTAGTAATAATGGATGAAAAAGGTCAAGAAAACAATAGAGCAAAATTGTTGATTCTTATTATGCATATTACTTTATTCCTTTTTTATGCACATGCTCAAGGCAAGCAAGAAGACAAGAGAGGAGGATGGATGGAGCCATCCTCAGCTACGTCGCACCAATGTTTTGTAACCTAATACGAAGCACACACATCACCGGTGTAACATAGTCACTCAATGAATGACGTGTGTCTCACTCCAATCTTGCAAAATATATATTAGCTTCAGCTTGTTTCGTACAAGCCACCCGGAAAAACATTGGCGTACGATACCTTCATTTGTAACATATTATACTAGACACATTAGCTCATTCGATACGATTCAGCTATTCTCTTGGAAAATAAAAAGTGGAGAAGAAGGTGGAGCAAGGAGTATTGATACGATGATGATGCAATATCAAGATCATCCTAACTCAACTAAAAAAAATCCTCATGGTTATGTATCTCGTGCTAGAAAATTATGCACTCTCTTGCTATCCGGAAGAAAAGGCAGGCTGAAACGGTTTTTGTAGTATTTATTATTAGGCACATATCACTAAGAAAAAATGGGGAACAACTGCTCAAATAATTCTTGCAAGGTTCATCGACCTGATGCGCCTTCATCATCCGAGTCACATATCACATAAAGCATAAACCACATCCCATTTTTATCCTGTACTTGTGGCTACATTTTCGGGAAAATGTGCTAAGAAGAAGTGTTGCACCGAGATCTGTATTTTTTTGAAGGGGCTGCTGTGTTGGTGGTGGTGGATGCTGATGATGATGATGGCACAGTAATATAATTAACGGAAAGTGGTGTAAAATAACAGAAGCAAGAGCATGGTTGTTGTTTCACCATGATCACGATGATTATCATGATGCTGCCTTTACGTTTTTTGCCGCAAGACACATCCCATTCGATTTAAGTCCATAAAAACCGTTCCTGTGTGTCAATGAAATTAAATAGAGAAAAACTGCCGCTAACACTTTTACCATTTCTTAACAGTAATTTTGTAGCAACACCCCACCTAGCAGACATATCAAATTCGTTGCTATACTCTTTTGCAAGATGTAGGTACTTTTATGAGAAAAAATAGTCTGGGAAGGTTGATGCTCAGATAATATTCGGTATGATATAATTATTGTACAGTGATGGATATAGTTTCATCGGATTGTAATGAATGAGTGATAAATTCATGACATATTTCAACCCAACTGGTGGTATATGATGCCATTTCCTTCCTCCTCCTCCTCCACCTTCTTGTCTCCACTTTGGTATGCCACAGATCGGCATGCAGCAGTTAATTTATAGCTTTTTTCAACTTTTACATGTGTGTATCCGAGATGGAATTCCATGAAGTCTTGTTGCCAACAAGAAGAGAAACAAGTTGTAAGATAAAACGGTTTTGGGTTTGGATGAAGTAAGGAGTATATACATATAGTTTGTAAATGCTACCAATAACACACTATGATCTCATTAGCATCTTGTGAAGTGCGCCGTTCTTTCATTCGTGTTACCCATGAAATGAGCAATTGTACTTGGAACATTTACTCCAAACACAGATATTCATTGTATTTGTGAAAGCAGTATGCAGTACACACAAAAAAGCAGCAATTTTTAGAAAGCAACAAGGCAGTTACTAATCAACATTTAGGCATCAAAATTTTTGCTTACCTGTTCACAAGCACATTCAATGCAGTACATTGTTCCAAATGGTTCGCCTAAATCTGGATTCCATGTGTCTCCAATCTCGTGAACGGTTTTTCCCAGTCGACATTCTGAAAATCAAAAGAAAATGTACTTATTAGTTTTGAAGTTACAGGTATACAGACTGACTGAGTTTTCCTCTCAGTGAAAGTAAAGAGAAAGGTAAAGGAAAGTGAGCATTGCCACGTCAAGAATGTTGCTTTTATTCCACAATAGTTTTCATCGTGCTTTCACTTACAGATTGTAATATGGCGTAACATTTCCGATGTAACAACAAAATCTTGACAAAGATGAATGAGAAGCAAAAGAGATCTTATAAAAACTATGTCTATATAAACTACAGAGGAGAAATCATCAAACTTTGTACGAGTTTTTCTTCCTTTCCATGTTGCATCTTTCATTTCTTTAAGACGGAAACGGAAGGAGACAATGAGAAATACACATAAACCCCATGAAGGAAACAGGCATAAGAAGAAAATTTCGTTTTGACTGCGTCTTCCGGTTCTCTGACTACTCTTGTTTTTTATTCCTTTCCGGACATTTTTTTTCCTTTGGAGTGTTCTACTTACAAAAGAGAAGGTGACAATTCGCAACTTGACACAAATTAAAGTGCAAAACTTTCAGTTGCGACAAAGACTAGATTAAACTCGTTTACTAAGGATTGTAGAGGACAAAATGGAAAAACAACTCGATGGAAAATATGTTTACATTGATTAGCGCCCATGATCATGTTTGGAAATGAGCAGTGCTCGCCTTGAATATTGAAAGTTTTTTTCTTGATATTGATATCGTCCCTTTTCTCTAAGCAATCTGTAAGCCCAGGGTAAAGTACATATATACCGAATAGACTTTTTTTTTGTTATAATGAAAAGTTTTTATATTTACGCAATGCATACTAATACATATAGTTAATAACAGTGGACCAAAGATTCTACTCTACATCATCATCATCATCGGCTCTAACAGCATGAGTTTTTCTTTTGGAGTAATGGATTACTCCACATAGTCCATACTACGGCCGTTTTTTGTGTAAATCTTCGACTTACTACTTCATTCTACTACGTAACAATCTCCACGTACTTATTTTTTACAGACAGACAGTCAAAGAGACAGAGAGAATTGGCTTCTATTTCTTCTCTGGCAAACATGCAGACATTGCAAAAAACTACTGGCGCCAAAACCTGCTTCTGCATCTCCCTAACTCAAGTCAACTTTTAGTAATGTACAAGAAAACTATATGATATGCATATAATATATACGTCTCACTCTCTTACGACATACCCTACCACCACACTATATATAATGTGTGCAAAGTAAGTAACGTGCACACCATATTTGCCTCTGCTCTTGTATGTACGCATAGCTGTTTTACCATCTCTCTCTCTCTATGAATAGTATGAATTCTTTTAAAAAACGTGATTTGATCTTCCGCATCTTGAATAAAAAAAGAGAAAGACTTTTCAGCAAAATTGCCATCCCGAGCAGAAAGGGCACACTTTTTCTCCTATTCCAAGAGTATTTACCATCTCCTTTGGAACACAATGACAGTTCATCTAAAAACGCACACAAGGCACTTTTTTCCTATTAACAAGTCTGTCTAGTATAATCCGAAAATAAAAAAAATATGCTAACAAGATTTTGGGTGTGGGGGAGGGGTGTGGAAATGGTGTTTGGAGAGGCTGAACTCTAATCTCATTTACATTACACAACAGAACTATATTATTATTGAATGACAACAATGTTTTTTTTGGTAAAGTGAGACTTTGATCAAAACTCCAACACAAATACGTGGCTAATAATAATATAATAGAAAATGAATGGAAAAATTATTGCTTGATTTATGTAATTTGCATTGTCTTTCATTAAAAATAGGATTCTTGTAGTCTCTTTACTGCACCGCGTCGGCTACTACTAAAAAACTTGCAGATCAAATTACAACTTTTTTTCTGCATTATCTCGGATCATCATCATTTGATATCACGACTGATCAGATCTGATTATGCAGGAAAACTCACAAGACAATTTCATTTTCTTCCTTAACTGGCATGTCAGATCGTGTTCCATAAAGAATGAAGACGAATATATTTTAATCAAGGCTGCAGCCATTCATACTCACAGTGCAGACAAGGAATTGACATTTTATTACCTTGCCTGATTATGATTGGTGTTAGATTTTGTTAGTGTTGCAAGTATGGCTCCACATTATGGTCTACAAAAATTATTTCTTGTTCGTACATAATTTAGTTATCAGACGAAGGGTGAAGGGAGAAAAATATTGTGCATCGTCGGGAAAAAAGTAATTTTTGATACCGATGAATGAATTTATTACTACAAGGATTTGTGCAAAGTTTAAGCGAAATTCGGATCGTAGTTGGCCCGCAGCGTAGCTGATGGAATGGAATCGTAGTGGAATGTATTGAAAAAAGGAAATGATAAGAGAAAGATGATGGCAGTGCTGTGTGAGCTGGCAAACAAACAAGCGAACGAACGGGGCAATGCTCTCAATATTTTTATATAAATGGGTAAACGTTAGTTCTTGCAAAAAAGGTATAAAAAGCACATAGACCCTTTGGAAGCAACGAAGGCAAAAAAGAATGCACTGCTAAAAAGCTAAATGTACTGGATGAAGAAATGGAATGGAAAAGATGGTCAGGGAGACTGGATGCGGAAATGCACAAATATGCACTGTAAAAGGAAGTATAAAATAAGAATATGCTGCTAGTTCAAACATAATCATTTTTGTAGAAACGAGTAATAAAATAAGAAGAGCGGAAATAACGGGAAGAAGACAGAAGCTATTTAAGAAAGAACACAAGAAGGAAATATCTTTCAGAAGAAAAAAACAGATTAGACAGTTCCTTCATGTTTCATGTTTTGTTTTTATTAAATTTGAAAAATATGGAACAGGGTTTAATGCATTATTATTTGAAAAATAGTGGTTTCATTTTATTTTTTGCCATGTTAAAAAACAGCACATTTTTGCATGTTTTTCAACCGTGCCAGCAGAAGCATGGAGGCACCCTGTCCCAAAAAATTGCAAACTGAGAAACCATGCTGGTCTGGTGATCTTACTATATTTAGCTCCGTCTTACTCTCTGTTAATCTGTATTCCTCTCAAAAATCCTTTCACAAGACACATCTCATGACATAACCTCATAAAAGTTCCAGAACGTGCTCAATCGAGTATTTGAGGGGATATACATATTAAGCAAAAAAATTGTTTCCCAATCATTTTTCAAAACCTTTTAATGAGCAGGGATTTGTCCGCTTTACATAACAATTTTTAGTGTGTTGTGCCCGGCGTGGCCTTTTGAAAGAATAATGGTATAGGTCTATAAACAAGCGAGCGTCATTAACAAACGGCTCTCACACTCACACACAATATTTCAGAATAATATTATGGTTTATTCTGGCAAGGAAGGACCTCTGCCCTGCACGCAGACATGTGCAATGCACTGAAATGTTTCATCTCGAAATGATAAATAAAAATGAGTTTGGGTTCTAGTAAGGCATGTACATGGCATGGCACATGCATCATCTTATTGGCAAAAGACGCCACCAGCTCACATCGTCGTCGTCGTCACACCATGGATAGTTTCGTGTCGCACCACACCACACCACATGTTTATATTATCCTGATTGACTTGAAATATTCAAAGTGACAAAAGTTTTATAGATGATGGAGTCAGCGAGTTGGCGCCATTGTCATCATAATAATGATATCTCCATTCATCCTCCTTCTCTCTCAAAAAAAATGATATACGTAGCAGTAGTAACGTGTATATATTTGTATCACTCAAATCCACATATCATCCGCATCCTGATGCCAACAGCTAATTTATCTACCTACGCACCTTTTTCCCCACTCGTACTACAACACCAATCAAACAATCATAATAATTGCCCGTTGTCTATGAGCGAAACTGAGTATACCACACGAAGGATTTGCATAAGCAGAAGGATCAAGGTGAGAAATGAAGCATATCAATGATTTTGATTGTGTCCATCTGATGTGATCATCATCATGATATGAGCTCGCAGTTTGGATATAGTTTTTAAAATGAGTTATGTGAACTGTCCGAAGCATAAGGAAGGGAGCGTGCTCAACCATTATCTCTTTTTTATGTTTTCTCTGATAAAAACGTGATGTGATAGCGGAGAGGTCTGATCCTTTAATAAAAAAGGTATCCAAATCAATTTGGTTCTCATCATCATCATCATCAGGAAGAATACACATCAGAATGTAAAAGTATGATGATGATGATTAAGTGAAGAGCCATAATCCTGACTCCCTGCACGGTTGGTGTTAGTATGCCCCACCGACAAACAGCTCACTTTTCCCACTGAGATGAAAAGGCTATGCGGTACAAGTTTCAGGTGTAGCTGATATGGTGCTGCTGAGAAATGAAAGAAGAAATTTTATGTGAAGGGGCTATGCGAATGCACAAGAAGCTTTCTCCTCTCTGTTCTCACGCTGAGCTCCTTTACGCCTGGCTGTCATTCAATGTGAGCCTTAAGATCGGCAAGCTCAACGATTGTGATCTTTTTGCTTGTTTCGTAAACAAGAGATAAACTCATGTGTAAGTAGTGGATTGCTTGGGATACATATGTAGTATAAAAATATGGATAAAACAGTTTGATGAGATGAATATGTTTATTTAAATGGACCTCTCGTCCATTCAACCAGTAATACTTATAATGGAGCAGCAAAACGCAACGACGACAGAGTCGAGTATAGGAATTACGCTCCGACTACGACAATGTAAGTTCATATTATGATGTTTGCTTGTGATTCGGTTATGAATAATTCTAAAAAATCAAACAAGATGATGAGCAGCGGAGTCTATATTTGTTGTGTTTTGAATGATGGACATGGACATAACGATAAAGCTGTACAGAAAAGGAAAAGGGTAAAATAGGAACATTTTATTTTTCTCTCTCATCCGCTAATATTCTGATAGTTGAGCTCAGCTGGCACCAAGTTGGCGACAAGCTCAAACATTATGCACAGCGCTCGTTGTTTTAGCGCTGGTTAAGGGATATTGCTCATATTATTCATGAGAAGAACTGCAAAGGAAGAAGTCAAGTCAGTTACACCTTGTCTGACAATGTGTTTCTGTAGTTCCATTCAATTCGATTGAATTTCCTTGTAAGGATGGAATCATATCATGCATCAGTTTTTGCTTCTCTTCTGATAAGTTCCTTCTCTCAAAAAGACAAGAGAAAAAATATGGATTTTATTTTCAAGTGACACGTTTCTCATATAAAGGTTATTTTACGAATGATGACAACAAAATTTATTTCCCTTGGCTCCTGTCACTCCTTTTGCATATTGTGGTTCGGGCTGCTATGATTATTATGATGATGATGTGGTGTGATGTGATGTTGCCGGTGCAAAAAGAAAGCCATCCGCCATGCCATGCATATATGCGGTTTACTTAAAACTCTGTGCTGCTGCTACTACCACTATCGGAATTTGATTTGAGAGTCTTGACAAGACTTGTTCTCTTCTTTATGGACTATATTATTTTGCCTGCTTTAATTTTATTTGTCCCTATAAGGGCATGACCTTACATGTCCATAAGATTGCTAAAAAGAAGGTAGTAAATAAGCGTATATCTCCACTCTGCTGCAGTTTACAACACAGATAATCATGTGTATTGGCTGCTTTTTACAAACATATCCCACTTTGCTACTTCTCTCTCCTTACTATTCGAGCTATACAAAAACATGAAAATTGGCAATAAACAATGAGTGCAAATGAGCCGTGTGCAAAAGAAGCAGCAACATCATTCCCCCTTTTACTCCGTCCCCATCAGTCAACCATTTTTATTGACTTTGGCAATAAAGCCAACTTGTATGTCACAGAGTGAGCGAAATGTAAGTAAGATGGAATCTTGAGCATTTAATATATGAGTTGTGAAATCATTTCCATCATATCACAAGGAATGGAAAAAATGTCAATATAAGAATGCAGCTATTATCATGATAATAATAATATTATTGTCCTAATTTGGAATAGTTTCTGCTAGTTGCCACTTGTGAACTAAAATTGCTAGTGTGATAGTCAAACGCATGATGTGATGAATTCCTCCTCCGGCATTCCAAATGGCTCCATTAATTGCCTCCACCCCAACTGTCCATTTTGAACATGACAAACTCTGTCTTTCTGGGTTGTTTTATTACATCGTAAAAGCATTTTTATTTTCCCTATCAATTGGTTGGTGCAATCATTCTCCCTAATACGTATCACTTCCCTGTCTACCATGACCAGTCTAATGTGGAATGTTTTTGTGGGATATAATTTAATTAGAACGGTGAAATCAAATGAAATGAAAGTTGATTAAACTTCATTAAAATTATTGCCAACACTGACTAACCAGCCATCCGTGATGAGTTCCCAGTGAATGTGCCCTGTTCTCTGTTACTATTATGAGGTTGTGTAAGCACAATAAGGCAAAGAGTGCAAAGTAGTAAAACGTAATTAAGGCAAAAATAAATTGTGAATTTAGCAAACACAAATTGGTCAATTTTCATCCATGTGGATTGGCTCACAACAGACAATATTGGAGCACACACTTTTTATGACAATTGCCAATCGTCATCTTGTTTTATCTGAGGCTGGTGTTACGCTGGCTGATAACAATGTGATGATATGTATAGTAATGATGAGTGACCTCTCACTAAAAATGTCTGCCGTAATCTCATCACCACCATCATTATGTGTGTACTATTATGTGCATGTGTATTTGATGCGTACTTGGAACTCTTATCGTGTTTTCCACATGGATCACAATCAAACCTTATCCGTCCACTGTTCCTCCACTCCGCAAACAAAAACTTGTGGTGGGGCAATCGTAAAAATGTATATAAATAAAGCACATAATATTTGGTTCAGATGAAATCAAATGGCAAGGCATTACCTCGTCCTAAACGGATCACACAAAAATAGTAACAAACAACAATCTTTCGCTTTAATCAGCTGAACTAATCTACTCAACCAATATAATTAGGATTAGGGCAGCGGTTAAAATAATTATTAGAGATAAATAACTTTCTCTTCTTATAAGAATCTTTTGGGTGTTTACATTTTGTCCAGCAACTTGAGAAAAAAATGAGCTACTTCAAAACAAAAAAGCATTTGTCTCGTCTGCAACAAAGTTAATTTCTCGCCATAATAGAATTTCCATTGTCGCCAATAATCCTACGACGCAAAAACTTTATACCCATGTTAACATTGGCTTGCCATCCTCGGCAGCCCAAAAACATTTTTTATGCAACTCCCATCACTAACGATTATGTGGAGATTTTGTTTGGAGAGAGAAGAAAAAAAAGTATAATAATAATTGTAGCAACTCTCCTAAACACCCTACACACTTTAATAGGCAATGATAATGCAAGAGTACACGTATAAGTACACGAAAGCATGTGCTAATTGCAACTGCCCACTCTAAACATTGCCAGGAACACATGAGCTAATAAGTGTGGCACGGGATACTTTTATTTGTATCACTTTTTCCTATTTGTTTTCACATCAGTGTTCTAAACGGTTCAAAAGCAATTTACCACACACACGCTCCATTCAATCGAGACATTTCACCTAAACTTGAAACTTTTAATTTGTTTAGCCTTGGCAAATTTCAAAATAAGAGAGCAGCATGTGTGTAGGATGCAACAACGGCAAGACATCATTCATTCTTTATTCAATCCCTTCCGAAAAAAAACAAGCTCAGCCACCAATATATTTGATACCTATATATAATAATCCTAAAGTTTCATGCACATATCATTGCCACGACCTACCACACACGTTGTCAAGCAAAGACTTGAGCAATGGAGACAACAGCATAATTATTATGTGCTCCTTCTTGAAAGAAGCTTGTAATAAATCATTAACATTGCAACCGGAACTAATTTGCATCACAATAAAAAATACATAATGGTAGCTGTTATGTGTATAATACTTTTGAGCATTATAATGTTTATATGCAAATTATCAATGACATTTTTCTTTTCGCCTTGAGTTGACGTGATGGTACAAAAAGTGCTAGAAGTGCAACGGTCTCTCTCATCTCTTCTCACGAATAAATGATTCAGCTTATGATGTGACCGACCACTGAGTAGAAATGACAATAGCTATGGATATGTGTACACGTAGTGTTCTAACCTCCCCACAAGAAAATAATCTGTCCAAGAAAGAGTCTCTAATGCTTTTGATGAGACGAGATCAGATCACGATTATTATTTCAGCTTTTCATACGTTAGTTTGCACCAGCATGATGTGAGTTTGTATGCAACTATGCACAAGAATCTCTCAGGATGATGGAATGAGGATGAAAATGATGATGGAGGCTGTTGTTTTAACAGGAGAGCAATTAAGTCAGCACTTGAAATAGAACTACAAAAAAGTGCCACAGCGCTACTAGCTAGCAGCACACTCATCCAACCCCATAAAATGCAACAGAAACTCTGAATTTGCTGCAAAGTCACTCCACTCCATCGCAGCAAGCATAAAGTTGCGCACTTGCAAGCAGTTGCGAGACAGTAGTCACATATTATGCACCCTGCATTCCATAGCTTTTTTTTATCCAGTAAGCCTTTTGATGTCTACTAATTACATTGGAAAAAAATGTAGAAAACACAAAAAAAGTATTGTTTTTTTTAGAACAGAAAACTGCACAGCAATTTTTAAGTAGTACGTAGCTCGGTACAAAGCGTGGTGGTGGTGATTAGAACACCACCCAAAAGACCACCAAAAGTCTATAAAAAATAGACATGGTTGTAATGATAAGATCATGAAAATGAAGATGCTCCTTTTTACAATGCCTTGTTATTATCGACAATGTATGTGTGTTTTCTAGTCAATTTTTTAAAGGAAGATGATCAACCTGATGTTTGTGATGATGATGATGATCATGATCGGCGAAACCCTGTATTGTTTACTACTATTGCTGCTGCTGCTGCTACTGCTGCTACTACTACTGCTGCTTCTCATTTGCATGATTTTTTTTGCTTATTCTACTATGCATAACAAGAATGTATTAAGTACTTATGATAGTATCGAATGGGTCATGAATATTCATGGCACACCATCACCACCAACCACCGACATTGTCCTGACCACTGCGTGCCTCCTCACTCACTCATACAAAATTTCCCAATCATTATAAAAAAAAATCTAAAGCTATCTGCTGCAGCCTTTTTTCTTTCTTCCACTGATTGACTCAATACAATAGAGAAATGATCAGAAAAAGGATCCCTGATGGCTACGTAAACTTAATGCATCTAGTATACTTATTGGTTCATGATGATTACGACATGATGATGCCCTGTGCATTTTAGATGGAGAGAAGTATTAGTGCTGGAAGCATAATCAGTCACATCATTACTATTACAATTATGCAGTTTTGCAATGTCTTATGATATGATATGGAATATGCTAATGCTTCATCATCAATCAATCAATCAGCGAATTTAATGTTTTTTTCATGTTTATAAAACAAACTAATCGGCTAGCTAATGCCGTAATACGTTTTTGAGAAATATGCAAGAGCTCAGGTGCCGAAGAAACAGATAAAAGATTTAGGAATCCGATTTCCGGTTTGAGATTATGAGCTAAGGCGAATTCCGGATGAAATGTGGTATTTTATGTAAAATGCAATGGAAAGTTTGTTAGGTTTGAATTCCTGGAATGTTGAGCTGCGGCATGGTTATGTTATGGTTCATCCATTTGTTTTGGCATGTATGTTTTCATTACTGACAATTAAAATAATTGAGAGACACTATCGTTTAATTACTGTTTCCCTAGCTGACCTCCGTCATTGATGATGACGGCAGCAATTGGCTAGGATGATGATCTACGAAAACGAATTATGGTATGCAAAACAAGTATATCATTGTTCAATGCCTCTCTTTCCTACATTGTAAGTCAAAAAACGAGCGTATTATGCCTTCAAGTGATCTATCAATTAACCGCAATCCGATCATCGTGTAATCATCATGAAACCTTCCCTACTACACCAGTATCCCTAGCTTTTTATTATGAAAAAACAAACAACAGGCCGCCTCTATCACATCAACACAGGAGCAGCAGCAGTGTTTCTTTTCAAATAAAGTGTATGACATGTTTTGTCTCTGTTATGCCTTATTACTTTACATTTACATCTCAACCGAATGTCGTATATAGCGACTGGCTGACTGATTGTGAGCTTGGAGTTGGTGTTTGCATATGAAGTTACAGGTTACACTGCTCTTATATGAACACGATAAAAAGTATATAGTACCAAAAACTACGTGTAAAATGAATAATTTTATAACTTTAAAATTCGAGGAAAAAATACCTAGAAAAAAAGTTTGCCTGCTACGCGATTGGCTTTGGCTAGACATGCTTTTACTACAAAAACATGATATGATACGAATGCGGCATTCATAACGATTAAAAAGCATATTACTCCACTATTTTTTCAGCAGACAGTAGTTGGATAGCGAAGAGGAATTACAAGTGAGCTCCTTGACAAGTTACACATATACAATTTTTGTGCATAAAATAAATCAAGGGAGGAAAACTACGAGTAATATTTATATGATGATGTCTGTATGCGCTTGAGCAAAGAAAAAGTACACAAGACAACGACGACGATGATGATGAGAAAGGATTTGGATGAACCTGTTGGCAGTTTTTAGATTTTGGCATTTTGGATTGCACTCAAAAAACGTACATATATATATCCTCTCGTTTTCCTATTAGTTGGTAGGTAGAGAGCATAATCCAAGTTTACGATTTACTTTTCAAGTGCAGCGAGCGATTTTCAAGTGCAATTTCAACAAGGTTTTCCTCACTATAGAGTCCAACGTGTGCACTCGCATCTTATTCGATATTAGAAGCGAAGAAGAGAGTGCAACAAAAATGCAATTCTTATTTCAGGTTGCTTCGCCATATGAAAATGACTGCACTGCGCATATTTGTTGTGGTAAACAAGATGCTTGATTTTAGAGAGAGAGAAAACCGAGTTGTGTAAAATGGTTGATTGGTAATGGCAATAATGATGATGTTGATGGAGTAGCAAAGTAAGCCAAGAAAAAAGTACTACTACAGAAGATGCAATCTCGAGCACACATTATTATATCGACCGCATCCTATGCATTATGCAAGGTGCCGGCATGCTAATCATATGCGTTGCAAATGGACTATTACAAGACACGACACACATGTGCATGATCGAAGAGATGAAATCGCGAATTATCATAAACGAAATGAGCATGCTTTTTCTTTCTACACTGACTCAATTTAAATAGGTGAAAAACCCCTTTAGTACAAGATGATAAAGCAGAATAAGGAGAGAGAAAAGGATAAAAGATTGCTTACCACTTGTCCTCTTGGATTTCCTTCGCGACTCCTCCGCCTTCAAGGGAAACTTTGACCGGTGAGATCTCCGAAGATTTCTCATTTCTCTGAGTGCTCTCATCCCGCGTCTTGTGTTGTCGTTCCCATTATTATTAGTATTTGTTTGTGCAGGATCCTGTGGTCCTGGAGCTGCTGATGTAAACTCAACAAACAACGTGATTCCCAGCAGAGCCCATAAAAGGACCACTGCTAGCTTACAATATTGCACTGGCTTCATTTTGATAAAAGTAGTCACTATACACTCTTTTTGCTTTCACCAAACAGCACTGATTAAGGGTAAATGTTTAGCCCTCGCATATAATAAATGTTTCCAACCCAGTTTTAGTACATGTATCTAAAAGTCCTCACGATTTAATCAAGGAAATGTCTTAGTCTTTTCAGACATGAAAAGAAAATAGGTCCCAATTTTTGACTTTTCCTTTTCTTTGTTCACTCTTCCTGTGTCCGAGACACCATCATCACAAACACAGAAAGGCCAGGTATGCACATTGAGCTAGCTCTTATGCGTATGAAAAAAATGATCTTTTCCTTCCTTCTTTGGCGTTCCCTTTTGGTTCCGCCCCTATAAAGTATATAGTTTATCACTGAAAACTTTAACGAAGAGGAGTTTACATCCTGGCTAACCTTTACTAAGGATAATTCAACTACTCCTTTAAAAAAGTGAATAAAAATGCACTGGCTGCTAGTAATAGAATAAGGTTCAAATATTATTATTGAGACTTTTACAAGTCCACGGGAGAAAGGGATGTTGATAAAAACTGATTGACAAATCTAGCTGATGAAGAGTAGACGTAGTAATAATAATATGAAGATAACAAACTAAAGTTCCAGTAGTCAAGTGTGGAGTCAGAGCACCACATCAATTGAATAGCTGATGGTATTATGTATTCACTCGGTTGTGAGTGATGATGAGCAGCAAGTGTGAGAGAACAAGACTTGTTCAGTGGAGGCGAGCATAAAGCAAACTGAGCTTGTGAGCCTCGCGTCAGACCCAATATGTATATTTACTTAGTTCGCTATCGGCGATGCATACGAATACGTACCTACGTGCGAAATGTGTACGCTCTCCTCTTGCTCTGCTTTACCTCGCACCACTCTCGCTAAGGGAGAAAAGCTTCTCTCTCTCTTGCTAACTTTTTTAGGTACACAATACGCCAAGCTATGCATTAACTCCTGCTCTCTCCAACCAAAAACCCTGCATGTTATGCTCTTTCGCAAAGAATTTATGCGGATCCTATAACTAACTAATACGAAAAGTAAAAGAGCCGAAGAAGTGTGTACGTGAGTTGTGATGTGTTGTGTCATGTATCCAAAAAAAAAGTTTTGTTTCTAGAAAAGGCTCTCACTAACTGCTTCACTTACACCATCTGCACATTAAGCACATTTTATTATGAAATTATGAACCAACTCGTTAACTTGCAAATGCATAATATATTTCATAAACAAAAAATGAGAAATATTCACAACGGTCATTTTGACTTCTGTGTATTTTGATGATATGACGAGAGCAATCGAGAATGTGAGGAGAGACGATGATGAAGAGAAGATTTGTTGGGATTTTTGTCATTCCTGGGACATACAATGCATCATATCATGATAGTAATTCGTAATACATTTGTAACATTTCGTCTTCCAAACTTCCTGGGGCAATGCAAAACAACTGATGATGATGCACTTGTTTCTCATATTTTATTTGGAAAATTGCATGCAACCATTTCAACTACTACTAAACTGACTAAACTCCATATCCAATCCCTTCTATAACTCAGAGTTCGTAGATAAGCCTCAAGCTAACATCAATATTTCTAGGTGAACCATGATGATGAGCAAGATGGATGGAAGGAAGAGGCATTTTATTCAAAACATGTTTACTCTCGTGGTATTGTATTGAAATGGAATGATGCATCCAAGGAAATTCCATGATTGACATGTGTATATATATATTCCTCTTTATCATAGTAGATACAAGACGTTGCTGACGATCGCAAGTCGAGTAATTAATTATTCCAGGTAAGTCTTTCCCACTCGCTTTTAACTTCATTCATGATATGATGAATTTGAGCAAATGAATGAATGATTATGATGTTGTGATGGATGATCCTAATTGTTATTGTCATGTAATGTACGTGCTCACAATGAACGTCTAGTCCCCATTCTCCGAAAAATCTTCAAAGTGATTGTGAGATACGAAATTCATTTCAGCTTCCACTATATCTGTGCCCGTTAGCTACATATTATGAATCAGGGAATTTTTAACAGGTTTAATGTACAGGTAAAAATATATAATATCGTGGCTTATAAAAGAAAAAACAGCTCATATCCTCATTTTCATATTTTTCTCCTGAAACTGGTTCAGTCAGCATTGATTTTTTTTCATAGCTTGTCATGGAGTGACGTGAGTCGGCTATGAGTCTACTAGAAAGATAATATCATCAGTTGAACTGATTGTCATCCGCTTTTTTTCGAAGAAAAATATGATTCCCAACCTAATACAATGTACTTAAGTTTCCCCAAGAAAAATTTTATTGCATATTACATTGACTGTCTATATATCCTCTACTTTTATGGCATTTTCTCCTAAAAAGGAAGAAAAAAAATAAATGAAAATAAGCAATTCAGGGAATAAAAACGAGAACAAGTGTGAGGAAAAGATAAGCAAAGGTGTGAAGTTATTATGCTATATATCGTTTTCATCATCCTCTTTGACGTGCCTATCATATTATCCCTACGTTTTTAAAGCTTTCCAGTAAAACTAGAAAATGGAGATTTGACACACGTTTCTATACGCAGAGCACAGCTTATGGATATGAAATGATATCAATATTGAATATGACAACGAGAGCTTATAGATACATCATGAAACTATGATCACCTGCCTCCTGTAAAACCTAATAATTGTATACAACTTTCTATTGTAACAAAAAAACCAAGTCGAAAATCCTTCGTTTTTATAAAGAATGTTGTATATAGTAAAGTTCTTTATTAAAGGGACGCGCTGGCGAAAAATGCTTTATTGTCAAAACTAAGGTGGGAATTAGTATAGTATATAATATGAACTGTTACCTATGTATATTTGATGTGTATGCATTCTTCTTCCTCCTATACAGTCAATTATTTCCCTAACCGATCACAAATTCCCATTCGTCTATGCCGCAAAGTTTCGATATGCAATAGATGTATATGTACCAATACAAATGACACAAATGCAGTACATCTATTTTTCAAGTCCTCAACGATTATATATGCCTATTCGAGGGATTTACTGTTTTTATTTGTATAGCGATAAGTTGTTGTTATACATTATATACAAATTCATATTATACTTTTGTATATTTGGGAATTGGCGTGATACACAAAGGATATTAAGCATGTAAAGAGGCATATATGGCTATAAGCATATTATTATAATCGGTGTGTTCACATCTGAAAGTACAAACAGTGTGACCAACTGGAAAAGTCTCACGTTCACACCTGTTAAAGGTATCGCTTTTTCGGATCAGCTCATTAGGAAAAGGGTTTTATTTTCTTGTACCTTACCATATCATAGACAAATTTACAAGATATAGACAGATACTACGTGACCAAGTGTGTGAGTATGCATGTAAGCCCACTCACGCTATGAGTGCGTGAAGAAGCATCAAGGGTCTAAAAAGCTACACACCTTAAGCCGTACGTATATATATTTATGCAAAAGGATTGAATGTGATGAACGAGCTAAAGGTTTTAGTAATCCGGGTTGATGTCAAACATGTCACGTAGGCCCAATTCAGAGTTGCAAGACTGATCCTGAAAAAAATAAACATGTGAATGGTGTAGGAACACTTGTGAACGTACTCCTTTTGGGAGACACTGGCGATGATGAGAGACCTTGTGTCGTGTAAATATATAGAATAATATGAAATGAGTCTTTGATGTAATAATACTATGATTATGTAATGATGAAAATGATTAATTATGGCTCGAGGAGTTTCTTATCTACAATTGGCTATCAAAGAAGGTGCAAACATAAACAAAATCCTGAAGGCTAAACTCCTTTGAGTTTTTCTTGACAATGCAATTTGATTAGTTTTTAAAAAAAAAATATTGCGTGATGTGGGATATCCAGGAATTACGAAATTACTGTATGCTTGTTGCAAACTTTCTCCATTGGTGTTTTTGCCTTTTCTTCTTAGTGTATTGCTTATTAGCATGCGAGACTTACATTGTGTTTACTTAGTAATCAAAATTGTTGTTACATTGAACTTTTACAGCTCACGGGGAAATACTAGAATGTACGTATTACGCAAAATTTTCTCTGAATTTTTTATCAAGGACAACAATAAATAATGTCGCAATGTCTCATGATGATAATGACCGCTGGACGCAACGACGTAAAACCTGGAGAAAACTATGCTTCTAGAAATTACATGTTGCCGAGCTATGCTAAAAGACTAAAATTATCTGGTTGCGGGACTTTGTCCCTCATTTCCGTCATCAGGTTTTATATAAATAGCGGTCTAATCGAATAATTATTTATACAGTCATGTTGGTTTTACGTGGAAGCGGTTTATAGCTTTTGTTCTTCCCCTTTCCGTTTGAATGAACTTTAATCTGGAAAAGATTGAGAAAATCTAGTGGCAATGGCACAGGTGAAGGTTACGGACAAACCATGCAATAGAAATTTGTTCTCTGTGATTGTTTAGTAGACAAAATAGCAATCAATAAGTGGAAAACCCGGTTTTCTCGCGTGGTTTCATTTGTTTTTTATATCATATTGGTTGAGAGTTTCGGCTAACAGTAATTTAAGCTATAGGTACGCTTTGGTATCAACCTCAAATTTGAACCAATCATAATGTTCGAACAATACCTAAACAGGAGAAAATTTATAGTTAGCAAAATGCCACGATTACGCCAGTTGTGACGACATGGGATTGTGCTTGGTTACTACTACCTGGGCATTTGTAAAGGTTACCCTGAATGTTTTATAAGCTATGCCATTGTTCCTTTCACTATTTCTTCTCCCAAATGCCCTTCATAACTTTGTTCTCATAATGCCCCAATTATTTTCTTAAAAGGAATAATAGCTGACGGCTACTCTTTTCTATGCGAATACAAATATAAAGACTACAACAATGTGCCTTACTACACTAAATTTAGTGGTATAATCATCGTAATAGCCAAAAACCACCCACGAATGGCTTTGGTGGAAGTGAGAATCGGTGAAGAAGTTGTCATTTAAATTTAGAATGCACCTGCTGCTCCCAAACACGTCAAACTATAATATGCTCCTTCTTTCCTTCTCCAATTACAAATCAACCGAGAGAAAAAATACACTCTATTTGAATAATATCGAATCTATATGATAATGCTTGTTTTTGTCACACTTGTTGCAGCGAGATGATGATTTGACTATTCCACCACTTTCTTCGAAATCAGTAAGATAAGTTTCCATTCATTCATGCTTCGCTGTAATACTACGATATATGCTACATTGTAAGTACGACCGGATGCACATAAATCATGTAGAATTCTTTCAAATCCTTTGTAGGAACAACAATAACAAATCCTACTTTTTTTCGACGTGAGAGGTAACACGAAGGCTCAAACGTGTGAAGTACAAAGACATTTTAAATTCTATTTAGTCATTTCCACAGCTTGAAAGCAGCAAATTGAAGTATTTCGTTTATTCAGGAAATAAAGCTAATTAGTAGATATCATGTTACGTATAGATAA
Source organism: Orchesella cincta (assembly GCA_001718145.1). Lineage (NCBI taxonomy): Eukaryota > Metazoa > Arthropoda > Collembola > Entomobryomorpha > Orchesellidae > Orchesella > Orchesella cincta. The sequence goes on from LJIJ01000011.1 coordinate 81,023, forward strand.
CAAACAATATAAAGTTGATATTTTAGGGGAACTACATAGTATATAATGCTGTAACTTTTATATTATTGTCACCCTTCCAGACAAAATCTTTTTATGTAGTAAATATGTTGTATAACAAGATAATGTACCAAATAAGAACTCTAATTTTTCATGAAGTGTTGGATACTTGATGCCAGAATGGGATAAATTTTGGGTGTGTTACACAGGGGAGAAGGCCGTGAAGAGCAAAACATGAAGCGTGAAGTGAAGTGAAAGACAGTTTGTCGCCTTGTTTGCAAAGATAAAGTATTTTTCTCATGGTTAAAGCATATCATGCATATAGTATAGTAGCATATAGCAATCAATGCTCACATTCACTATTCATCGCTATTATTCGTTATAAACTTTGTTAAACTGATAATTCTCACTTTTTATGTCAATAATACTCTCAAGCTTTTGAAGCCACTGTCCCAACTTTTTTCCTTAGAAATCCGTCTTACATGCTTACTACACTATTTAGCCCTGCATATTATACTCTTTCTTTTGTTCCGCTGCTTTGGTCGAAGAATATTCCGGTGAGCCGAAGAGCAGGACAATAAATGTCAGAACATTTAGCTTTTGAGAGAGAAAAAGGATACAAGAAATATAATTATGATATATTATTGTGTGAGGAAGATAGAAAGAGCAAAAGGTGTGATATTGCTTTATTGTTGGATGGATTACAGCCTGTATGGATCTCATATAAAAAATGGGAAAGAATTCTTATTGAATACCAACGAATACACATTCGTTTTTATGAAATGGAAATATACGTTCAAAAAGCGACAACTTGAAAAGTCCATGTAAAATCATTCTTAATCATTGACGGAGAGAAGAAGAAGAAGAAATCCCATTGAGGAGTAAGACTTGATGTCGGTCGTTGGGTTGTATGTAGTGCCTGGTCGTCTCTTGAATGAAGCTTGCAATTGAGGGGGATGGTTGCCTGTTGTTTGGCTCACGAGAAATTCAGTCCGGCTTTACTTCAGGTATATATTCTCTTTTACGTGCTACATAAATACGTGTATGAAGAAGCCACCCAACCCGTGTCAGTAAGTTCACGTTATTTGTCTTTTGTATGAATAAATACCTACATGGATATGTGTTACATTCATGCATTACTTTGCAGGTAAAAATTCTTTGAAACTATATACAGCCGGTAAGAATAGCTCTTTCTCCGAGTTGGCATTCATTCTGTATATTATCTCTCTGCTGCTCAGCCTGAAAACTGAAATTCCACAAAAACTTCCAACTTTTGCTTCATCATCCAAGCGTAAAAGGGTGACTTTAAATTGACTTGACTTGGAACTCGTTTCATTCTCTCACCTTTGTTCGCAGGCTGGATTGAAATATAAAAAGGGCAATATCTTCCCGTTCCTGTATTGTGATTTTTCCTCGTCTTCCTCTCTCTCTCTCTCTTGGACTGTCAGTTAACGTGTTTCACTAGACGATGGGAGGTCCGAACTTTAGCTGTACAGGTTGCGGAAAATATCAAACAGTTTTTCGTGAAGGGAAAAAAGGTGCTTTGTATTTCTAAACATAAGACCAACATGATATGACATTATGCCTCCTTGCATACCTAAGTATACGCTCTTATTCTAATGACAAAAGTATGAGTACAATCCATTTTTCCCAACTGTCCATTCACTCGTCAAAGGCAGAAATTCATGTCCCACTGCATGTTCATAATATGTATATATATTCCATTTGAATCGAAATCGTTGCTGCATTTGCTTTTATGGACGCAAAGGAAGGATAAAAACGAGCGTGTCTAATTTTTCTTTTCTAGCTCTGAAAGCTGATTAAAATTCCTTCGTTAGTGTTGTACATCGTTGTGCATAAACATATACCAAACGTAGCAATACAAACGAATTATACGAAACGTCAAAAAATTAGGATTGAAAAAAAGGCGAAGGGTTTTTTGAATGGTTAACACCGTTTCCTCACTCATATATCTCTTTTTTTGGTCCAGCTGCATCAGGACACCAACGAATATTAAATAGGTATAACATAATCTAATCACATTTGTGAACAAGTGTATTTGGTCTAGGTTTAATACAAAGTTTCTTGTTAGCCACTTAGTCTCCACCTCCAACACTTATACCTATATGCTCTGCTATCATTAAAACACCCTCTAACTGGCATAATAATAATATATTGGAAATTGGGATACTACAATTGTGTGTGTACATCATGTGCACACAAAACTTATGGATCGTGTAAACTGACAATATAATAATATTTCATGAATATCCCAATCAGTATTGAACATACAGGAAACGCCGTGTCCTACAACACCTTGATTTTGACTTGGTTGTTGAACATTTTGAACAAGTGCTGCATGGCTGTGTGGGAGAAAGGTAACACCTATAGTAGCAGTATGCATTTTGCTATCACGTAGAGCTTCATTCATCCGGAACTAACAACAAGTAAGTCAAAAAGGGAGCATCTTGGTGAAGTTATCCATTTCACAATTTGAGTTATTATTTGACATTCATATGACAATATATATTGACCTGACTTGGGACACTGGTTCACAAATGACCATTTTGATAGAGCCCCTGTGTGCCACGGCATCAACAAAAATCGCCCCACAAGCACCCCAAAAACACTTGTACTAAATTACAACACTTATAATCCCGTATATTTATTTACATCCCTTATTTAGAGTGAAGACAATAGAGCTTCCCTCTGCATAAGTATTTCATCGTGGACGATGACCTTTTGTCCTAAAGTCACTAATTTCTAAATTTATACTTTGTAACGCATCACTAATCTAGAATGATTTGACTTTGTCATAAATATAACTCATTTTTCGAGTTTTATTCGGCAGTGGCTCATGATTAAGTGATGAGGTAGTAGTGGAAGCACATCTATGATTATAATCCAAAGATTAATTTAACTTTAAGCCAATAATCCCTTGAAATGATGAAGCATACTCGTAGTCAAACTAAACTCAATACAATAATAATTATGACTATCTCTGGCCCTGGCAGCTGCTTCACATAATTTCTCGGTATGGGTAACTTTCTTAAGGAAATGCGACCAGCTCGTCGTTTTGGATCCAATCAATAAAAGTGATGGGATTAAGGAAAACAGTAAACAGTGTGCTTGGCTGACTTATATTAGTCGATAAACGTTTGTGCAGGTGCTAGTTTAGACTTGGTGACGCTGATTTTCTGCTACCAGGAAAAATTACTACTACTTACTTTAGTGGTGCCAGGCTGCCTGTATGACAAGAATGACAAATCGTAATAGATACGTTTGACAGTAGGATAGTCGAATTTTGTTTTCATAAAATCCAAAATATTTCATAAAACTTCCAGCCTACTAGAAGAGAGTGTACAGTTAAAATTTGAGCAAAAAATAATGTTCTGTTTATTGGTATTTCCACTTTTTAATAGCTTTTACTTTGAAAGTGAAAATGATGCTGTTTTCTCCCTTTATTTCGCATTCATGCTGAACAAATCTGTATATATAGATATTTTAAGAGTGAGTCAGTTTCACAAAACACGTGCCGGAACATATCCATCAACAAAACCAACTTTTTATATGCTGGCCACAAAAGTGAAAATAGTGAGTAATCATTTTTAAAGGGAAAGCAGAGGAGTCTGTGTAATATTTAATGGTTTTGGTGATCGCATTACCATAAAATCGAATGACGACCAATTGCCTTTGAAAAGGTAAATCTGGGCAAAACGAATTTATGAAATGGAGTTGTGTGGGCTCTGGCTCATGTAACATTCCATTAAAAGCTTATAGCATTTATTTGCATGTATTTAGAAGCATCTATCCATTCATTCATTCAGTTAGTCATTCGTGACGAAGCCAGTTTGATTTTTAGGAGAATTCGCACCACTGGATGGATGAGATGACGGCTTCATATTATTCTGTCGGATCGGGAATGATCTTAAAGGGAAAATCTGTTTGCTTTTAGAAGACATGAATGAGTAGATAAATTGAGGCTGCTGCGTTTAAAATATTTTACATGCTTATATTACACACCGCGGCGGAGTCATGCTGGGATATTAGCCAAACTTGTCATTATGATACTCTCCAGCTGCTAAGAGCACCGAACTAAAGTCTTAAAAGAAGGAATTTACATAAACTTTGCAGATGCTAAAGTGCAAAGGAAAAATGCGCTCGTATCTTTTCGAATTAGTACTTGAACCACATAATAAAATCAAAGCAACGGAAAGTTTTATTGTTATTCTCTGGCAATTATACGGCTTTTATTTCATCTTCGAAAAGAATTAACATTTGAGATTTTTAAGAATGATGTATTATAGGTGTCCCTGCAACTTGGCAAATTCTAGCCCTTCTTTCAACGCTTGCAACACGCGATCAACCTACAGACACAAAATGAGTATAATATATACATTCATGGCAAAAAAATTTGACCTCGTTCTTAGATAAACGTTATATACATATATAATAATTATACTAAGGGGTAACCTTTTCTGGTGTTGCGTTGCATCCAAGAAGTCCGATTCGAAAAACCTTTCCGACTGTCGGACCAAGTCCTCCTGCGATTTCTATCAAGTGCCTATAGGCATTCAATACAATACATAAGTACTCATTTTGTGAGAACGCAATTATGTAAGAAATTCACGCAATTCTGATTTCACTAGCCTCCAGCTAGAGTCATCATTTTATTATCCATACAAAAAATGGTGAAGAATGGCTGAGAATGTAATTGGGTATGCAAGTAATGACTATGATTTTGAGGTGAATTAATAGGAAATTATTCCGGATGCATGGTTATATAGTAGCAAGGAGAGAGGTGAATAGCAGATGCTGCTGCTTACTTTTCCATGAGAAACTGGACAACTCTTTTCCAGTCAATTCCCTCTGGGACAAGGATCGTTGTAACAGTAGGAAGACGGTCAGACTCGTCCTGGACAAATAGCTTCAAGCCAAGTGAGTGAATTCCTGCATGAAGTCTTGCTGCGGCTTGAGCATGTCGCTTCCAAACATTTTCCAGTCCCTCCTCAGTCAGTTCCGCTAGGGCTTCACGCAACGCATAAAAGAGATTGACGGGAGGTGTGTGATGATAAATCCGAGGAATGCTTGGATCTCCGCATTGCCATTGAATTGTTAATTCATTCATATCCAATAAGTATGATTTAATTAGAGTCTTTCGTGTCTTGATTACTTCCCTAGTATATGGTAATCAGTGAATCAATAACATAATAATTATTATAATGCATATTATGTAAGTCATGGATTTCACATTAACACTTACACTGCTCTAGGCCCAAAGGATATTGGACTAAGGCCAGGCGGAGCCCCAATAACCTTCTGAGAGCCAGTGTACACTGCGTCAACATTCCAATCATCCATAAAAAATGGTACTCCGCCCAAAGATGCCACGGTATCTACTACGAAGAGACAGTCATGCCTGTTGCAAATATAAAAAATTATTATTGGAATTCCAAAAATTTTCCACATATTCATTCTGAGAAATCTGTCCAATTCAATACTCTTCATGGTCTGGTTCTGCAGAAAAGCTATTAAAACTTGTAATACAACATTCACTCACTTTCGACATAAATCGCCCACGCCAACAAGAGGTTGCATCACTCCACTTGATGACTCGGAGTGAATCAGAAAAAGAACCTTGGGCTTGTGTTTACTTAGTCCTTGCTCAATCTCGTCAAGCGATATGCTCTTCCCTGTCTCTTGCTCCAGCGGAATCGGTGATGCCCCTGAATTATTTCGAAGAAATCATTTAATAATTTTGAAAGTGTTCACTCATTTACTTTGGATTTTAAACTATCGTCAGCGGCTCACTTTGTATGAGCAAGCAGTAGAATTACTTTTACTTCCCCAAAGGCATTTAAAACATGTTTAATGTATGAAAGTATGCAGCATATGAAATTCTAAAAGTTAAGGCAAAAATCTCTTTCAGATTACATTCAACTCTTCAAGAAATCACACTAATGAAATAGTCCCAATTAAATAATTTTGACCCCAAAACTGTCCACAAAGATGCACAGTGGAAATCCAAAGCAATATAGACCATTATACATATCACAAAATTATGATCCCTACTGAATATGCAGTTACAGATAGATAGATAGCAATAATGGGTTCAGCACGAATTGCGTAAGTAAAGTAATATTCTCGTTACCAAGTTTATTAGCCAGATCCACAGCTCGTTTGCCCCAAAGGCCCTAAAACAGGAACAACATTCAAGAATAGCTATTACGAAGCGTGATAAATGGAAAACCGAACATGTTTATGCTTAGTCAGAAAGTTGCACTCACGTTGATGCCAATAAGAACCTTGTCGCCGGGTTCGAGGAGATTCACGAGAACTGCTTCCATTCCTAAATGACCTGGCCCGGACACGACCAAAGTCCATGGATTACTTGTTTGGAATACATAGCGGAGTCCTGCTTTGATTTCATCCATGATCTGTGCGTGAGTGCCATGATTAATTTTTGCTAGTTTTGTGTGCTCTTTTATCCTGTTTGGATACAAATGTTCTCAAATTACCTGGAATGTCTCCGCATGCATATGACCGAGCATTTGATTTGAGCTTGCTTGCATAACCCTTGGTGAAACGTTCGTAGGTCCAGGACCCATCAACAATTTGACCGGAACGTTCATCGGATTAGCGAGTACGCTCGGCGGAGCGAACACGCTGTTAATCTTCCTATTTGCTTCTTGACTCATCGTATCGATTTCAAGACGACGGTTATCCGCTGCTGGTCGTGTTGAGTATGCTGAAGAAAAATTAATACTGGGTTGAAACTGACAACTGTTGAATTGATTTGCTACTTATATAGATTCATTTTGTACAACAAGTAGTGCTTAATCTTGATTAATATCCCATAACATATGCTAGAGATGAGCGCAATTGAGACATATGTCATTACAGCTAGTAGGCACACAGCTTAATATCAGAGCAAATGCCTTGATATGTTTAACTTCTTATGTTAAATAATTCTTGCAATCCGTTTAGGTATGGATGGAAAATGTTCTTAACTTAAGCATACATTCATTTTTGGAATGGGTCTGGTACGACTTATTTAGTATGCATTATGTTTTCCTTTAATCTTACCCCTTGCAAGCACTGCGCTACTGCTTGCATAACACTTCCTTTGATTGATGAGGGCTCGTTGAACCGTTCCAACAAATCCTTTCAACATTTTTTGCGAGTTTCCCTTTGCAAACGTTTGATTGAAATAAATAAATACTGCTGCAAACTAATCACAGACTAATTGCCTAACTAATGTAGACAACGAATGAAAAATGGGATAAATTCAGCGTGCACAATGGACATACACTTACGCAGTTTCCGTACATACGTATACCATCGAACAGAAATTGCACGATTGGCTTATCTGGGTTGGGAACATGAGATTGGTACCTATCTAAATGTCTGTCTTTCATATGCATGTACCTGTACCTTATTGGTACGAATGAATGTAATTTTGATGGCTCAGGACAATAGAATATTTTCATGGAAAGTGAGTAATAGATTTTTAACGATAATTGCAACAATTCACAAAAAGTTATAAATGTGACAGTTCACAGAATCGATATAAATGAGACAGTGGTTGACTATTCATATAACGTATATTATGTGATGATGATACCTTTAAATCCTTCCTGAATCTGGCGAACAAAAACAGACTGAATGCAATTTTGACAAAACGTCTTGCCAAACCCGGTTTTGGTTGTTTTAATGCAGCTAGTTTAGCTATACTATATATTACGCTTCGTACGGCATATTATGATAAAGTAAAAAAATGACACGGAAAACTACAATCAAGAGACATCTGTAGTAATGCATAAAACATATTGATAAGGATTACAATAATGCAGTCATTGGTCTCTTTGATACGCTGAGAAGCGTATAAGACTAGACTTAAAGATGGAAAACTGTGAATTGAATCTGGGCAATGACTGATGGCATGCATATAGCGTATTAGAGATTAGAGAAACACCTAGTTAGCATATATGTATGGTATGTTATGCCTTGATACATGTTGCCATTCCTTTTCGTGATACCTGATTTTGACAAGTGAAGTATGCGTGCATGCATACTATGCCTGCATGTAAAGTTTACCATAACATCTTTAACAACCGGTTCAACTTATCTTCCGTGCTTCATCTACGAGCTTAACATACTAACTAAAAGACATACTATGACTTATGACTGTTATATTAAGAACAGTAATGTTTTCTGAAGATTTGCACCCATGTAAGGAAAAAAGTGTCCCGAAATGCGCAATGTGTAGTATCTACAAACAAAACAGTTTTAGAAATATGGTCGGTATCAAACTAATTGATGAGCATTTAAGCATGTATCATTTTTACCATAAAAATGAAGATCACCGACTCCTCTGCATGGACTTCATTTAATTCACACAATCTTATATACATATCGGCTGTATGCACAATATGCATACATAAAAATGAGAATGGTGCAGCGGTGAAAAGGAATACTCTAAATGTTTATGGACAATGCGATGCTGTAGTACATGATGTGTTTATATGGAAGAACACAAAACTAAGCACTTACAAAGTGTTTTAAGCGAGTCGTTACAGGCTGAAGGAGTCTCCCCCACGTGTTCCAATTAGCAGTGCAATTTCAATTAGTCATTAACTGTTTGTAAATGAGTTACCTTTGACATATAACAACGGGGACAGCTGACGGATGGACACAAACGATACGTTAGTTACTTTCTCTGCTGCTGACTGAAACCGGAAACCCATCAACAACAATAACAACAACAACGTGTGCGTGCGAAGTTTACACCGAGTGAAAGGGCGAAGGGTCGTGCTTATTCTAGGATTGTCAAATTTAGGAGAAAGTCAAGTATCATTATTGAAGGTTTGCTTGCTCGTATTAAAATAATGAATTAATGGACTAGCGATAACTATATCATCTCATCTCGCCTGTATTATCACAATGCAAGTCTAATTGGTTTTGTGGTTACTTATAATATTGCAGATGATGTGGACATTGCCAAGATGTTACTTGGTCGCCAATTCGAAATCGAAGAACACCGCTCGGCTTATCACGGTTGGCATTAGAAATCGCCCCGGAGCCTGATTATGTCAATGAATCCGGCAAAGCAGCAGCAATGCAGTCTAACAAAGGGAAAATTTATGACAAAAAGCCTTTTAAGTTCAATTGCATTAAAGGGAAATCTTACATGTGGTGTTCATGTGGGTGGAGTAAATCACAGGTATAATTTTTCACAATCCTAATTTATAAAAATGCAACCGTGTACAACTTTGGAAAATGCGAGAATAATACAATTTTTCTATTTATTTGCAGCCTTTTTGTGACCAAACTCATAGGAATCCGCATTATAGAATTACAATGAGACCCGTTCGATTTATCGCTCCTGAAACGAAGGAATACATATTTTGTAACTGTAAGCAATCTTCGAAAAGACCCTTTTGTGATGGTACTCACAAACGGGAAGAAATACAAGCAGCAATTAGATCATGATTTTTGTTATTTTTAAATGAGTATGTAGTTGTTAGCAAGTTAGTAAAGTATACATGTGCTGTAATAAAGATGAAATGACCGATGCAGTACTGCAAATCTACTTGAATTTCGATGGTTATTAAAAGCCAAGGTTCGTTTAACCAACAACATAATAATTTTCAATTCGGTTTATTCGCCTTTTTTTCATTTTTCACGTGAACAAGTAAACAAGACTTGGAACTTGGTAGATAAAGGACTTAAAACTAATTTGCTTTAGTGAGTAGAAGAATTAACATTTACAGCTAACGTGTGTTGATGGCAAGACACGTTTCGTAGAGTACAATATTATTTTATCATTCTTATCATTTCGTTCTTTTCTTCAAGACGACTGTATTATTCCAAAATATACTTGCCACTAAAATATAAAATCATTTGACAAAGCCAAAGCGCCTTCACCACAGAGGAAAGTCGACAATTCAGACCTCGGAACATTTTTAAACACAATTTTATCTAACTGCACTTGTTACATTTGCTCTTACGGGGTTAACACTGCTTACAATGGTGCAGTAGTATCATAATATGAAATACAACGATTCGATATGATGATGAACTTAAGGTATTTTGTGCATGAGGCAAGACCGAAACATTGAGAACATAAGGAAAATGTGTACAGTAAAATATTATTATTACATATTATTATTATCGATGATATGCAATCCACTAAAGAAAAACAAACCCAAACTGAATCCAAAAGTTTAAATGAATAATTTACACAAGTTAGTACACTTGAACTCTGCAGTAAAAACACTAAAAGGAGCAAAACGTCGTACATCGAGAAAGGGGGTTTACAAATTGCAATCGTCCCTGTCCCGTTCACAGACAAAACTTACGAAACTACTAAACATGCGCTATTGTAAACATGTTTCCGATCTGATAAAGACATTCCTGTTTATAAATAGGTTGTACAACGTATTTACGCAACAACATTATGTATGCACATAACGCGAAAACTCTTAAATTTATTATATCACCTACATATTATATGAATTTGATCAAGTGATGATGTCCAACGATTTGTGTCACCAGCCAGACTATAATATTTCGCCAATTTTTGCGATTAGATTTAGATTTTTATAATAATAGCAGATATTTATGTCCTTTCCTTTATAATATGATACCTACCGAACTTTAAACGCACTCAAAGCATACAATACCACATAATATACACTCAAACCTTATATATCATTCGAATAATAATACCTTGATATAAGGTCCACAACATCATCATCATACTCCAGTTATTTACCAATCAATATCATTACAAAGACAATGAGCATTCTCCGGAATCAGAATCATTTACTTAACTAACATTTCTTTTCTTGCTCTCCGACTAAAACTTTACAGTAATGTTTGGCGACTTAATTATATAATAGTTTTGGGAAAACACACTACTTTGACTATCATTTTAGTGTTAGTTACTTGCTATAGTATGAATGTGGGCATATGGAAACTTGTTCCCATACTACAAACATACTTCACCGTTAGGTTAGGACTCACTTCTCTTCAACTTCAACGGTTCGGGTTTCTTGACGTTAGCAGTAACTTCTCAGACCTTCAGGGATATGAATTGAATAAGAAAATCTTAAGCTAGTGACAATGACAAAAACTTATTATTATATTATTTATGCACACCACTAGTATTTCGGCAGAGTGCACTCGTCGCTTTCATTGACTTCACAAGACGTTTAAACGTATGTATGTACTTGTAGCAATACTCACACAACTCTTAAGGATTGTTTTAAAAGTAATGTTTTCTTGGTTCAAGAAGAAAGTGAGTGTTTTTATCATATTCTACAAAAGTTTTCTTGGTAATGATTATGAATGAACTATTATCATGTATTGCTAATTGACTCCATTTTATAGTCTACAAAGAGCAGAGTTTCCAAATATTTTTCAGCAGAGAAAGCACCTCAATCCATTTACCACATCTACCTTTCAACATTTATCTCTTCTTTAAAACGTTTTGTGCGATTAAATCCGTAAATGGACTTTTATATTCATATTGACTGAAGAGAAAAATTGAAATCGAGCATTATGTTGATCAAATACACTTTGCAAAATCATATCACCAATTTTGCATCTTCCAAAATAAAACTTTCACCATTCCCTTGACTGACTCTATCAATACAATCCGAAAAAATATTTCTCTGCTACAATATATACTTACAATATATAATGTTTTCTGTACGCAAGCAATGTACTGACGATCAAATTAAACCTTTTACATGGGATTTAGAAAGCTGATAAATTAGTGATTACAGTAATAAGTCGTTGCATGTTGTGTAACAAATATTTAAACCGCACAACATTGATAAAATACAAACTAAACGGATTAATTGTTCTTTGCATGAAAAGCATGATATTCTGAATCACAAATCTAAATAATAGTAATAATAATAATAATAATAAATGGAGGTTTTATCATAAAATTGCATCAAAAGTCAATAAAAAGTTGAATCAAAAGACTGACTGATTGATGACTGAGATGGTTGACTATTCAATTGCCTTCTGGATAAAGTCTATAAACCTTTTTGCGTACTGATCTGGCTCACATGTGGATATTCCCTCAACATTACTACCATACTTGACAGTTTTAGCTGCTTTAGCAGCCTGTTTCTTAACTCCATAATGAGTAAGAACATCAATCACAGCTAGGAAATAAATTTCTTTTCGTGGAGCACCTGTACGAAAAAAAACCATGTATACATTATAGACAAGATATAAAAAGGAGGAAATGCTTTTGTCTCACACGAGGAATATATGCATCAACTGCTTACTACTTACTGGCATGAGAAGGAATTGCATAGATATCAATATCTGGAATGATTCGGCCATCATACTCAAATTCCCCATGAAACCCTGGGGATGGTGATTCTGGCGGTGTAGGCACTACCCCTTGCCCAGGACAATTGGCTTCATCAGATTCTTCTTCCTCTTCCAATCCGTTCTCATCCTAAAAAGTACGAAAGTAAAATATTCTTCCTGAGAGCTCACATAGAAATAACTGCTTGTTTGCTACATAAGTAAACTAGGTATGTAAAGGGTAATAATAAAAAAAAACACAACCGAAACAAGACAAAACTAGTAGTAGTAGTCCATAGTAGTAAACTACCATGTGTTTGCGATTGCGAGTTTTGAGCAATGGACTCAGGAAAATCAGTAATCTTCCTTCTACAACTACAGGCGATCCACCGATGCGTGACTTAGTGTCAGATAGACAAATTCCACGCTTGGGAGTTCTACCTACCTGAGAGTCAGGTTTATCCCTTTCTTCTTGCTCCGCTTTCTCAGAATCATGTACTCCAAGCAGTAAAGAGTAGTCCATGAGATGCAATTTCGTTAGAAACTAAAAATATAATGAATTATATAACACTTTTGCAGCATCGAGAGCATAAATACATAATTGATGACTCGGTTCTCCAAAAATAGAGTCCATACTGGAATCACAGCACTTACTCCAATATCTGCATTCAAGGTTTCCATAAGTTTTTCTTTGGCTTCTTCTCCAATGTAAATTCGACCACCATCCTTCAGAAAATCATTATCTTTCAGTGTTGGTAGATCTTTGCCCTTCTCCTTATCAGATGCTTCACGATCCACAGTGGATCCTTTCAAATCATACTTTCTGCACGGAAAACATACAATAGAAAAATATGTAAATGAACGTAAGCTGTATGTATATAAGCATTGGAATATTTGGAATCGCAGTAACACTACATACGTATAAATTATAATCATACACGTACCTGTGAATTTTAAGATGATTGCTGAAAACGTTCCGCGTGATAACCTTATAGTGCTCTACGCCATCCACAGTCAACCGGTACATGCCAAGGTATTGTGGAAGTAGCGTTTTTCCATGCCTCTCCACAATGTACTACAAAAAAAAATCTGATTAGTGAACTTTTCTTTCTAAATTTATTCTCCAAGTTAGTTTTTACTGCAATATTCACTTACTGGATGGTACTGTTTTAAAAGGGCATGCATCTGTTCGACCTCTTCACTAGTCAACGTTTTGATAATGTAGAGTTTATCCCACGACTGGTAAAACTTTGCTCCGCTCTTCCCAGGGTTTACGAAAGGCGTTGGCTCCGATCTGTGTTTCAAAACGAAAAGGATTAATTAAATAATATGTTTGAGCTCTATACTGTTGACCTTACATCGCACAAATCCTAATAATAATAGTTAACAGGAGTTAATTGCTAACCTGGTCAGAGATTCCCTCAAGTCTTGGTCATCCACTCCGAACCTCTCACGCAAGTTGCGAAAAACCAAAGGACAGTACTCCTTGAACTTGAAGTGGCTAGGGAGATTCTCCCTATAACATTGAAGAAAAAAATTGTTGTTTCAAAATTTAGTTATACAAAACCATTGCATTTAGATGGAACAATAAACTGACTTGTTGAAAAGGTGATTATCCACACGTATTTTGGAATATGACCGAAAATCGTCAGGCATGAGCATTACCGGGACATTCACATGCTGCAGATCATTAAGCTGCAAGAATATAAGATAACAAATAAAAATCAAACCAAATCAAATCAAGGCATACATGAACAATGGACGACTTCATATACATACTTAGAAATTGTTAAAAGGAAGACATGGCTTACCGTATGATTAACGCCCCACATAAACACCGACATTAAAGGTTCTTTTGCCCTGAAAACCTTCACCTTCTGATGTTTTACGCGTATCCTCTTCTTCTTCAATTTACTGGCCATGGCACTCATTTTCTTGATGTTAATTGATTCCAGAATGTGGCTGTTAAAAAATTTCAAGATGGCAATGTTACAAACCCTGTTGATTAACGTTGTAGTTATAATATCATTTGATATTATGAGTTCAATTCTACGTACTTCTTATCCATTTTTTGCATACAGCTAGAAATCTAACACAATTTCACGATTTTACATATAATGTACGTACAAACAACACTACCAAATTTACAGCAACAAGAAGAGAGCTACAAAGCGAGCAGAGATATATATAAAAAGGAAAATTTCAAACTCGTACCTTGACAGGAAAATAAGTGTATATTAATTATTTGCACAAAAATATGGCAAATAAGTACGTTCTGTTCTGCCCTCCTTCAAAATGACTTCCTAGTCCAAGCAGAAGTCTTCAAACGGATCCAAATTTGTTGTCCAAGTCGACTCTTTCCCCGCTGAGCACCACCCCCACAAATCCTAGATAGATAGAGGGCTTCACAAATCCTTTTCCTACTTGGGATCAGTGTTGTTTTTCAAGTTCTGGGCGTTTGTGTTATCAATATTCCGTGGTGACTAATGGGTGGGTGGTAGACATTTTTCTCAATTTTCTTGCTTCTCAATTAGTTGCCAGATTGCTAAACCATCCACCTTGTGCTGCAAATCAAAGTCAAAATCAACATCGACATTAAAGACCTGGAGACGCCTGGAGTTATGTACTCACACTCAAATCAACACTCCTTGCTACTTCACTTAATAATCAAATGTTAAGATGGACGATATTTACACCAGATGTGTGCACTTGACTTGACAGAAATTCAAAACCTTTAAAAACATTTTTCTTCCGTGGATGATTGACACCAAAATACTTTGCCTGAATGGAGGAGGTTAGGAAAAGACCACACCAGTACACCACTAATGCTTTTACACCACCAAGAATATCATTGCCTGACTTGAGATTAAATCATTCCATTCATGGATTCCGATTTGACATCAAGTGGTCAGAATGAAGAAAAATGTTTCACGGCCAAAGAAAACCAAGCATTAAATGGCCCATGTCAAATTCAATTTATCTTTATCTCCTGCTCACTCTTCTTTCTGACTAATTGGTCAGAAACTCACCAGATAAAATATGTTTAGCAGAGATGACAGAGGACTACTCATGAGTCATGAGTTAATAATAATAATGTAAGTAAGAGCCACAAAAACAATACAAATTATTTTGTTTGCTAAAAGATTCCAATAATCCGAATCGACCAAAACCAAAAAGATGAAGGGAGGAATTAATATAGGTTTATTCCAAAAACTAACCTCTTAATCAACGTAACTTTTCCCTGGTTGATGATGTATTTTTTTGCATTTGCACTTCCTAAAAAAGTTGTCTCGCACAGAGGGAATAAAGTAGACTACGAGTTACTCCTGTAGTAAACTGAGGTTGAGCTGTAAAAGAAAGGTAGTATTGAAGACGTTTTTCACAGGACTCACCGTGCTATAACTATAACAGCATAAACCAAACACCACCACCATCACATCATATATATTATGGTGTATGTACATAGCTGAAAAGTCATGTTATCATCATAATATCAACATCATCATAAATATTACACATACAGAACAAGGCATAGTATTCACAACCACACAAAAGGATACTGCAAGAACAAGACTCAAGTCTTTATTGCCGTTTTCTCTACTCTACAAAACAGAGAAATCCTCTTCTATGTATTTACATAAGTAGACGCGTAGTGGTTCATACTTTGACTGTGGTAGTAAAACGAGTGTAATATCGCATTTCCGACGGACAGGCATATATATAATATAGTTTTATATATAAGTTATAGAGGATGGATATGTTTATAGAGATGGGCCTATTTCACTCTAGCCTGCGCCAAATATTATGCTGCAGTGCTTTTACCCAACAACAGCACTCCCAAATCTAAACCCAATCCCAGTCAAGAACGGCTAAAGCAGACCCAATATTTTTTTTTTCATTTTATGCATCCGTATTATGTGTGTGGGTATAAAACATTTTGTTATATACACTGCAATTCTCAAGCTCTATTTTCCTTATGGACATTGGGTGTAATTGCACATTGCACACATGAAAACTGGAACATACTACATAGGAAATATTTGTGCCGAATGTTCCTTTTGACTTTACAGAGTTCTGTAAGTATTGCAACTGAAACCTCATCGTCACTAAGAAAGAGCAATGCAGACAAAGTAAGAAACTTGGTCTATTGCATTTGCCAGACAGCCGCAGAAAGCAAACGAGGTTTCGTTATGTACATCCCGTAATATGCAGAGCAAACTTCAACAAAGGTATAAGCTTTCAGTTGAATCGTACATGTATTTCCTGTCTGTATTACGCTACGATTACGACATGGACTTTGACAAGTACCTAAAGGGACTGCAGCAAACCTTAAGCGTCACGACAAAAACTTGTTACGGTCCTTTATGGCTTGATGATATGATGATACATATAAGTACATATAGTGGATTTGATGAAGTATTATGAGACTAAATTCGCATTCCATAGGTAGGTAAGTTAAATATCCAATTTGTAGTGCACCAATTGGAGAGAAAACAAAGGCAACCTTATTGTGAAACGATGATATGATGCCGTGATGGAGAAATGGCGTGAGACAAACGTGTCTTTTTCAGGTATTTGTATTTACATTTAACAACTTTGTGTGCAGGGAACTGCAAGAAAAAGTTTGACCCTTTCACGATTTGGAAGTGAAAGTCTAGATTTTGTTTTCGAAAAGTTTTTTTTCTACCTCTCAGCATTTACGTTTGACTAGTCTTTTGAGTTTTCAGCACAATGTTTTTTGGCACCACGCATAAAAATTTCTGATTTACTAGAAAGTTGGACAATTTTCGTCATAATTCATGTGACATGCATGTACATGATTACATGAAATGAAATGAATTTTAAGAATCATTACATGACATATGGAACAGGAAATACTCACAGACAAGACAAAAATAGACACAGGAAATATTCCTTTGAAGATGAAAGGACATGCGAAAATGTTACATGAAAGGCATGAACTGGGCACTACCATCCACACCAGCAATCCTTCAAGAATCATTACGGGTTCATTTCTCCTGATGAAATTCTGTTTTTTTCCCTTTTCTCTCTAGAAGAAAAGCAGAGCTTTTTTGTCTTTGTTCAGAGTTTCAGTTGACGCAAACTCACACAAAACCGTGGATTGACTGGCTGAGAAAAGCTCGAAATTCAAGCCAGCAAAACGGTCAGAGCATACAAATTGCGTGCATTGTGTGACAAAATGCATTAATTTTGACAAGTGAACAAAGCTGAGTCGAGTCTATGCTATGCTTTTCTTAATGTTGAATGTTGAAATAATTTGCAGCTAATTGGATTTCGACAGGTAGCATTATTCTCTGCGTTGTCAAAAGTGAAACAATAAGTTATTGTTGGTGAGTTGCTGGTTGTAATCATTGATTGATATTATTGTTTTTGCATTGTTTTGAGTTTTGGCATGTTCTTGAGTTGAATTTTAAATTGTTTGTGTTGCTTTCTATTCAGGCTTGACTGCTGATTCGATTCTTGTGTAGAGCATCAAAAACAATGCCTAGGAGGTCAAAGCGTAAAGCACCAGCAGCTGCTGGGACGACCCTGAAATGGATAGGAGAGAAGAACTCTGCGCAGCCCAAAAAGTCGATGAATGATCTTCCTCCAGAAGCAAATTGGCGATTTAATGTTATTATAAAGTATGAAAGAGAATGTTCACATTTTTACCATAATAATGATAACGACGAATTAATTTTTCAGGTGGTAACCATCATTTTGGAGCACCTGACCGGAAATGAATCCAGGAACAATATTTTGGGCTACCGGTCGGTAAGTTCTCAGTGAAGCGACATCATCGGCTCTCTTCTTCGAAAAGCAGTTATCTGGTGGATTGCAGGGATAGCCGGGGCCACTAAATTTCTCTTTTTTTGGTCAATTTGAACCAAAAAATTTAATTGCATTTCTGGGACGAATCTCATCAAAGAGCTGAATCCAAAAAAGCCACTTTAAAAAAATAGTCCCCCAAATTTTTTTTTTTCAAATTTTTCTGTTTTTCTGGTTTGGTTACGTCTTGGTTATGTTGTTGCATAACCAAGAACGTAACCAAACATCTCAACCAAACACAATATTTTGAAAAAATTACAAAAAACGTTTGCGGGAAAATTCAAAAAAATTTCTAAAATTAGGTGAATGTTTTAAGAATCAGGGCGTTTCTGAAACGTCGAGATCTGCAATTAAAATTTTTTGGCGCTATACGAAAAAACTTCGAAAAATTTCGGAAAATTTTTAGTTTTCGAAAAAGTAGTGGAAACGTATAGAGAATGTTCTGAAAGCGTCCAGAAATGCAATAAAAATTATTTTGTCAATTTGACCAAAAACTTAGAAATTTTTAGTGACCCCGGATCTGCAATCCCAACCCGGTTATCTCTAGTCAACTTTCAGTGTTTCCTGTCATGAGGATTCATTTCCGCGATCGGAACAGTAAATCATCTTTACGTAAATGCCCCGTCCCTTAAAGATGGCGTAACTCCTGCCACGAACCTTTGTGTCTCGCGAAATTTGGCTGAAAATTTGGTGCGATAGTACATTTAATGCGTAGATTACGAATCTGCAATAAAAGAAGACGGCACTCGATCTTTAAAAAAAACCTATAGGAAAAACCGCGGTAAAATGGCTTAATTTGTAAAAATTCCCTCTGGGAGGCGCCACTATCGAGTGCCGTCTTCTTTTATTGGCAGATTCGTAATCTACGGCATTAAAATGTACTATCCACGCAAATTTTCAGCCAAATCGGAGACACAAGTTTCGTGGCAGGAGTACGCCATCTTTAAGGGACGGGGGGGCTTTACGCCAGTCATCCACATGTTACCTTGGGATCGAAATCCGTTTCCGTCCAATTCCCTCCTTCTTTATGGAAAGGGTGGTGGAACAACTCCGCACTTTTTCCCAGAGTCCGTTAACGATATCCTGAGGATGAGCTTTTCTAGCTTTATGTCAACATCAGGATCCTACCTCACCATCCTAGCCCTTGAAGATGTGGTCGTTCCTGGGATGCATTCTCTTGTTACTCTCCTCAGCTCACTCTCCTCCTTGAAAGTTCTTCGACTCGATACGGTCTACTTTGATGATGAAATCATTAAGTCAAGGCTGGTCTTCCCGACAGCGCCAATTCTGCCTTATTTCACCAACTTGGAAGTCAAGCATGGCGCGAGTTTTACCATCCCCTGTAAACCAAAACCTGGGCAGCTGGATGAAAAAAGACACATTTTATACGTTTGGCTAATTGCGTCGTATGCAGATCAACTTTTGCACTTGAAGCTTGAAACTTATGACCCTCTTCCGCCACTTCAGCGAGGAATGCAATATGTTTACCCCGTGTCCAAGAAACAAACGCTTTCTATCGGGGCCACATCGGATCAAGCGTTTCGACATCTAAAGGAACTGAGAGTAATGCATCCCAACAAGATGTTTATGCGTGAAAGTCAGTTGCCCAAGCTTGAGCGAATCTTCATAACGGCCTTGAACCGTTGTTATTTCGAGTGCAACATTCAGGACGTGACCAACTTCATCGGTAAATGTCGCAGCACTCTTGTGCAACTCCGTTTGGACGCAGTCTGGAAGCCCTTGAAGGTCAGGGATGAAGAATTAAAAGAAATCATGCCTCCACCAATAATTGGAAGACCTTTCCCAAAGCTTAAGACTCTAGAAGTACATTATTCGCCCGAAGATGACAGAAGCGACGACATAATGATCTCGAGCTTTCTTGTCCTGTTCCCCGCCTTGGAGACGCTGCATCTTCTTCGCCTACACGAAACTCCCATTCCTACCCCACAAGAAGTCAGAACTGTAAAATGCGGCGTAGGAAATGCTGCTAAAATTGTTGCTGCGAAAACCCGGCTTGCTGTACTGGAACAATCGCTGTATGAAAGAACCATGAGCTACCATCAACAGCGCGCAGAAATTCCACCTCGGGAAAACACAGCGGACTGATGAGCTCATGCGAGAGACGACCTCAGATTTATATATAGGAGAGAACTAAGATTTTCAAACAATTGGTAGCTCTGGGCGTAAAAGAAATGGACGTAGTCGTGGAACAATTTCTGGAACGTGAAGGAATTTGGAATATTTGTCTCAATCTCAAGCTGATTTCTGTCAGCTCAGGGGGACAGCCTGATGGGGATCTCTATGTTTTTCGGAGACCAGTTGAGGTCTGAGCTTACGTGGTAGTGAAAAGGAGTAGTATCCATCTTTATTATTTTGTTAGTTCAATGTACTTATTCGTATTCATCATTATTTTTTAATAGATGGTATCTTATATAATTCTTGTTGTTTCGTCGACAATTGCTGTCATTACTTGAATTGTTAATGTTGTGGCGTTAGTAGTGGTAGATTCATGAACTGGTTGTGATTGATTTTTAATAAATTATTTAGTTTAAAACGATAATTGCTCGTAAGTTTAAGTTTCTTTCTGCTGCATGCAAAAATGAAAATTCTCATCATCATGATGATGATGCTACGTCTGCTTTGTTAAACCCCAACTTCAGTGTGCATCATTGACTAAAAAATTCGAGGGAAGCTCAAAAGCGTCATGATTTCTGTGACTGTTCCTTGTCTATTTCTCCCTATTCAATGCAACTCGGCCATCTGCTAGCTCGTTCGGCTTGTAAGGCACTTTTTCGTTCTTCTTCCTCCTCCACTTTGTAGTTTGGCTATCATTCATACATTCAACATTATACTTTTCTCACTTTTTGCATTTCTGTATTATCATATCGAAGAACTACTCTATGTAATGTACCCATCTACTTACAAACTATTGAAACTATCATAACCATTATAAACTACTCACCGCGTTTTGTTCCCTTCCATTCACGCGCACCACGGCGATCAACGTAATTGTGGTAAGTGCCACTCGGTTAATCATGTGTTGTATGCCTATAGTTTCAATATTTAAGTATTGTCAGTCGCATAATAGTACCTCTGTCCGTTAAAATACTTTTAATGAATTCAAATATTCTGTCAACTTTAAATTCCAGGTACCGTATCTGACGTCTTGAGGATTTCCTGTTGTATAAGAGTTTGCAGAATCGCGCAGTGCAAGACGCTACGCTACCTACTGTATGGCTAAATAGAATCTGATTACTTTGGACATACCACGGAGTTTGGTGATACAGCCTTAAGATGCAGAAAAACTCTCTCGCTTTAAGTCAGGTAGGGTTATTTTTTCGAGAAATTACACAGAACCAAGTATTGTTTGATACCCGATAAGTTTTAATTTTATTTCTTGTAGAACTTCGAAGACTACGTTACTTCTGTCAAAACCAAGTCTGAAGATCTTATCAAAAATGTATTTCCTCGCAAGATTGCTGAATTAAATAAGCACCTAGATTCCGAGCAGTTTAGTTATGAACACCAGCAGAAAATATTGTTTGAATCACTCAATATTCCCGTCCCTGACGCCGAAGCCATTAACAGGTATGAACATAAGTGATACTTATTTAGTGGCACATACATATCTTAATGTCAATATTGTGTAGGGGACTGTCGAACAATTTCCACAACTCAGATGGGGATGGACCCAACAAAAAGAGAAAGTTAAATAACATTCATTCTGATGGCGATTCTCTGGAAGGAACCAAGGTTTTGGCTCTCACTTCTGGTCCAGTGACATGCAACTCTGTTATTTCCAAGCATATTGACATTGTCAAACCATACATTCGTGAACTCGTTGAGCATGCCAACCTTGTAAGTAGTAAACTCAAAAGATTGAAAAGATTTGGGTAGCAGCACAAAGAAGTTACATTGCTACATTAATTATACTTGATAGTTGAAGTTATGTCCAGGATTATAATTATGTGTTTTGTCAATTTAGCTTAAAATGTGGGTCACTTTTCTCATTCCAAAAATTGAAGATGGTAACAATTTCGGTGTCTCAATTCAAGAGGACACATTGGGTGAGATCAGAGCTGTCGAAGGAGAGGCTGCTACATTTTATGATGCTATAGCCAGATATCACATAAATCGTGGAAAGATCATCAGCAAGGTAAGGTTTAATTTGTCAAGATGTTAGATTAGAATGTGTACAGTTTCGTTTCATGTGAATTTTTGAATACTGATTGATTGATGAATAATCATTTATTCATTTCAGGTGGCTAAATATCCACACATCGAGGACTACCGGAGAGTTGTCGCAGAACTAGATGAGAAGGAATTCCTAAGCCTTCGGATTGTTTTGTCGGAAATTCGAAACCACTACGCCGCAATGTATGACTTGATCGCCAAGAACTGGGAGAAGATTATCAGACCTCGTACTTCTAATGCAGAGAATTTGTATTAGGCTGAAACAAGTACTACTTTTTAGTAATTGAAAGAGTACGTTTTTTTTAAGCATAATGCTGTTCACCTGAATTTTGAATGTCATTTTATTCCTCATGAAGTATCCCACATTCTCTCAACGTGATTTAAATTTGTACTATGTAAATCGTCGAATAAACAAAGACAGAATTATTAATAATTACATGCTCCATCATCTTCTGAACTAATAATTTTAAACCATCTAGGGTGTTGACCTAAGTAGGAGAATATGTTTTAATTATCATAATCGTTGGTTTTATTTCGTCTTCTTCAACAAATGTACGTACGTCAACTGTTACAGTTAGACTTTCTTACAATTACTTAATTACTTATACCCGCAAGATAAAATGCATCATCAAACAAAAACTCATTTTACGAGCATTCAAAGAAAATGAAAAGTCATAGTCATAGCACAATCAAAACCATGTAACAGTTGTTGTATATTAGTCACAAATAATATAACAATTAATGATCGTTAAACAATGTAAATGGCACAATTTTATATTATTGCTCTGGCACATCTACAAAAGTGGAGCAACAAACAATCAAACAAGGAACAATTACAGGTATAAGTAATAATAATCAGATTTTTTTTGCATCAATCTACATGATTTTTGTGGCGATTTTATCCAAAATACTTTTCATTCAGGAAAACTCTGTTTCTGGGCTTATGCTTCTAACTTCTAAAGAACAATAATAATAGTAGTATGACTTAAAATTCGCCCTCAGTAGCGTGCAAACGACGACTTTCACTTTGCAGCATCTCTCTTTTTGCTTACACGCGCACTAACGGTACAGTAAATGGAAAACGGAACACAAAGTATATTTAAAAGGAATAATAATATCGATTTTTATAACATTTAGAGAGATGTTTAGTATCACTGAATATTTTTTATCGTGTGAGAGGCTGAAAGATGATAATGACAAATGGTAGGTGTCAACAAAAAATACTGAACTAATTAAGTGTTTGGGGAGCAAAGAAACTCGTTGTCTTCAACTTTTTACATAATTAACTCAGATACGTTAAGCAGTTGCCCAGCTGCTATTCATTAATATTTTTTAATTAGTTTTCGTTTCTGGACTAATGGTGCCCATTATATTTGACGCAAAAAAAGTCAATAATTTTTTAAAGCTAAACTTTTCGATGAGTCTGTGTGAGTACAACAAAGAAACGGACATTATATACGAACGAACATAATAATCATAATGATATGCTAATAATAAGAAAACAATAATTATTCGTTGAGAATAAAAACTCATTTGGTCGCTCGCTATGGTACATGAATCTGAATCACCTACTTACTGTTTATCCTTCATCTACTTATCTTTACAGCTAGTAAGTTGTAGTAGTAGTAGTAGTAGTAGAAAATACCAAAGTTCATTAATTTAATTGATTAATTAATTATTACTCGTTTTTTTGTCTAGAGCTCCTTTAGTAAGGTTGATTTGGCGGTTTTTAACTTATCAAGTCGTTTTTGCAGGTGGGAATTTGTTGTTTCCAATTCATCTAGTTTTGACTGAGCTTCTCGCAACTGTAAAACATAAATTAGTCAATCGACACTGTACACATAAAACAGGAAATACGTGCTCCTATCCTACATACTCCGCTTGCACTTGTGCAAACTGCTTTACTTACCTCTCTTTGAAGCTTGCGTTTCTCAATCTTCAGATCGTCTTCTCGAGCCTCTGCTTCTTCAGCAGCCGTTTTAAACCTCAACACCTGGCCATCAAGTCGTGCGACCTGTGGAATATGTACGATAAATAATAATAAATTAATCCATTCATTTGATAACTTTCAACAATTGGGTACGTGACGAAGATATAATAACTTACGTTGGCCTGCAACGTCGCGATTTCTTGTTCATATTTCTGGGTCTTGAAGCGATAGTCAGCTAGCTGTTTACTTGCATCTTCTGAAAGATGAATATAATAATTAGTAACAAGAATTCCAAGGAGAAAGCTAAATGCTATTGGAAATTGGCTTACTGTGCGCGTCAAGGCTTTCATCTGGCCCATTGGTATAAGCTGAAGAATTGGAAGCACTATGCTGCGTTCCACCTCTATCACCTTTGCTGTGTTTATTACGTTCTTCTTCTAATTCTATCGTCAATCTCCGTATTTGATCTAACAGGTCATTCTTGTCTTCCAAAAATCTTTTCAATCTGACATCTATAAAATCATGGACATACACTCATGTAGTAAGTCAAGATTTGTGTTTAAGTATATACACTTATTAAATTTAATTTGGAGTGGTGAATACCTAGCGATCCACTTCCTAAAGATGATAGAACTTGAGCAGTTTCTTGTGTCACTAAAGACCGTTTTATTCTCGTTTCCTTCTCTCCATTTCCGATATCCACTTCTACTTCGTTTTCCACTACGACTAGACCGTATTCCTAAAAGTAAGAGAAAGTTGAAGTCGATCGTGAACATTTTCGCCTCATCTCTGCTGAAAATTGGAGTTTCACTGAACAAACCTTAATTAACTCCTCCTTCTCTAAAAGTTGGGCTTTACAATATTCTAGTTCATCTTTAATTTGAGTCGAAAGTCGTTTTAAATTCTCAAAGTCTCTGCATTTATCCCTATATTCACGTTGCAGTAGCGTCAGAGATTCTTCCAGGTCTTCAATCTTATCTTTGAGTAGCTCGACCTGATAAGTCAGTGCTGATTTCTCATTGTCCAACTGGGCATTATGTACCATTGATTTCCTAAACTTGTCTTCAAGTTCTTTCAGCTCGTGCTAAACAATATGAAAACAAAATTGCACCTTCAACCCTTTCTCCAGACGCTTTTAACAAAATATACTTTATTGTATATCGACAACGTACCCGCATATCTCTTATGCTAACCATCCCGTCCTCTGATGAGTCTTCTGAGCTCCTACGACTTGAATGATAACTAGCAGAACTTACTGAATGAGACGGAGCTCGATGACTTCCAAGAGCTACTCGAAATGCAGCCCGATTAACAACATCTGTCAACACAAAAAAACAACCTCGTTTAAACAGCCCCCCTTTCAAATGCTTTTAATTTAAATTCAGAATTCAGATTACCTCCGCCACCGCTGCCACCACCACCACCACCTCCTCCTCCACCGCCACCAGTTCCTGTTGAGTACATGTCGTAATGTCGATCAGCATTATCATCGATTTCCTTCTGCTGCTTTTCTAACTCTTTCATTCGTATTTCCCTTGCCTCTGCTCGTGCCTGTCGTCTCGCAGCTAACCTAGCTTCAGCCTGAAACATAAAACAAAGAAGGTCAGGTCAGAAAGACATAAAATTAACTAGTGTGGTCAAGAATGGCGTTCATTAGTTCACAAGAGACCAGTATGCCTTTGCTGTCATGCTCAAGGAGTTGCCTAGACATGAAATGCAACCGTTTCTTTGTCAGTCATGCCACCGAAGACCGAACGCTATGACATGACTGAGCGATGAGTGGATGAGTCCCTGCCCTTTTGGCCACGAGTTAGATATACCCATTAAATGTGAGCTACTTTGTTATGCCCATTAGCATCACTAGACTGCTTTCGTAATTATTATATATTTTTATAAATAAGCCTAATGTTGGTTTTACATCGTCATTAACATCCACGAGGTAGTCTATTATTTGTTCGTTGGGGAGGAACGTTTCCCCATCTTCATTGTTGTGAAAGCTGCTACTGTTTCTTCGTCTTTGAAAATTCTCTTGCAGAACAGAACTTGATGCTCTACTTGTAGGACTGACAACCGACGGAGTCAAATCATCATCATCATTTGATTCAAGCTCTGGCTCATCATTATCACTTCCGCTCTGATTGTTACTTTCACTCCGGAGAAAGTGCTCATCCTCATAATCCTCAAATTCGGCATCTTTTGAAACAGTCTCAACTTTCTTTTTCTCTTCTGTAGAATCGCTAAGCATTTTCGGGCCTTCGTCACACACGACCGAATTGCTTTCTTTTTCAGAGTCATTTTTGCAACTTTCAAATTCTATTAACAATGGAACATGTGTTTCATCCTCTGGTGTCTTGAAATCTTCTTCAATCTCGTCCAATTTAGCTATTTTCGCAACGCCATTGGTTTCAACTGATTGTGTGATTTCAGGGGAAATGGGGGTTTCCGAAGCTGTTGGTGAACTGCCGCTATCATTTCCATCCGGTGTGTCCATACGAGCATCAGTATAATCATCGGAGGAACTACTACTACTATTCCCCTCATCCTCATCATCGTCCTCGTTATCACCAGCAGTCAACACAAGTTCACAATTTGACTCATCGTCCTCACTCTTTTCATCTTCATCTGCTAATTTAATAGGACTTTCTTCATTACTATGAGAAGATTTATCATCTACGCATTTGCTATCGTCAAGCTCTGCTGCAGTTTTTTCATTTGTATTAATGTCATCCAAACTCGTTTCAAGCACAACACACTCTCCGTCGTTGTTTTCAGCCTCTGGAGAACTTGTGCCATCTAAATCCGTCTCTAGAATATTTTTAGATTTTGAACTACTACTTTTTGTGCTTTCCACAACTTCTTTCTGAGACTCGTTTCTACTCTCAATTTCAGAAGAAACTTTAGTGTCAACTGCGTCTGCCATCTTTTCAAAGTCTCTAGTTACCCGTTATTGTAACAGTTATGCCCAATTAACAATTGAAGCTCATGTCAGTTTTGCAAAACGCAAAACCTTTTTTTGGGTGTTGTTTGTTGGGACTACATTTATAACACTCCACAAGAACTAATCTCTTTCAACTTAATTTTTGCACACAATGTATTGCATTGCATGTAAACATTGGAATGGTGGCTCAGCTTCAGCTATATAAGCTTCACAGGTAAATTTGTGCAAAAGTACACTTCTCTACTATCACCGCTGTATCACTTACTTCCTCAGTCAGAATACTCAGAGCCCAGTCTTATTCTCGTAGTTTAGAGATAATGACCGTGTAGTTAATTACGCGTCATAAAACAAGGTATAGCATAGTAGTCCGTGAAAGAGTTATATTATATGAGAATCATTAATAATGTTAAGCATGTAAAGGTTACTGCTTAGTAGTAGCACCAAACCATGTTTCGACACTGTTTACCAATGGATAATAAAAACTATTTTGCAGTTTCAGGAATCTCTTTCTCATGCTATGAAAACAGTGCAGGAATATAGTTGCCTACACATTCCATTATTTGTACTTATGACCAAAATTACATTTTGAGAACAATATCTAAATATTTTTTTATCCTCATCCTGTGAGATTACCACCTCTTTCTTTCCCAACATCACAATTCACTCTCCTGTCTCTCATCGTAACATGATATGAATATATGACATGACATAAGCTCTCATTTTTAAGACTACATAGCTTTCCGTGATTCCGTCTACAAATGTTTCTATATATTATGCTTATAAAAATGTATGCTTATGTGTATGGATATTATATATACCACACCAGTAAGTAAACCAATATTTCAGAATGTATTTTTCCTCATCAGTCAAACACTTTTCCATCCATCACCACATATAACAATGGACATGCAGCAATTTCAACCCACAAACTTGGACCATCTAATTTTGAGATACCTACGTACATGAACGTGCTTTATAAGAAATGCGTATAAAGTATACATAATGTTGATGACTACATGAAGGTGTAATTTCTTGGGTTTCACTTATCCTCCGTCATTTGGCTTCTTACAACAATGTGCATTGCACACACATCACCTTCATTATGGATTGGTTTTCATAACGTTCCGAACAGAGCATACGCATGGCATGTTTACAGATGTATGCATTCGAAAATATTTAGGCGACATGTGTAAAAGGTGATTCTTTTTTCATCTTATGGACAAAGTTTACCAGGATTGTGTACAAAGTGATACTTTTATCCTTTTATCTATTTTCGGCAACCAGCCTCACATTTACAATGTTAGTTTTCAGATTGGGAGCATGAGTTCAGGTGAACGTGATCCAGAATATGTTTAAGTTAGTCCTCGATTTCTATCTTTCGTTATGCTAAAATTGCTGTAATGTTCCTCATATGCATACTAACTATACCATTCACATTATCACCACCATTTAGCAGGTGACTGGTAAGAAGGTAAATTTTTATATATATTTTATACAGACACTGACACCTTATGAAAGGTGAGAAGGGAAAGAGAGAGAGAAGTAAAATATACGCGATATTTATTTATCCACGTTCACGTTAGGTACATACGCACGAACATTATGGATTATGGATATATACAAGCTAATTTGCTCATGATGGTGTGGCGACACGGACGCGAGTGTGTGTGATGGGATTCATTTGCCTGAACAAACTCAGGAAATGATATTCATATTTTAGTCAAAGTCAAAGTGCTATTTTGTTGTAAAAGGGGACATTTGTATTTAATTTATGAGGTTGTATGCTGAAACTAGAAATAAAGAGAAACGCCTTTTATTCATATGAAATGAATACATACTTATAAGGTGTGATGTGATCAAGACTGTATGATGGAGAACCGTCGTACGCAAGGTTTTACTCCTTTTTAGACGTAGACGTTGAAAGTAACACTTATCTAATGCAACTCAAGCTTTTTACATTCCACATTATTAGACGCATATGAGAGCGTCTGCTGGTAAGCGAGCATAATACTTTTTGTTAGTTTATAGAAGTGATCTAACCAGTAAAGAAGACGGTGATGTGCTCATTTCGTTCACACAACTATGAGATCAGTAAACCGCGTATATATGTACTTAGAGGTTAATGTATAAAGGCACCTGGCAAAAATAAAATATTTGCTACTCATTTCATGGAATGGAAATTGAAAGGTGATTTTATAATCTTACTCTTGCTAATGTTTGCTCATCTTCAGGCGTCAGCCACGACTTGAACACTCCATACTTGTTTTGTAATTTGGCAAGTCTTATTCTTTGTCTTGCAGACTTCCCAGAGGAAGAAAGTTTATCGACAGAACTCCCATGGTGAGTCCCATTTGTCAAATGCACAAACCCATTCACAACTTTCATATCAATTATGTCTGTCGTGTGTGTTGTTGCTGTTTTCGTAGTACTTCGCGAAATTCGTCTCGCGGTTACAGATCCAATAGCTGTTCCATTAAAGCCAACGGAAGAAGTTTCTACAACCAAAGGCGAAGAAGATCCATTCACACCGTTTGCGACCATTGGCATTAGTGCAGTTGTGGAACTAGTGTTTAAATTTGCTACGGTAGTACTTTGACGTGATGGTGTTTTCATTGCCCTCTCATCAATCCCGTTAGCATATCCATTGCCGTTGCATGACATCAACTTGGCACTGCTGTTTCTATCATCATCATCACGTCTTCCCGTTGTTGTTTCCCACTGATGAGAAGCAACATTTCTTGCCAGCTCAGTGACGCATGGAAAGGACTTGGTGGATGATCCGTTTACTACAGTGCTGCTATTACTGTTCACGCTCACTGATCGCGACTCTGGAATATCGTCATTATTATTGCCATTCCCATTACAACTAAGGGCTGAATACGATGACTCGCGTGAATGTTGCATGCCTATTCCTCCACTTTTCCCAACCGTGTCCACTGTTGCTAACAATCCACCATCGGTGTGACGATTTGTGTACCTGTCCATACTCCCACTCCGACTATTGGAGCAACTTGCAGTTTGACTCCTTGACTGTGACAATGACTTTCTCTCCACACTAATGCGCGAGCTTGCTGTTGGGATGGTTGAATCATTTGAAAATTGTCTGGTATAACCAATCCGTCTGTATATTTCTGGATCTGCGCTACCACACCGTCGTGGCAGTGGTGCTGTTCCAGCTCTAGTATAAGTATGCCTGTAGCGGAAGAAGGATTTGGAAACAATTGGATACATCGCTAGAGGAGACCTCTGCGGAGCGGATGATGGTGAGGCTGGACCTCCAGGCAACAACGCATATGAGCTAGAAGCCACCCTCTGAACTTCCAAAGATGAGCTTCCATTAACAACGGATGCGCTACTGCTTCGCGAGTAACGAATTGCACGGGATGATCCAGGGGATACGAGAGATGACTTCATTGCCCCTAATAGCAGGGACTCTGTAGCCACGGAAAGGGATTTTGGGAGTGACGGTAGCGGAGTGGTGTGATGACGGAGTGAATATGAAGATGATGATGAAGGTGATGCTGATGGTGACCGAAGACTTGATGATTTAATAGAACTGCTGTAAGGCACTATGCTAAGGGCCTTGGAATAACTGCTATTCCCAGAGCCCAAACTCAACCGTGATGATGGCATTGAGTATTTAAAACGCAAGTTATTACTTGCACTAAAGTTTTTGACGTGAAACACGGAGCTGAAACTGTCCGCCATGATTTCTAATTAACTAGCCGAATATCAAACTTCACTTCCAAATGGAGCAAAAATTGTCAATCCAAAATGCAATGCAGATGCAGCGCAGGCAACTTGAGCAAAGAAGAGACAAATATGTACTGAGCTGTGGAGCAAGGATGAATCACAACCTGGGAATTTCCGAACCGAATACAGTATAAAAATACAAAGTCAAGAAGAAGAAGCCTCTAGCGCTCGAAATCAGAGAAGATACCTCACTACATCCACATCCAAGAAAATATCCAGGAGGTATGATGCGACTTGTAGGTGTGGAACAGGACAAAAATACCAAAGATACGATACTTCAGTTATTTTTTTCCTGAAGCAAACTACTACGCAATGTTCTTCTTGCAATCTTTTTGAATGCATTCTTTCTTTTCTGCTCACATTGAAAAGAACGAAAGAAGAAGTTAGAGTTTCAAAAAAGACAGAAATAGCACATGCTGAAGAAAAAACAAACACTTTTGGAGATTTCCTTCTTCTACACTTCTTGTGACTTGCCATGTCAGTTATTTTTTGTTTTATGAGACTACAAATAGCTCTCTCTATCTACTATCTACCATAGTTCTGAACGCGTGTCAACAGTCGACGGCTGCATGAGTTTCTTACATGAGTAAATACATGGCACTTCTTGGAGCATTAGCAAACGTTACTTCATGGAGTGGAATGATATGTAATCATCATGGATAATGGATACTACTACGTACTGCGCCATATGCATTGCATGGTTAATGCTACGAAACGAAAAACCAATTTAAGTGGTGTTAACTGAATCCTAAATCCTTCCATGTCGATAAAAAATGTGCTTCATAAACGTTAAACAAACTCATCATTTTATGTAGCAAACGGAATATCTTTCCCTTTCTTGAAGCAATGCAAATGTATGCAACAGTTTCAAGATTACTTTTCACCATTTTCCTACATAATTTATGTGAAGATGAAGAAGCGGAGGCGCAGTGGAGTTGTTGATGCTCCGCACCGATGCCTTCGAACAGTTCAAACATTCAGTTTGCTCACAGCCTTTCCAATTTGATGAGAAAAGACTCAATGAAGTCAAACCACAGTTGGAGCTCAGTTTGGAGAGACGATAGCGAGAACTTCAATCAACCCATAAAACAGCAACAAATCATAAATACTAACGCATTGGCAGAGGAATCAGTACATTAGAAATATGGTGAAAGGTGAAATAAACTACGGTTGGAGATACGATTGAAGAAATGTGAACTATGAACTCTGTATGCATCAAGCTAACAACATGGTTAAGAAGTAATGAATTAAAAAGCAAGACAGTACCTCTTTAGCGATTTGATCAAGAGCCTGATCTTCCACAGAGTATTGTGATTTGTTAACAACTCGACGTCTGCGGTCGATATTCCCAACATTGTCCTTGCTGTCCATCCGTTCCATGAAGGTTTGCTGAAATTTCGAAGAAATACAGCAAGAACGCACACGGTGCACTAAAAAATTCTTTTTCAAGACAACTTTCTTTTGTTCGTCCGTCCGTGTTAAAAACCTTGTGCAAACACTCGTTGATTTGAACAAATTTATCAAAAGTGCAAAGTTAAGAGAAAGTTCGAGACATCCTGTCACGCTCACTCACTCACTTTCTTCTACATTATCCAACAGTTCATAATTAGTTCATTCAGTACAAATTACAAAAGTAGAAATAGCGAAGCAAGTAGGAATTCATTTGTTGATCGTTGTGCATATTCAGATCATTATTTCTATGAAATTCGGTTGTACAAATTTTCGTCAAGTGAATTTTATAAAAGTATAAAATCCAGTCTTCTTCGGCTTCGTGGACGGAAAGGGCTTTCGTTGGAAAGCTGTTTATACCATGTATTCAATACTAATAATTGTTTTGGGTGCTTTGAGCTAGAGAAAGTATTTTGAGCTATACTCTTTGTCACAAAGACACTTTATATCATGTCGTTAACGAATTAAAACAATAGTTATCCCAATCTGTATGACTGATTCCATTCCATTGGTTGCTGTGTTGTTGTATAAATGATGGGAAGGGCTTCAATGTATTGGAAAGTTCAACGAATAATAATTCATTCCAGAATGTGTCCTGAAAACAAAAGGAAAGTTGAGAATTTAGTATAAATTAAGCCCATGATACACATTAATATTTGGGGCGATGCTAAAATAATGTATATGTTTTATACTTACAGATATTTAAAACTTTAAAACCAGTTTGAGCAGGGGAAATGGCCAGGATTTTAAAGAAGCCTTGACCTTTAAAGGAAATTCTTCTACCTTGGTTGATGACCTTGATTTCACGTAGATATTTCTATATCTATGGATTTAGGAGCGTCACCGCCCGCTCAACTGTTTGCTGTTGCTTTCACTTCACTAGTCATAATTTAAAAGAAAAAACATAGTTTTCACTAGCTGATCCCACATGCATTAACTTTTATGGGTCAGTCGTGTGTCTAGATGATAACCAATGAGCTATGGGATTGGTTGGTCATGTAGATAGTTGTGGGGACAAACTGTGACAATTCATTAAAGCCATGAGTAAACTGTTTGTGAAAGAGTCACAATAGTTCTAAAATAAGTTCCAGTATTCATGATCCAGTTTGCGACTTATCGAAAACGACCACCATGAACACCACTACATCGTTTCCGAGCCAGCCACCCACAACACCAATATTTTTTCACTCATTATCTCTTTCCCCTGTAGTTTTTACGCATTATTAAAGGGATGATCTGAGAAAAACTATCCCAGGAGGTGACCACAGTCAGAAGAAGAATGTATGTATAATGCATGCATACATGTAAATGAGGTGTGTATAATTCACTAAAACAATAGAGATGCAAATGATTCTTCTTTTACAAAATTCCGTTCATTTCGATTGAGTCCACACTTGAGTTCATCACTTTCAACATGTTATCTTCTCGTTCCTTCAAAACCCTCAACCACTTTACTTTTCCTACATTATTCTTTTTACAACTTGTCCTCTCCGAAAACAGTAGCAGGAGCAGAAAAGAGCTTATTCTCTCTTCTACAAAATATACCTATGTACATAATAAGTAGTAAAAAATGGTAATAGTAGATTACTTACTACTACATATTATCAACATCATCATCCTCATGAAATACGTTATAGCGAGGTAGTAATAATAATAGAGTTTTGCTTTTTATTCTTGATTTTTTGATTGTATGCAAGTATAGGAGCAGCCCAGAGAGCTCTTTGCTTATTCTTATGTATATTATGCTTTTAGAATATATTTTTTGGGTTCAGATTGGATTTTTTGAACATTGAAGATTGGATTGGAGTAAAGCTGAAGAAGGTGGTGTAGTAGTAGTAGTAGGACGTGGGATGTAGACGGACAAGTAGTACTGGTTATGTGTGTAAGTAAAACGTAACGCTAAAAGTCATCTCGTCTGCTCCCATCGCATACGGACGGAGAATACGGATGAATGTGATGATGATGATGATGTACCTACAAAGTACATATATATTTTGTAGTGGCAGTAGTGGCTTATATAAGATTGTTGCTTTGATTGCTTTTTAGGATTTTAGGTATGTGTTCCTTCTGTTACATGCAGAAAGTACTGCATTAAGGTTCAATTCAAAGACATCTTTACTACGGGATACAGTGGTGCTTAGAGAGAAGC
Organism: Orchesella cincta; assembly: GCA_001718145.1. Lineage (NCBI taxonomy): Eukaryota > Metazoa > Arthropoda > Collembola > Entomobryomorpha > Orchesellidae > Orchesella > Orchesella cincta. Next base: position 115,595 of record LJIJ01000011.1, read on the forward strand.
AAAGACGGATAAGACTTGACTCGTTATATTATGCCTTTCCTTTTAGTTCTAGGAGACTCAGCATTCCTTTGCTATGCTATGAGAACTTGTGTGCTTGTTTATTTACCGAGTTGTGTACTTGTTTCCTTGCAGCCTTCTTTTGGACATTTCAAAAATGTATGGACGGGACGGATTAGCTCATGTAGCTCACGGATGTATGAATGGATGAAAGTACAAAGTATGCGAATACATTCAAACATGATTTGATGTCGATGTAAGTATGGTTTAGTAGATGGTGAATGAGAGTGAACTCATACAGAATACCCCAGACATACAGATATTTCGGTCAGACAGACATGCGACGTGGTCACCTACACGAAAAAGCCCAGCGGAAGGATGTATTTACGTATGCAATAATTCTACTCGTAAAACGAATCTTGCGTAAAATCCGATTTTTTTAGATTACCCGTAAAGCTAACATCTTTGACTATATAGTATTGACTACTGATTTGTCAGTGAACAACATCTACACTACAAGTCGTTTCCATTTCCGGGATTCATGCCCCTACATTCTCGGCATGCATTCAAAATTATTGGGATCTCACCCTAAATTAATGAAAAATGGTGCTGATGCCACCATTTAGCAAGACTCTAACTAAGACTGTTTAACACAGAATTCAAAACTTTGACGCATGAACATTTCTCTTATGAATGGATTAATTTCTCTATATCTAAAAATCAACCTAGAATAGAATTAGAATTCTTTGCCCCTTTAGTGTAGCGTGATATTCAGTTTCCTTTATCAGTTTGTTTTTAAACTCTATATTTTATTACATATAAACGAAAAACTAAAAAAAACGAGTGACACAACAACACATGAATCTTTCCATTAGAGTTAAAAATCGATTGCATTTACAGCATTATTCAAGGTACGAAAGGAAATCCAGAAAAAACAAAGAAAAATATATAGCTATGTTTATATACATTCGTCCTACTCATTCAGAACTAGTTAACTATAACTATGTAATACATTCTTGCTCTTTTTCGCTACATCCGCCCGCCGTTAGTTAGCATTTACTTCCAACCTTTTCTCCATTTTTCAGCGGCTGAGAATTCTGTCATTCCTTTTCCAGCCACTCCACAAGTTCCTATTCCCACGCGGCCGTCAACAGTTTCTGGTGATGCAAAGATACTCTTCTTCTTCTTGTGAATTAAACCTTTCTTTGTCTAAACGAAAATTCAAATAAATTCAAAATGTATATTTCAATACAATCATATTATGATTATCATGCTCTTTAAAGTTTTAACTTACAGAAAAATTCAACCATTTCTTTTTTTCCTTTTCACGCTCCGTGTCCATTTCCTGAAGACGAGCTTGCTTCTTTTGCTTTCTCTTTTTTAAATATTCCTTCTGTTTAAGTAAGGCTTGTTTCCTGTGAACAACAACATAACATTTTTATATTTTCATTTGCCCTTTTTCCTCTCCTTACTCTCCATCAAGGTACAAGTAACTAAAATTAAAAGAAGGAAAACAAATTAGTACACCATGTGATTACATAGGTTTTCGACCTTAACCGCTACAGAAATAAGAAAATTTGAAATTATTCATACCTCATGCCGGTTTAATCAACAGAATCCATTATAAACTACAACTTAAATATTATCTTGACCCTCTACGTTGTGCACAAGGAAAAGGAAAGTCTTCGGTATTCGAATGATGAATAAAACAGCAAATTGGCAATGAATTTGCATTTTGTATGCAATTTATTTCTGACTTCAGTTACAATATGCATTTTACTTAAACAATCATTTAGAAAAAAACCTTTTCATCAACCCTTGTATCCTAATCAAGTCTTGATTGTATTTCCCCAATAATCGTTAATTCTGTAATCAGTCAATTAAAAAATTAACCTATATCCAGACATCTATCTACTTACATAAAATTACACACTTAAATCTCTCATCCGTCCACTCACTATTATCACTATTCCTGTCACAATCCATGATTATCAAAGTCATTTTTGGCAGGGCCAAGAATAGTTACGACTTAATCAACATCTTCTAACAAGAATTTGCAACACAATTTTCATGCATTCAATCTACGCTGCGAGTATTACAAAATATAGCCATCTCGAATCAACTTAACCCAACGAACAAAATATTCTAAAGTAGCTGCTAAACACACGCCTGATATAACATATAGCTAAAACTGCAAATAGTTACATCGATGACGTAACCTTTAAATCAACTTGATCTAATCTAAAAGAATTAGGAATATCCTAAGCTTTATGCATTTCGTGGTCAGTCAGTCGTAAAGTTGGATTGCTTCGCCTCACTTAGGAATCATACGTACATATTTACGTAGTCTAAAATACTTTCCATATAACATTAAATTATTCGAGAATCCAGAAAATCGAGACCTATATATATACTTTGGCATTTTAAGCGGAGATTGTTTTCAGTTCATTCCATCTAGTAGCCACTGTCTCTTGAAAAAGTTTTTTGGAAAAGTACACCCTGTCACTGTATGATCATATCCATAACAATTGAAACAATGTTTACGTCGACCACGAGGTGGGTTAACAGTTGTTCTAGGTACTGCCATAATAAGCTCTCGTGGTAGTTCACTGCCCATCCACGGCAATCCGGGTGACATGAGAGATTCTAACAAAGGAGGAGGTGGAGGACAGACACCCAGACGCAGTTGTTGGCCGCCTGAGCTGTTAGGAAATGAGCCAGGAACCAACATCCTCCGAATCGGAGGTGTAATTAGGAGAGGAGGTGGCGAGGGAGGAATGATGGAAGCAGACATGGCTGCAATATCACATTCAAGTAGGGATGGAATGTGACCATTTCTACCTTGCGCATTTTTGGCACCTGCACCGTGATGCATTAAATCAAGTTTCAACAACGAAACAGGTTGAGGTCTGGGAGGCTTGGAAAGATTCAGGGATAAAAGTGGAACTGGTTGGGAGTGAGTTTTGGATTGAGGAGTAATTTCCAAGGACAGTAAAGATGGAATAGCTTTCGTAGCAGGTTCAGACTGTGTATTCTTTGGAGTATTGATTTCAAAAGGAGAAATATCAAAGAGACAAGGAGGCTTGCTAGACGGCGATTCTTTGCTTGAATATCTTGTCCGTGGCTTATCACAGTCCCGATTCTCATGATTTGTGCATCCACCAGCCAATACGTCCCCAGGATGATTTCGGTGGCTGAGGGTTCATTACAGGATACAATTCGACATTAACAATATCGGTGGAGGAGTGCACAACTGCAAAAAAGGACTTCCCACAAAACCATTTGTAAAGAAACAAAATGAGCTCACCTTTCTGCTAAAGATTCTTTGGGTGGCAGTCGCTTGGACGCCCCACTAGTCCCAGCGGCAGCTCCCACAGATTTCGACGACTGAGCAATGTAAGGCTTCAATTTCGACAGCAGAGTAATTTCACCCTGTGAGTACTGCGTGAAACCTACCGACACTTTCCCATCCGGATGAATCTCTTCAATTACTGCTTCATAGTATTGCCCATCCTGCGTCCAAGGAGCCATGCACTTACCACCAACTTCCCAACTATTGCTACTTAAATCATCCTCTACAAATAGAGAGAGAGAGATAAAATGTTAACGATTACCTACTAACAATTTGCAAAACGTCTAATCAACTAACTACCAGAATCCAATCTATTAATTACCTTCGGCATCCATAGACGATGGTTCTTGTTGAGTCAAAAGATCTTTGGTCAGATCAATGACCTCAGTCAGATCTGACTTTAGTTTTAACAATTCATCATTAGCAGGATCTGATATAAGTGCTGCATCCACCTACATTTAATATACAACATCCAAATAAAATACTGCATCATCAGAGATAGTCCATAGTCAATAATACAAAAACGTAAATTCAGCGAGCAATTAAGTACCTGCTGTAGTTGAAGGAGATAAGTTTCCAAGTTTGTTTGCAAATCTTCTGCCATTGTAAAGTAGTTAAGTACGGAAACGCGATCCCGAAATCCCAATAACAAAAACAAATCACAGGCACTGATTATAGCCAAACCAGCTGATGTAAACTTTTAGATCGGTTCACTTCGAGGATACACAAACTTTTAACTTTTTTATAACTTTCCAATTGAACAAAAGCAGATTCTCGCACTTATCGCAATCTCATCGTAATTGATGGATAGTAAAGATAAAACTATTTAATTTCTAAAATTATTACTTTGAAGCTAATAGCAGCTGTAAAAGCTTGCTTGTTTTGTGCTCTAAAATAAGTAGATAAAAATGTACCTAAAAAATTCACTTTCGGTTCATACGCGCATATCCAACTTTGAGTGCATTGAGTTAGTCCTGTACTCTCGTAGGTAGCGCAAGCGATGCTTTCGGAAAAGTTGCTTTAGATCACACACGAAGTCAAAGCTTTACCAACAAAGTACATGGATTTTGATATTATGGATCATCTAAAAGTCTTCCTTTGATATGCCTTGGACACAAATTATTTACAAAACTGGAGGAGGCTGAGATGTCAACGACCACCTTGCATTTTTTTCTTATTACAACGTACGTACATATCTTTAAAAAATTATTATTATAATGCTTTTATCATCATATCATCTTCGCTGCGTGATTAAATGATCACCCACATATACCGCACATCATCAAATCTCATTTCGTTTTATTTTCTCGTTTTTTTGCTCTGAATATAAAGAGTGTTATGTGTGTGATAGCTTGATCTTGTTCGTCATCATCATGGAATGATATGAGTGGAAAAACGGAAAGATGAAGATAATCATCATCTTGATCGTGATATCATGATGATGGTGATATAAGCAAGCTAAAGTGGTAGTCAATCTTTTTATATTCTTGCGAGACTTGGCAAATGGCAACTGTGAAGGGGGCAATAATCCACTTCAAATGAGATATATAAAAGCGGAGACTTTGATATAGAAAAAGTTTATTTTGATTCACAATCTAAGCTCCATGAACCGAGCATATATAACGCAGGAAGGATTTTCGTGTATGGTGGGCTTCTGCATATTTACAAAGGCAGGAGTATCAGGAGTATGAGTAGTAGTAGCTGAGTGTATGTATATGGTGGCAGAGAATGTTCAACGGAATTACTTTTATGGCAGGCCGATCTCTTTATGATGGGAAATGCTATTAGTTGAAAGGCTCATTTTGGCATGCCTAAACTGGGAGTCCCAAAAGTCCCACATGTAATTCCTTTTTCTGCCCGAGTCAGCAGAGGAGGGACTTGAAATCCCACCTCATTCCTCCATAATATACCGTAATATCAAACAAGACCAACACGTTCTCATTCTCTCCACTTTTCTCCCTTTCCTCTTGCTCTCGCTCTTCATTCTCGACTCACTTGCATGCATAACACTGTCCCTTTATGTACATAAAAACTCGTTGGTGATATTACCCCCATACATACGTGTAATGCTCTCCTTCATCATGATCATCATATCAACATGCGTCCAATGCCACACTAAATCCCTCATATAATGAGCTTTTTATACATCAAACTCATATCAAACACTCGTTTGCTCCTGTCTGCTTCATTGCCTTTTGTCGCTAAATCTTGCTCACTATTTCATCTTTGCTCCTATCAGCACTCATTTTTGCTGATGAAGATGGTGATATGATCCTCATCTTGTCTCTCAATCTTCGCACATGCATGCATGCTTTTTTCGCTTGATGGAGAAAAGGGTATGAGAGAGATAATGAAAGAGTAAGAATGTAATATTCTCGAGGTGAAATGGAAGCTCACCTCTCCTCCCATTCCTGTCACATCTTTAATGATGTAAAAGCGATAAAACTATCTCTAAAACAAGAAGACCAAGTTGACGGTGGCAATGTTACAAGATGAAATTGCCATTTTATCTTGATGCTCGAATTCTCTCTGGGACTCATGGCATAATATTTTTAAAGGTATCTCATATTCGACTTACCCTCATTTTAAGATGCAATTTACACTTTGGGAAGATTAAGAAAGTTTGAAATTGGTGTGCGATGGGGGAAAGTTTTTAGGCGACTCAAAATGGTGACCAGTGAATGGGATTCTCACTCTGGACGTATAGATATATGTATTACAGTCACACGAGCTTTTGGGAAGTTAAAGTGTCCCTGTGCAGTCGCAGTTAGCAAGCTAACATAACATTACCTCCCAAATTTTATGATGAGCTTGAAAAATAATGTTATATCAAATCAAGGGGTAATTGCACTGGCATTTTTGACGATTAATTCGATCCTCATTTATTTCAAAAAACAAAATTTCATCTTTCAAAGCAAAAGAAAACTTTTAATTTTCTACAAATCTTTAGTATCAATCTTTTCCAGTCTCTATTACTAAAACACTGCAGTAGGCAACTAACTAAACTAACCGATTACTGCTTTAATCAACACACTCCTTTTCTTACAAGATAAAATTCCAACATGCAATCTACCCATGCGCCAAGATAAGGGAAACGAGTTTCACCTTTCTTCCATTGGTAAATACGTGATATAGATTGGATTGGGTTCTTTCTTGCAACAGGCAGAAACGTGCTCTACAAACAAATATTTCTATTTCATGGGGATAATGACTATCACAAGCGTATTACATGTATCTTGTTTTCAAAGGTTTAAACAAAGAAATGATTTGAAGTGAACATTGGTTTTAGTATATGAATGTAATGTAATCAGGGCCAGGGCTACAGGCCGTCAGTCAGAAAACATTTTTTGCTGTCAATCACGAATTAACTAGTAGTTTTGTGCTCAACATTTGCTTTTTCTTCTTTTCATGTAGTTTTGGATCTGTTCAAATGCGTTTTTTTAGTATTGAGCTGTAAAAGTAGTTGTAAAAGGCACGAATTATCCATGCAGGTGGCTGCATTAGATATGTTTTATTGGATCAGTTTACCATGTTATTAGCTAAGCTAAAGACTGGTGTAATTCAATTCGTGAAAATATGTTTTCTAAACTGTAATCATAGGGAAATAACAGAATTCATGAAATAATTGCATGTATGTAATTTCATTACCAGGAATCTTGCTTTTTTTCGTTTGTTTACTTGCTGCGCTGCAACTTTCATTAGATACCTGACTAAGTTTCAGGCAATAGTGCCTGAGACTCATTGTATGTACATACATTTATATCATACAGAGTTCAACAGTTAAGCTTAGAATTGCAATTACGTCAGATTATACCAAGAAATTCGCACGCGTGAAATGAAAATTTCACTTTTCAAAACTAGACATTTCGATTGACAAGCATCTATATCAATGCCAATACTGTTAATTATTGTATTTATAGAAACAGAGGGCATGCATCGTATAGAAGCTGCTAAATAGTCACATTTCGTTTTGATTATTAATCTTTCTACATTGTTTTGCTGTGTTCACTACATGTAGTAAACGCTGACTATAGCGCACCCAACACCACACACTGCATTTCATAATTTGGGTTACGTTTTGTTACAGTAATTGGGTAAGCAGATCATGACTCCAATAATCACATATCTTAAGCCACAACGCATTGCATGTACAGGATTTTTTTTAAAGATTCGGACTGAAAAAAATCTGCAGGCTGTTCTAAATGAAAACAGACAATTTTATACACACACCTTTATAAATTATCTCAAAATAGGTTTATGCACCCAAAGTGCGTCCCTACACGTATATCCAGCATGCTATATAATTACCAATTTGGGGAAAAGTGAAAAATTCGCCACGACATCTGGTTAAGTTCAGCATGTGCAAATTTACCTTACTCATTTCATCCTAGGTCCGTTGATCGATCCAAAACTTACTCATTTTCCAACCGTTTGTGCAAAGCAAACACGATATATTTTTTCTCGTTAACTTTGGTTATCTAACTAACTAGCGACTCTGCAAGTGCTCATTCATACATCTCCTTTCCACTGTCTGCTCTCTTTATTTACTCAGCATCATTTCCTTCATCAATTTCCTAAAACATTTTAATGGAACTTTAATTTGCCGGGCTTAATGCTCTATAAATGTGTTCCTTCGTAAAATTGATCCTGACTCACATCCCTTTTAATGGGTTTCCTCACTGCACAAATATGTACTTTGCTCCAGTAACTGTGTGATGATGGCGAGTGTTCAGTATTCATAATTGCACAAATCTTGTCTCAGCTAAAGAGCTCTTTGTGCCTGAACATTGCATAGAGAAGGAGGGGATGGATGGAGAAAATGGTAGGTATTAAAACAAGTTTGATGTCACCACAAAAGGTAAACATTAAACAAGAGAAGAGTATTAAAAGCTCCTATCGCTTCACTTTTTGTTCGTTACATTCAATTCATTGATGCTGTTATTATTATTACTTGAAGCATTACCTCCCAACAAGTTGAGTAAAGTGGAAAAGGCTTAACCTTTCCACATCAACCGCAGCAGCTTTTATATTAAGTTGTCGTCTCGTTTACAAAATGGAACTGAACATGCTCGAGCCCTCTCCTTCGCTCCCATTGACAAAGGAACCGTGGTTGTTATATCCCATGCTCTTTCTACTGGTGGCAAACAAACGGAGCTAATTGAAAAATAATATTTTGAGATGATGAGCCGTATTTTCTGTTAAAAGGATTTTTTGAAATAGCTCACAGCAAAAGTTGAGGCTTATTGCTTTTGTGCTTGTAGGAAAATGATACACAAGACAGATTCCCCCAATCGCTGTACATATACTGTAATAACAACAATAATGATATACGATTAGAAAACAGTTCTGGACACCACGCCATGTGACAACGAAGAGCAAACAAGGAGAGCACATCCATTATATTATGGCAATGATGAAGACGATGATGATCATCACAAGTTTCTCATTTTTTACATCCCTCAACCGACTATTTATATTGGAGCTCTGAGACCTAAAATTGGGCTCTGTTTCTACGCGTTTCTTTGCATTTTCCCCTTTTTTACTAAGCGATGAGCGACGCTGAGAGAGAGAGAGGTGTCGTAAATGGAATAGAGGATCAAGATCAAGAGGTTTGTTTGTCGAACATCTTGTTTGCCACCAGCCATCAAACCACCAAATTCCATTATAATATAACGTGTCTCCTCCATGAATACTGAGCAGAGCGAATATTGGAGTGTGTTGCTTTAAAAAGGGTTTCTACAAAGCCCCCTTTCCTTGTTGTGCTTTGCCGTAAATGTCAACAAAGACTAGGGTCACACGAAGATCCCAAGCTCTGAAGATTTGCTCGGTTTAGAAAGAAAATGGCATTTCATTTACTTTACTTTTAGCATCGTAATGGGTTTTCTCGCAGCAGAAGGAATCCTTATTTACCCTTTTGAAGTATGAAGCACGTAATACCGTAATAATAATCATAATCATAAAAATAAACCAATTTCTGCACTTTGCTAGATTGCTTGTCTTGCTCTACAAACCAGGAAAACTGTCTCGCAAAATGGTGTTCATTTTGGAAACAAAAAAGTGCTTTTCGAAGATGTGCAATATATGGTGTTCACGTTCAAACATTGCATTACCCTCAATTTGCTCCAAGTTGTTTACTTTTCTGGAGTGGTTTTATATATTCTAGAAAATGATGCAGTAACGAACATGATGATGGTCATTCATATCTAATAATGTTTCAACAGGAAAGGCCACATTTTAAAAACTCATTGCAACTATCTATCTGCATGTAAAGGCTTTCATGTTCAATTAATATTAAAATAATTTTTACTCAATTATCAAGGGTGGTAGTATAATTTTTATTAGCGTAGATTTTTTGTTGTTAAAACTTCCTCAAAGTTGAGAAGAGTGGTGATGAGTGATGGTATTATAAAGATGAAGGCTTTTAGCTATGGTTCTAGGGAAGCGGATGTTGAAGTTGTACGTGCTCCCGATGGTGGTATCGCCGAGGTAGCTACAAACAAAGCATGGGCATGTTGTTTTCATGCCAGTTTTCAGAGCCTGATTATTGCAAGTGATGTGATGATTATAGATTATTGTAAGTTGATCACGCACGCAAGCATCCATGTACACAATTTTGCAACAGACACCAACAATTTGAATAAAACTTACAATTTAAAAAATGGATTCATCGTATTCGTAATTGAACATTTCATGTAAAATCTTTTTTTTATATAAATTTAAATACGATACACCTTCCTCTAAGGTACATGGTTTGTTACCTCAACGCAGATGACATCGCATGGTGGTCCATGCACGGTATTTAGTCAGCCTGTGGCCACTATTCATCTTTTAGCAATGGTTGCAGAGAAAATGATGGGAATTAGAGGTAAAGGAATATATAATGTTTCTGATTGGTGGTACCATTTGCGTAAAAATGTGTAATTTTTGTATTTTAACTCCCAACCACTGTAATTATCTTGAGGGTGATAATGAGCACATTATATTCGGCAAACGGCAACTTGTGGGGGCGGTATAGTATGCAGATTGGTCTCCTCATGCAAAGTAGCCACTTGTGTTGTGAATTGTAACTAAAAAATAAAAATTCGTCTCATTGTGAATTTAGGTGAGGTGATTGTGATTATGAAATGAGGTCCAATTATAATCGCTTCTGGTTGCATGATGTATGGTATATACATGCAAGGGATGAATAATATTGGGTATTTGCATATCGTTGCTAATATAAAGAAAGCAACGTCAATCACAATCTTTCTCTCTCATTATTCCCCTCAAACTCAGTACACTCCTGTAGAACAGTATGTTTGTGCACGATATAATAATTTCTCAGATCAGACTCCGCACGGAATACAATTGGTTTTAATTATGAACATTACGAATTTTTATGATGAAAATTTGCGCTGTTAAATAGGTGGATAATGATGACTATGAGAATGACTTACGTCTACCTAACCTAGACATGTATAGTACTCATAAGCATTATTAGAATAATGGAAGTGTGTATACATACTTTCTAATTCGACGACTCATTCTGTGTGCAAACTGAGAAAGAACTAAGGCTCAGCATAAAATATAAATAATATGTAACAAAAGAGGCGGACTTCAGAAGGTCTAGAATATTAATGATGAATGAATATGCGTGAATAAAATGTGAGTATTTATAATGAGCCATTATAAGAGGACTAAATTGGTTCTAACGAAGACGGAGATTTTTTATTTGGTGCACGACGAGTGAAAATGACTGTTTGTGTTGGGCATTCAATGAGTAATAAGTTATGTTAAATTGAAGGTGTTTACTTGAGATGAAACGCATTGTATTTAACATGTTTGCTCATGCCATTTTCGTCGTGATTAATAATAAATGAAACTTTAGGTAGTTGTACTTTTAAAATATGCATCCCCCTTTTGCTTCGTGTGCTTTCTAATTAAGTTTTAAAACGAGCTAAAGCGGACATAATGGCGTCCTTTTGCATTGCTAATTTTAGCTAGATTGGCAATTCTCAGAGAAGGCTTGGCTCAACATGATTATAAGGCATTCAACTCAAATTATACAGCTAGAAACGCTATAGAGCATATATACTGGGCTAAATCTAGCTCATCCTGTTTGCTTGGATAAAACTAAAAGCTCTGAAGAGAAAGGCTATGTACAAGCAGAGAATTTTTATCAAGAGAAGTAAAGTCAGAAGTGCGTAAAAGTAGCACTTGACATGAGTATAACACTCAAGGGACATGTCCCTATGAAAAGAGTCAGAAATGAGCTGTCCGACTAGAGTCATGGCGAATATATTAGACCCAGAGGATAAACTTGTGTCATTTCTGATAGCTTAAAACTTAACTACTCTCTACTTCACAACATATATATAGTAGCGCCGTGAATAAGTGCAACATAATATACAAAATGTGTATACATTTTTGGTTTGGTTGCATAAACATGTGAAATGCAGAACTGAACAAAAGGAGTGAAACATAAAGAAAAAATACTGAACACAACACAAACTTTTTTCGACTTTTGTTTGTGAAAGAGCGACCCAGAAAGAATTTACGATTGACACTTATTTCTTCCGCATACATATAGAATATATAGATGTATAGGCCTCATGGAGAGGGAGAAAAAGATTTTATTCAAAATTAGCTGCACTATTCAACAAGCCAAAAGCCGGTACACTTTTAAAAGGAGAGAGAAATGAAATGAGAGCCGGTAAAGTGGCAGTAGTGGAAGCCCTGCTGCGGCCCACAAAAACCAGAACGAATAAATGATGGCTTAATTATGTTACATTATTGCCTTTGCCTCATCGGGCTGGCTATTTCTGGCACTTCTCTACTTTGCCGATAATGAACACAACCAAAAGTAATCAAGCTGACAGATGGAAAATATACTCGCTTGTGTACTTTTAGTTTTTTTTGTGTGTATATTGTACATCATACCCAAATTGGATTAACTGTAATGCGCAATGAGCATCATACACACAAGGCAGAGAGAAAAGCCGACAATGTGCTTGTTTAGTGATTGTCCTCTATTGGGGTGGTAATAATAATATTAACACAATAATTTTTCATTTCGTTTTATCCACATCTCTCTCTCTCCTTCTAAGCATTCCTATCATAAATAGAGTAGAGGGGATGGGTGAGAGGATACACATGAATATTCATGAAGTCTATAGATGGTAAGAGGATAGTAGATAGCCCCGGCATATGTGCATCATTAGCACTCATACATGTTGATTCATGTTACTATTCATACATAATATTTTTCATCTAGCAGGTGAATTAAGCGTTTAAGAATCCCATTCGCCGTCTACGTTCAGTCGAGAAGTTATCTGTGAAAGTAATAACATCAAAGTAATACAATAAATCCGATGAGCTTCCTTGATAATATATGCATGGTCACAATTTCTCAATCATCGACTGTCTCTATACCTTTTAATGAAGAAATGAAACAAGGTAACTTCAGGGCATTTTAGTGGTACAACTTGAACTGTTATTTTTTGTTTGGTAATAATAATTAACATTAACCGCGTTTAGCATACATTTTCTTCCATAACCAAAAGCTGTGTATAAGCATGTATGGCAATATATTAAGATTCACTCTACCTAAACGGATGTAGAAACAAATATAGTAAACGAAAATCACATCAGAAAAAAATCATAGCCTTTTTTAAGTAAAGCAATCTGCAGAAAAATAACTTAGAGAGCCAACGTTGTAGTTGGTAGAAATAGGAGAGAGAAAATTATTGTGGAGAGGATTTCTCTGGGGAGACTTAAAGTGAAATGAAGCCGTGTGAAGTTGACAAAGTTGGCACAATTTGTTTGTTTTATATCGTACTTTGTTTGCTGTCGCGAAGCAATTTTCTCGTCTTTGAGAATATCGTTATGTTATGCTATCCATTTTGTGCAAAAATAAACGAGCTGAAAGTGCTTTTAACGAAACAAGCATCAGAGTACATACACATGTGATGATGCTACGTATTTGCCACATCCAATCATCATCCCGTCCTCTTAAGGGTTTCGTAGGGAGCACTAAACGAGCTGCAAATGTAACTTTTTACACTTCTATTCCAACACGGACATGTAAGGAAAGTAATAAGGAGCATGTACAACTCATGCTCGTATGTGCACAATCGGAGACAACAATAATACAAAATATATATGCAAAGAATTGAACAACATAAAAACAACTTACTCTCTCTCTCAACATTTTATACTTTTCTGGAATGCAGTAGAGTGTGAAATTTATAGCATTCCATTTATATTTTTTCCATATGTTTCTCAATTTTAACCCTTTTATTTCGTAAAATATCAAGCAATTCTCCTTAAAGCACATCACATATTTCTCGTCTCCAATAGGAGGGTATAAACGGAACAATGAAAGCGGATATTTATTTTTTGGTCGGTATTACTATTTCTATGATGCAATGATGGGAGTATGGCTGTGTGAATTTGTCTGTTTCATCAACATCATTATCTTGTGGAATATGTGGGATGGAGTTTGGAGTAAAGGACAATAAGTTTTATAGAGGAGGAACACAGAAAGATGTATCAGCATGCATGCTCGATTTGGTGTGGATGGTACTTGAGGGAAATGGAACAAATGAGCCTTGAAAACAAGTACAAATTGGAGCAAATATTGAGTTTGTCAAATGCAATAAAATTGGGATGGTTTAAACACAAGAGCCAACCAAAAAAATTGTCCTCACATTTTTACACACATTAAATAAAAATAGAAGACGAAAAAATGTTGAATACAAAAATGTTGTCTTGTGTAGAAGATTCGCTCGTTTACTGTAATTTATTTTCTTTCTCGCTCCTACACAACTCTCTTTCCGCTGTTCGTTGATGATTGCTTCAATTTTTTCAGTGGAGAAAAGCTAAATCGTAAAAGGAATTGGTGTTTGGGAGGAATGAAGTGAGAGAAACGAGCGCGTTAGGAATTCATTGCCATGCTTTCCTTTCCTAACCTAACGACCACTTTTGTACTGATTTCGTCTGACACTTTTTTATCTCCATCAGGAGATGAAAGTTTGTGTGTTTTAGTGATTCATATCAACTCTGATTTCATTCAAATTATTGTCCTTGTCAATAAAACTTTACTTATGTTCCTGTTGTATATATATGTACGTAACATGATCGGCAAAGTTTGCATCAGCCCCATTCCAATCACATTGCATCGAATATATACATTGTTTGTTTGTAGTCTCCACTTACATTGTACAAACGTCAAATATACTATTACTAAAACGATTACTGTTACAGTTTCAAAGTACAAATTACGACGAGCTCAACAGCAACAAAATTTATGAGCAATTTTGTTGCAATTAACTTCATTAAAAAGCACAAAGAGATTGACAAGTCTGATAAGAGATTTGACTCTGCGACTTGTGTCTGATGATAGAAATGAGAATTTACTGTTTGCTTTACTCTTTCTCCCAGTCTCGATTATTGATTGCACTTTTGAGTGGATGCCCCTCATTCATTTCTCTCACTTTAAATTACATGGCAGTTGATGATGGCAAGAAGGGCTTAAACTTTGAACTTAAGTGAGTGCTAATAACGCTTGTAACACAGTGTGAAATTTAATAACGTTTTCCAAACTTATGCACACCATTTCATCACCACTCTTTTCCATTTTTTATCTCGATGGTATGATGCGATTGGGCTTGGCTCGTTTACCTCTTTTGAAAATACAAATTAAACTTCTTTGAATCAGGCAGGCAGGGAACAGCTAAATATTTTTTGGCAGTGTCAAATGCACGCTGTGTTGTGGAGAGCTGGTGTAACCAACATCATTGATGAAAGGATAAGGCAAACACAGGATGTGAAGTTAAGTGCCCGAGCGTGAGCATGATTAGATGAATTTTTCGTAACAGGATACCTGTGTCATATGCACCTCCAAAAACTTTTAACTTTGCTAATGCATTTACAATATATTTCTCATTTACATTTTATATACACCATTACCCCAACACGCCAAGAGAGACGATAAGTAATATTAACTTTTTTCTGTAATATATCATGAATCATTACAATAATTACATTGGAAAATGAAGTGCTTGCTAGTGTTTGAAGATCGTGAGAGGTGTGAGAAAATGGAGAAAAGTGCTTTTAACAGTCACCTTTAATTTTCTTTCTCTCTCTCTCTCTATTAAACTCAAATAAGCATTGTAACCAACACTCATTTTTTCCTCGATCGTATCCTTCGATTGGCAAATCGGAAAATGCATAATTTTTCATGCGTGTACAATTTGTTATGGAGGTGGATCGAACCCTTAATTAATATGATGATTTTAGCCGAGAAAATGCAAATGGCTAAGGAAATCTCATATCAGCCATCATCATTATCACGATATCACCACACCAGCAACCACCGTAATAATAATTATAATCATTGTTTAGTTTCTATTTTCCATTTCTCATTTATTTTCTCGGTTACACCATCATCAACATGCCATAAATCCGTAATAGATTTTGAACAAGGTTAGCTAACAAAAACAAGACTACGTTTAGATTGGAACCACTTCATCAAAAAACATCTTCGTAAGAGAGCATACGAATGCGTTCAAAAAGTAATAAAATAACCAGTTCAGTGATTAATGACGTATATTCAGGCAGACACGAAAAGTCCTTTGTAGTGATAAATTGGTTCTTTTGTATTTTCCAAGTCCATTTATCGGTGGAGCTATTTGAAATGAAGATTTATGCAAAATTAATGCAACTTACATTCATTTTACTTTCCAGAAGAGATTTGGTTTTTGCCTTTTTTCAGCGTGGATGTATGTCTGCGCGTTTAAATGAGTGCTAATAGGTACCTGCCTGCCTGCTGTTGTAGTGCTCACCCTCAATTACTTCGTCTTTTGAAGTAATTGTATCCGAAATTGGAGATCAACGGGCCAGAGTTGCAGAGAAGCGAATCAATAGTCATGAGAAACCTGTAAAATGTATAAAATGGTAATTAGCCCAAGTTTCTTATCTGAACATGATTTCTGCACATTTTTCTTACTCATTTTTTAAAACTCACTGACAATGGATCAGCTCTAGAGAGATAAAATGAACATCAAGTCTTAATTGACTTCTTTTTAAACGAGAAAGAAAACTTTATTGCTGTCCTGCTGTACTAACTCAAATTATAAGTACATATTTATTTTAGTGGCTATACAATATACAACAGATATATTCTCTTTTAATGAATTGCCTTGCGATAAAAATTACAGCTCATAATAACCTTTTCACAGCAGATCGTGTTTTTTTAAAGTGATTTTTTATTCATTGTCGTCTTTATGATCTGCTTAGGCGAACTAAAGTTTCTCGAAAGCTACTATATACCTTGCTAATTGTGAAACTAATACACGTAATGAATGGATCTTTTCCAGTATTCGATAATTATTGGTCTACTTGCCTTTTTTGCAGACTCAAAAACCTAAAGCCAGCGCCCTTCTCACAGATCAATGTTCTTCAGATCCGTTTGTGTAAATTATGCATTTTTATTGTATTCATTATAAGTAAACCTTTGCTGTAAAAAATTCCAGAGTCAGAAACACTGAATAAAATGAATTCTGGATCAGTGTGCCCCTATACAGCTTTAAATACATCTATGATTCTACAAAACTTCAAATTAGTGACGATAGGTAAAAATAGAACCAGTTTAAGTAGCAATCTGTCATATCTCACTCTGGTAAGTCATAAAAATTTAGAGACATACAATATCTTGCAAATATGTGACTAGCACACGTAAATGATTTTTGCACACCTGTCGACGGTGTGAACATGAGCTGCTGACGCTGTGTACCAATCTAACCCTGTAATTTAGAGAATATACATATATTTGAAATAGAATGGATAACATTCATTCGGACGAAAAAGTTTATCGGAATAGCATAGCCGATTGAAACGACAATTGTCATACAACACACTTTTCCTCAGCTGTGAACTATACAATGCAACAATCATCTCCTCTTAGCTGACGGTTTGGTACATACAAAAACTGTTTCCTGAAGCCAACTAGCGAAACATTTTTTAGGCACAAGGATTTTTGCTGTTAATTTACATCACGTAACTCAGCTCCTAGGATGGTTTAAATTCATTTCCACACCTTCAGCTAACCTTGTTATCTGTATCCCCTTTTAAACGATGAAGTAAGACATCAAGCACACTCACACATGTGCATGCAACAAAACACTAAAATGGGGTAAACCATGCGTGTTCTTTTGCATTTTTATGACAAACTTACTTAATAAGGATAATTTTCGAGTGCATATTTTACGAGTCCAGGAAATACAAGTCAAATGTAAGGCATGTGTTCGTTATTAATCCTAATTCAACACAAGGCGTCCGATTTAACACTACATTCTACACAGCTCCAATAACTCTTGCCATACCCATTTTTTGAGCCTTTTTACCAAAAAGTATGGTTAGAATCGGAAGCCAGGACTTTTAAAGAAAAAATTAGATTTAATTATAGGGAAAGAGTTGTAACATAAAAATGTAAACTATATTTATCTTGTGCACAAGAAAACATAAGCTTAACCGGCTTAATAGAATATCTGCTGATTATTTAACACGAAATCATTATTTTTGTCGACTGCTCCAAATGATGTCCCTATGCAGGGTAGAATGGAATCAACTGTGACGATTAACAAAACTTCAAGGCTTCAATGCATTGAAGGTGAAGGGTGAATGAAATATTACTGTTTTCTTTTACATGCTTGTGTAATCATGCCACGCAAAAAAGGAAATAATCATTAGTATACTGGAATAGAAGCACATCTCTTGATATATTGGGAAAAGGCTAAAATCCTCGACATTTTCTTTGCAACGAATGGGTTACAAAATTAAAGACTTTTCTTGCATGCTGAATTCAATTCTAGCATATAGTCAATAATGTATTTTGATAGGGTCCCAATAGAAGTAATCAGTGGCTGATGGTGGCTCATCCTTGTCGGATAACTATAAAAGGGAATTTGGATCTTGCCAAATTGTCATTTCCTGACTCTCTCGACTTCCTTCCTTCCGGTTTCCTTTCCTGGATTCCTCTCTCCCGTTTTTGCTGCTGTAACATAAATGTATTTTGTTAGCATCATTATCATGATCATCCTTAATCGATTTAGACATTTTTTGGAGAAAAATCTCGGATAATGGCTTCATCATGAGAATCATCTTGGTTGATATCATGAGCCTACGACCCCACCCAGCCATATTTTCTCCCTTTTCTTTCATAGTCATCAGTCGCTTTTATTATGAAAACTGTAACATGTATCCCAGACATCTTTAGTTTTTATAAAATATTCTCAAATTCAACTCTACTGCAGCTAACTCTCATTGTCAGTATACTTAAGGCCGGAAATTCTTCCAATTTTTCAGCATAAATAGAAAAAAATATGAAAAATGAGTCTATCACAATATAATTCTGTAATATAAAAGATCCACTAGTGTCTCCTGTGGATAAAGAGCGAAAGTAGCATCTCTTTCGCTTCTAGTTACTTGAGCCAAACGGATATAAAAAGTGATGCATTAAGAGACAGTAAAAGTCTCTGATTACGGGTAAAATATATCTTTTAGGGAGAACTAAAAGAAACTTCTTCGTTCCATTTGGCTTGGCTCACTAAAAATGCTTCTTGCTCTCGCTCTGTAAGAAGACGGGCTTTAATCTCTGGCATTCTATAAAAGTCTACGAAAAATCGATCCTCCTCGTCACGGTCCGGATCAAATTGCTTCTAGTTGGATCGTCTCTCTGCAAAAGTGAGGCATTCACATAGAACTTTTTGCTAAGCATGTGTGTTGGCATTTTTTTGTGTGGAAAACCTAAAGTGTGTTCTCATGTAGCTCTTTTATACAGATCATTGAATGGCGATTCCACACTGAAATGAACTGATGATGATACTAAATGTAATGCTTTTTTGCGACGGACCATGTCTCCATTACTCCATTTGACTCATGAACTTTAGTTAATAGCCCGACAACTACGAGCCCATTACCCAATAAAAGAGCTTCCCCAGTAGTCCTCTCTCTTCTTTATTGCTATTTCTTCCAATGCTATCATCAAATCATGATCGCACACTGATTCATTCTGCTGGATCATTTAGAAATATAAAGCTTTGCAATGTGCCCCACCACACACGATCATTCGCCTAGAATGTGGATGTGAGCTGGAAATAATGTGGCAGTAAAAACTTTCGGTTTTGTTTCTGCCCCACTATACATCTCTACAGTTGATACATAGTAGGGCTCGCAACATATATATCGTATCTGCAGTAAATCGTGTGATAATAAAATATCAACGAGAGCGTCTTTATATCTTGAAATATAAAGCTTCACAAGTTACTTGCTGTTGTGATAATATTATTCAGTGTGATTTCATTAAACAATTTTTAATTTTGCATTTAGTACTTTCACAGCTCAATCTAAATCGTCTATTTTCTTCACAGCATGCTAGTGTCATGATTTATGTACAAAAAATAATACAGAAAGTTGTTTGTGTAAATAAATTAATTATATCATGTTTTCTTGTTTAAACATGAGCATAGTTTTACACCATGTGTGTAAAGCGTTGGGAGAATACAGGTGAATCTTGATTGTACATGTAGGGGGTACTCCCCATGAAAACAACAATAAATATGTGTACACACACGCAATAATTAATAGTTGATGCTTTATGCTATGATTTAATAGAGTTGCACATGGCACTGTAATAATAATCCAACTATATTTGTAATTCATTTACCATTCCAATTCCATTTCGACCGTTATTAACACTAAGTAAGCGTTGACACTCGATATATTATACGAGTGGTACTCAAGATCTCGCCCTTTGGTTAAATGTATCAAACACAGAGCTTTTCAACGATGATCTTTTATTTGTGTCATTAAAATTTTGAAAAAATTACTTGAGATTCGAGTACGAGAATGATTTTTATTGCATTCAACCCATTTCACAATTTATATTCATTCACCCCAATGGCAATGGGCGTATAAAAATTAAACCTTGAAGCTTCCACATTGTTAACTCCATTCAAAGATATCACACATACACTACAGTTACACTCGTCTAGCGATGACGTCCTATGATGTAGGAAGTGCAGGTCACAAAATTTTATTGCTTTTCCATATAAAATTTTCGCCACAAGTTAAATATTATACTTAATTTTTGTATGAGAGCACGATCTTCATAAAATATTTGTGTAGCAGCTAACGAGGTGATTGATAGCAAAATATGTTGAACGACTATGAAAAGTATAAGAACAGAGAAAATATGAAGAACTAGTCAGAATTGTTATGAAAGTAAATATGGTATCTTTCAAATTGGCATTGTATACAAAAAATACTACAACTTTATCTTTTGTCAAAGCTCATTACAGTGTAAATCATGGATTTAACAACGATCTATCCCTTTATGGCTTGGTCCAGCCATCATCATCATCTTTATAACGAAATGGTGGTTCAGCTCATAACCGAACACATAAAGGAAGTAAATAATGGACACAAAACAAGTTCATCATTGGACATTTTATGTTACAGTTGATCATCATCGATGATGGAATGGTTCTTTAAAGGCTGGTTGGTTTTTGTTGGACTTACTGAAAATTGTGCCGGTTCATTGAGCTGGGACGATGATCATTTGAAAAAGTAGTAGAGAGTTGATTTTTCATGTCAATTCCTTCCACAATGGAGTTCTGAATGGATTCAAGTCAAAGGGAAAATGATACAATACAACATGATGAATCGATACATGTCCTCTCTCATCTATGCGCTTTGTTACTGTTCCCAAGTTTCTGAACCAAGCTACTTTGAAGTCAATGTGAAGGTCGACGGGTGTTAAAATTTTAAAAGTCGGCTCGGGCCAATATGAGCAACGGGATTGACCATTTAACATTGTGCTCACAAGTTTGCAGAGACGCATCTGGAAAACCGTGGTTCTCTTTTGTTAGCAGTTTCTTTGCTGGACGGAGCAGTGTGTATTATTCTGTGTGTGGAGGCTGGACACTTGTACTCTCTTTTGTTCTCTTTATGAACTTCATTTCCCATTGACAATGAGGATATTATGTATCATTGTGATTTTTATTGACTTGTGCAACTGCCTAGTGCTATGCATTCTGTGTAAGCCACTATGTGGGAGAACAAAACTAGTTAAATGAGTTGAGCTGATGCACTTCTGTTGATGCAAGTAATAGAGTCATTGGGCAGCTTCCCCTCTGTGAAATGACTTGTTAAGGTGTATTCACTTCATTGTTAACTTTAGTTCCACTGTCCCTTGCTCTGTGCGTGTGTTTATAAAGGGAAAGTAACTTTCAAGTGAAAAATTAACTCATCTTTTTTGTAAAACTACGTCGATTCAACTGAAAAGAGTGTACAAGAGTCAAGCCTCTATATAGAACATTGATAGAATGATTTATGTGGAACGTGAGCATGCAATATTGTCAGCTTCCCTTCTTGGAAAACTCTAAAGATAAATTTGAAACCCTTAGAATCACAATCAGGCCTGCATAATGGTGTTTTTCAGGTGATGTTGACATCGGCTTGGTGTCTACGGCAGTGGTATTGCATACGCTGCAAAACTTTAACGAAAGCGTATAATACGCATGTATGATATGATACAGAATGCATATATAATAACTATTAATAATAATGACCATGCAAAAGGTAGTCAGTTGAGGAGGGCAAAGTTTTATTACATTTGTTATGCTATTTATTAGGTTGTACGGGATATGGGGATGAAATTGAGTTGTGAATTATGGCATTTGGGACGAAATAAAAGTGAAACCGTCTCG
Organism: Orchesella cincta; assembly: GCA_001718145.1. NCBI lineage: Eukaryota > Metazoa > Arthropoda > Collembola > Entomobryomorpha > Orchesellidae > Orchesella > Orchesella cincta. The sequence continues at coordinate 137,693 of LJIJ01000011.1, forward strand.
AATCATTTAACACCAGCACAGATTTTCACTGCTACTGTTCATAATACGTTTAATTTATATGGCTCGTTCCATTTCATCCCAACCGACAACATCTAAAATTGCCCATGACAATTCAGATGCGATAGCAAGCCCCTGTCGACAATATGCATGCTCCCTTGCACCCATTGCTGAGTAAGTATGCACAAAAAATGGGAGGGGTGGCATACAACTGAGACCGTTCCACTCTATGAAAAGTGTCTCTTTCAGTTCAATTTTACGCAATAATGAACTGAATGAGCTTCAAAATCTCTATATACAACTATAACAGTGTGTATATAATCAACAGACTTGGGTTCCAAAAGTAGGAACGCAGAAAGGGGAATTATTCCAGTGGTTTTATTTAAGTACATAGAGAAAACGTCTCAAGTCTCCGCCTTTCTGATTCCGAGAATATCTTTCAACAGCGTTGATTTTCATTCATGAATAAGTTTTGGAATTTATCCTTAAGCCCCTCAAAACAATGTAGCATTTAGAACATGGACAAACAGTTCTGTTTAAACTTTATAGGGTAACCTTCACAATTTGTAAATTGGAATGGTATAGTTTCGTAGGTAAAAGTCTTTTAGCAATTCATAGAACCTTCCTCCATAACATTCAACTCTCATTTTCTGATGATGACTCCTCATAAACCAACTTTTAACTCCGCTTGTAACTTTGCCATCTCATTTCGGGTAAATTGTATGCAACGCCAGTGCCGGGGTTTCTTTGCTTTTGGGATATAAACTTGTCTCAGAGACGACCATCATCCTAGCAATGATCACAGGAAGAATGGAAAATTGGTATGATGCTTAGCCAGGAGCTTTTAAACTCCACATCATCGTAGCAAATATGGTGTATTTACCCCGCTACTGTGCAATATAATTTGCTCAATTCCCATAAAATCCTTCCTGTTCCGGACGAGACCGGTGTGTGTGCAGAGCGGTGAGCGTGCAGTGCAACCACTACTCTGCTCTGTATTGTTCATGTGGTTGAAGTAGTTTGCGAGATGCGATATAAAGACCATAATATAAAATGGAAAAGAGGATCATCATCAACATGATATTATGATGATGATGATGATTCACATGAAGATGTTAAAAGACAAAAGAGGCGACCCTCTTCTACTACATCATTTCCATATAAAAGTCAGTGAATATATTTGTCTCTCAACAAATCCCTTTTAACAAACGACGACGAATAACCAGTGGCAAAAGCATTGAGAAATTCCGGTTAAACTGAACTAACCACAAAACAAGGAAAGAACAAGTCTTGAGAGAGGAAGCTATTCAACGATACTAAGCTTTTTTATAGTCCTAATCATGCGGCTATCAAAGAGCTTATACAGCGCGCTCTTTCCCTTTTATTATATGGAATAGTAGCCGAATATATGCAGTAGATTTCATACATGTGATAAAGTTTAAAAGTAGATGAGCATGTAAAATAAAATTGAAGATGGCTCGGTAGAATTTAGCCGCGATGACTCGGTCATTGCATTTTATTACTGTCCATTATCAACTCACATTTGTCAACCAGTACGTTTGTTTCTACTCTACTTGCTATAGTTTTCCCTGTAGCTATCCCCAAATAAATTGGGATAAAGATATGTATATAAAAGCAATAGATAATAGCATTAAAGTAAATATATAACGGATGAAGGAAATCAGGACTATTTAACTTTGAAAATTGGTTCTTTTATGACAAATTATGAGCTTCTTTGTTGTCTCTCTAGCTTCTGACTCCCCTTCACATTTCTGCAACAACGAATAATACGATTAAGTCTCATTATTGACTGCAAAAGTTAAAAGTACAAAGTTTGTTTCATCGGTAGACCGTCCTACGACTAAGGGCCCTTCCTGTCTCAACTGATCATCATCAATAGAATTATTCTTGTGCATGCCACAAAATATCTGTAGATTTTATTTTTTAAATGACATCATGATGTTAAAATTTCGTCCCTTCAATTGAGCTTCACCCAAGGGATGTGTTATATGTAAAAAGCTTTTACATTAGCATCCCCTGTTTCAAGTCACCCAATAAAAACGTAATTTACTTCGTTTGCGTGCTCACCCAATACTGAGAGCATGTAAATATTTGAATAAATTCAAGTTTTATAATCATAAATTCTTTCCCTATTAACGAAACGATCAACGAACTCTCAACCATCACTGAGGTTGGAAGTACTTTCATCAAGATGGTTTTCCAACAACTACTATAATATTATGTATTATGAGCAACAAGCAATAATTTTGAAGAAAAATCAGACATTCTAAATAAAAAAATTTAAACATTTTCATGTAAGTTTATAACGCAAATATGTCAAACTGGATGAAGAAATATAATGGTAGATACACGAGTGTGTGCTTACTCTTGAGAACATAATCTGGCGAGTTTCATTGTGATGTTCACACATGTACTATCCTGCTGATTATGTTAAATAGGGGTTAAATAGCGCTTTTCTCATCTCTCCTCTCCTCCTGACTCTATCTTCTCTCTGAATTATCATTATTATCCAATAACTTTTTCTTGTTGGATGTAGCGTGACATAAAACCTCTTGTAAATACAATCTCATCAGGGAAAGTCAGTGTGTGCATACCGTCATCATCATTTTATGCAACATGCAATGCAACTCAGCTAATATATTTAGAATATATCTTTCCTCCTCTTTCCCTGATATAAAAAGTGATCAAGTGGAAATTGGCTGTCTAAATAAGGAACATGAGTATGAGGAAAGGTGCCAAAATAAATTCATCACTTATTCTGTCTACAGCACACCATCGTCCTTCGTGTAAAAAGCTCAATTGCCAGAGATTTTATGATTATGGTTTGCTTGTTAACGCTGAGAGGGAATGCATAAACAAGTGAGGAACAATATAGATGTCAGCCTGTCTTGTCGAATCAGTTTTGTATCACAAAACCTTGTTCATCCTTTCTCTCTCTGGAGCAGAAAAATACTTTGAGAATAATATGCGTTATTGACTTGACGTCAACTTTTCTCGTTTCACCTATATCCTGGCTTGGTGGTAAGGAAATTGAGCCAAGTGGCTACCATTCACTTGTCCGTCCAATTTTTAAAATTCTTTCCACCACAAAGTCAACGTGAACTGGAAAGGAGCAAATGTTTTTGGTTGTTGGTAGCTGTCAGAAGAAATAATCAAAAGAGTTTATCCCCCCAATGGTGCAGATTTCTCAACAATTTGTAAGTAGTAAGTAGGCACATATTGCTTGCATAACAATATCGATGAAGAAATAACACTACTCATTGTTCCTCTCCCAGCTTGTGTCCATCTCCTCCTGTACAGTTGCATAGTTGCGCGTGTGTGTATCCATTTCGGCTTTTTGATCCTCTTTTTCGGTTTGTAAAGCTGTCCATCTGTTTTCAAACCAATTTTTGTTTCAAAATTTCAGTTATTCTTTCTCCATTGAAGATTATGTAGCAGAATGGAATGTGGGATGATGAGCATAATAATATTGTGTATATATTTATCACGTAGGCATACTTTTGTCTGTAAATATTCGACAGGGCCACTGAACGCATCACACCGGTACACTGCGGTGGTGGTTCTCATACCACTGTCTGAAGAGAGTCAAGCGTGATATCTATTGTCAAAAGTAACAATGCAAATGAGTAGTTAAACATTGTGCATTTATAATGTAAAATGGTTGTTGGGGTTGTAAACAGTTTTTACATGCACAGTCATTATTTGATGGGATGATGATGGACGGATTCTGAGTTGGCAGAAAAATTATATGCAAAAATGGACATGAGTTGCAACAAGGTGCACAGCGCATCATCATTACTGATTGATAATAAAAAAGGTTGGAATGGTGTTTGCAAAATTGAAAAATATGGTTACTTGTGTGGCATTATGGAAAGGTATAGGATATAATGTGGGGTGTATTTTGGACTGACAGCTAGCTAATGATAATTGACATATATCAGTTGTATCAATTCCTCATTTTTCTTTGAGCAAAATACAAGAAGAAACATGCCACAGTAAAAGAATAAGAGGCTCAATTATCCTGTCAAAGTCGGAAATCAACAAGAATGTAAAAATCTATTGGAGCAGAATGTTTTAAACAAAACCACAAGAAGTTATGGATCATTTCAATTATTGTTTTCTCAAATAAGCTGTACAAAGGAAGACTAAAAGTATCTTCATTTGTACAGCTAAAAAACTCAACTCAATTTCAATTTTTTTTGTCGCGAGCAATGAGCAATTGGTGCAGCAGGGATTCTTGCATAAGATGTCTTGTTCTATAAAAAATAAAATAAAGCAGGGACATCTAAATATAAAAGGGTCAATACGACGACAGTTTTTTGCTCGTATATTTACCTTTCTCCCGTAACATAAATTATCCATTCCAATCTTGTGGGCATTGGATATGTATCCATTTCTTTTGTTTAGGGGTAATTTCGCTTAGAATCTTCCATAAATTAGGGAGTAATAGGCCAGGTCATTAAATTCATCTCTGGCATTTTTCGGGCGACTCTGACTTTTCCTCCAGAGGTCATCTCAAATTTCACAGGACAATCTTTTTGGATACTCTCATTGTGCATGATACAAGGTGAAATATAGTTCTAGGAAGGGAAAACTTAAACTAGAAGAAGATATTAAGATAAAAATATCTCAGCATTGTTGGGTAAGCAGTATCTGTATCACAGATTTCCTAACGTGCTAGTAATGAAGGCTTAAGTTAGTCACATTCACTTTGGATATCTTTGGATATATCTTGAGATGAAATGAAATAATGAACGTTATAAATAGCCGTGATGGCAGCTTGTTTAAGGGAATGCTTTTTTCTTCGCCAACTTGATATGCTTTCTAATTGTAATGGTTTTTGAAAACTGAGCTGGCATTATAAAAACGATTCTTCTAATTCCCCCTATCGTATCAAATTATAGAATTATACGCTAGTGCTGAGATCTCCAATGAAATTGAAGGATTAATAACTCTGCCTGGCAATCCAATGTCTTAAGTTACGCTTGGGCTTGTTTGTGAATCTCGTTTTTCATTGTTATCAAAAATCATTAAATTCCAGATAACGTCCGTCCACCTAATGATGAAGTTAAAGGGGACGAATTTAAAAATAGGTTTTAAGGAATAGATCAAATTACCGTTTAAAAGGAACGTTTATACTCAACTAATGCTCATTGATTAAAAATACAGTTCTCAAGTTACAATCACAACGGCTGCAATTTAAAATAAAGAGCTATGTGGCCAGGTAGTAGCGTAAAACAAAGATTTAAATATTCGAAAAGAGTAATCGTTAACTTGATCAATTTCCCAGTTTTAACCCTGTCCCAATGTTTTGTAATGGGTATATGGAGCTAATAAAAGAACATGGGGCATGTTGAGAATGATATTCTAGTATGGTTCAACATTTAATTAGGATTTCTTGCTGCTGAGGAACGGAAATAACATTAATTGGTATGAAAGTTTTATTTAATAATAACGAAGCAGCTATGACGGATAATCAAAGCTAAAACATGCTCCATGGAGTGACATTCGGGGAAGTTGAGACACAACTGAAAATGCTACCTTAAGTGGACTGCGAGAAAACATTCTTTCCAAATACAATCCGACTATACATACTTGACAGCTCATGGTTCCAATCTGTTGTTGTGAGCCTAGCAATTCGGGTGAATGATTTTCGAATGCATAGAAATGCCAATGAGATTTTGAAAAGTCCCAATACACACCACTTCAACCACGTACGTCCTCAGTGATCACATTTGGTTGATACAATGACTCATGAAAACATGAAAATATTTCATTGTCTCCGCATTGCATTCTCCGCAACAATTGACCTTATAAACTCTCTTCAGCACCCAGATAATGGCAACAATAAAAGATCATTCCAGCAATAATAACAATAATGTACTTCACTTCATATGTATTCATGATCGAATATAAAAGCAACAAATAAACTACTTCATAAACTTTTTCATGGAACTGATTCAACATTTTTTTCAGCCACACAAAACGACTGGAATAATAATAATAATGGCTTTCCAAAGAAGAAGTTAATATGCCTTTCTTTCGTTTGACTTCCAACTACTATATTCTATTGAGGAGGATGACCATCCAGTCGGAAAAATTGTAAAGGGAACATATGAATTCATTGAGGCATTAGTGAGCTCATAATATGATAATAATAAGGGTCGTTTGTCGCTGCTGGATATGAATAATAGATACTTTTCAAGGGTCGAGAGCTCATGATTCTTGTATTTTCAACTTTGAATTGAATGAATCCAAAAATGTCCTTTTGCTAAGCCTGAAGGTAAAAGAGCAACGTAGAGTGACAAAAGAGAGATGCATTGTATTTTGATGAGGATCACCTCTCGAGTAATTTTTTGTGCTTACTTAACAAATTGAAAACCGATAGACTGACGAGCTCAACTTAAAAAGGTTCCATTGAAACCCATATGCGAATAACATGATGCACTATTATCATAAACTTCAACATGATCCCACTTGACTTTTTCAAGAAAAACACATTCCAATCTGTAAGGCCAGTTTGCTTATCCTTCTAGACTTTGTGACTCTTTTGAGAGGCATTTAGATGGAAAGAGACACCGGGCTGCTTGGTTTCTTTGAAGCCTCTCTTGACTTCATCAAAATAGAAATCGTATTAAGAATTCTATTGAGCAGTCTCCCTTTTGGAATTTTAAGCCCATCAAGAGTGATTATGAATGTGAGTAGCTCTGATGATCTCGTTTTCACCTTTTTTTGTCCCAAAGGGGACGGTATTTTTAATGTAATTTCCCATCAGTACGTCACCTTTCTCAATAAAGGAGGTGGTCCAAATGCATTTCGTCATGGTCATGCATTCAATTCACCAACTCAACACTAACAACAAATATTGAAGCTGACAATAAGGGGCCTCTTTGGCTCGCTCGCTCTTATATTTTGGCAGCCTGGCAGATGTTTCATTGGCTTTACTTGTATTAGTATTTATAAAATTATTCAGTTTATTCATGTGCCTAATTGGGTCATTTTTTGAAGAAAAAAATTGTGCTTATGAAAATATTCACATTTTTTGGAATTTCAAAAAATAAAGAATAAATGTTGTTTCACGGGTTCTTGATTTTTTTCTTTTCAAATTCATATCCCGTAAATATAGACTAAATAATTGTGTCCTGAAGCAGATGATGCGTTAGTTCGTATCGTGTTAGCCAATCCAATTTTTCTTAAATATTTTGTTTCATTTTTGTATTTATGAAAAAAAAGAGCATTGACGAGTGTGTATTACTTTATATTCATAGAGCCGCATATGTTTATTGAATTGAGCGATGAAGAGTCACGATAACTTTGTTTGCTGATTGGATTTTATGTGTGGGGAGTCATGCCACACACCTTGAAGTCATCTTCAATAATTGATTTCATCATCTTTCTCCCTTTCGTTTTTTACCTACTTCATTATAATTATTACCACCATATCATCATCATGCATGAAAAACATATTTTTATTACGGAGAGCTCTTTTACAATCATGCATATCATTTTTCTATAATATAATTCCATTTTGACAGATGCATGCAATGTTCATGTTCGTAAGCCCATATTATGAGCATTCATGACATCTGCATAGAGCTTCACAACTTGTCTTTTTCTTTCAGGTTGAAATTATCAAGAGGAGCTCGTGACCCGTCGTGTTTTTCTTTTCCAACATGATCTCTTGTACATGCAGTTGATTTGAGAATCAGCATAATATCATACAAAACCTCATCTCGTTTATCTTTTCATATCGTTATTAGGACGGCATATAAGTTTCCTAACTACATTAACACTTTGCAAGCACGACGGATCAACTACAACAATATGTTGGCTACATTTTACAAAAAAGTACGTGTTAAATTTAGAAAAAAATGTATACATGCATGGATAAAAGTTGAGTTCACGCCCCCAAGAACTCCATGTATATTAACGTTCGTTTAATAATAATACAATTTTTTACATTCCTAACAATACGAAATGGGATAACTGTTCATGCCTAAACCTTTTTCTCTCTCGACATATTATAATAGCCATTTCACAACAAACTGTCTTGGCTCGTTTGATTTTTAAGGCAACCATAACCTTCCCTCATTTGAAATAACGGGGGAAGGTCCGTGGTCCGTCCCTTTCAGATTTTCGTCAAGTTTTTCTCCACTTCCTCATCCACACTGTCTCCCACTTTTTAGAGTTTGGAAAGGAGCATGGAAATTGATATCCTATCAGTTTCTTCTAATCGTAGAATAATTTTTATTTCTTGAATGAGAATCCATTGAAATATGATACCACAGGAAAAAAGAATGAACACCCAAACTATCATCAACTGCTCATTTATTTTCATGCATATTCCTTCAGCTAACTTCCTCTTCTGTTCTCTGCGGAAATGCCGGTCACAACAGGGTTAGATGGAATGTTTTTGAATTTTTATGTGAATTGGGTGAAAACAGACTTTTTAATTCAGAGTTTGTTTAATACAGGAAATGAGGATGGTGGATTGATTATGAATTCCACTGATGAATATAATCGTATATCACGATCAGCAAGGTAATAAGTAGACAGTTAAAAAAGGAACATTGTCCAAAAATAGTGAAAGATACATGCACATGAAGGATGTAAGACTACCGTTGAACCAGAACTGTGTATAGCTGCTGCAGCACGTACAAAGTGTTACATAAGGAACAAGACAAGAGTCAACTATGAAATATTCCCTTGAAAGTAGAGATGACGGTGACAAATCTTGCTTCATTCTAAAGATGGACAGATTGACATTCAACGCAACCCATTTCGTGTGGAGACCTACGACGACTGCGAAGAAAAGGGACCTTTATTTCTCCATATAATTTCTAAATGGCATGAGGTAAGAAAAACAAAGCGAAGGGTACTCTGGTCCTCAAGATGAGGGAAATAAGAATGTGTATTTTTTGTGTAACAATGTAACAAGTCGTAACGACTGGTGTTATGCAAAGGCAAAAGGTGTACTGTGTAGCTGGGCATGTTAAACATTAAGGTAGAATCAGATTACTGTGCCGTGTACACAACGACTTACACAAACGATGCACATTTGTATAAGTAAACTTTTTCTCGTTGTTTTTTGGATGATGTTGATTCTGTATAAAATGGTTAAAGCTTATGCGCACTCCTTGTTATCTTGTCTTTCTCTGAATACCCATCAAGTTGTATATTGTTGAGCTTGTTAGCAAGAAAAATGCCTACATCATGTACCTACTTAACAACATGCACACAACAAGCATCAACGATAAATGCCTACATCATCTCAATCCATCCTTTAAAAAACTGTTTGTTTGTGTGTGTGCTGCACGCAAGCCCTCTTCTCTCGCTTTGCTCCAAAATTGAATAATTTTTAGTTGATTTTTACTCGTTTACCAAATAATATTTTCTTTAAAAAATTGAGAAGGCATGGCATTTCTTTGACTGACACCCCAACCTTTATTATATATGGCTCGCCCCATTGAGAACTCGAACTTGAAATCAGGTAGATACTTTACCTATTTTTGTAACAGTAAAAGATGTTCTCAAATTCTGCTTTCGTTTCGTTTGTAATGCGATATACTCCAACCCAATCTATCCATGTACTAGATTATATTTCGACTGGATAAATTCTATTAAATGCAATTCAATATGCGGAGCAATGAATGAGTGACAAGACAAGGAAGAGGCTGGGTGAAAAAGTGGAGAGGATAAAAGCACAAAATATTTTCGAGGTGTGAGGTACTGTCTTTTCCAAAATAAAAATTAGCTTATTAACTTTGTTTATTAGGCATTCCGTCACTCCACCTTCCATCTTTTTAAATTAAACCAAACACCATTTCCTGTCTGTTCAGAGAGAAATGAGTGACGTGTAATTTTCATGAAAAAAGTGAGCTCGTTTCAAAAAATGCGAGCATGAGCGAGTTAGCAACATTTCATGAAAATGTTAAATTGAGATTTTTTTATTTAAAAAAATTATTGCTACAGCGAACTTTTAGAAAACACTTTCATAATCATATGGTGTAATAATGAGAAATGAGGGAAGAAGGGGAAGAGTTTGCTACTCCTTCAATTAATTGGAATATCCTGCCAAAAGGCCAACAATGAGCGGGGAATGTGCCTAACTTGGTGTTGAAATTTCCTTTTAGCAGAAAGATTATGACGTGACCATAAGCGTTGTCCTCTTCTTTCTTTGATCAAGCCATTTCATTTCAAGTGTCTAACAATCATCATCATCATCGTTCTTAGCATCTCCATCAAGAAAACATCTCCATTTTTTATTTGATAGATCAGCATATCACACTCGTATCCAATTCATTTTATACCCTTCATACAATGCGTAATATGTGTATGATATGCACATACTTAATGTGATATGATTATAATAATTTTATTATTATTGCTACTAACAAGACCAAGCGGGTGGTAAACATGATCCTAACAAAATGCTCTGTGGGAAGTCGGGAAATAAAGAGATCGTGTTATATCATAATAATGATTCATCCTCTCAAGAGAAGAGAACAGTGCCAACGCCAACGAATTTATGTACATATGCATTATATTGTAAAAGCACTTCTTTTGAGTCAAATGAGAGTCAACAAGAAGCAGCACAACGGGCTTTGTACACCCAGCAGAAGAGCAAGTGTGGACACAAACCGGCAACGCATATTGCCGCATGTAACTTTACTCCTTTTCACAAATTTTCCAAGGAAAGAAAACAGATTTTGCTTTTTAAAACAGCTTAAATTTTACCAACAGTTTATCATTCACTGGCCTCTAACAAGTTTTTACAGAAACCAGAGAAATATATAATACACCTTTTTTTGCCTTTTATCAACCATTAAAGCTATATTTTTCAGATGCTCTTTAAAAAGACGCATCACATCATCATCTTCATGATAATGGTAATGTAATAACGAGCCGTACAAGTCTGGTTTTGCTTGTTTTCCTCTTTTATTTTTCCTTCTTTGTGGGGAAAAATTTGAAGGAGATACACATATATTATAATGCACACTGCTTTATGTGTCCAGCCGAAAATGTATACTTTTCTTTACAAACCGCGTTCTGCAACCAGCCTCAACACGGCTAAACTACTAAATTAAGCGATAAAATAAACAGTTCTGGTCTCGCTTTTCCAGTTTAAAAACAACTTAGAGAACAGAGAAGAATAAGAGAATTTATATCTTACTCCTTCGGTTTTTCTATTCAGCAGCAGCAGCAGCTTCAGTTCTGCTCTTTACACTTGGTGGCGATTTATGGACTTTTGGCATTGTTTATGTGTACGAGGTCCGCTTTTGTTTGGGATACTCTTCTGAAAATGTGTCTCCTCGTAAAAAAAAGTGATACACTCTCATTGTTGGTAATAGTAATGATTATGATTATAGATTCCTTTGCTACGAGTTATGTACATAGGTATTTGACTGCAACACTGGAAAAAAGAAATATGGATACTCGTTGTGTTACTCTTAATAAGACTTTAAATTGCTTTTGTGGAATGAAGAAAAAGAGTTATTAAGAAGAAGAAAATACTATCCATGCGAGTTTGTGTGTTTGTAACGCGTATTTTATTACAAAGTAGTTAGGGAATATTTATTACCTCGTATAAAATAGCAGCCTTGGTTGCTCTATACTCTCCATATTATGAAACCAACTTGATAGTTTATTGTTGGGCCCACAATCCATTTTCCAGTTGATTATTCCACATTACTTTCCATTACATCTTGTCTCTTCCTCCCTTTAAAACTCGAGTCGAGTGTGTGTTGGGCAGTAAAAATTATAAGGATATTATAATTGAAATGTTTGTTTAATTAAAGAGATGTTCAATGCTAATCAGCTATAATGTTACGGGAATACCGATGATATGATCAGGATGGCACAAAATTAAAAGCTTTTCCGTTCAGCCGTACTACATAATGGGCTTGCCGTTTTCGCCGACATAAATTTCTGTAGGCCGCTAGTAACTTTTTCAGTGCAACTTCATTTGAAGTACACGTCATCCTCATTAATTTATTAATGCTCCACTCATTGGCAATTAATTATTCATGTGCTTTTAACTTTCTGATTGGAGTACGGTTTCTCAAAGTCGTTTCAATTCGCTCGTCCCAATTTGGCCATGCCATACATACAGCTATAATAATTCATATCATTATATTGTGTCCTTTGAGTATATAGACGCCTTCTATATTTGCATACAAAGTTGCGAATTGCAGGCGATGAAATAGGATTGGCTTGATATTATCATCGGCCGTTCGTCTCAAGTATCGTCTTGCATTTTAGAGGCGCAATATGAGCTCATAACATAGTCATAAGTACATCATTACGTATTCCTTATGTGGCACACGTGATGGATTCCACTTTTTCAGCGTTGGTTAATTTTCCCCGAGATATGAGATTTTTAATATGCAAATATGTAGCAAAGGGTATATATAAATGGAGCTGTGTGCTGAGAATGGAAAGAAACAACCAGCCACCTTTTTGTCATAATTCATGTTTATTATGTGAATATTTTCTTAGCTTTGTGCGTCAATAAAAAATAGTAATTTCGTTTGCCCGTCTCATCATCAAATTTAATATTCTGCACGGTTGACCAAATATGCATATGAAATTACTAGAAAATATATAAAAAGATATAAGAGGCTTAGGGTGTGCTGTATAATGTATGTCTTGCTGAGTACACAGAAGCACATTAAGAGGGTATAAACTGACGATGGTGACGTTAGGATGATGATAACGAACACTGGTGAGCTTTGTATCTATACTGCTTTTTTTTGTCTAATACGCGACGACCATGATGATTATGATGAAGAGGGTTGGATCAGGCTGTAGACGTGATCATTTATTTAGCTTTCCAATGGCTTACCTAATGGAACGAGGATCATCCCAAATGGATCGAGAAGCATATAATATGTATGCTTCGAGCAAAATATGTACCCATGCCATAATATGAAAAGAAAAATGTTATTTTTTAAAGAGTCCCCTTATGTCGCGGTTGGTCCTATTGTCTCACGAGCACAAACATTTGTTCCCTCTCGTTTACGTTCTGATTATCCTTCTGTTGGTTTTCCCTTTTAAGGCTTTCATAAAAAATGATGATTTGATCCCGATCTGACGCTGTATATTTTTATGAGAAATTACCCTCTTGGAATCGTAATACATAATATTATGTATATTAAGTATACGCTAGAATGGAAATTTTTCTGAGAATCACACAGATAGATAACTCCTCGTCTGCTTGGTGGTGGAACGAAACGAGCAATAAGAATTTTTTATATATTTTTTCCAGCAGAAGATTGAAACGAGAAAAATAATTTTTCTGGACTTGGTCGTACCCGCTGCGTCTAATTGTTGAGGTCCTTAGCACCTCATTTTCAGAGTGGGACTTGATTCAGCATAAAATGTTGTTGTATATAAAGATGTTTGATGTTTTGTAGAACAACCTCATAAATTGGATTGGGAAATACCACACATCATGAGATATTGGAAAGGGTCACAGCAAAGATTAAAAAGTTGACACAAGAAAGCTCCCTTTAAATGGTCCATGAAAGTATGTCGCAGCTCTCCTCATATAGCAAAATCTACGAGGGTGTAAATCCCAATGAGCAAGAAGGAGGTATCTCTTTACAAAAAGTGTTTAACTACGAGCAATTTATGTAACCCCACAAACCAAGGAGATCAGATTACGCGCATGTGTGTACCTACGTGCTTTTCTCCCTTTCAAAGTCACAATTATTGCTTTCCTTCTCATAAGCTTTCATTCGTCCGTGTAGAATGGCCACTTTTTGTTTAGTGAAAAATTCAATTTGATATGATATTTCCGTAATACAAATTCCTCTACTCACATTGCCTTGCTAGCACCAACACCATCCCGTGTGAACATTTATTAATTGCTCCTGTCCAGTTAGAAGCAACGTGATGTGACTGTGACGTTCAGTGATTTCAAGGAAATCGTGCAGAACGCTTAAAAATGTATTTTCCATATGATTCCACTTTGAGTTTAGAATTTAAAATAATTGTATGTTTAGAAAGGCAGCCCATTTTTAGCTTGCGATTAGTTTCAAAACTATCCCAAATGTCGGTGAGTTAGGATGGTGCACATTACCCTCAAAAGTATATAATGCTCGCCTGCCAAAGAATGTATCCCAGATGGCCGGTGTATCTAATGTGCTTATTACGCTTCTGCTACAAACAAGAAATGATATTGAGAAAAAGAACCTTTTAACTAGGGTGATGATGATGGTTTAATTGCTACGTTTCATTATCAAAATACCGCTGTTATGCTGCCGCCAAGAACATAAGCATAAATTACGATATTACACCAATCTTTGGGATTAAGTCAGAGTTCAGTTCATTTCCAAATAGCAAATAACCGATTTAAAATGGAACTTCAAAGATTTATGTATCCTTCCTGGGAAATTTCTTTAGCGAGCACTGCATTAAGGGAAAGCGGTCTGTTTAAAGATGTCTAATGCAGAAAGTACGATAATAGTTTTATTTTTCTAAATCTCTCCTTCTCCAGACAAATTGCTGGTATTTGTTAAATTAAGCACAAGCTATACATTTTTTATGTGCAGCTGTGTATAACTCTTCTCTTTATTGCTACAATCAACACTTTCAATCATATAGTGTGAGCAATTCCCCAGATGTCTATACACTAAATAGTTTATAAGTTTAGTAAATGCATGAGCGTCATCATTTAAAAGTGTAGTAATGGAATTTTACGAAATCAAAGTCGGAAATCAAAGAAAGGGAAAGCGGTTGCCTTTTGTTCGGTAGGCTGAGCGACAACATATACAATAACTGTGTTTCCTATTGATGGGCACCAACAGCCAGTGAGAGTGTTATCATAAATCGCTATGAAAATTTCATTACCATCTGTAACCCCAACTGCGCAATGTCAAATCTCCTCTTTTGTCGCTTCCGAACCATCTCGAATTAAAGAGAAGGGGTTGGCTACGCTTGTTATAATATGCAGTCTGGGAATAAAGGGATGGATGGATGGATGGATGAAGCCGAAATGGTAGGGGAAATTGACTTGTAGTGTTTGCTTGAGTCGCATTCTATGTCGTAGTAAACCATGAGTAATTTTATTAACTTCTTTGTAAAAATACCAAAATGGCAAATATATTAAGTTAAGATAGACATGATTCAAGTGTGAACTTTATTAACCGCTAAAATCCAGTTAGTTCATGAATATCCTACCTGATTCTACATTAGAATTCAGATGTTCCATGATGCTATCGATTTGTCTTTCTTTTCTTTCATTGGAAAAGAGGCATCATCATCATCATCAAGAACAATCAATCCTAAGTTGTCAGCTTTCATTTGTTCTACTGAACTTCTCTTCAATCATTCATCCTCTCACTAAAAAAGTCATTCATCAAAACATGTCTAGTAGAAAAATCATCAAACTTGGAAATCCATGGAATGAAAATTGATAATATATAAATATATGGATATAGCTATTTTGTCTTGTAGAAGTGACAATACCAAAATGATGACGCTTGCACACAGTACGAAGTCTCGTACGTATGCACCTTCCAGTAGCTTCCAATTGTTCACCAATTTATGTTGAACGTTCCGCTGGAAGAAACAACAACAATTGAAACACCATAAATTCAAGTGGCATTGATTCCCGTGTAGATCTTTTGTTTCGAAAAGTCATAAAAGTGCAGGAGGAATTTCTAAATTGTAATCTTCCAACATAATCTTTATTGTTCACAAAGCCTTACGTCGTTTTTCTTAAGGGTAATACATATATACACATTATGACTGTGCGACCGCGTTTATCAAGATGTTCGAATTACTACATGGTGGTTTTTGCTGTAGTGCTACCTGCTGCTGATTCCATTTAAAATCATAATATACAACACAAAGTTGCCACAATGCGTTGGCATCTATCTAGATCTGCTCTTGTTCTGACAATAAATGCTTCTAAATTAAATTGTGCTAGGTAAAGTAAATATAAAGGGCTTGGCAGTAAAATAGACTCGTTCCTGAATAATCAGATCATAATCATGACTGGATGAGCACAGGCTTCGGAGAATCAAAGGCGCCTCGTTCTAAATTTATTACGCAGGCTTTCTGAACTGCAATTGAATGTGTGATATGTTTACCTTGTCTATTCACTATATTATATCTTATCTTGTTTAAGGAACTTGAGTGAATACTGGATAACCATAATGATTTTAAAAAATACACATGGATAACATTGTGTCCTCCCCATATCGCTCAATATGCAGAATTTTCTGGAGATTTTGTTTGATCCAGTCAATACGTATATTAGTATTGATGGGAATTGCAAGTCTGTTGACTGATTAAAAATGGAAAGAAAATGTGTTCAAATTCCCACGGTTTATCAAATAAAGGTTACGGTATGTCTTATCTACTGCAGCACAATGTGCTGGAGTATTAAGTCAATTCGTCAAGGATAATTGATTAAATCCCATTCGGAATCAATAATTGGAAAGGATTAAGATATGCAAGCTAAACCTCGATGCTGTCGACTCAATAGTTGTACAACAAAATTCATTTTCAGTCTTGCGATTCTACCTTTGAAATCGCAGTAGTATTCTTCCTCTCAGCAAACCAATATTTTAAAAATATGAAAACTATTGTATTGATAATTGTTTTGGGTGTTTCCATTGCGGTTGGAGCGGAAATTGGTAAGAATCGCCATAAATCGATTTTAGTTTATATGGCATAAATCTATGTTGCAATATAGATAAGCAGTTGACATTCATTTTATATTTTCATCTGATTGCAATATAAAGCTCCAAATGTTATTGGAAACAATGAGAAAGCTAAGCCCGACGATGCACCATGGATTGTGAGTCTCCAATTAGCAGAAAACGACTTTGCTTATTGTGGAGCTACTCTCATCAACGCTACCACAGACGAACAATCTTGTTTGGGGTGGGTGTTAACTGCAGCATCTTGTCTTCGAGGAATTTCACAAGATTCGATAATTGCTTCTTTAAGGTAACGAACATTATCTTATCGAATCAGAACATCTTATAAAGTAAATATACAACCAAAAGGTTACAAAATCCAAAATTGCAGAAATTGGAACCTCGCGAATTCTCAGGAAAGAATTCCATTGAATATTACTCATTTCATTGAGCACGAAAACTTTAATGCGTATGTCTTACTAGAATCAAAAATAATTTTTAACAAATTTATTTGATGCATAAGCAAAAAATAGTCTATTGTGAAATTTATTGCAGGACGTCACATGAAAATGATATTGCTTTATTAAAAACTACCTTTCAACCTGTACCAGAAACGCAGACATGTGAAACAGATAATTTTCTTAATGTAGCTCCTCCATCTGGTTTCAATGAGACGTTTTATGGTATGGTCTTCTAATTCTTTTGCAAATCTATTTCATTCATTAGTTCAATTTTATTGCTAAATTAAATAACAAATAAAGTGTATTGCATTAGATGAAACGCAAGCCTGGTTTTTGGGCTGGGGCCTTCTTGTTGAAAACGGTCCATTGCAAAAAGAGTTATATAATGTTTCCATCCCACTCTTGACAGACAAAAATTGTACTGGCTCTTACACCCACGAAATTTTTAAGGGTGCTAGCATGATGTGTGCGGGCGTCGAAGGTTTTGGACTATGCTCAGTAAGAAATATTGAAGTATTACGCTTGCATTTAAAGTCAATTAATTTATAAATGTAATATATTGTTTTCATTAGTATGATACTGGAGGTCCACTTGTATGCAATTACGAAGAAAGTCAAGATGTGACACACAAATGGCTTTGTGGAATCGCATCATTCGGTCATGGTTGTGGGAGTAAACTCAAGCCTGCAATTTTCACAGACATTGCAAGCAATAATTTCACAAAATGGATTGAAGATAAGATGGTTTCTTATTGAAGAAAAAGAAAAGAATAAATTCTGTTAAACAAAATAATTTGTTTCACTTTCATTCATTGGCACATGCATTATTGCCTATTGACCTTCTTGGAATCTCCAATGTCTTGCGTTAAAAAGATCAATAGTTGATTACATACGATTCATTTTATTGAGTAGCTCCAAAAGGTGTTTCCCCTTTTGCTGGACGCGTCTGCAATTTCTCACATTCCATTTAAATTCCCAGTATACGTATTCACGAAAGATTTCCAAAGAATGACACCTCATTCCAGAGGAATCAGAATGTACCTACTTATCGTTTGACAGTCAATGATCTACTGAAAATAAACGCATGCTCATTTATTATATGCTCCGAAGAAAAAGTAGCATGCTCAAGCCATTATGTACTTGAGCGTGTATACTCATGTTTGTTTTTGTAGGAGCCCAACAAACAAAGATAATCCTTCTGACACGATCCTACCGAACATAAGGTCATACATTTGTTAAGCTTGTAAAAGTTACACATGCTTCACAAGATCTACTGTATCCCTCATCCCATTCTCGTTGAGAAAGGAAAGAAATCCTGATAAAATCGTACTTCATTTCATGGAGGAAAGATTCTTGAGCTAATACTAAAAAGGTTGAAAATTGTATTGTATATCGCATCAAATCTGTTTCTATTCTCCAACCTGGAAAACTCGCCTCACTAAATATGAAGAACAAGCTCAGGGAACTGAAAAGGTTATGTCGTTACAAAAGTCAGCATTTTTTGTTACCTTTTATTTATAATTACCACCTGTAAAAGGATACAAGAAATATACAACTTTTCGACGTGGTGGACCTTTAGTGACTTGCGTTTGTATTGAAGAAAAATATATCCTATTTAAGATAGCGATCTAGATCTCATAAAGGGCATGAGCACAAGCATAATACTGTTTTGCTTTCGTTTATTGGGCATTTTGTTGGGGTTTGAAAGGAATCTCCTCAAAATTCTCTACCACGCTTTTCTGGAAATTACGTAAGCTTGAAGCTATGTATTATCACTAACATCCTCCTCATCATGATTAGGATCATTGTTGTGACGATGACTAGCTGTCATTGCATTTTTCTGTTATTGGCTTGTGTGATCAAGGAAGGGGCTTCCAATAATGATGCCCATTTTAACGAGAGATCATGCCACTTTCTTACTTTGTAAAAAATGTTCGCTTGTCATTTTCTATTGTTCTGGTTGGAAACACTATTTGTTTTAGATTTTAAGGAAAAGCATACTGCTTATTATCCACTACTTTTACCGTACTAAGCAAAAGGTAAAGTATCCCAAATATGTTGGGTGGAACTTGGAGATTGAGGAACGTTCATAGCATTTAAACTCGAAAAGTTTTTGAATGAAACTTTTTGACAATTAATCATTATAAGCTAATTTGTGAATAAAATCACATAAATGCAATGACACCGAAATTAAAATATGTTTGGTTGCTTATAATTTTTATTCGTAAGAAATTCGTTTTTTTCAGCAAAGAAACTAAAAGCATTTATGAATCTTTAGTGCAACGGCTAAGTAGGAACTAGGAACATTTTTAAACTGGGCGTATTTGATTTTATCCCATAGCTTTGTAATAATTCCAGAAAAGTGTAAGCGGTGTAGGTAATTACTCAAAATTCCTTTTCCAAACAACACCACTTGGGAGCTCAACCTCCACCAACTATTTAAGTCTCATTCTTAAGATAACCTTTGACCTTAGGTCTTGGATAATGTGTAAAACTTTCCTACGTAAATATAACAGCCTCAGACCTTCATCTTGTTATTGTTATATCATCCGCATCCCCTTGCCTAGTTTAATAAACAGTTTTACTACATTTTCTTCGAAAAAAGAACAACCCTAATCGTTAGGAAGTGATTATGGATTACTCAATCTGACTGAGCACATAAAACATCCTAGCCCAAAGTAATATCTTTTTTTCTAAACCAAAAGACAAGTTAACTTTACTTTTAAGGCAAAAGAACACTTAAAAGTTAAGATTTACAACCAAAAAGTCATTCCATGTCAAACATTCACAGTATGAGAACTTCACATTGCTCCAGTGGTAAAAAATAATGTCTACATACAAACGGATATATTCCCTTTACCAGAAAGCTTAAGCAATATGCGATTATCAATAATTTCAACACGCAGCTACAGCCGCACAAAAGTCCAGCACAAGTTCACAGGTTGCTCATTCCATTCGTTTGAGGGAAATACTTTTAACCAAAGTTATTCTCAGGGTGCATATAATGATACAGTTGTTCTCGTATGTCTGTGGTTAATTGGGCCTTTTAAAATAGCACCAAGCACCCTATATTGCTATAATTTGGACCCTTTAGTAGCTTTGTTTTCCCTTTCAAACACACCAAAATATACGTATCTATCTTCTCGTCTTTAAGCCCATTTAACGCCTTTGCTCGACGCATAAAATGCCAAAATGAAATCCTCGTAAAGTTCATTTAATGTTCAGAATAATCCCCAAGTATGTGTAAAACATTGCCTTCTCCCCCTGCTAATTACTCTCTTTTTTGTCCATCTTAATAACTTGGGATAGCCTTTAACGTGAAATTAAAGGCTGTGAGCTTAGGCTTTTCCTTCTCTTTATTAGCCGTGTTTTAAATGGTGCAGGACGGAAAACAAAGAAGGTTATTAGTCCAGCAGGAATACTTGTATTTTTTCTGTTTTGTTGTGCTCAATTGAGTTTTAACATGAGCGCTAACAAACCCACTGCATTTATGACAATTTTTATGCGTTGCTCCTCCTTGTAAATTTGGATTTAACCAACGTGTTAAAAGAACAGAAGAGAAGGGACTATTAGTTTAAAAGAAGCTTAATAGAACCTCAAGTTTTATAAGCCAGCTCATATATACTTCTCTAGTTTTTTTTATTGCTGCAGAATCAGATTACAAAAAGAGAAGAGATTACATGTGTAATTTTACGAGTGGTTTGCACCGCATCAGTGCGTGTAAAGAATCTCATGTAACGATATGAATGGGCAAATTCAGAAGAGAAGATTTTTGTCAACTCTGGTTTTGGGCAGGGCATTTAATGTTTAAATATTGTATTTGTTGTGTCTTTCTAGTGTCGATTTGCTCTCCTCTGTTGCAATGATTATGTTTGTGCTCTTTTTATCTTGTTCTACATTTTTACGACTTGTCCGAACATGGGAAAAGGAGTGGATGCACAAGTCATCAGAGTAGTGTCTCTTACTCTACAACTCATTATCGACAAGTTATATAGAGTGTATTCTGCATGCCCTTTTCCTTTGAGTTATGTCCTATCCCGAATAGAAGCCAATTTCTGCTCCATGTAGAATGAAATGAGGCTTGCTACAAGGGCTCTGCCTCAGTTCCCGTGATTTGTGAGGTGTCCTGTGGGACCGTTTCTACCGCACCAGCTTTGTCGACTTTTAAGTTTCCGAGAGTGCTCAACTTGCGAAAACTATCAGGAGATGAACATTTTTACAACATGGACAATAAACAAACGACCACACACCGATTACAACCAGGACATTTTCAGCACAGAGTATAAGACATCTGTACCACAACCACACAGCGACAATTATTTACTGCATTTCAATATTTGTTATCTGAGCCCTTGCAGCTAAATGGCAGTATTGTAATGAAAAAATGACTACGAACCTCGGGAAATTGGATTAAATGTTTGTGTACGTAATCCTTTTTTGGTCAAATCTCATTGAAAATTATTGCTACAAATGATACAGCAGCTCAGCTGCCCCCACAATGTGAAGCTTATTTCATTCAAGTCATCAATAGACGCATTAAAAAACGAAACGGTGTGTCTCCTACGGAGCACCACTGTTGCCACCAGCTAAATTGTGTCCCTCAATTGAAAGGTGTAATTGTATACTCCAATTTCAAACCCTTCCATCTTTTTACCTTCAAATAAAAGCTAGAATACGGTGCTCTATTATTAAACGCTATTTCCGATGAAATGGATTACATTGTAACCATTTAGGAGGAAATAAATAAGGCGAACAATAACATTTCAATGTAAATCATCCAATATTATTATTGCAGTTGGTTATGATGTGATATTGTCACTATTATTATAATACTTTATGTGCTCCATTTATCATTATTATCATTCCTCCACGTCCTTTTACACTGACACCTTCATCAATACCAACCGTTCATGTATGTTTACGTTTATGAAATAAATATATATATTTTGGTTATCTCTAACTCAACTGAGCATCAATGACGAGTTGAATTCATATGACGGTATTATTTGAGGTATATTATTGAGATGATTGGATTACCTCGTATTTCCGATGCCTAAAATGATCAATTTGATGGTGGAAATGTCATATCATTTTTGAGTTTACATGTGACGTGAATACTGACGGGTCATTTTAAATTGACCTTGGATATGATATATATGATAAGTGACATGAGGTATACATTCGGATAAGTTCAAATGCAATGAACTTCCCAATGCTGTAGAGGTGATCAAATAAGAACACATTTTTATACTAAAACACGTTGTACGACTGAAGCTCGTACATCTTTCTGTCATAACTGGGTTTAGATATTGTAACAAATACAAGGTTGAGCCCTTCTCATCATATCAAATGATGAGGAAGGCTAGCCTTGTTAGTGATTATTAGATCATCTCCAAAACTAAACACGCACACACATATCACAAGATTTAAAAACAACACGAAAAGTGCTAAACTCTCAGAGGATCATCAGCAGCATTTCAAAGCAGGAAAGAAAAGAGAGAATGGACATGACCACATTCGTGTTAAAGATTGGTATAGCTTTACATTTGTACCAAAACATTGCATGTTGATATAACCTAAAACCAGCGTAAATCCATATGAACCAAAAGCGTACACTCCCGTTTCAACGATAATTTTAGTTGGTTAGCCGTAAGGGCAGGTATATAGTACCAAATTTGAAAGTTCAGACTCGGGGTTAATGTCTTTCTGTACGAATTCGGTTCAGAAATTTAAAATTGCACTCACACATCGCAACATACCATGCACATCCAATAATTTTTTCTATTAAGATGTCTTTAACTCTTTAACTACTTAATTGCAAAACTTTGCTACAAATGAATGAGTCCGTCATCATCATTCTCAGCTCCTGTTATGAAACTGACGGGATAATGTTTCACATTGTTAAGTCATTAACTCATTTTTTATACTCTACGTGTAAAACAATGGAACTTCAATTCCATTGTGTGTATCTACCAAACTGAATAGCTCAAGGATAACAAGCTTGTGGAAATAACGCGTGCTTTACTCGTGCTATTATTGTATATACATTATAGCTTTGATAGCAACCATTTTGACAGGCTTTAGGCTGCATGGTTCTTTCAATAAAAATAGGAAATGATTAATATGCAATAAGTGGCCTATTGTTGAATTTTTCCATACATCCACCTCCTCTTCTGTAGTCTAATCATCATCATCATAAGGGAAAAAAGCGTTTAATCACCTGGTGAAAATAGCCAGGACTGAACATTGGACATATTAATTATGCAAAGGAAAATGCGGGATTCTTCTCGTGTTCTCATCTTTGATGACATGTCAAACTGGATATTATACATGATGAAAATCTTTTGTTCCATAAACTACCAAAGTAATTAACAACTTCATAACCATATATCTCATCTTGTTCTCTCGAGAAGAGCTAACCCCCTCCCTGCATACAAACACGTACTGACAAAAGAGCCCATTTTCACAGATTTATCTTGTGAGCAGATTGTTTAAATGCTTTCGCCAGACCTTTGACTCGTGTAATAATAAATACGTGTACAGTAGTCATTTCAAAGTAATCATCATACATCTCCTCTCAACAAGACAACAATCCATGAGCAGGCTCCCAAATATTAGGTAAGTAACTAGCATACTTATCACCTAAATATGTTTGGCTTAATCATTTATTTACTAGGAAAGTGAGCGAGGAGAGAAAAAGAGTACGTGCTCTTCCGTGCAGCGTTTATTCCTTTTAAAAGTATTACACGCTCTTTAAAATTTTGAGTATGGTTGAAATTTTCTAATATTTTTTCTCAGCTGGACGCTACAGCTCAATAATGCTGTTTCCTCAGCTCGTAATTTAAGTAATTATGATTTTGCATGCAAGGATGCAACTTCACCTGCCTTGGTTATAATAACTGAAGAGGGTAATACACACAACTGGTCTTTATGGGCTCTCATCATCATCATCATCAGCTTCGTTTCTCGGTCTTGCCTTCTAATTGCACAGGTTGGACAAGCTAAATGAGTTGCTTCTTAATTTTTTGCCTTTGCTCATTAAGTATTATATGACCTGTCCAAAATCCTAAATAGCTGGTTAGTTCCTGAGGTTTACTCATACAGTCTTTCTTCTGCTGTCCCAATATCGTATATACTTAAGCTTAAGATTATATTAATTATTAATATGATATTGAGACGATATGAAATAAGGAAAGGATACTTTTCTGACATGCAAAAGCCAATCTTTCATTGCTCATATTATTAATATTACAGTTTCTGTAAAAACTCAAAATAATTCAAGAAAAATACTTCAAAATATAAGTGTTTTTCAAGCTTCGTGTCTCATTTTCTATTCACCTAACATTAAAAACGGTTTAGGCTTTTACCACACATGTCTTACCTGTTTCCACTAGTTTAGTAAGAATTTTAAAAATTGTCGATTCGTAAAGAATTCTATGAAATTATGCCACTTTTAATACATTGCATTACATATACTCGTGTTTTTGTAAATTGCAAATATCAATTATCACTAATACTTCATTTGAATTCAATATTCAAAGGTTGACATATGTTGTACAAAGAATTTCTCCTTAAATTGCAAAGTGTTTTAATGATTTCTCCTTTTCTGTCCAGCCAAACTAATAATGATGATGACTAGCCAGCCTATCCTACAAAACTGTTTTGGAGTGTAATAAAAGTTTGAAACAAGGAGTCGTAACAGCGTACTTATTTAATGGACAAGTTGAAATAGTAAAATGGTCTTGACTGTTTGTGGAAAATGATCCCTAGTCTAAGCAAAAGGTAGCAAGAGTAACAGCTATAAAAAAGCTAAACTTGTTAATCCCAAGCACTTTTACGAGCTTTTCAGGTAAACTCATCATCATTCTTCTTGTATGCGGCATAAAATGCTGTGTGCTCATGACTTTTTTGTCGCTGTGCCACAAGGGATAATAAGTCAACATCCTAATAAGGATGGAAAACGTATGCATACACCTCTCGAAAGATGAAAGAGGCTTCTGAAGATGATGATGCTCCTCTTATCTTAAGTATAACACAATGTTGAACAGTTCTTTTTACACATAAAACTATAGAATCGTTTTAGGGAGGATGATAAACGCAAATGAAACAAGACAACAAGTATGTAATTCTGGTAGTTTTCATATAGATATTAACAAAAATGCTGCACAACGGTCTAAAGAAGGAAATAATCATAATAGTTCACGATTGCAAGATGAACAAGTGGCATAATCTGCCTTTTATTTATCGCATTTGGAATTTTCCATGTTAAATCATCCAATGATGTGACAATTACATAATATTATGCTCATGAAACCAAACCAGGCAGTATAGCCTATTTTCATTTTTAGTCCCAGTGAAAAATAGTAATGTGGACTATTTCGAGCGATCAACCATAGCCAACAAAATTTTTCCGATAGCTCATCTAATCTGGACATGTGTGTATAATAATTCAAGTCAAACGATGAGGTGATTAACAAGTATATTATTACAGCATGAAATTGTCATATCCCAAGAAACTCGTCCCATCCGTCACAATACATTATTACCACAGCTCTCCTCCTTGTCTGCAATAAACGGCCTAACGAACCATGCAATGTCATGTGGTAAACTTCTGCCACAAAGACATTTGTTTGTTGTCGGTCAGTGAAGCTTGTATTGTAGATGTGGAAGAAACAGGGTATTACAAGAGTACCTATCATCCTTGGATCCATATAATAAACGTAACAATAAAACTCTCTTGTTGCAAGTGATTCCAACAACCTAGAAAAAGCTACAGTCAACTTGGCTTTTCGTTTCATACCAAGAATGATGACTTATTTTTGTTCATCAACAACCAAGATAAGATAGTCGCAAAGGGGTGGATGCTGGTGTTGTGTGGTTGGAGGGGACAGTTGCCCTGGTCAATGAACATCGGGTCAAGCTATTGTACTCACCTGTAAATCACTTTTCCTTTGACGAACACATCATAAACAGTTTTGAAAACGTCTTGTGGGTAAGTCAAGTTTGGAATTTTAGATGTTCCCAACAATACGCGGAATATGTTCTCGTCAGTGACTTGTGTTTATGATTGTAATATAATGATGATTATTATGATGCTTTTAGTCAACTCGTTTGTATACATATTTAGGCTTACAATTTTTCGTGGCTCAATTTGAGAAGCGATATATATATGATGACGATGATATGTGGTCCAGTATCTTGACACATGTGGGAAGGAGGAAGAGCCATCAAAAGAAGTATCTTTTTGTGCCCTTTTTTGCTTTGTGACAAGTTTTAAATGAGACGTTTCCCCCTTTAAACGAAGTTAAGTGAGCAGAGTGAATAGAATTTTGACGGTTTTATGTGTGACAGGTGAAGGGCAGTAAAAGTCATTGGGGTTTAGGTCGTGTTTAAGATAAGGCAGCAAACATTGTTACCTTTGGAAAAGGGAAGTTATAAATTTTGTAGCTTTTTTTGTCAAAGATGAGTAATCTGAAATCTGACTTAAATTGATTTAAATGGCTAATTTTAGATACTGAATTAATTGGTTTGATGTTTGAACGAAAATTCGTTACATCCGCCTCCTCGATTAATAAAGGTTCCTGTTATAGTACCCTGGGACATATTACGAGCTTTAACAAGGAAGACCCAAGAGAAAGACTGTTCATGCATTTTTCGCTTTGGAAGATTTTTTGAGGGTAAAAGTATCAGTAGCAAGAAGGTTTGATAGTATAACCGAATTCCCTTTGACGAGGGTGACAAAGAGCGTGGGGAATACTTGAAGCGGTCCCTTTTTCCCAAAGAGATATTTCATAACTCCCATATCGTATTCCAGTAGTATCATCCGATACATCTCCAATACAAATTAAGTTATGCGGTCTGCCACCGTCAATAATTGCTCGTTTTCCCTTCTGTACAACAAGGGAAACAAAAAGATGGGCCGCGGTCACAGTACTTTACTACTACTAGCCACCAAACATTCATAGTGAGTGAGCTCAGTTAACAATATATATCTCTCCTCCTCAGGGGATGCCTCTTCAATAATCCACTACACACGGATTGACAATACAATACAAAAGGGATTATGATGAAAACGGTTGATTTCATTTCGTTTCATCGGCTTAAATAATCATGTAATATGTGTGAGGGCTGAAATCGGAATCACCGTGTTATCCTTTTTTTGCTTTTTGGCTTTTAAATACGAAATGATATCTTTGCCTTGTTAGCTATTCGGCATGCATGAAAAATGTATTCATTTTCTTCAACAGTGGCTTGTCCACGGATCGGCAAGTACCTGGCTGTGTGGCTTTTTTTTGCTGCTGCTGCTGCTCACTCAAATACTCTCACGCATGCTTGCTTGCTTCCAAATAACACCATGTCAATATATATTTCTCTTTCTCAAGTGGCTTTATTCAGCTGTACACTAATATTATTGTTGACACCATCCTCGCAAAGCACAAACACTCAACCCATACCGTCCTAAACCCTACAAAACGTAAATGGCTTTCGATGTTGATGATTAAACCTTGATTTTTGGTGAGAAAACCAAACTGAGGATTTCCTCTTTTACAAAATTCACTAAGCCAAAACCACAACAGATAAGTTGAGACAGGCCGACTTTAAATCAAACAGTAACACAAAAACGGGATTTTATTTATGCGGATGGTCTACCTCATCCATAATGTAGTATCATCATCGACTTGTCATATTGGTATGATATGCTAGATCGTTATCGCTATTTTTGCTTAGCTGTAGATCTCGCGTCATCCAACAGCAAAGGGAAAAGAAATGGGTGGCTATTGATTATACTTACAATCTGTTTACCTTTCGGGTAATACAATTTGGTTTGCGGTTCCCGTATGTACTTGTGTGGTGCTTAGAAGGAGATAATTGGAATGATGGCTTATTAATGCGAGAAGCAAAATTGGAAATATGTGAGGGTGCCGACAATAAGCGTGTGCATTACATTATAACCGTACAAGACTGCTGACGGGAGAAAAATGTAGAATATAGGTGAAAGATAATAGAACTGAAGAGTTATAGCAGCAGAAGTAATTATTAAGTAGAACACAGTTAGATTCCACAAATTCCAAGCATAACTTTTATTCAAAAACCAAAATGAATGGGTGGTTGCGACAAATTAAAACATAAATAATTATGAAATAAGAAGGAAATAATATATATCTTTTCTCATTCACATGAAATTGATATCTAATTAATTTGGTAAAAGAAAAGTTTGTAAAACTCGGAGAAATGTTCATGTGCGAAATTCCGAAAGCTTGCCACAGCGTTCAAGGTCACTTGATGACTTGGGGTGAGAATCATAAAGAAAATTGATTAATTTATTGGAAAAGGAGTGAAATTGGGGCAATGTGAAATTAACTAGTTTTTTGTTTACCTTTCATAAAAGTGGCGAACTTCATCCTTGAACTCCTTTTCGCAATCGTATGTAAATGTGACTCTAGCAATTTTCCCGAAATTCTCCAAATCCATGAGCTTCATTAAATTTTGAAAGCATTTAATCATCAAAGGCACAATCCAATATTTATCGGCAACATAAACAAGAGTACAAATTTGGTCAACGCTTGTCCACTCGAATCGGTTCAAATCCCCCAAATACATGAATTCCAAGAGGTAGAGCATATCATCCAAACTCACATCCTCAACTTCAATGATGTTCGTTTGCAACTCTTTGGTTTCCTTGTCAAACATACCCGCAAATACTTTACTTCTGGCTGACAAGATGAACTTGTGGGCTTTAATGTTTTGATCGCCACAGCGGATTGTGATATCTCCACTGGTCTCCCGACTATTCCAAAGATCCTCCAAGGTTCCTAGCAAACTCGGAAGCTCTTGTCTACTTCGCTTTGATGCTGGTATGTAGAGCTCCCTCTCATTGTCTGTGGGGGCTGCTGCTACCAATAATTCCTGGTAAATATTAAGTCGGAGGCGAAAACGGAGACTTCCATCTCGAATATATTCATCCCGTTTGGCTTGCAGTTCCGTTTTGGTGCCCAAAGAAATCGAGGAAGACATTCCTGGCAGGAAATGACGAAGCTCAGCATCATCTAAGAAGAATCGCTCTTATTTATTCACTAGGCAATTGAAGTTTCTACTAAATAATACGTTCATACAAATGCATCCCGTCGTATAAAGCGCTTGACCATCTTCGTCAATTATTTCAAAGGAAAATTTTGTCCAAATAGGTACGGCATCCGGAATATAGCATTTCATGCAAACTAAAGTAATTTGCAATTCTTGGTCAGTCTGATTGTTTTGAGATTGCTTCATCCCCAATTGTAACTTCCTAGAGTTATTGTCATATTTAAGTTAGTATTAAAATTGTGGAAGGGAATTTCAACGTTATTACGTTACCATTCTGCTGGCTTCTGAACTTCCTGTCCCCTAATAAAAACTCCTGAATCGAGCAGCCGGTGAAAATCAAAGATTGATGAACTGGTATCTCGACTTGGTTCCCTTATCGGATCTAGAATCCGCTCGTTGGGTACTACGGCGGCAGGAAATGTGCTTTCTTTCAGTTCCCAAATGTACACTGAATGTTCGCATACCCCCTTTTCATGTGCGTTAGTTTTATATTAATATAAAGGGTAAAGATGAAGATTTTGGCGACAGAAATATAGAAGGGTCCCCCCTTCTCTACTGTCACCAAAATCTTCATGTCCACCAATATCGAGGGACAATTCTAGGTAAAAAAAATTAGGTATCAATAAATATTATTTACTTCAGAAATCTGAGGCTGGGCAAGGACTGCTAGATTAGAAGTAGATGGCTGCGGTGACATTACTACTGCTGGATTATTTCTGCTTTGTCCTTCCATTTGTGCCCGAACTGGCCCTGTGACTGGTAGTCCCCGATTGAAATCCATTTTATGATTCAAAACCGTTTCTTCAAGGACGATATGCTGAACAAATATTGGAAGATTATTTGAAAGAAAAAAATTTATTATTTCAGCTCCATTATTACAGAAAAATGAATTCGAGGCAAGAAAATTTAACGAATCAGGGCTCTATCGGATCTTCATGCTCTTGTGTATTCCTTGACAACCCCATAACGGCAGAGATGATTGGAGTGTTTTATTAAAAGTAAACACCAAACGCTATTGATTAGGATGTCAATTCACCCTGCAGGGTTATCCGTGTCCTATTGTTACACAATTCCTCCAGGAGAAATAGTATGTGTGTACTTTTGAGAGTTAAAAAGTGCCAAGGTAGATCATACGCCAGTTATCTCAATTGTTTTCTTGAGTTTAGTCTAACCTATCATTCATTATCATCATTCATCATCATACCATTTTTAACAAGGCTAACAAGACAAGCATCACCAAAAACATATATGCATGTAGCGTATGATATTAGAATTCCAGCTGGAATCAGGAATAACCTGCTGGAAAACTAAAGTATCATAAAGATCGTGCGCCTTGATTAAACGACTCGATTATGGACACCACGAAGCGTCACTCTTCTTGAAAAGGATGATATTGATGAGCTATTTGACCTTGTTGATCCCACTCAATTCTCTCCTTTCTCGCTCCCTCTCAATAATTTTCTCTCCCGTGATCCACTTCTTCCACTTGTGTTGCATGCTTCATACTGTGCACAATTACAATGGCCAATATTGCCCTAATCATCCTCGTGATGATCAGCATCATCAACAGCACACCAACTTGATAATCTGTGAGAATGGTATTGTTTCCCAAGTGTCAAAACACGGAATGAGTGAGACCCCTACGGAGAAGAAATTCCTTTACTTTTTTTTGTCATCATCATACATAATACATCTCACTCACTAACTTTGCTATCAGGACTAACTGCAGTCAGACCAAATTTCTTATGAATTTATAAGGGTCACGCGCAGCTTCTTTCTCCCTATGATAATGGCATAGGAGGTGGAAAGGAAATGTAGATTTTGATTGAAAAGCTATGGTGTATCGATACTTGGAAGTGATTTAAGGAAGTCCATGGGATCATTTGGTTTCATGGGGGAAAGGAATAGGATAACAGCTCAATAACCAAAAATAAATAAGATGCTGAACGGTGCACTACCTGTAGAGCCGTACAATATTCTTCCTAGTAGCCTCTTGCCGAGCGAGGTTCGTGTAAAAAACAAATGTGAAACAACGGGGGACTCCTTATTTAACAGGCACACGTTTTTTTAGATGAATGTGTGCCCCTGGAGGAAATGGGGATGCTGTGCCGAACCGAACCAAGTGCAGCTTCTTTAGAAGCACGCTAAACTGTTGAAAACAGTGCTTAATCAGTCAAAAGAGAAAGAATGTAGTGCCATAAGATTTGAGATGGGGATGTAAAAATTCCTAAATATATTTACTATGACAGACAGCTCAAGCTCGGCAATATCTCACATGAATATAATGTCTTTGTCCCTCCAACTCATCGTCAATCTTTATGATACGATGCGATATGCAGCAATGTTTCTCACTCATTATTATGCAATCCACTTGGGATCCATCGTTTATAAATTATTACACCAAACCTTGGCTCTAATGTGTAAAACACGGTGCTAGTAGAGAAATGTGTTGTTGGCTTCTTCTTCAAGAAGAAGGACCGACAGCTTGTCTGGTCCACATCCTTACTTTCCTGTTTTGTTCGAGGTAGCACGTTATTATCACATACGCAACCATTCTCTTTCCTCCAACCAAGATGCTTTTTTAAACTTTTTCATAAAAAAACGTCGCTCCCAGCGGAGGAAACAATATTTATGTACATATCATCAAGTTAAGTAAATACCATGGGACAACATAAGGAAAAACAGTCAGAACGTTGTTACAAAAGAAGAGAGATTAAATTACATTATCTTTCACACTTTTCAAAAGGTAGTCAACAGCTTGAGCTTCCTACTAGAAAAAGGAAGTTTTTATGTCAAACTCTTATTAATTCCATGCATATCTGCCTCATTTCCTCTTTTGTGCTCAGAAAAGAATACATTCGTTTTCGTGGAGAAGAAATACGAAAGGTATTGTCGTCGTGAACAAGTGAAGAAGGGTTTGGCCTCATGCAGACGGAATGGTTAATGGAGGAAGACCTCCAATTATTAACAAGCTCACACTTGCATTTAAAAATGTTGATTAGATGAAAGAGAATCTTCACTAGCACATGACTCTCCTACATAATGATTATGTAACAATGAATAAGGATGAATTTTTGTGAATGAACTTGGAGCAGCAGAGAGCGTATATCTTGAGACATCTTTTGAGATCCAAAACTACAGTCAGCCTTAAAAATTCTCAACATTATTTAACTATTTTATTCATCTCTCACACCGTATTTGGCATAGCGAAAGGAATGGAGACGAAATCACAACTTAATGTCTATGGTGAAGGCGTAGTAAATATCACTCTGCTTGTTTTCTCATTTCACACCGCCTGTCCACAAATTTCAATCAACGTGAAAAAATGGTCAATTAGCTGTTCCTCGTGTGTATAAAGCTAAGCGGAGAGAGAGAGAGATAGAGTTGAGAACGGATCCTTATCTAGGGAAATGAAGGACAACCAACCTTTTTTTTGGAAGATAAAGTACATGTAGTGTGCTCAAGTTGAGAGAGCATTCAGAGATTCATTTTTGATATCATCTTCATCAAGTCTTTATTAGCTGCATTTTGTAAGCAAAGTTGACATTATTTTCTTTCAGTAGTGCCAACCAACACCACATTCATAAATGGTAAAGAATGCACTAACAAAGAGAGAGATCAGCGAGTAGATCAAAGCAGGAGATTTTTTCCTTAGTGTCTGACGATTGTTATGTTTATGTTCTCGAGACGAGGAGGAAGAAGAGGATGGTTGGACATGTTGATAGTTTATATATCTTTTCTTTTCACAGGACTCAACATATCGGGCAATTTTTATATCCGCGTACTACAATCAGATCATATCTCGAGTGAGAGTAATAAAGTGTATAATTTAGGCAGAGACAAGGTGAAGCTTGAAAAGTACCTGTCGAGCCTACCCTTCTTTATTATATACATACAATGTGGGCTGTTTAGCCTGCTCCTCATTTCTGCTCCCTTACTTCCTTCCACACTACTAAAGACCCATATCATTTTAATGTCAAAGTCAAGGAGAAAATCCTTACGTAATCAAATCAACATCATGATCTGTGTGCATCCACATAATAATATATGTATAATGCATGTATTTGTATAAAAAGCAACTTTTTTTCATTCTTTTTTTGTAAGTAACACTAATAGAGTTATCATTATTACTGTTTATATTCATGAAAAAATGGCGTAGACATCTCAGTAGGACTTCTTAGTAGTTGGCCACTTAATTGCGTGGATTTTGTCGGCCGGAATGAAGAAGAAGAAGAAGCCACAAGATGATGATGATTATGAAACCTACAGAATACATAGTTACTTGTATCATGTCTCAAAAGAGAGATGTTATGCAGCTTGTAGCCCTCTTAACAATTTTATCAATCTCTCTCATGATCCTCATTTGGTATTCACATTGAATACATTTTTTACGCAAAAAGACTCATGCTGTGGAGATGGTGCTGTTGGGTATATGGATGCGGTTGGAAATAAGGGGAATTGTAATCAGAAGAGAAACGATATTAGTTACTGCGTACCATTTTCTACACTCTGTCTTCTAGCTCATCACTATCATATACACACACCTCACATTTATGAAATGGTCACTTTTCTAAACGTCTCACTTAACTCACTTTTTTAGCTCATAACATATTATAACACAATAAAGGAGCAGGATCGAGGTTGAGAAAAGTGAGAGAAAAAGACGAAGATGAGAAGAAGAGAGAAGTGAGCAAAAAAAAACTTTGGTAAGTGCTTTTTAGGGGACTCATATGGACACGAAGGCTTCTTTTTCGGACTCCCGTAGTGCTGAACCGGATTCCTAGAGATGGAAAATGGAAATATGAAGTGATGCGATGCGCTTAGCGCTTCGTAATGTAATGCTGCTGCTGTGTGTGTTGACTCTCGGGAGGGAAGACAAGACCACAAAATGGACAGTTGTATAATCATCATCATCATCATCTTATGATAAATACAATAGCTTGTAATCACGAGAATATCACAGACAAATATTAATATTGTAGTTGAGTTATACACTCCATTTCAGTCTTGTTTGAAGAGAGAGAGAAAGACATAATCCTCATTACTGGTGCGTCTTCCTTTGTCTGAATGAGAGTTGGTGAAGAGCTTAACACTTTTGCTTTTTGATTACTATGTTGCTCATGGAATATGACGTTCTTTTTTTACATGGCCATCATCGGTTCATGTATGAAATATTATCATTATCATTATATAAATTGTTTTGTACGTTGTATGTTATTTTGATTAAATGTACATAGTTGTCTTGAGCATCACACATTTGTTGGAGGCCTCCTGAGGGGAAGGAAAGTTGCTGGAGATCAGAATAATTATTATTTCACTGTCCCGTGTAGTAAAAACTAACACTCAATAATTGGTTTGACTTTGATGCCAAAAAATGTGCTGTCCCAAAATAAATTTTAAAAAATTAAAACGGAGCGTGAAAAGGAAAATTGTCCTATTGTAACGCTTCTAATCAATCAAAAAATACAAGCTTATTGAGGAAGTTGACAACTGGTTGTTTTATACGGTTGCGGTATTTAAAAATGTAGCTTCTAAGAATTGTCCTTAAATCTGTTGGCGACCACGCTACAACTGCCACAAAGCCGTATTTATGTAATAACGGCGTTGTTTAAAAGTGTCATTTTGTCTTATACAGTTTGTATAAAAAGGCAATTAAAAGTAAACTGTGGGTATTTCTTTCACATTTCTAATTGGTTGTAAACTAGCAGGGTAGCTCTGTGAACTCCGAGAAAGCCCGAAACGGAAGTCATTTTTGTCCTTTATCACATAATTTTGCGTACTTTTATGAATAGTCGTAACTAAACAATGTCGCAATATGAGACATCATGAAACTTTAAAAAAAGGTTTTGTCGCTTTATCTTTAACAAGCTTAAGTTGCCGCGAATACCAATAATAAGCAAACGGAAGGACTTACCGCTGTTCGTTTTACGTGGCCGAAATTCATGGGTATTTCCGTCCTCAAATCGTATATGTCTCGAATAGGAAATGAGATCGGCAGGTGGCAGGTGACTTTTTTGCCAATTCGTGGTAGTTAGTTTGCAGCACATGAGGCAAACAATTTTAATTAAATGCGGTGCTCATTGTGACTTTTGTATGCACGATAGTCTTTCTCCAGCCGCGTCTCATTGCAACTGTACTATTTACTATACATTCATTCCAATTTTTATACAACTTTCCTATTTTCTATCCCTTTTTCCTATTCAACTGTTTTTATCTCAGATCTTTATAGCACAGGGACAAAAAGGGTAATATGCAATCTGTATCAGTTAACAAGTTTGTATAATAGGTATCCACTATATCCTTTCAACCATCTGACCTCCTATAAAAATATTCATTCTATTGTGCTTTTAAACAATGGCTTCAATAAAAAATGATATAATAATCCCAATGCCGGCTTAATTTCATGAGAGATAGTCATATAAAAATAATTTGAAATCAATCTTTCCATCACACACCTAATTAATTCTTTTATTTGTACATTTTTACTAACCATAAAAACATTCAATTACTCGTGTTGTACCTAAAAATTGTAAAATGTAAAAAAGGAAGATGTATAAACGCACACACGACACATTCATTCAAAATGAGACTACTTTGCTTGTTAAAGGAGCATTTGTTGAAGAGTTTTGTTTTTGTCGGATCTTTATCATGGACAAGAAAAGCGCATGTTTTAGTACTTGTTGTTCCTTCTCCACAACTACAACTCGATTGATTATTGACTCTTGTTTGATTGGTTGATTGAGGGTAGCCCAGTTGGTCGTCGGGAGTGTGAATAAGAGAATGTGAAGCAGCCAAAACAGAAGCAATACATGTGGGCTTTTTAACCATCTCCACCACTACCTTGTTCCCTCATCTCTCCTTATCAAATTCTTTTTCTCCCTCTTAAATATTTTACAACAATCCAAACTGGTTCTGACATTATTGCGACAATGAAAACGGTGTGTGAGAAGAGGGGAGCGGAGCGGAGCAATAGATACCACTGTGATGTTTGACTTTTAAGCGAGAGAGGAGACGAGTAATGAATGAATTTTTATCTTAAATTTGTTGTTACACAGTACGGCTGAGTGAAACTGACAACGTGTGGGTTAGAATGTTAGAAGCACTCTATCCTCGCATAAAAACACAAGTAATTTCCCGACTCCCTGGTGCGATCTGGAACGATTTAATTGCTAATTATAATATGCTCCTGTGCTCCTCTTTGACTGTGGAGCTGGCCATATAAAATAATATCTTTTGATTTGCGATTTAGCAGATTAAACCTTAAACCCTGAGAAAACAACACGAAAAAATAAAACATGGGCAATTTATGTTTGTGTATTGTTGCGCTTTACTAGTGTATTACAGTTTATTATCAGGAAATTACAGTCATCTCACAACTTTAATGAATCATAACTTTTTTTCTCCGACTTCATTTCAGAGTAAATTAGTACATTAAAAAAGCATGTTGTTTCTAATAAACTTGTACGTCTCCTTTCAAAGGAAAAGTCAGTAAACTCGCCTGCGTCAATTCTACTCTTTTTTGTCATTTTTTCCAAGTTTATTAACAAAATGATTTTCAGCCGAGATAAAAATAGGAATGGTCGTAAACGGGAATATCATATAATATATATCACTGTGAAAGCACGGGTTGTTGTATGAATAGAACAGGTTAGACTATTTGTCATTTATCCACACATTTTGTTGTGGAAGTAGTCGCAACAAATAACCGTCATTCGGTTTATGGCCCTCACTCGACTCGACACGACATTGCACAACAATGAATGAGTTTATTGTTTATAAAGACTGTAGATGTGAGTTTTCACAAAACTAATGAATAACGATACAATGAAGGTATGAAAACAAGGGTAAATTGAGCAGTGTGTACAAAATGCTATAAGTATATACATACTATTACGGTTCTAGACTACAATTATTATATTCTTATCAGAATGCAAACGACAAAAGGTTAGTTAAACTTTACAGCATGCAAACGACAATGTAATTGGTATAAACTCTGCTAATTAAGAGACTAAACGGGATTGTGTTTCACTGCTACGTAATATGTGGATTTATACGTACATTCTGCTAGTTTCAACGGGTTTTAAAATACTGAGCAATCACTGCTAATGTAAATGAAGACTTTACAGCATTCGTACATTAGCTCGACTAACCAACTGTGGTGGTGACATTACATTGACCTAGCCGTCATATAAAGATGATTGATAAGGTGAAAATAGTATTGAATAAAAAATAATTATTGAGCTCTGAAGACGCTCCAAGCAAGGCTGCATGGTTATCATCACCACCACACAAGATATCAATCTCGGTATCATTCATTAACCTCACCAAAATATTAATTTTACATGATCCAGTTCACGCACAAGCCCAACCCAAAGTCAGTCAGTTAGTTAGTCATTTCTTGGTTTTGATAAGCTGAGCAATCAAAGCGCTCGATTCATTCTAAATTGCTCAAAATCACTCACATTAAAACTTAATTGTAATGGTTTTCCTCACAGGTCACTTGCCGTTAACCCCTTTTAAGAAATCATAATAACAGACATCTCATTTTATACCATGAATAGATAAAGAAACAAGCACAAGAACACTTAAATAGCAGCATACTTAATACATACTACCGTATGCTTGTCACCTTCACTTCATGTCCACCACTTTATTTCCCAAATTACACAATTTGTTATAATTTTTTCTACCCAATAACACTCAAACTTAAATATGTGTATACAGAGAAGAAGTCAACCGTGACCTTTTCCGTCACATTAGACCCTACTTCGTTCGTATATACTTGTATTTAGCAATAAATAATTAATTTAATTGCTTTTTAAAACATGCACTTAATCATCGTATTAATTTTGTGAGCGTGATTGAATTTCCATGTTTTCTCTCAATCAATATTCTCCTAATCAGCTTAAATGATGATGCTTGTTACTGTTACATTTAGTTATTACTCGATTTAATTCTTGACTTCTCTCAGCAACTTTTCTGGCTGTCACGTGGACTTTGAGATTATCATTCATTATCATAAACTCCAAGAATCGCATAATCATACCATCCTCTTTTGAAAAGCGGATGTATAAATTATAGTGAGACGGAGACGAGTCATAAATCACTCATGGAATCAAAAATGTTTCATCATGTCTAAATTTAGATAGGGAAATGTGTGGCTTTCCTCAATTTAACGACGAATTAGGGGAAATGAATGATGTCACACAAGAGAAATGATAATACGAATCTGGCCACTTTTGACCTGAAACAAGTTGGAAGAAAACCAGACGAACGTAAGCAAAATAGTAAAAAATATGGGATTATTTAATGCCTTTAATCAATCAATTATCATACTTATTTATATAATCGAAGGAGGTTAAAGAATTTCCTCTAAACTGGATAAAAGCGAGTACAGCAATTACATCGCCGATTAGATCATGCAGACACTTGCGTCTGATTACATTTAAAATTGGACAGGAAAATAATTAGATGATGTTTCCCCAAGAACTCATTTCTATAATAAATTTATGCAGACAAACTGTACAAAAACAACACTCACAACTGATTCCTCTTCTAGTCATGTCACGCAATCTAGTTTTCTTAAACAGATAATTGTTGACCTGCGTTGGCACAAGTCTCTGGAAGAATGAGCAAACACTTTTTTCATCCGCAATGTGTTTACAACAGCAGACTCCAGCACACAACGACTGCTTCCAAAGTGGATGTTTGATGTTGAGAAATGAGTCGTTTCCTACTCAAATTATTTTCAAATTATTCATTTTCCCTTTTAAAACTCGTTGAGAAAGACGGGAGCCAAAGCCAAGCTGTTTTAAATGCGTTTATTTCGTCCATTTTGTATTTATTTTGCTTGCTTTCTCTTGCATGCTATGCACTCAGGTGGTCATGTGTAATTTTCATGTAATGACTCTAGTTTCTCAGAGATAAAAATTATTTTCTCTTTTCTGCAAGCATGAAAGCTGTCGTCTGGTGAGCTGAGTAAATACATGTAAATAATGGCTGAAAAAAATGTGCGCATGTAGTCTAGTTTGCCTTCACTACATTTGATTTGGATGAAAAGGACTGAGTTCGTGTTGTGAGAAGAAAAAAGGCTAATGATTGTTATCAGACAATTGATCCTATTTAAGAACAATTTTTCAATTGCTACTTGCTTACACTCGAGAAAAGAGACTGACGTTTGACAGCTAAAATATGCAACAATTGAGAAAACTATGCAATTACTATGAAATGTAAACTGCAATCTAAAATAATTGTTCTTGTCATGATGAGCCATACTTTTCTTATCGAGATAATCTCCGTATGACTGCGTGTCATTCCACTGTAAGTCTAGTTACCTATCAAAAATTTGAAGAAAATTATAACTTCACGTTTTGTGAATAAGTTTCAAGAGCAGCTTTAAAATATGCTATACCTTTATGAAGTTTAATACATGTAATAGCACCAAAACACAGTGTTTAGACAAAATAGGCCCACATTAGAAACAATTCTACGGGATTGTTATATAAATTATTATACAACCTGGCTTATCATCATGCATCTTGAGATGAACAAAACCCCAGTTGAAATGTGTGTTTGA
Source organism: Orchesella cincta (assembly GCA_001718145.1). Taxonomy (NCBI): domain Eukaryota; kingdom Metazoa; phylum Arthropoda; class Collembola; order Entomobryomorpha; family Orchesellidae; genus Orchesella; species Orchesella cincta. The sequence goes on from LJIJ01000011.1 coordinate 177,483, forward strand.
TGATCGGATTTAGGAGAATTTGAACATTTATTCAAGCCCAGTTGCAGTTTTCAGATGGATACAAGAGGCCTGACCACCACCCAAATTATTGCCTCACTCCACAATATCTATTCTTGTCAACTTGCCAGAAAGGGTCAGAAAATTGCCATTTCCAACATTCAATTTGAGGAGCGTAATACATCATCTGCATTTCATGCAACACATGCAAACATCATCATCTTCAGAAAGGTAAAGTGATCGAAATGAAATGATATTTGCCATGCCACACATCTTCAAATTCTTCCAATATGTAGCAGCTGAACGTGAATATCTAGTTATGCATATTAAACTGCCCGTATTTACTGCTTTAGCCCAAAATGTGTTTCAGGCCACCTTACCTATATCATCACAAGTACATTATTATCTGTATTAAGTACATATGATGTGTACATAATGGTGGCTTCGGTTTGCCTGTATACTTGTCTGTTCGTAATTAATCAAAAAAGCTGGGTCCATATGCATACTCTGTACGGAGCATTATTAGAGCTATAATGCCACTCGCCTGTTGGCTACATCTTCTTTTCGTTGTAAAGAGGCTGATTGCATATTCCATCGAAATCAGGTTTATATTCATCAACATCTTTTACAATTCCTCGCCTTTACAAATTCGCCAAATTACTGAGCAATTAATTAAAATTCAATATCATACTTTACGATTTTAGTCATTAAAACATTTTTGCAGCAGAACAACAAAAAAAGTATATGACAGTGATGAGCTTGCTGAATAAGGCAAAGCATCATTCAGCCAGCCACTCTGGCAAACTAAAGGTTATAGTTTTTTCATTTATTATAATGATGACGATGGTGATGTTGATAATGACGGCGATGAGCATTAATGTTACACTACATTTACATATTTGCACTTTTTACATGCGTCCAATTGCTGAATGAACAAATCTGTGTAGACTGGATTTTCAGTGCTTATCCGACAGAGAGTGAGACGATGTTTGTGTGAGCCCTCAAGGGCTTATTTATGCTGTCATAAGAAGCAACGCTTGAAACAAAGAGGCATAATAATAAGGAGCAGTAATGAATAGCCATTAATATAATTTAAATGGCCCCCATTACTACAACTCGGTGGATTCATATTCATACAAAAAGCTATGATTATAACATGGACATAATTTTGTTCATAGATCAGTATCTCATGATGCCTCCTTCATTAGATGTTATATCATATCTCATCCTTCTAGCCGAAACCATCCTCGTCCCATCGATTTCAAATGGTTAATGTGCAAACGAGCGCACTTTATAAGAAACTGCATGATTGTTGCTTTCGAAAGTCTTGAACGATAGCTCAGAAAAGGAAGGTGGATACGAGAGAGGAGGAATAATAATAATTACGCGAAATATTAATGTAATGTGCACTAAAGTTTTAAACTTGTTCAGCCTAATAATTGCCCCTGTTAATTTTTATTTCCCTCCCCATAGCCCTCTCCTTTTTTAAGGATAATTGCTAGCTGCAAAAGAGTTAAATGAATGAGCAAAAGGGAGCACAATGTTCATTGGGATTATTCATCATTGCGCGAAGCTGGTCTGAATTATTAAATTAGCGCATTGGCTTTCGTATCCACACAATTTCAGAATGGGAAGGTGGTGGATCATGTAAAGCTGTAATGAATAGTTTGACAACAAGTTTTTCCACTGAAAGAAAATAAAAGGACTTGCTTAAGAAAGAGAGTTGCCTCGTCCGTCCAATTTTCATTCTCCTCCAGAAGGAGCTAAGCAGCAGATGTGATGATCATAAGGCTGATGCAGATGAAGGAAACAGGGATGAATGAAGAAAAACTTGATTATTGTGTAGAACATGCAAAATGTAATGGTAGTTGTATTATTATGGCTGTTATTATTGTTATTATCATTCATTGGCCAACAGCGCAATTATTACATTACAAGAGAGAGTGGAAATCTTGTTTTCCAGATCATGAGCAAACGTTTGAAGCTTTTGCATGATGCTCCCTATCAGTGGACAATATCTACACAGCCATGTGTCCAGAATAATATATATTTGTAAGCTGCAGAGTGTAATGTGCATGCGTGTGGATTTGTGTGGATAAGAGATGAAGATCATTAAAGAGCATGGAAAATGCCTCATAACCCCATTAAAGGAACATAAATTTTCAAATGATTCTTCATCTCACCCCGTCCGTTCCGTCTAAACAAAACTAGCTATCTGTTTTGCATTCTTTCTCTACACGTTATTCAGCAAAACTTGTCTTTTGTACTACATGATCTGGTATCTCTCGCATATTAATCGAGGTTCATCATGTCATTTAAAAACTACTACATATATAAACCAAGAGCTGAGTATTATAGTAACATGCGGTTATGTAGATATAATATTTCAGCAAAGCTGACAACCCAACAAAACATCGTGTAGGCAAGTCAAAAGTCCAAAGACGTTCTTTAGTTTCATGTAGAAAAGGATATCTCTATAAATTTTTATATAACAGAATATGTAGATGAGAAAAGAGCAACTTGTTTACTGGCAAAAAAAAAAGTTTTAAGCATTCGCTCATCGTCATACCTCATCTGAGCTCAATTACATTAGATTAATTTACGTACATTTACATTTCATTACTCATTACATGCCAACCTGCCAACAAAGAACATTGGCCGTAGGTCGTTTCCTATGGAGCTCTCTGCCTGGTTTGCTGACTTGTTGAACACTTTTTCCTTCTCATCTTCGTCGTCTCCCATTTCTTTTAACATGATTCCATGCAAATCAATGTGAAAACTGGTAATCGCTCCTATTAAAGCCTTGCTTTTGCATCAAATGATTAAATTTGCCTGCCTATCAAATCAATTCCAAAATATCGTGTGGTAATCTTCGTCACAATTGCTCGTCATACCCTCAGCTCATCAGCGTGATCAAAAAGCTTAGCACACACAAGACAAGACAACTCATCCATCTGTCCAAATGAATTACCCGATAGAAGTCATGAATATGTAAATCACACTCATACATCCATCCAATCTATACAATTCACCACAAAAGCACAAATTTCTTCCCCTTTTGGCAACAAAAATTCTTTTCCACCCTTATCGACGATAGCTTCTTCATTGCTGGTTCACCAACTCCGAGGCGTGATATGTCAGTGCCATTGTCAATGTCAATCCCTTTATCCCACTCTTCCCCTCTCCTTACCAATCATTCATTCACAATAAAAGTGTACTACACTGCTGATTAAACTTTTTACACCATTCATGGGGTTTCTCTTATTATTATTAGATATACTCTTCGCATATGTAACCACGAAAAGGCCGATCCCACTTACTTACAAAGCTTTATTATTGCTCCCAAAGGGGAAACATATTCTTTTAGCATCAGTTGTTGTAAATGTGTTGTTCATCTACAATATTTTACTCGAAAATTGGCAAAAAAAACCAATGCATTTCAATGCAAATATAATACCAAACACAGTACCACACTCATTTGAGAGGTCTAAACAAATTGTCCTGGGTGAAACTGAATAATCGGTCATTTGGTTCGGTAATACAGAAAATGTACTTCACAGTTCAACCCAACCAGTAACAAGACCAAACAAATATTTTCATCAGGGCGAATAGAGGAACAGGCGAGAGAAGAGCACAACGGATGTCAGATGTAATGGGAATAAAGTGTGGAATCCCATGATGATCTTGGCATGGATGGGTTATATGCGCTATAGAGCTCTTGCCCATAATGATAATAAAAATGTAGACAGAAAGGCATGTTATACAAGTTGAAGTACACATACACGTTTAAAATTACAAACTGACGCATAACAACACACACACACACATAAAATGATAATACAAAGTGAATGAATAATGCTCTCAATGAAGTATTTATGACTTGAGGGGAGGATATGCATATTATACTCTCTCCTTCTTTCCTACCACTTTGTCCGTTCTAGTATTTATACTAAAAGTTTGTATGGCTTATATTTATACACATATGCACACCTTTTACAATAGAAACCTTGTCGTCATTCAACAAGACATTGTTTATTTGCTGTTTTTTGTTTTCCTTTTGTACTCTTATTACCTGCTTAATTCCGTGGAGGGAGGTTTGCATATATGATGAAGTTGGATTTCTTGCGCTTGCTGCTACCGAAAACTGGACAATGAAAATGTGTAGTGCAGTGTACGCATATCATTAACAATTTTTCAGAGAAATAATAATAATAGCAAGTGAAACGATTGTAAGTAACAACAACGAGAAAGGAGTTGTCCAGCTAAGAAGAAAATATAGTTGATTCACCAAAGGATTGTCTAATGATTCAGATGCAGCTTTCACTCCAAATCTTGTTTGCCATGAAATTTTTGTGAATGAATATGATGAGCAAAGGAGAAGAATGGATTGGAGATTTGGACAAAGCAAGCAAATGCAAAGACATAGAGAGATAACGTTTATCGTTTCCACAACTATTCATGCACTCATTGCAACTGACTTGCTGCTTGCTTCTCTCCATCATAATAATGACGATGCTGCTGCTGCTGACCACTCGCTGTTTATCATAACTATTTATTACCATACATCTAAATTATTATTTTTCTCCAGACTAGTGCACTTTTACAAGATTACCATCAATGTTTCTCCTCTTCCTGAAAAGTACACAAATAGGATGGTTTTGTTCTCTCACTGAAGAGTAGAAGATTGTTACTCACGCACTGCTTTTTATCTCTTTGGTTTTCTCTCTCAACCTAATTTACACACCGTGTGATGTGAGATTATCATTGCAATTGGCAGTGGTATATATACAGCGTAGCTGGAAGGCATTCATTTTCTGATGTCCAGCAGATTAGCCCCAACGATGAAATATAAGCCAACCTCCTGCCAAAAGAATACGTTGTTTTTTTAGTTTGACCTTTTGCTTCAATTCTGTTTCTCATGAATATAAAAGATGCTCACGTTACGCCGGACACTGCAATGTAATGGTCATGCATGTGTTTTTATCGGTTGAATCATCATGTGTAAAATATATCGTATCTTTCCAATGGTTTATTTATTACAATGAGCTCTTGAAAAGTTGCTTGTTGTCTTATAAAATAATAATTTTACAAGGAATAATAATAATGGGAGCACACTCATTATATAATAACCGTACACGTACACACCTTTTCTAATAGGCACTTCACAAATTTTCCTTCTGATTTTCTCTCTTAACCCCGCTCGTTGTGTAACCGAATATGATGGATCTGAGGATGCTGTATATTTATATTTTCTCTGAAAGGTCATTTAATGTTTAACGCCCAAAGAATATCATTAAATATTCAACATGTCTACTAGTTATGATTACTAGACTCTTTGATAAACGCGGAGTGTGTAATTTTCTCCAAAAATATACGCTTTCATGGCATGACTTGTAAAAATTCCTAATTTGACTTGGCTACTTTAACGTACGTAAAAAGCTGTGTGCATAATACTAATACATACCTGTGTATTTATCATGACCATTTTTTAGCGTCAGAAGACAAAAGTCCGTCAAACTTCCTTTTTTGGGCGTGAAAAACAAGTAGGAAAAAGGAGTCTCAAGAATTTTGATGATGTGAATAAAACATGCAAACACAATTTTTGATACCATGTATCATCCTCATCTTCATATCAGGCAGGCCGATAAAAAGTTATTATTTACTTGTTTGCTGCTGTGTATATCTAAACGTTAGCTAACAAGTGGGTAATGAATGTAATGATCAATTACTTCAAGCTTCTGCATCTGGACTTGAACTTGGGTACAAATGGCATCACAAGAAACTTGTCTTGACATCATCGACATGCTTACTTACTATAGATAAGGGTAGTTGAACATATTGAAAATGTTTAAACCTACTGTCTTCATCATATCTGCTTTTATCAGGAATTCAATTGCATAAATAATAACTGTTCAATTTAATAATGTTTAATTAGTCGTATACATCAGTTAATTGTTGATAATGCTCATGATATTCAAGGTCATTGCTTCAGTTTAATTAAGCAATGTAGACTTAGCAGGCGATGTGACAATTGGCGACGGAATGAACAACCTCAACAACAGGTTTACTGCTTTTTATGCATTCATACAACAACTCGGCACGTCTTTATGATGAGCACTCAAACAGAATACGATGTTAACAAATTAGATTCAAGCAACACAAAATATCATGCTCATCATCGACATTATTATCGCTAATTCTTTTTCCTACGGTTATTGTCGTAGAGTTAATGGCCAGTGTTTGCGACTGCCGTTTGCTGCCGATGCACACAGTTTGTTTCCGTAGCTGACTGACAACGAGATGTATTGTTCGATTGTGATACAGACGACAATAGAATTACTACATGGATTGTTGTTGTCTTTGTCGTGTCGCCGTCTCGCAATTTGATCGTGCAACTACCACTGTAATTCTTCTCATAACCAGCATTCCTCCTAAACGGGTGTAAAATGGCTGCTGATGATTAAGATATAGCCGGTAAAATGGCAACAAATGGAAGTGTAAACTAACAATCGAGGATGGATGTGACTCTTAGAATGCAAACCTTTTATCATAATTGATCTTTTCATCTAAAAGGAAAGGATCACAATGAGCATTCCAAAAATGTTTCATTTTCAATTAATTTTTCACTATTGTAAACTGTGACTGTAATTATCATTTTTATTTAAACCCAAGCCAAAATTAGATAGAGTTAATTCAGCATATTTTTTAAAGAACATGATGATTTATCTCAATTGACAATGCCTTGAATGCCTCATGGACAAGTAACATTGAAGGAGCAAGTTTTACCTGAAAGAACGGGGGACTCATTAATTCATCAAGTTGATCAAAGTTGTCTTTGCCCGTTTGCCCCGTGACTTTTTTTTGTGTAGAGGTAACAGGTGGATGCATATTATACTGCATGCCTAGCTCTCCTAAATAGCCTTGTTGACATCAATTATAGGATTTGTAAAATTGTAAATGAGTGCCTACGTCGTATTGAGCGGGATCGAGATAAGAGAACGAAGACAAACATATTGTCATTATGCAACCAAAGATTGCACAAGATCTGAACATTTACACGTTTTTTACCTGTCATCCTCTCGCATCCCATCTAATTTAATAAAGGAGAAATGGGATGGCAAAGCAATTCATTATTTCCTTTTGGGCATCATCCTGCTCACTTTAAGGAATGTGGTTCTCATGATCAAGTTCAAAGTAGTGCTGATGCTGCTGCTGAAGGTATTGCCAAAAAAATGAAAAGCGCATACAGCTTGTTAAATGAAGTTACAGACATCCATTTGATTAGATACTAAACTTAAAAAGAAAAACTGGAACATTGAAAACGTTTGTGAATTGATTGAAGATACCTACTTGCTCAACAAAAGAGCAAAATGAATATTTAGAAAACTGGAGGCCTTTTCATTCTTTTTTCTTCGTAAAAGCAGTTTTGATGGTGGATGAAGGGAGATGGGATATATAAGGAGGAGGAGGATAATTATTAGTTAAACATTTATTTAGGGTGTAATTTATTTTGATCGTAATTTAAACAATTGTTAAGAGGTCTGACTTGTCTTAAGGTGCCTTAATTTATAAATAATGTGGAATGGGGTGGGAAACCGGTTTCCTCTCACTAATATACAACAGAAAAATGCCAGGAGAAGAGAAGAAGTGAAATAAAAAGTAAGGCTTCATACCTCCATTATATACATACTTACACATTTCATCTCCGTACCTCCATTCTCCTTTTTTCAGCCATCATCATCAATTTAGATATATATTTTGATGAAAAATGAAGTTGAACCATGGTGCATACAGTGTGCCACATTCAGTCAGTCAACAAGCAAACTAAACTCTTTTTCCAGTATCAGCTTTTCCATCTCTCGTTCAGCTAACAAGTTCAACTCACAGGCAGACCCTAGCTGGAAAACAACCGTTTTAAAAATATTAATCCAGAAAATGTGCTGTAAGTAATCATAATATTATTATACCCTTTTCCCATTTTAACATGGTAATTTTTTTCGATTTTTATTAGATACCCTTTCTTATTATTACTGCCTGTCTCTCGTTTGGGTTCACTTTTTCTTCAGGGATTTCTCCAGCAGCACTCGACAAATTTACATTTTTCCAATTTTACAACAGAATGAAAAATTCTGCAAGATGGAACATGATTACTATGATAGTCGATCCACATAAAATAAAGATTATCAATCAGCTAACAAGCTAATAACTACTCCAGATAAAACTACAATAATAGTCAGCTCAATCTTTCATTGAATGGAAATAATAAACAGGGCTAGCGAGCATATTGCTTCCTCACGGGAGTATAAATCAATCCTCTAAATTATTTCTTGATTAGTGTTTAAAAATAAAGAGGGGGAATAAGAATGAGAATGCCATGAACCACCTTGCTCTGCGGATACTGTACGTGCGTATACTATGTAGCAACCTTTTTACAGCTCCAAATTTTCAGGTTGTTATCTTGTTATCCAGTTAGGAGTTATTATCTTTCTACACACACACAGGCATGTATGCTTTTTACGTGATGAATAGATTGAAGAATGGTGCTTGCAAGTTGCAACCCCAACATGTCTTAAGTATTCATATATCATCATTCATTATACTCACCTTTTTGCCTATCTCGATGATGATGATGATCGTCAGCAAGTATGCATTCTCTTGTAAATTCATTTCTTCATTTTTATGAACATGACCTGTAGATCGTAAAATTGCTCAAAATGAGTACTAACGAGTATAGTATGGGAGAGCGGAGTAAGAAAGAAGAGACATTTAAATCTAAACACATTTTCCACTTTCTTGTTGAGTAAGTAGTAAAAAGGATAATAAGTCCCACATCATCATTCTTTCCTTTAACTCCTTCTTTTGCTACTAATAGAAAGGATGAGACAGATGCGTTCCAAAGTCATTGTCTACTTGTTTTTGTGCAGGCTAAATTATAATAGATTGAAATGAGCTTTTATTTATTTTCTGGTTTTTCTTTAACCGCTTGATTACCTCCAAATATGTTTGGGTAGATGTATATACACTGACGGGGTAATTCCTTAAGATCCTATCAGTAAATTTGTCTCCTAAAAATTATTCCCATTTGATAAATCCAAGCTAAAATCCATTTTGCACTTGTCTCACATTCCCCCTAAAGCTGCTCATTTATAAGCAAAGTACATATATATCACACATTTGGTGATGTTGTTAGATGTGTTACAAATTATTTTGTGATGGCTGTTCTATTCAATTAAGAACCAACGTGACACAAATAAAAGGCAGCACTATCAAACGGATCATTGCTAAAAGCAAAATAATACAATGCATCCATAAAATCACAACAAACCACATGCCTTTTGCTAGTGGTCGCCGTTCAGAGCTCATTGACGTGTTTATTTTTTAGCTTCTCGTTAACTAAAGCCCAGGTAATATTACAAGCCATTCTCATCACATCATATCTCATTCGCCTCCCTCTTCCCGTCTAATATGCATACATATATTATATGCTTGTTAAATCCCATTCGTTTTTCGGTCCGTATGATTACCCTTGTAAAAGTGTAGACGAGTGAACAAAAGAAAGATGATTATTGATACCTTTCTCCTCCTTCCATATTTTCCAGCTCAATTTTTCTAACCACTTTGTTTCTTCTAGTTATACACATCATGACATGTGTAAATAAGCTTATGAAAACTAAAAAGGAACCATATATATGTATGTATAAGTTATTGTTTATTACTCTTTCGTGCTCCTTTTAAACACAGTTACTACAGTGCACACCACAACGGAATAATAACCAATGTGGAGTGCAGTTTTGATATCTCCAAAAGAATATATAGGTATATACAAACATTTACGATGTTCATCGTGTTGGCAAGTGTGCATACCAATCAGGAGATAATTTACAACAGCCACAAGCAATATTCAATATGCGAGGCAATAATTATTGTAGCTAGAAACACAACAGCATGCCACACCACAATGCAATCGTTGCTCATAAAGCTATTTAACGATATTTAAGAAGATGGTGTTGCACAAAATACGTTTCTAACTTTTACAAGTTCCTTCTGTTCATTTATGCCAGCACAACAACAGTAGTCATAAATTCAAATGAGAAACAACACACCGGTGCGTATGAGAGCTCGGGTTTTTATAACTAGAAAAACCACTGGAGTTGTGGTAGTAAACAAAGGTAATACTATAATGAGGAGTAATAAGCATAGTTTTCTCTTCCTTTTCTCTTGGTGGTTATTGTATCATTATTTAATACGAAAAATGTTCAAACTTATCCCATTATGTATTTTAAAAGGAAGATTGTTTTATTGTTTTTCTACATATTTAAACGTATTTTGGTAGGTGGCTTATACAAGTGGACAAGTTGCGAGCTGCGGTGCGTGTGTACGTAAAATTATCTATGGAGGAGAGAAGCACTCTTTTAAAGGTTTTGTCCAACAAGTTTAAAACTTATGGCAAAGAAGTGATCCTGTCGTGAAGGAATTTTCATGGGAGTATTTTATGGGACTTTTATGAGTCTATCAAAAGAAACGAAGACAAGGAAGGCATGGAGAAATGGCCAAGGCCATTGAACAACCATAAGCAACTCGTAGAATATGACTGTTTCTCACTGAGTCCAATTTAAATTTTGATTTTACCAAAACGTACAAGAGTTCTGGAAATTTTAAATTTAAAAAAACAAACTCTGATGTGGGCAAACAAGAAGTTACTTTTTAAATAATTTTCTAAAGAAGCACATGTTAACGGGCAAAACGACATAACACTACGGTTTTATAAGTAAAAAGGCGACATAAACGAGTTTGCTTATATAAGGAACATTCCATAACAAGAAAAATCTTGGAGTAATATTTTATTCATTTTCATGTTAAATTTGTAACTCTGTAAATTGCCATCAAAGGCTGCTAAAATTGTGCATAGAACAATAGAAACTAAACAAAAGCTGAAAGTAAATAAAAATGTTAGAAAGAAATGTTTTGATATAATATATTTTTGCATCTTGGGATGTACAGAGTCACACTGTAGTAATTAATTATCATTGTAATCATGTCAAGTAGACCAAAAGGGCGGACACTGATTGCCCACAAAGAATTACTCTTCTGAGCAGAGCCTCTTTCACTACAAACCTTACTAACATTTAGCAGCATTTACGCTTGCGCTCTTAATTCGCATTACAAGTTCACTATCATGAAAACGATAGTAAATGAATGATTTTTCTTCTGTCGTAAGCATATAGAAGATCCTAAACGATTATGTGATGATATGGAAATCGTATGCGATGAAAATGTCTGAAAAATATGTAAAAGGGATAAATGAATAAAATGTGGTTGTTATTATGTGGTAGTGTAAATTTGCTTTTGTGACTAATGTTGTTAAATGCTAATGGATATACATTGCATACGATGAACGAACACAAATTATGTTGCGTTTTTGGAGTGTAATCTTGGAAGGACATCAGACATTGACCAGGACGTTGCCAAATTTATGTGCTGGATGAATAAGCGAAATATTTTTTTTCATTAGTGATATGAATTATTAGATGTTAAATGCTGCCTCATTTGCTGACATTATTAGCTATCGATTTCGATATGCTAATATCTGCCGTGGCAGGGAAGGTCATTAGGAGATCAAGATTAAGCAGAAAATTAAGGTGTGTTCACTATTGTTTTATATAAAAATGTAGTGCACGCAAACAAAACTATCATGATGATGACAAGCATTACATTGCGGCACTGAATGTTGAGTACGCAGGCAAATTAGCATATATTTTTCACTTGTTGGTTTTTGCTGTTGTGACAGATGACATTACTCGTGATATTTGTTGACAGTGATGATTGTGTTCGTTTCTACTTATTACAAGTTCAAAATTCAAATTGCAGCGATCCTTGACCAATCATTAATTTAGTTGCGATTTTTATCTATTGAAATGAGACGATTAGAGAGAAGAAAAATGATTTTATAAGAGCTAAATATGGAAATGCAGACATATCACGGACTTTGATTTGGAATAATCGAAAATAGGTACCATTTCAATCTCGATTGTGTTCTCGTTATCATTATCAGTGACAACATTGTGGGAACACTGCCTTATTTATAATAGATCAATAGGGTAAGCTATTCAAATTAAATTAGTTTCAGTATGCATGTTAGATTTTATGACAAGCATAGATAGGTTAGTATTTTTACTTCTTGGAAAAAAATTTGTGTTGGATTATAACGAGCAAAATATGTGCTGAGTTGGAAACAAAGAACTTAAATAATTGTATTTAAGTTCTTTGGTTGGAAATGGAAGTTAACAAAGAGCTGCCATGAAATGTGAAGTTAAATTAATGAATGCAAAGAAGTCAAACTTACTAGTTAATGTCAAAGGAGAAAAGTGTTTTAGGGAAAGCAAAGAATACATGAGAGCAGTAGAATTCTGTTGCAATCTGAACATCTAAAAAATTTGTTTCTTTATGGCTCAATAAGAGAGCGAACAATTGCGAGAGCTGCTTATTGGACATGAAGTAGACGTCACGCTGTTACCTGGAGTTCGAAAATGAAGTCAACTTGTCAACCATGAATAAAAACAATAACAACGGGAGCAAAATGACATAAAATATGGTTTTTACATCTCCGAGTTTTTAGTGGGGTTAAGACATGCTTAGTGAGATCATTAACTAAAGTAGCAACAGGGAAAATAAAAACAACCTGTTTCAGACCTGGATGCACACATACCAAGTATAAACTGCTGGTGTAATATTTCTAGTTCATATACATTTACGATGAGATTTACGATACAGACTTTTTATGATTTCATTCTGACAAGTTATCCAACAACACGAGGAATGAGTTTCATGTGTCATAATACTCTCCAGCTAAAGTGTCACTGGACTTCCAGCAGCCTCATTTTATCCATCCACGCAAACTAATATTTTAATGAAGGCTCAAATAAACTGTAAACTTTCGAAAACCAAGAGAACAAGTACATGAGAAGCATATGAAATGGGCTACGATTTCACCTGAAGAAAGAAGTGTATTTTTTCTTGTATCCTTTCTTGAGCATAAGGCCTCTGGATGCTCGCCATTCTTATCATCAGTCTCAACCAGAGTAAAAGATGAGCACGTCAAGCATCATCATATTTCGAGGAGTAGTAATGACTAACAGCATTAGTCTCAGGCAGATGACGAATATTGAGTATCATTAGCAGGCTAAAGCTGTGCGTTAAGAGATTCTTCAAATAGCCATTTATTATCATTACATTACAGTTTATACACAGAGAGATTGAGAGAGACGCACATGAAATTATAATTACTTGCTATCAATCTACCTAGTTTTGACATGTTGACTGACATTGGCATATGGCTTTCATGTTCCTCAGGCATACAAAGGGGATCCAAAGCTATGAGTACGCACGGGCTTATGCTATCTTCAGCTTCTTTTCCTTTCCATCGTCATCATCAAAATTTTTGAATCATCATTTACATTTTTAATGTTATTATCATTATTTGACTATGTAGGTACATGAAAATATTTTTTTCTCATTCTCCACGGACAAATGTACAAATAGACGGACACAAAACAGTCATCATTTTTTACAGAATGCAATCAGTCAGTCAAGCTATGACATGATGCCGTATGCATACACACTCGGCTTTATAACGTATAACGTGCATTGACTTAACGCTCTACTTCCTGTTCCTCAGGCACCGGCAACAGCATACCTACCTACCTTACTACTTGGAACACCAGCGAGTGGTACATAAAGTTGTTTGATGCTACCCGTAATGGGTTAATATTTGAACCTTAATATTAAAAATTAAATACTTCCTCTGTATTCAGCACATGCTCATGCACTTTTTCTTTATGCACATCAAATTTTTATGCTTCGAATAGTTTATTGCAAATTTTAAATTATTAATTTGCAAATACTTTTTTCCGTCCACGTAAATCAAACCGAACCAGGGCATAAAAATTTAAGATGCATTAATAGCGAAAGGATTTGGTTGCAAAATCTGTTCCGTATTATATAATTAGTGAGAAATGGTGTAGCCTTATTTGCTGCGAAAGAAAAACTTAAAAACAACGTACCTCGATTGACTGAGTATAGAGTAATAAAAGCAATATAAAATATTATATGGATAACATATTATTATATGGATTTTCCATACCTGTTATATGTACCTAAATTCTTCCTGTGGCTAAAAAGGTTGAAGCTGCCCGTTCGTGCCTAATAAAGAAGGGAATTTACAAGCATACTAATGATCAAATGAGATATGATTACAATTTGCAAAGCTTCCGCTTTTCCTTACATTTTGAGGATACACAGCTCTGTTAAACAATGCTATTTAGTATTTCATACTTTGCTACAAAAAAACGTTGTTGTTGATCCCTCTGAAAAGTAATTTGTTTTAACACCAACTTAAATTCATGCCACATCAAGCAATTAATGAGGCTCATCTGCAATTTTCTGTGTACAATTTTTTGTGCAAAAGTATAGTAAAAAGCAGCCTGACTTGCTTTGCATTACTTTTTCTAAATTTTTTCATTCTCTAATAAAAGTCAAGTGTATATCATTTTGTTTGCTCACTTGAGGATAGATTATTGATGGTAGAACGTGATCTCAAAAAGTGTATACTGCGGCATAGCCATCAAAAGTATATTATATATTATATACATATAGTTGCCCGTGTACTTGTCCTATTACTTTCGACAGCTTTTGACTTTTCACCTCAAAAGAAATTAATATTTCTCTCAATAGCTCTTGCTAAATTACTTTACGAGAAATTATCATCATTACTTCCATCACTACTCCTTCACCTCATATCTACCTGTTGATCCTTCGCTTCTTCATTTCGTCTTCGCTTTTTTCACGAGAAGTTCCATTCAAGTAACTGCTATAAAACACCCTTATTATCGTTATAGTGGAAGAGGGGCAGCTTTTCTTGTACTTGTTTTTTCAGTGTTGATGAGTGCATGCAACTCCATTACCGTCAGCATGTAACATGAAATTATAAAGCGTACAGAGCTTGTCTTTTTACAGCGTCAGCTCATCTCTGCTGCCTCTCATCATCAGCAACCAATTTGCATGGGAAAGGGAGAAGCAACACTTTGGAATTATACATATAAAAATTGCATTCATGCTTTTATTACGAGATGAGATGATTATTGTGAGCAAGCGTAGGCAATGAACGGATGAAGGGGAACAAGTGGCATAAAATTGTTGTAAGGCTTAATAGAAAAATAATATCATTAACTTACAAGCTCCTTTAGCACATAACAACGTTGTAATTATAGCTCAAAGTAATGACCAGGCGATGCAAATCGCACGGATCGGAATCATCATCATCAAATAAGTAGAACTACTATATCGCTACTTGAAAAACAATGTCTAATTCATTTGATTTACTTAAAAACTAGACACTGTGAAATATATACACTCTAGCGAGAGAGTTCACGAATAATAGCAGTGTACATAGTATATAGCCATGTCATGAGCTACAAAGTAATGAATGTTTTCGTTACAGTTAATTCCTTATTACGCATTCCTAATCGTTGTGTAAAATAGGAAAATAATTCCATATTTTTTATGATCCTGGTGCCAACAAGAGAATCATAACGAAGAGATAGGTGAAGGAGTAGTAATAACAAGTTGAAAAAGGTAAGGAAAAGATGATGGTAATAATGGATCAAGTAAACTGTCTAATATCATACATTAATGTGGCATCATCATGTACATTTGATATGAAAGGTTGCAATTGCAAACTGCAAACCTGTCCGAATAAACATTTTTTACAAGGTGGAAAGAAATAAAGAGAGAGAGAAGGAAATTGACGGAACAAATAGAAAGGATGCGATGGTTTGTAGCGATATGCATTACTTTTCCTTGCTCAGCACATGGTTTATATTTATCTTATGTCTTGATTTATGTTGTGTATACGATTTTCTTTATCCAAGGTAAAATAGTCACGAAGGAACAAGTTTTCAGCGAGCAATTAGGGTTGACTAATTGCATTCGAATAAGTTTCGACGTTCACCGTATATTTGGATGCTGAGTTTATAAATGTATCTTATATACACTAAATCCCTCTTAAAACATAGTACAGCTTATCCTGCAAATATGATTATATGAAACATCATCATCATTCCATCACCAATAATTCCAGAACAATAAAGGAGACTATTACAGTTTATATAGCTGCAGAATTTAGATGCAAAAGCGTCGTGTTCGTTTTGAAAAACTGGAAATGACAGTAACTCGGGAGAGGGCAAAGTAGAAGAGACAGGAGATGAGAATCATAAAGGGAGGTTCCCTCTAAAGCGAATTTTTGACTTTTCCTGTCTACAATTTTGACTTGTTAAATAACATCATAAATGGTTTAATGATACTAGTACTAATAACAGCCCTGGTTTTTACGTACCTCCACCATCATCACCACCAACAAACTAATGTAATTTATTTGCACCTTGTTTTGCCAAGGTTGAAGGTAGAACAAAGTGTGGAGTGTAATTTGAGGGCAGATACTTTTTAAGAGGAGAGTTGCCTAATCCCAATTTTTATAATGTTTCAATGGCTAAATACATGGGAAATGATTAAGATGAACATGATATTATGCATGCCTGAGCAATCAAGCAGTTCTAACTGATTTACAGATCCGTGCTTTATTTTAAATAAAAACTTAATTGCATTTTTTACAACAACAAATCAACTTGCATTTTTAACGGATTATTATTACATTATGAAAGCGTCTCTCATGAATCTCTTTGTTACTCCTATATATTACTCGTAGTTTCTATCTATTTGTCATCATGAATGAATATTATATGCATTTGCTTTAAAAAAATTATAAGCAGGTGCACAACCATTTCTTCTGGTTTTTACAGGGTTCATTAGCAATTAACATTGAATAATCTTCGTTGTTGAAGAAGAAAAATGTAATGAAAAGGTATTTTACAGGGAATAAACTTGTCCCATTTAAATTATAGTGTGCATAATGCAAAGAGTTGAGTAGAGTCTCTGTGTATTCATCTTGTGAACAGTTTTTTTCTTCCTTTTGAGTAAAAAAGAATGGAAATTAAGTTGCAAAGTTGTTTGTTGAGTGTCCTTATGGGTTCTTTTTATGAAGATATTTCACTTTTTTATTTCATCTCTAACAAGCTAAATTACTTTTTACCACGAAGGAAGAAAGAAAGCAACAGAGCGATTTGTGTAAGGATGTGCGGGAGTTTTAAATAATAAAAAAGTGATACGAGTCGTTTACAAAAAAGCAAATTATCTTATGAGAGAGTAATTTATCATTTCTTAAATGCATTTTCTACCATTCACCATATTATGAGCAATCTCTCAGAAAAATATATTGTAAAAAATTGTTACTTTTTAGCAAATACAGAACGAAGGATGAAGACGGGGTGAGGTAAATAAAGCCCATAAGCGACACTCCTTTTTCTGGTTAATACTTAACAAAATTGGAGATTTGGAGCTGGCTTGATTGCCTCCCCAATCCATTTGACTTAAATAGGTGTTCATTAAACCTTAAATTTGAATCATTTTCAGAACTTCTCGCAAGAAAAATTACAATATTTTTGTTTCATTTAATTGCAAAACAGGACCCACCGTCACCATCAGGATGATGAATGCATGATCAACACCGTTCCTCCTGCAAAGCTGGGGGTTTGTTACCTTCGTTGTTGAATTCATTTGCATATTTTGTTATTTACATAGGGCATACGAAGAATGGCTTAATCAAAAGAAGAAACAAAATGTCCGAAAGGCATTCCTGCTAAATTGAACTTCATAAGCAAATAAAATAACCTTTGGAAAAGTCAGCAGCACCAGCAACTATTCGTAGTCTAAACTTGAAAAATAGTCTATATCGGAAATCTTCTGTTTGCATAATTTCAAGCGTTTGCTGTTATAATGAATGAATATATGCATCGAAAAGTATTTTTTATATGGTATATGATCCTTAAAGAAGAAATGGGCATGAAGCATGTAAAATGAGAGCTACACATATTCAAAAGAAGAGAGCTGTCAATCTCCACAAACTTAATATGGACAATGGACAAAAGGCCCAAGCTGTGGGGATCACACTATAGTTGCAAGCTCGCAGCATGCATTTAATTGCACCTTTTAACAAAAAGACAATCAAATTACGTAAGATTAGAAGTACACAACAAAAAGTGTATATTATCTCCATTTTTCTTTCTTTTCATTTTCCACAAGACAACTACGCCGACTTGAGTTACCCTCTTGTCAGAATTTATCGCTTCCTATACCTATGCAAAGCTGAAAACATTATTCATTTCACGTATAGAGCTAAATACAAGAAATTACAGTCAACACGTTGAAAATGGTATTACTGAAAGTAGTACTTTAAATATGTATGAAATCAAGTTTTCTTGTGTTTGTGGGAGTAAATATGTTTACATTTAACAATTCTTTGTGTGACTTGGGTAAAGTAAAGCGCAAGTAGTATACATATTTATATTGTTAATGTCAACTTCAAAAGTCTTATCAAGGTGCAGAAAGGAACAGAAATTTGTTGATAATATGATGAATTTTATTCTGAAGTTAACGACATTTATGTTCAACACGAGTGTGAAAAGAAGAAAATATGATGTGATGCTTCCGGATCTACATGACGGTGACCAGAAGTTTTAAAACAAACGCTCAATGGGCAACAAAGTTTGTTCAAGTACAAGAGAAACCATAGGCATTTTGCAAAAATATTTTGACGCAATTAGTTTAGTCAATTGGCCGCACACGTCAATTGAAATTGCAAAAATTCCTTTAAATCTAACAATGTTGTAGGTAAAAAATTGAAAAATTCCTGTAAAAATCCAATATTGCAAAAACTTGCAAATAAACTAGAAAATTCTTGTGAAAACAGCACAAGCCTTCACCCTAAGCCCATCATCACGCAATCAATCAATCTCTGATGCCATTCAATCAGTTTTTCTGATAGATCCGGCTGTAAACCCTCCCCCAAAATTGATTGTTTATCAGATTTTAAATAAAACGGCAAAAGAATATATTTTTAAATTATCGCGTGCGACTGAAGATAATCGCTGAATTAAAAACAGAAGCCAGTCAGAAAAATTCGTCTTATAACCTCCACCGATTAAGATGGAATGCTGCCAATCACCATTTGTGCGGCCAAATTGTAATTGCCCAGAAAAAAAAAACGATTGCAAAAGGTATTGAAAAGATTCCCTAGAAAAAGTAGGCAACGTTATCGAATTCTTGTCGTATGAAATCATCAGCAAATATATTTATAATATGAAAAAGATTTATTTGCGTACTTTTTATCAGTTTTTAAAAATCCGACTTGAAAGGTCATTTGAATATTTTTCAAATAGAATAATCATGTTGTCGAGTTTGAAATGAAAAAATTGGACAAATGAGTATTTTGGATGTGAAACCTTTTTGCTAATCTGATTCATGCCTACCTCCCTCTCCATTATGCATATTAATATGGACATTGATGATGATGAGTGTGAGTAAAGGGAAGATATGATGTTGATGAGAGATTTTTTTGGATGCCAAATCATTATCGTGATCATTTTCTGCTTTGGTACTTTTACCTCGGAGCATTTCACTCTGAAAACACTATTAAATGCTTTAATGGTTTTCGGGTGCATATTTGAACTCTTCTTGTGCACATACAAACACGATATGGTAAAAGGTAGTTTTCTCTTTTAAGTCTTGACTTGAGGCACTGGTGAACCTTGAGATAAGGAGTATTATACCTAATTTTCGTAGATTTCAGTTTCTAGAATAATGAAGTGAGTCAACACACAATGCTATAGCAAGGGAATAATAAATGTACAGTAATAAATTGTTTAATGATTACAAGTCAACGTCAAAAGTGAGTCCATAGGCCAAAGCCAAGCCTTGAAGAAGGCGCATGATAATGATGATGGTCATCACTATTATCATCATCATCGCCATCGCTTAGTCTCCTCTGTTTTTGAGCCACGCCACAGATACGCTTAATAAGATTAGTGATCACATCACAGAAAACGACCAAGTAATGGGATCTCAATAATATTCTTCGTGATAAAGTATAGAAGCGCATCAGTATCCGCATTCAGATGAATCATCCTAATAATCATCATCTCATTCATGACGGTATGCATTGAGGCTACCAATTTTTTAATGCTCAGTATTAATATTACACCATTATTATGAGCTATCCAAACTTTGATGGACGGATGGATGGAAAAGGGAGATGTGTGTGTGTGCCGCATTTTTTTGCTTACCTTTGCCTTTTTCTAAAAAGTGTTTACTAATAAGAGGGCTGGTCTGTTGAATATTTTTGATGGCACATATAAGCGAAACATTCTTGGAAATTAGGACGTTTGGCTTCTTCACTCCTGTTCTTCTCTTAACGTTCCCGTTTGGGACGGTGGTGCGGTTCCCAGCTTTCGCATTTTTACTTGCATAAGGAAACCACAGCCAAAGGCACTGTGGAAAATGCTCGGCTAATGCTAATATCCAAAATATATTGCTTTTAGGGTATAATATTATACCTGCCATTTTTGCAGTCACTACTGTACTCATACTTTCTTTTGCCCTGCCAAATTAGCGTGTATTTTTATGTAATGAACGATGATGGAATACTGATCTGCTTTGTTCCTCCGGAAAATGAAATGTATTTTTGGTGTGTTGTTGTGGCGTGGCTCAAAGTACCTGTCTCAACTTCCTCATTTTCTCTCTTTTAGAGTTAGCCCCTTTTGTTTTCCTTCGCCTGTCGAGAAGCAGACTGGGCTCAATGCACACATAGCAAAGCCGAGAGAACCTCCGCTGATGACGGTTTTTATAGCTGTTTATATGAATTGCTTTCTCATAACGTGTGATTAAGTACATACGCTTAGTGATACACTACAGCGCATTTTGTGGAATAAGTGCCTATTTACCTTTTCAACTTTATTGAGCATACCTTGTTAGTGCCCTCATAATGCGTTCCATAACCATGTCCACCTCTATCCGGTAAAGCAGCGAAACAGTGTAAAAGCAGTGTTATTAAGTCCAACGAAATTAACCCTTATTACCTCAGGAAAACGAATAGAAGTAAGTACGTAAGAGCTCTTTTAAAAGATGAAGCTTAAGGGGATAATTTACCGTGCTTAAAAATTGCCTGCTTGTTTTTTGCCCTTTGTACTTTGGATGGATTGAAACAATATATAATTGTATATCCAATATTATATCCAATTGGACAAAAAACTACAACGCACCTGTCTATCCGTCGGAAGATCAGAGTAGCTTTGGTTTACTACAGTAAAGTTTTTTATGGTAATGTTGTATTGGCCCTTGTTCATTTAACTCAAATTATGTGGATGATGAAGGGGTAATGAAAAAGGTATTTAAACGCTTGTTACAAGTCCTCTAAGTATAGGGTTCTAAACAAGGGGGACTTCAAATTAGCTCGTTTAAAAGTTCATTCTTTTTTCTCACTCATTCAACCTCTCTTCTTCCTCTCTATAATTCTAGAAATTACTGTAGTTGGCGATTTCTAAAAATTTATTAGGGGCAAACATTCCTTGTTGCATTAGTGTCATCAAACCATCTAATATATAATTTGAGTAGCAGGGGCAAAGATAATTGGAAGTGCATTGGAAGGTCAATTTATTCGACGAACCAGACTTCAATTAAAACACAATTCCTTCAGTGATCGTTGATGAAAGCAAATATTAAAGGTAAAAGTATCTCCAACCAATAAGTAAACAATAAACTAAACACGCGAATTCATTACTTAATCTTTTGGTGATATAGATGTGATAGCATCTACCATGAAGCTAAATTAATTTGCAGTTAATATATTTTGCAATGGTGGCAAAGTCAGTAATGTTCTTATATTTAAGATGCACATAAAAGCCAATTGACTGGAACGACCAATGAAAGCCAATGAAGTAAATTGGTTTTCTTTGTGAAATTAAGCAATTGATATTCTTAAAATGCAGTAGCAAATATTTGAATTATTATTATTAGTAATTAACATTACTCTGGACTGACGAGTGAGTGTAGTCTGTGATGTTATTAACTTCTCTGAACAAGTCATAAAGTGCAACTATACTTGGAAATGTGGTAGATGTTTTAGCAATATGTTAAATTTTTCCCAAGCGTACGGGCTAAGTAGAGAGAAGCCGAGACCAGACTCTAACACAAGAAAAGCAACTGTTGGAAATATGTAAATTAGCATATTTGTTTTGTCCACGTAAGACATACTCAAAAGACAGAACAGTCGAAGGAAATCCAATTTTCTTTGTTACTTATTATATGCTACACTTATTATACGCTACCCGAAGCATTGCAGGGGGAGCATAGAAAATTGGGTATTGTAGCAAAAGTGCATAAAATAGATTTCCAAAGGCAGCTACGAATTCCAACTCTGACTTGTGAAATCGAAGAACACTTTATGTAATCAGATTTCCTATTTTACCGTGAGGACTTTTGATTTCAACATCATTCACAATGATTTATTCAGTTCCCTTTTTACACCAGTTTCAATCAGGTGTAAAAAAATCAGAGCATACATATTTTACTTGTTTCTACACTTGAATTCCCTTTTGGGTGGTACTGAAATCCATAATACTCTATTTTTTGTTTTCCATTTCCTATGGGCTCAACTTGACTGAATGAGTGACTGCCAAAGTGACAAGTGAAGTATTATGTAAAAAAATGTGAAAGCTAACTAAACTTGAAAGGGCAAATCTCTCCACCTCCTCATAGACTTCTTGAAAATGTCAAAAGGAGATAAGTCAAGCTAACTGAGGCATGCCGAGAGTTGGAGAGAATGCTCCCGTGTGTGTAATTTTTATTTACCTCAAACCATATAAAATTGGTTCATATCCAATATCCTTCCTCCTTCTACTTGTGCTACATTTCACATTTACACTTGAACAGAGTCCACGGGCGGAAAGGGAACAAATTTTATATGTTGGCTCATCCAGTTTATCCAATTGTGGAAGTTGCTGTAA
The DNA here is from genome assembly GCA_001718145.1 of Orchesella cincta. Lineage (NCBI taxonomy): Eukaryota > Metazoa > Arthropoda > Collembola > Entomobryomorpha > Orchesellidae > Orchesella > Orchesella cincta. The sequence goes on from LJIJ01000011.1 coordinate 200,429, forward strand.
AAAGTCGAAAAGCATAATGCTCAACTGACTGTTTTGGGAGATGAAGAGGAGGAAAATATTGCTTCTTGTATTTCAACTAAAACATTTCGGTCTCTCATTTGAAATTCAAAGAAGAACCCATTCTAAATGTGGTATATAGAGAGTTGATCACAGAATTATTACGAAGCCCGTCTCAGGCAACACTTTTACTTACTTCACTCTACATTATGGAACAAGTCATAAAATTCGCACCCAAGTAAACGAGTGTGCTTCATACAGCAGCCATACAGTAGTTTTGTATATACCCAGAATGTTTATGAACAATACGGAATGAAATAAGAGAAAAAATTTAATGCATAAATGTCTTGAGATGAGAACACGAAAGAAAAAAAGGATGGAATGGGGTGAAGAAAAATACGAGAAAATAAATTGTCAGAATAAATTGCACTTTCTTGACTACTCTCTTAACTCCTTTTCCAAACCCTTGCCAGAATATCCTTGTTATTTTTGAGAAGTGAACCTCAATTTAAATGGTTCTGGTTATAAAGGTATGGGCTTAGACCTAACACACTCAACGCGTTGGGTAATCCTGAGTATTGTTAGATACCACGTAAAAAACCAATCCATTTTCTTCTGTATACCCAATAGATTACATGACTCCTCCTGGAGAATAGAAAACATACATAACATGCCAAATAGGATGAAAATGGAAATTGAAAATTGGACAGTGCGAGTGAACTGTGAGCAGTAAACGGGCATGCTGCTTTTGGTGGTTTGATTTTTTCGGAATGTTTGTAAAGAATATATAAAAAACTGATTCTCAAAAGAAAGAGAACTGACAAGGAAAGGGAAGAGGGGCAAGCTGAGCAGCCTGCTACGGCTTCAGAAAGTTTTTCTAATTTAGGAAGGCTGGTTTCTAGTATAACTGAAAATGAAGGATCAATGACGATGGTTTGATAAATGGGAAGGGTTCTATATTAGCTCACACCTTTTAATATGTTTAGCCATTCTTCCAGCATTTAGCGATTTCCTGCCCTGTCAAGACTTTTCATAATATTATTTACTTGAACTGAGTTGCTGTTTGTTATAAGCTTTTGCTGAAAGGTTCAAATGCATCTATATGAGTTCAAAATCTGTTTTTACATTATTTATATTATTACGGCGTAAAGGAACTCCACTTGCGTATGCTACGAAATCTTTCTTAAATTGCTCGCCCACCCCAATATCTCCTGTTCCTGATATTTACAGTGCTCATTGTTGATCCCATTTATATTCCAAAGCGTTTTTACTTATCTCATCTCAGCAAAGGAAGCTTAGGTTTTTACATTATCCTTACAAGATTCAAAAAATGTAGTCCATGCTGTTAAACGACTGACGATAAGGTTATGTTGGCTGATTAGGTGTGAGATGTTTCAAAGGCAAGGTACTTATGGAAAAGTAAGCAAGTTGAATGAGTGTTGAATATTTCTTAACTTGACCCGTGACGTGACCCCTCATCATCTTCATGATCTTTCTCTACGTAAATGGTTCCCTTTTGGAAGAAATGAACCTTATTTAGAAACAAATTTGGTGAGTTTCAGCTACAACTAATGTGCTGTATATTTTATGACAAGACTGATGAGATGGGAATGGGCAGGCAGAAAAATGTAATCATTATTTCTGGTTTTTGTCTTAAAATATCAAATTTTCTCACTTTTAGAAAATAATAGATGATGATGAAGGTGTGTTGTTTTTTAAAGAAAAAAGTTGTTCACAGCATAAAGTTCCACTCTCAAGCAGGGATATAACTTCTTTCTCTGTTGTGTTTTTCTTGCTGTCATCATTTTTCACCTTTTTAACATGCTTTCACTTTGCTCCATAAAAATTATGAGCATACAATTATACGATATGAACAATATAAAATATAACGACAGGAGTTTAAAAGACAAGGAAAAATTAAATGTAGATTCAAAATGGAAATGCTCAAGTTGTTTTTGGAAGCTAACGGAGAATACAGAAGCAGAGCAACAAACCCAACCAACCTCTTACCATATTTAGTGAACGCTATGGTCATAACAATAACAATAATAATTTTTTGTCAGCTCCAAATGATAAAGTGGCCAAATGTGCCTACCATTACATTCAATTCATTTCCATAAGTTCATTTCACAGCTTCACACCAAAAATGAGTTCTAATAAGTAAGCACATAAAGATCATATTAACTTTGTGTAGAAAACCACCTATATACTACAATAACTGCTCACCATTTAACGTTCTGATGATGAGAATGGTGGTGATGATGACCAAGGGAGAAAATGAGCCTGTTAATCGTAATAAAAGACATAATGACTCACACTTTCCTTAGGAGTAAACTATTCTTTATTTTTAAAATGTGCTTTTAAAAAAGAGTAATGTTGAGCCATTGAGGGTTGAGTCCTCCTGCACGCAGTAATTTTACTTCATGGGATAAAAATGGTCATTACAGATGGAGAACCATCATAGATTTATTTGGAGAAGAAAAGGATAATCAAGTGGGCAAAATACTTAAAATAATGCTCACATCCCGATTATAGGGTCTATTAGCCTCTTTAAACAGACTCATTTTAGGATAATAAGGGAGAAAATGTGAGGTGGTTGTTGAGAAATTGAAAACGGCTACCTAAATTCTCGGCCAACATACATGCTCATAAGGTTGTGAGCATAGAACATAGATAATATGCCCTTAAAACATTCCAAAATCCCATATTTGTTTCATACCCTTGCATACTTATGCTCTACAAGATGATGATGATGATGATGCATCAGCTTTAGCATTGTTAAATCCGAGAAGGAGAGCCATTCCCAACGAAGCTCGTACTTGTTGTGACATTATTACCCATATAAATAATCATAGTTAGCTATTAAGTTGACTCAATGGGCATGTTTCAACAGGAGCATCACAATCACCAATATCATCTTCAGCAGCTGAGAAGAAGAATTTCATCTAAATACATACACCATGCGCATACCTACCTTCTACCAAACTTACTGCTCACTGCATTCTTTTTACCTGAGTATGAGTTGGAGGAAAAACACGTTGTTGGTGGTGGACGTGATTGCTTTCGTGGAATGCCTCTAGGTCTAGCTAAAGGTAAGTCAAGAGCAGTTGATGTTTTATTAAGAGAATGTGGGAAGTAAAAAAAAGTGGTATGTATCATGCATGTAGTAGTGTGTATTCTTTACATTCCTTTTTGTTCTTAATCATCATGTGTCTTTCTGTTGGCGTGTTGCCTATTACCTCATTTCTAGCTCTATTATACAAACGAAGAGTTATCGGAATAATAATAAAAAGCATGTGGACACATACGCAAGTTCAATGAAAAGTAGTTTAAGATGTCAAAATGGAATGCACACCATTTTAAAATAAATGTCCAATTGCACTGGTTTCTATATCACACAATTTGGCCATAGCTGCTCATGTAATGGAATGGGGTAAATGTTTTGGAATGGATGGGATTACTTGTTACAAGGGTTATATCCAAGGTAGAAATTGTTCCAGTTCTTTTTTATGTCCCTCCTTGGTGTTTAAAGCTTCAAATAAATTGTAAAACAATGTCTCTTTACATTATTTAGTCTCTAAGCATTTCAGGTATGTCATTCTGAAAAAAGGCGAAAGGGTCAGTCAGTCCAGGCTGAAGAAATGGGTTGACGTTGACAAGAACAGAGCGCAATGATATCTTCTCAACAAATCTGATGCGACCTTTCTTTGGCATTTCCTTTATAATAATATTAATGGATAAGGTGTTTACACATACCACCAACAGATAATATTTGAGGGTTACCATCAGCAAAACTCATTATTAGCTCGAATCCTAAAGACGTGTATCTTTTAAAAGGGGTGTCACATCAATTCCCGTTAAGAGGCAAACACACCAATTTTCAAGCTGCAAAGTTGAAAATTAATTGCAGTGCAAATTTTATGTTGACGCTGTACTAGGTTATCATTTAGCCTAAATAAATTATTAAAGTGTTTTTCATTCATTCCGCTATTTTGAGTCCAGTAAACATTTAGAGTTAAATTTGTGAACGATGAGTATTTATACATTATTAAGTATTTTCAAGCTTTCATACAAAATTTAGAATACTTATTTTCGAATCAAATTGACAAAAACAACAACAAACAACTTATTATCCTGTTTGACCCTCTAAAAACTACAATAATATCCGAAAATTTGAAAACAAGGGCTCTGATCGAATGAAAGCATTACAGAAACCCAAACCGAAGCTTTTGTATAGAAAGTACTGCCCATAGCAGCCATGTAGATTTTTACACTCTAAAAACATAGAAAACGAAATGAAGTAAGGAGAGTTGATATCAAACCAATTTCAAGCTACTCAACACCGTACTTTAACTTTGTTTGCATTGGACATTAAGGCTAATAAGATTTTATCAGGTAGGAAATATCTCGCTCCCGTTCTCCTCCATCATACACGATATACTCTATCCAGCTTCATTTCCTTCCTGCTCGAATACACTTTTTACCTTTCTCTCACTCTTTTTCGCTTAACAGAAAAGTTCCATGTGCCGTTTTGTCCATGAGCCACAATTACAGTTAAGTTGGAAAAATAGAGTAACTCAAGTAATTGCTGGCAGCTCAAGAATACTCTCGACCAGTCTATATGTTATGTTGACTTTTGTTGATGTTTGATATCAATATTACTTACCGTCCTCATGTGTTAAGCCTTACATGCCTATTATGCGATAATAAAAATCTCTCTCGTTGTAACAAGCTCATATAGTAGTCACATAAAAAGTTCAACCTGCCGTTAAGAAGAATTTCCGAGTTAATATGCACGTAATATGCACGCATATTACCGATTTAAGGGTGGAGCATAGGATTTCCCCTTCTCCACTCTAATTCAAGGTAAATTTACAAAAGAAAAAATGAAATAGGAAGTGATAGAGTTATATAATATGCAAGGACGGAGAAGCTTGTTAGTTTCATGTGCACACTCATTTGCTCTCTCGAGCTCAATAAATTTTGAAGACTTTGTATATTACCCTAATATATTTTCCAGGCTCTCACCAGCTGAGTTGAACATGAATGGGAAACGAACACACAAAAAGTGTACGGATTTTCAATATCATTCTACCAAACGTATTAGTTGGATTTGTCGTGTTAAATAAAAGCCCACCACTTGGTGTATGCTCCATAGTTTTTGTTTGCAAAGCTCATTCAAAAAAGCTCTGAGGTTATCATTAAAAACTGCTCACTCCTCTCTTGCCAACTTGTTTCATATCATGCAAAATAATAATGGAATGTCAAAATATGGAGAGATTACATGGATCTAAAAGGAAATAAGATTGTGTGTGTGCCTTGTTTTCGCTATTTTGTATGTTTTACGTAAGAGTCAGAAAAAAATGTAATATGGGTAATTTGCGCATGAGAACATTGGGGAAAAAGGTAATTAATTGAGTGGGGATGGACTGAAATACTGATTGAAAACCTGTGGGAGGGGAAAACTAAACAAAATAAGTATAAAAAAGTATAAAAAACAATGCATGAAATGAAGAGCGAACCAGCGAACCGTTTCATTTAGATCAAGAACTTTGGGATTGAATCCTTGATTGATTTTTTTTATAAAATCACGACATTCTTAACAGATGGAATTAGTATCGTGATTAAAGATTGAAAATTGATCTTTTCAAATGATATGGCAAATGGCTGTGGTTATTTATGCAAATTTTATATGGATTCAGAATGGTATATATGCAAGTATAATAATGCCAGAATAATTTTGAATTACTTCGAGCTTCTTAGTTTGAAGTCAAAACTGTAATAATTTAAGTATTTAATCACACTTGCACTTTAAACACCTTTCACGTTTCATCATCGAGGGAAACGGACGCAAACATAACGAAACAAAAAAAACAAGAACAATATTTGTTTCTGTATGTCGTAAAATCGTAAATAAATTCTTTTCTGGCCATGAAATGCTCATACATATATTAATACCTCGTAATGCTTATCATTAACATTAATTACGATACATTCTTATCATTTGTGTCTAGTGTCTATCAAAAGTGATTATATTACAGGATTTACTACTGCTACACACCACCTTTTCTCCGCTTTCTTAAGAAAAGGGGATATAATAAGTCTTGTCATCATACATAAAACAAACTGTAAGTTGAATGCAGTATCTTATGGTATAAAGCCCTTCTACCAACCTGACATTCTCCTGAAATTCCGAAAAGTCAACAAACCGCCTACTTATAGTTGCACAACGCCAATCTATCTCTACCTATCATACCTTTTATCGGTTTTGTGTGGGGGAGATTGATACTGATGTCAGGAGAGACTATATTATCTATACCTGTTTCTCTTAATAACAACAATAATCATCCAGATAGGGCAAATGTGAGCCGAGCTATGAGTATGAAATGCGATAAAAACTTTTGTTCCTACTCGTATATAATTTAGCTGCATAATTTATATATAGTTTCTACATTGCTTTTTTTTTGTTTTATGCATCATGTACATATATGACTACGTGACTATGTATTTCACAGAGACTGCTGAAGAGCAGACTATCATAATCAAGATGTTTATGGCTACATTTATATATGTAACATCAAAGAATATATAAGTACGTTCGCTGGGTATCAAGCTAATTAATTTTTTGTTAATAGGTAGTACAGCTAAAATTGTAATAAATTATGATTATGATTCTGATTCCTTAATTAAATTACTGTAATAATACTTTTCTCAGGATGATGATAACAATAAACTATTTATTTGCACGCTTTTCCTCGTTTAACTCATTATTATGAAAAGCTTTGTAGGTGAAAAAACAACAGAACCAATTGAGATTAGAAATGGTTGGGTATATATATTATTATTAGAGGAAAACCTGCATAGAGACACCCTTCTGGACTTTAAAATATACGTTATGTATTACGTCTTGCTGAGGTGTTGATAATGCTCCATTTCCTCCTCATCTGAGTAGTCCTCATCCATGACAATTTCTTCATCATCACTCATCTCCTCCGAATAATTTCTTGTGGAGGAGTCTGCTGAAATGGCAGAAGTCGAGTTGGCCGAGAGGTTCGAGCCGGATGAGGGGAGATCTGAGCCTGAGCCGTTGCCACTACCACCAGACTTTTTCACTGACTCTTCCTCCTGCTGCATGCGCTTATGCTTTGTTCTCCTATTTTGAAACCATACTTTGACCTAAAAAAATTAACAATAAATGTCATTTCATTAGTATTTATTACTCCAATTTTAATACAAATCAAAGCAATTAAATCTGGCAGGGCATATGGACAAGTGTCATTTTAATGTGATATAAAATACTTTGAGAACTAATTGGCAAAGATGGTGCCAACAAGTAGCTCCACAATAGATTTAGTTTTCTGTCATTTTTCGTCTCAGATTTCTTATTTGTTGGCAACAAAACGGTAATAAAAAGCCGTGAATAAATGATGAGGGTAGAAAATACTGAATTGCATTGAGTATGACAATTTGCTTGCTGGTTTAACAAAACATTCACATGTACAGCAGGTGCATTTTATGTGACAATGAATGAACGCATCGATATCTGTTGTACTAGTGTACAGTTACACTGACTAGTGGTATATAAGCTGCATGTGGTTGCTCTGCTGCTAATTAAGAGGCAACACGTTTTAAAAGGTTGACAAGTTGATATACATTCTACGTTCCGCTCAATTCTTTTGATTGTCACATAAAAATATTGTAATCATCAAAGGGCATGTCTCCTAAATCACTAAATGTTGTGATAATTTGTTAAGATAACGATACAATGCAGAATGTCAACATGACATTATAGTATTTTCTGCCAATGGACACACACTCGACACCAACACCACTCACTCGTGTTGTCTTTGTTGAACAACTTAATCAAACCGACAGGGCAACAAAATGCCGTAGATAAATAGAAGCAGAAGCAGAGCATCAATTCATATAGTGACTTAAAAGAAAATTAATAAGAAAAATGCATGTGACATACTTGAGTTTCTGAGAGTGACAAAGAGTTGGCAAGCTGCTTCCTTTCAGCTCCCACGACGTAATGATTCCTTTCAAAAGCATGCTCCAATTTAAGTAATTGACTCGGACTGAAAGCTGTCCGAATTCGTTTTGGCTTACGAAATGGCTGAAGGAGAAATCCTGGAAGTTCGGGACCTAAATTATAATAAACAAAAGAATTATTAGCAATGATGACGATACACAACATAAAAAATATTATATACCCATACTGCTATATTTTTCTTTGAAAACGAGAAGCTTGGAGTTGTGAATCCTGAACTGAACCTACAAAAATCGCCCTGAGGACTAAATACTTAACATATTCGTTTGCAAGCGGAGCTCCATTATTATCACCAATAAAGTAACCATAATTGGCCAATGATATATTGTTCCGATTAAATATATATTGCAACCTCTAAAATAACATGGTCGACTCCGCATTACAAGTCCTTAAACGAGCAGACTCTTTCCAAAGAGCATCGTAATGATGGGTTTAAATGGATCATAAATCAAGCTATTTGTTTTTTTCTCTATCATTAATTATTCCACACCGATTTTATATATTGCAAAAAAGGATGAAGAAACGAGATAGTTTCGCATGTCTGTTAACCGATGTGATGACCAAAGTTTGAGTTTCTTCTAACTTTGTATTCACGCCCTGTTTGCTCATGATGAGAAATGACGATGATGTGGCTTTGGCTCATCGTCTCATGATATGATTATCATCTAACATCATCATCATGCACAAAAGTCATCAATAACTTGGAACGATCCACTCACAGATGAGTGGAGCGGAGAAGGACAACAATGGCGAATTAATTTTATCTACCTGTGCATATTACTTTACTATTTAGCATCCATTTAGGAACCAAAATCAAGTCCCAACCTACTCAAATCACATCACATCTCATTTTCTTTTGATGTTCAAGAAAAAGACAATTCATATAGTCGTGATCATTCCATAATATTCTAATCATAAGATATTTATTTTCTTATTGTTGCTGCCAGCACCACCGCCACTCCGCAAACAAATGGACAGTTATGCATTAACGTCGAGCAGAACACAAGGAGTTGATAAGGACACAATATATTCTACATTGTACACAACTGACCAACTAAAAACACGCCGTGAGCAAAACCGCCTGCCATTTTTGCCCGATTTGTCGTCAATCAATATAGAATGATTTAGGATGATATGATATGGGGAAGCTATCAGGCGCTCTCCTTATCCATTCTCAAAATTCTTTCACAAATTATCACCTTTGATTTATGAAGAATTCATTTCATTCTCCTTATTTTTACAGCTCCCCAGCCATAAATCATAGTTCAATGAGCGAGGAGATATAGCAAAATGATCAATTTCTGTTCTAACATGAGAAGGGCATGAGTAGTAGTATACACGATTTCTTCGCTGATGTTAATTGTTTATTAACATATTTATTAATATTTTTAAGAGAAAAACAATCAAATTAGAGTGAATGCTCATTCATTTATATGATGATGACTTGTGCCTTTGGCATTCGATTTGATTTTGATGTTTTAATTTCATGTTCTCCATTTTTCTTCCTCTTGTGTATGATTCATTGCTGACATCTGTATAATTAGTGGAGCTTTTATTTACTTTACCTTACAAGTAACTAGATAAAGAAGCAATACCAAAAAGCTTCAGATTGTTCTTGAAACGGTACAAGAAGAAAAAAAGTATTGAATGGATTGCTATTTCTTATAGTTTGCCAGTGCACGCCCATTCAAATAAATTTCATGGGTTGAGAAGAAACTTTGAAATCTGAAATTTGATAGGTAGCTTTGTTTTAAACCGTTTATCACAGGTGTACAAGCGTCAGATTAATAATATGTGAGCTACCCCAAAATCCAAATATATTGCCGTTTTGAGAAAGCATTTTTTTATCATATTCAATATCACACGAGCTATATTATGTATCTTATTTTTTGTATCTGGCAAGAGGAACACAAGATGCAAGCTGAGATTTGCTCTAATTAATGCATGATTTATCTACAACTTCACCTCGAACGCAGCAGTACGACAAAAAAAGAGAGAATGAAACAAATACAATTTATGGATTCATAATTGAAGCGCACGGCAACTGTCAATCTACTTTTTTGAGGAACAAACATCAAATCTTTCTATTAATTAATTAAAATCGTACTGCTAAAGTTGAACTCGTTAAGAGTACAAGTATCACAAAGGACAGCGTACATGCACTTCAGGGTTAAATAAACCGACTCAGTTGTTGGTCCGCAATTAATGTGACACCTTTGAATGTGATGCGTAGCACTTTTCAACTAAAACATGACAATATATTTTGCTCTTGTCTTGCCACCTTATGCGAGAGCCAAGCCACACATGTACGATACTTCCGAATGATACATGATACAACCGCAAGTGAACGGATAGAGTTCATCATTCAAACTTGATTCATTTGTGGTTTTGAGGAGTGGCGATGAACGAAATGAATATCATGTTCTTATACAATTTCTACAATACAAAAATAATTCCATTCAATCTCATTTTCAACCAGATAAACGACATATAGACCATTTAACACATTTGAGTCGACCACACGGCTTCTTGTATGAAGGACCTATTAATCGGCATTTATTTCAACTGCTCCTTTGCTGATTACGTAGCCCAAGATAGCAATAATTTTGTAAGCGTATTCCTTGATGTGCTCATAATTATCACCTTTTCTAAAACGAAATAAATTGAATCAATGACTGATTTGACAAGGGGCATAGACATAATCGTTCTTCGTTGCACGCTAACAATGTAATTTTCAAGAAGAAGTTGGAACGATAATGATTTTTCATCAGTTTACCTCTCTTTTCAATTTTGATTGAATTGATTTTTCTTCAAGATATAAAAAAAATTATGAAGGAACAGCTTTGTTGGTGGTATTGCTCGCATCGCATGCAATGGTATAATCACATCATTTTCAGCACTGATATGAAGAAGAAGGCAGTGTTTTTAAGCCCGTTTACACATGTTTGCATGTGAAACAGAGTAAATTACCGAGGCAAAACACCTTTTCTCATTTCAGCTAATCAATTATTTATACTCTATTCTGCAATAAGATTGTTTATAGTCAATCATGTCAGGCCCTTTCAAACTAATGCGCAGGTAGAGAGAAAGAGAAGTTCATGAGTTCATAATATGCATTCTACAAAAGATGCATGTGATTATAAAATGGCAAGATAATCATAGATGAATTGTCAGCTCAACTTACTCCTGTCTGCTTTCTTGAGCCAGGCACACACAAAAAAGTTTAGCCATGGCTTTTGGGTCCGGCCGAGCCTCTCACTCGTTCATGCCCAAAAAGTGAAGAGAAGATGCATTAAGTAGAAGACCAGCCAAGACGAAAAATTACAAAGAATTTTATTAACAAGGCAGACCAGCTCAGACAAGTCAAGAGAGAACGAGATAATAAGCATCCCATCTTTTTAATCATCATTTTAATAAAATAATAAATAATCACTTATTAAATGCGGGTGAGGATGATGTGATTTGATGTGAATGATTATAATGATGCATGAATATATGGAAAATTGAGTTTAGCAACCAATCATGGCAAAAATTGTTGAATAATATGATTTATAACTCTTTGGACACCTTTGAGCGTTTACGTTTATACGTAATGCGTTATTGTAGTATGAGAGAAACTCAAGAAATTATTGAAGTAATGATTACCCTCCACCAAAAAAAAGTAATTGATTTGACCAATACTCTAATCAACTCACTTTGCGTGCTAATTCTAATAAGATGGAAGAGTAAATTCTTGACAGGATTTTTGAATAAAACGGTATATCATTATCTTATCAAGTTGCGTATTTACCTGGACCAAATCGATGAGGAAACAGTCTCGAGTGTTTAGCTAGCAGCCATGGGTATAGGGGATGTGCAGAGGCAGGATGTGGATGATGAGGTGGATGAGGAGGAGGTTGCATCCACCCAGGAAGTCCAGAATGATGGTGAGCTTTGAGAGCAGCGGCTGGCGCAGCTGCCGCAAAATTCAGCATTCCTGGAGGATACGCTGCAAACTGAGGGATTCCATGAGGGCCCACAGGAGGTGGATGTGGAGGACCATGTGACATACTAGGATGAGGACCTTGAGCTTGAGGATGATGGATTTCACGGGGACTTAGAGGAATGCCCGCATTTTGGCCTTGTCTTGGCGAGTTTGGCAGGGGAGACTTGCGAGAGTCACTGATTTGAGGACTGGGACTTCTCGACGGGTTATTGGAACTGACTGAGGATGTTGCGGCTCGAATGTTGTTACTACCACTATTATGGTTATTGCCACTATTGTCCCTATTATTGTTCGTACTACTGCTAATAATACTATTGGTATTGTGATTGGTGTTGTTGTTGGGAGGAGAAGTGATTCCCGGACTGCTGTTCGCTGACGAGCTATTGCTTCCAGGGTGAGGATGATGGTTGTGAAGGGGATGTTGGTGGAAGTGATGATGATGATGATTATTTGGGACCGGAATAGGTGGGCTTGTGCCCCCATTCGTCGCGCTACTATTATTGTTATTATTGTTGAGTAAGTGGTGATGGAGGTGATGATGGTGTAGGTGGGCAAGGGGAGCGATGATCTCACGAGATCTGTTCAACAGAGCTGCTGTTGTCTTTTCAGAGATCTCCGTTGAAGAGGGTTCCGGACTGGGTGTTGCAGAGTGTTGAGTCGTATGCTCAACCGATGACGCTCTGTGAGATCGGTGTTGATGATGATGTGACTTTGGGGTGACACTGCCTCCATTATCCCTCGCTCCGCCGCTTCCTCCACCTCCTCCACCAACTATGGAGTCAATGGAGAATCCAATTTTTGGCCTTTGGCCAGTTGGTAGCTCCGTCGACGTAGGTGCCAACGGCATCATAATATATTGGATTTCAAGCGTACACTCAATTTGAAATAAAAATCTTGAACAAGTTTTTATCTTTATATTCTTCTTGTTGCTAGTTCATTGAACTAATTAAACTTTCAATTTGAAAGATTAAACTCCTTAATCATCATGTCGTTATCAAGCGTCAACACACGATGGGAATGAGATCGGAGGTTTGAGGAGAATACATACATGTGCAGCCGCAGAGAAGAGAGGGAGAGATGATGAGGAAATTAAAGTATTTTTATGAGTCAGTGTAATTCGATGTGATGATGTTGATAATAATTGTGTTGATGACGAGGAGTTTTACTGACTCCTTTTTTGTGTGGCAAAAGCCGACACGACCGTATAACAATATAATGAATCAATCATGAAACGATTAAAAAGAGCACTGGCTAGAGTATTAGCACTTGTTCAATAATATAGAAAATGGCTTGATTAACTGAATTGTTTCCTCTGTTTAGCGTCTGCCGACTACGTTTCATTCTTTGTTGGCTACTCTTTTTTCTTCATGTGTAACATTCATTCTCCCGAGATCAATATCACTTTTCCCCTGGACCAGGACCGTGCACTTTGTTGATGAAGTTTTCACATGTGGCATCAACGTGAAGAATACTAAAATGGTAATTGATGATTGTTTTCTTTGATAATTAACCAACTCATTCTATTGGTCTCCACAGGTATAATGCTTGTTATCAACTATAAGAGAGAACTAGCTGTCAAAATGATTTTTCAAAGTTTTTATTCTTCTTCTTCGAATCTGTCAGAGATTCAATTATTATACGAGTTATTTCGTATCAACACCCGAAATAGAGATGAACTAACGGCGCTCGTCACTGTTGGCAAGTGAAGTAACCAAAATTAAAAATTCCTTTGTGTCCACTTTCTTCTACAAATTCAATTGCAAGTAGTGCTAACGGGAGGGCTCCCAGATCTCAACTAATTTTGCAGGTGTGAATTCGTCCAGTACAGGCTCGTTAAAGCTTATTTTGGTTGAAGGTTGTTGGTTGAAAATTGGCATATATTTTAAATGCAGGAAGTGGCATGCGAAACAATTAACGACCACTTGAATTCAATTATAATATTCGGATAAAAATGTAAATAACGAGCTAGTTATTGTTTCGTTATTATTATAATGAATATATTTGCTAGCTTTAATGAGCAACCATGTTCACAAAAAAATCACTGTCACAATAAAGTAAACTCATCACATCACGCACAAGTCATTTTCGAAATTCACTACTCCTCTCATCAAAATCCCTATTGTCAACAAACAGATCTCATGCGAAGCATTACCATAATAATTATCACGAAGCACTTGGTTCACATAAAAGATTTCATAAAAACTCACATTTGAACTTAATACCCCTCCTCAAGACTTTTTCTTTAATTCTTCCAAAGTTTTATTCCGTGTCACTTGCATGGAATACGGAAGCAACAGTTTTCCTCCGTAATTCACAGTATAACATTGTTGACAATGATTTAATTGAAAATTTCAATAAATTGTCACATGTGCACAATGAATTAGTTTGTATATCAGGCGTGATATAATTGAACAAAATGTATTAGAAATGTGACAAGAAGGGTAGTGATGTGATGTTGTTGCTCGAAGAGAGATCACATAAGACTGAGAGATCTTGCCAAGTAGCAACTTGCATTCGGTCTTGTATCATGACTAAACAACTCCCCTATGCATTCATTGCTCCTAAATGTGTAAGTGCTCCTCCATACGTAGAGTTTACGTGTGAATGAGTAACGTTTTAATGTCAATTAACTCCACGTTATTTTCCATGTAATGAGCCCAAGCCTGATTTGAGAGGAGGCAAGAATATTTTATGTGGACCAGCTTTCCTTGTCCAAGCGCAGAAAATGTTATGGTCGATCTAGAACTGGTAGCGGAGCAGATCGTTCTAATGTTATTGCAGCCAGCTCGAAGCAAAAATAATGTTTTGTGGAACTCCGTCTCAGTGAGCGACTGACTAACCAATGAACCTGTGACTCGCTTCTCCGCTCAAGCTAATGTAAGTCTACACTACCAACCAAACCAACAAAGCATTTTCCCCCAGAAAGCTAATGCGGAGCTGTTTGTCTGCAACCACTACTACCACATCCAAATGAAAAGTGAGATTTTCAAACGTGCACAAAAGCTTAAGGAACAAAGCAGAAACCGGGTTGACTTCTGCATTAGCAGAGGTACGGATACGAGAAGACTTTTCAGATTATCCGATGTGAAGTATGGTATGGGTTACATATTGCTGAGAAGCATCTCTTTTACTGGTGTTGTGTGTGGTTGCTGATGCTCTCATGAAGTTTGGGTAATCTATTCATACAAAATAGTTCGACTTTTATGGGCGAGGGAGAGAGAAGGGAAGTGTAAGGATGGATGAAGTGCTAGCTAGAGCTGGTTGCTCTTCAAACCAGGTAGGCACCGTCCGTGCTGCTAGTAAGCAAACAATGCTTGTAACTAATGCATTACAAACGAGAAAATTGTGTGTGAAGTGAAGAGTGATTCAATAAATGAATATAATATGTACATGCTGTGAGAACCTCAAATATAAACATGAAGCCCCGTAACCAATTCTTCACTTATCTTCATTTCATTTTGTCTCTCTCTCTCTCTAGCTTACCACTTGCTATAAATTTGATTCGATGATGTTTGCTCACAATTTGTCAGATTTTTAGAAACGGAAATTTCAAAAAATTTAAAGGCGTATATACCCTTACATAAATAATGGCTATTTTGGATTTTACATTATAGCTGACATTGTTGTTAAAAAAAAGAAAGATCAGAGATAAATTGACTCATTAATTGACCAATTAAGTTGCAGAAAATTAATTAAGCAGAATTTACAACTTACACCTGGTCTTTTGAATGTATAAAAGAACTGCGTCCACAGCAGTGCAGAGTAGACCAAATTACTTTAATAATGTGTGCAGTTCACTCATTCTGTAGAGCAAAATAAATATGTACGAGAATAGGACAACTTTTGCATACATGTCATGTACATTTACTTAGTAAAACTAGGGAGATCTGAGCAACATAATATTTTGTATGCAAAGCAAACACTACATGATGATGATAGGAATCCCTTTTCCTCTGCTACATTGCATCATTGTTGTATACACGAAAAAGGTTGTAACTAGCAGGGTAGAGGAGGACCTTTGTAACCTGATCGAGGCGGAGTGAGTCGATTAGGCAAACTCCGCCTGGCATAATACTTTTCCTTGTAGTTTAGAAGAAGCGCACATACACTCACACACATCAGCTTCCATTCAAAATACAGTGATAAAAGATTATTTGGAACTATCAAAGGAAACCAACCCCTTCACAAAATAATAGCAACTTCATATTATTCGCAGCGTAGAAATATTATCAACTTCTCTTTTCTGCCTCTGACACATGCTTCCACTTAATCCTATATTGCTACTTATTGTGTAAATACTCGGCAAAGAAATCACGTAACAAGAACGCAGAGCCACAGCTCGTTCTCAACACATTATTATCGCCATCATCATAAAGTTATACATGTACATAATCCTTTTTCACACAAGTGTAATCAAACTGTTTTCAAAATGTGCTCAGCCATTCCAGACACTAAAGCATTGCCTTTGCCATATTCGTTGAGACGTTTCAAACAAGCTTTTGGCATTATGAGCTTGATAATTATATCGTATTTTCATGACTGTCTGCCTTTCCTATACAACTTGTCTTCTTGTGTGTCGGATTTGATTTCTTTTTTGCCACTTTCCACCATTATTGTTCTACAACATGTACATGTTAGATATTATGTTCTTAACTAAGACCAACATCTTTGTGATCTGTTGGGTTCGCCCACCTTTTTTTCCAATTGTTGTAGCTTATGTGCTCTCCGTCACAAGTTTTTCTTTTCCTGTAGCAGAAAATACTTGGAGATGGCTTGGCTAATTAGTGTAGCGACTACGGTAAAGCTGTCTGCGAAATATTGTTCATCTTGAAGGTCTGGTTTTCCCAAATAATCTACCGTCTTTTTTAAACGTAATATGATGTGCTTCATTTATAAATAGCATCACAATTTAAATGCAAATAGGAAAAGAGCAGAAGCTTATTTGCTGGGATCATGCAGCTTGTTACTATCCTAATCTTGCATTCTATTCAGCCAGCCATGCTTTTTAAAAGTAAAAAAAGTTTGCAGATGTTGGATGTGAATTATGAATTGGGAAGGGAGCATAAATAGTCCTAAAAATGTCGCATGTATTTTTTTCTGGTTTTGTCGCAAACAAAAGAGAGTGGTACGGTTTCTCCCTTCATCCAGTATACTAATGTAGGAAAAATAAGTCCTTGGAGCTTGTCTGCAACCCTTAATAAACAAATTCACACCTTGACTCGCTAAAGAGCTACCATTATGAGCATGATTATCTCACGCCGCAATGGCATTGTAGAAAACGACTAGAAAAACATCCAATTGGAAACCAACTCACTTTTATTATATATCACACTTACTGACTCACACGCACACACCGAAAGAGTGAGCTCTATATAATACCAAGGGTAATCACAGCATCAGTAATGCCAGCAGCCAACGAAATGAAAACGGGGCGAAGCCATTATGATTATGTGTTTGAAATAATAATAAAAACGATCCAGCACAAAAAAAAGACATTCAACCATCCGCATTTTATATGAATAGATCATCCCCGTTTTGAATGGCTGTTGTCAGTTTATATCCTTTTCCAGTTTGGAATGAATCTGGTGTGTATGGTGTGAGATTTTCTCCTTGTGTGAACAAGTTGAGCCTTATTTATTCATTTCATCTCATTCATCATTTCGTAATTTTTTGAAAGGACTTATATGGTCATGCATTTTTTAAACTCTGATATGACGGATGATGCGCACACAGCGTCCCCTCCAAATACAACAACAAAACAGTATTTGACGTAAACTCAAAAGACTTATATAACTAACTCGATTCGGAATTGAATAATCATGATAACGAGGCTAATGGTTTTAATAATATAGCGAATAACAAGATATATTTTAGCTGGAAGGATAAGTGATTGTGTGAATGTGTCCGTGTGTGCAACAAACTAATAATATGAGCGTTATATTTGAAAGGAGAAACAAAAGTAGCTGAATGAAGCGAAAGGGGACTCGACAAGAATTCAAAAGGACAATCCCACATTTCCAATTCAGTTTGCATCAGACACAAAGCAAGTATATTATAAAATGAATGATATGATGGAAGGATCCCATCTTTTTTCACTCCTTTTTAGATCGGCCGATGGAGCAAGACCGGACGGACGGGTAAAAGTGGTGTCGAGTGTTATAATAAGGTGGTAAGAGAAATAAGAAAATCCCATCCTATCTCTTTATATCACTATTATTATTTGCTGTATGTTATGATTATGATTAGTATTTGTAAATTGCGGCCGTCCTCATCATATATACCTTCTCTTGTTAGGATTATAAGGAGTGAGGAAAAATATAGAGTGGATTGTGGCCGGACTCTTTTTTATCAAGTGAAGAGATCTACCAACAACCTTATTATTATTAAGTATCACCCGTCATCTGTGTCGTTATTACTGATATTACGAGACATAACTCATCCGTTTTTATTATATGTATACTAACGCATAAATCCATTTGGAATGCACATTATTTTGTCTATTTTGTCTCTCTCTTAATAACGGCAATCGAGCAGAGTTGAGACGGAAAGCAACTTACAAAAAATATGGGGAGATGTACAAACTATATGTATGTGTGTGTGTATGTGCGTGTATCTCTCCACTTGTCTTTGGATAAAAAATATCTATAGATGAGTTCCAGGGCAAATATTGATAATGAAACAGCATAGATATTGTATGGAGAGATGCGAATCTGCATTTCATTTTATATACCACATGAGGCAAGGAAGACACAATGCAGTACTGTCGCAGTCTAGTTTCTCCTATTCCCCCAAACTCTTACCTTGTGGTCCAGAACATTGTCTTTCTGTTGGATCGTATTACCTATCGTCATTATCGTTAATATAATATTATATCAATTCATTTTTACTATTTCTTAAATGTGAAACATGTTCGTAATATAAAAAATAGTAAAAAATAGTAAAAATTATTCGTCTTGGAATCGACATTAAAAAACATTTGAGATCATGAAAAAATATAAAGTGAAAGTCTATATGAGTCAGTAATGCCATATAATTTATAGGAATGAAGCAAGGAGCTTGCGATATTATCATTATTATCAATGCCAACACATGTCGAATATTGATTGCTTGTTTTGTTTCCTATCATTTCATATCTACATCCACATAAATATAGAAAGATGATGAGATTCCGTCTTTTCATAAAATATTTAACCATTTAGCACTTCATTTGCAAATGATTTACGAGCTGACAGGTAAAATAAGTTTGTAATGGTGTATGGTGCTCTCAGTCTCTGTATTTGAGTGTTTCCTCTTTAGCCCACGCCAGCATATTATCATCAAATCAATAGAAAATCTAGCTGGTATGTAAATGTGTAGCATTGTGTACAATTGCTTATTACTTGGAATGAAATGTTCGGGAAAAGGTGATGATGAGCCTAAAGTTACAAAACCATGAAAATCTTTATTCTTCTCGTTTACATTTTAATGCAAACAAGAAAAAGCTTCCATAATCGATTTGAGGTTATTGGCAGAGCGAAGGAGGAAATTGTTGTGTAGTGTAGCGGAGCATAATGACAGTAATGTAATTTATTTCCTTATTGTTATTATTTTACATCTTTACATAACCTCCTTTGCTCTTGAGAATATGGATAATGGATCCACCCGACTCCGATTAGTTAAAACTTTTTGGCAGACATTTTTCCATTATCCCTACGTCACTCACAATTGCTCGTCTTTACTATATACTACATCCCCACAAGCTATCACTTAAATCCGTACACATTCAAATGGCTAAAGTGGCTGGTGTGGAGTGGAATGAGGTGTCAGCAATAAAACCAATTATTATTATTACGTAAATTTACGACATTGCGTTTACTTAATAATGTGGGAAGACCAAAGTGAAGAAGGAAAAATGATGCACCCCAAGATCATTATAGCTGTTCTGTAAAACGATATGCTATATTATGTATAAATCTATATGTATAATATATACATTTAATGTAAATATTTAAAATGGAAGCATAACAAACACCTCCGCATGAGTTACCTAAACCCATCATGTGTATAGATGGAAAATATTTATAACCGATCTGCCTTTGCTGTAGATGAGTAAGTTTTTAACAGTTTTTGACATTTTGATGGCCTCCACAGATCGTCGGATACTCATTCGTGAGAATCTTTTTATGTACCTTTTTATAGCTTGAGCTGTTTTGCATCTAATTTCAACTCACCGAGTCCAGAAACGTGCGTTCCTCCTTGAAAGCTACTATCTTGATTGATCCTAATGTAAATCTTCACTTGATATATCTTTGAATCCAAAAGGTGATCTCATGGTTTGATAATCTCATACGTTTTTCGGGCCAACAGTATCTACGCAAACAAATTACCATTTTCCGTTACTCTAGTTCTATCCCTGATATAATCTGAGTTAATCTTTGACCGCACACGCAATGGTATCAACAATACATATTATAATCGTCTACTAGAAAGCTACCCTCCTAACCCAAGCTAATAAGCTTGCTCCTCATTCATTCTCGATGGCCATCTTTGTTTTTCCGAATCTCGTTAAATGTGCGACTGTCCTTTGAATGTTTGCTTAATGAAGCAGGGAAGAGAGTTGAAAAAATGGAAATGCTAAAAGCCAAATGTCATTAGTAGTTTCCTCTTCAGCGAGACAATAATCTTTTACCAGATTACCACCGATGGTCATTCCCATTATTCACTTGATTAACCTTTTTTATGCGGCGACTGATATGATATCAGGATGACAAAACGAGAGGAGAGGCTCTCACTCTTGTTCTATCCATGTTTAAGTGTTTTCGGAAGGAAGGAAAATGAAAGGAGCACTCTGTGCCTACCTCATAGTTTCAATCACTTTCCATTCATTGCGTCCGACGATGGTCAAGCTTGAGAAAACAAACAGCTGCCGAACAACATTTAAATAATTATTACAAAGGGAGTACAGGAGCTCTGAATAAAAAGGACATTTTCTGAACATGAAGACCAGCAGCACTGGAAGTATCACAACCAGAAGTCGGAGGCACATTATTGCGGTGTGTATTAATGTGCTTTTTGGATGCTACCAACGAATAACTCTCCTGTCTGCTCTCCGTCTCCACAGAAGTCAGTCCTATCTAATGAATAAATGAGCCTTGTATATTTTACTGCATTGACAACCATCATGGACTTTGTTAAGATGGTTAACTTCTACTTGTAGCGGCCACATGTAAGTAATAGGTAGGTCTACTACTCTATGATGCTAATGTTTGAGTTTGTTTGCGCATATTTATCTCGGGTTAAGTGTATGCAACAGCGCATAATGATGATGATAAGCTATCATCATCGCATCACCATCAATTTTAACAAAAGAAAAAAGACCACAAAAGGTACTAATCAAGACAGAAAACGAAGGTCCGTTTTTGCCCTGCCAGATTTTGAAGAGGGAGACAAGAAAAAAGGCTACTCAATGGATTGTGTGTATCTGGCTACTTTTTCCTTGTAATGCCTTTGTCTACCTGTCTTGTTCTCTTGAGATTTGACAATGAATGAGTGTTGAACAAGACACGAAAAAAGGTACGAAAGAAGAAGACAACCTATAAAGAAAGAAGTCAAGTTGACTGTGGCTGTGCGATCAACTCGTCATCATAATCATCATTCATTAAATTACCGTTCTGTAAAGTTCATATCATTAACAATGCAAAATAACATGGTCTGCTTTGGAGAAGTAGTAGCAGAGAAAAAGGTTCAAAGTGTGTTCTTAAACAACATAAATTAAAGAGTCAACAAGGGATGGAAAAAAAGACGGAGGCTCCCTACGGGATACTGAAACACAGGTATAATTTCATCTTTTCCAGAACCAAAATTTCAAAGATGTGACTTGGCTTTTGATTGTTTGCTCGGTTGGAACGTTAGAAAAGTGCCTTGAAAAATATTCTTTCGCACGAAACTCATTTGTCATACAGGGCAGAGAATGATAAAGTATTTAGAGGAAAATCTTAGTAGCTTAAATAGTTAGTTATCTGTTTATTTGACACATGTAAGGAAAAATGAGGATGACTTGCTCTTTGTGTTAAAGTTAGGTGAAAAAGGGCAATAATGTTAAATAATACCTAGATTAAAAGATACCATTTGAAGACGACTAACTAATGACATCATGGAGAAATAGCTGAAGATCGTTAAGTATAAAATGCAACAACTCTGAACGAAAGATCTGCAGGAGGTTGTGAGATTCGTGATATCTATAATAGAATTACAAGTAATATGCAATGATTTTGTGTAGAGATTCACATTTAATTCAATAAATTGAATGAATCAAAACTCATCACATTGCCTAAGATGTTTCTGCTATACAACAACAAGCGATGTAATTCATTCAATTTTTATGATGCACTTGTCAGTAATAAATGAAGCAACATATCACCTATTTATACGCATCATCGCGTTAATCACACCCATCATTTTAAACAAATTTATTTCCAAAACGTATCATAAGTCATCATCATCTATTGGCATGTTTTTTGCTGTCAGTATGAAACAGTTGGCAACCCAAAAAGAGAATGATCTACACACACGCCAAATATCATGTGAGTACATTACTCTGAGTATTATCAACAACATAATGTACATTATTTTATTGAAATTGTCAAAACAGCCAACTATTAGTAGCGTCTACATAATCATCACATGTAGATCTGAGCATGAAAATCACAAAATCAAGTTTGCAACATGCTCTGCTAGCTTCAATATCTTCATGTGTCAACGGTATCGTAAATTACCAACAATTTGTATCATGCAGTGAGGCAGAAAGGGCACAGTAGTCGTTTAGAGATGGAAAATAAGTATCTGATATGATTTAATGACATGAAAAACTGACGTTGTGTTACACTTGCGAACCATCTCCAATATAGTATTTCATCGAAGAAATGTTAACAGCAGTAGTTACAGTTGTTGACCTCCACGTGTGATATCAAACGGGAATGTTTACGAGGTGCTAAAAATTTGCATAGTAATTTGTTGATCCAACTTTTCACACTGATCTGATGCATTCATTTCTTTGTTAGCGTCTGTGTCTGTCTGTCTGTTTGGGTCCTTAAATTAAACGTTTCAGTTTCTGCTGTAAAATTTAACGTTGAATAATATACTTAATGTTGATTAGAATTATTATGATGCAAACTGGAAAATAAACTGTTTAATTTAAGTAGAAAATCATTCATACTATATTCCAACACTTCCTCACTTATCTTTCTCGACTCATTTTGAAAGAATTATAAAACCAATTAACTTCAAGGATGTCAACAATTTGGCATAAAACGTTCTTCTCATAATGTCAACAAATTAATAACTTTTTTTTTTCAGCAACACCACACATGGACATAGGAAGCGGTGTGACACATTATGTAGCATTGTTTAAGATAGGCAGGCGTTTTCAAAGCGAAAACCTATGTATATTCAAGTGACGAGAGAAAATTAAACAATTGCAATTTGCAACCATCCTTGTTTCCTCAACGCACCTTGCACTATGTAATTAAACAATTAGTCGCATTATAATAACGTGTAATAACACCTGACACGTTGTTCTATCTTGGCTGTCTCCGTATGAGTAAAATAAGGTACTATCAATTTTAATATACAGCATTCGGTTTGCTTTTACTAATCTATCAGCAAGTAGAGCCAACCCGTCACAAAGTTGACAAATTAGTTATTTATTATAATGAAGCTGTGAAATTTGATTTGTTTAATATTTATTAAAACAAATTCATTCACTTTGTGTCGTTAGTCGTGATATGATTATTATTTATGTAGATTATGTCTTTTTTTTGAAACACAAAATGTTCTCCCAAGTTTTGCCAGTAGCAAACGGAACACTGAGCTCGCATTATAAATCATTTCAATAAACAGACAACACACGAGGATTGTATTGCCAATTTAATTTGCATCATAATAAAAACAGCCCTCATCATCATTATTTTCTTATTTCCTTGAAGAAAAAACATCATCATCATGATAATGAAAATTAATAAGCGAATCTAATACGAAAAACATAAGTCATGCTCGTATCATAAGTGAATGATAAGGTGTATGAAATGACGTGTGTGTAGTCACTCACTCATCATCATAAACTCTTATATTTTCATTCTTCATTAAAATTCATGATGTAAAAATTATAAAGAAAAAGCATTAATGCAAAGTTCATTTTTTCCATTATGATATGATGATCAAGTCTAAACTTGTTACGACCACAAACATGATTTTAATTAATTAGTGCACGCTTCGAGAACAAAAACATGATGGCGAAATGGAGGTGATGGTTATGTTATAGTGTGGCTACTTCATACTGAGCTTAAAGCGGCATTATTGTGTACACATTGCAGGTAATAAAGTGTTTGTGAAAAATTAATGGCAACTCTTCACAAGCACATATATATGGGCTGCGTTAATGTAGTTAACTACATTAACGCACCTACATAATTTTCTCTTGTTGGACGTTTTTCAGAAGAAATGGTTACGGCTACAGACAGATGGTTCATTACACAGCCACATCAGTCTCTCTCTTCAACATCCTCAATTTATATTAGTTAGGTTTTTAATTGATATTGAAAATTTATTCGAAATCAAAACTGAATCAGACTTTTTGCCATAAATTCCAGAGATAATGACTGGATCATTTTTATCCTTCTGTATAATGTGAAGTCATCAGAGGCCTATTAAAAGGAATGCTTGCTTGCATGAGAAAGCAATAAAGTATTTGAAATGCCGGACATACCTCTCTAAACACAAAAGGAATTTTTTCGCTTACCTTTCTCTGAAAAATCCGTAAATAATGTGGAGCGAGTCAATATCTTAGCGTGAATTTGCACCTACCACGTTACATTTTTTATGGATGGAAATGTGCTCAGCATATATTGAGATAAGGAGAGCATAGGTTTTCATAAAAAGGCAAATATTTTTTTACATTGGAATAATGGGTTTGTGAATGTGTGTGTGCGCGCAGCTATTATTTAACTTACACTTGCTTATTTTCTGATTCACAACTCGTTCTTGTGCTACTAATGAGGTGAGTTGGTGCAATTTATTATGCTTTTATCAGCGACTTCCATCATGGTATCATCATAAAGAAGAGTGACTGTAATAAATATCAAGACATTCATGGTGAATGAATATGCCTTCATATAATGATCGCCAGCATTTTTTTTGCAAACTCCAACAGCTCTAAAAGCACACATAATTCAATATACTGTGTATTTTATTTAATGTATTCAATCTCGGCTCTATACGCTTTTGTTTCACTCTGACAAAAAATTGCGGTTAGAAAATATTTCGGATACTTATCGGGGCAATAAATTGCGTCTTCATACACCTTTACAACTATATCGATTCTCTTATCAATCTTAAGCTGTGAGATAAGCTGCTACATATTTTTGAAACTGCAATACTTTCCTACGGTAAAGAAACAGATGAGCAATTTGCAAGTAATTTGAATCACGAATTATTGCAAATTGCCATACAGTGTACTACAAATAGGAATTCGCTTTCCGAAAAAATAGCTGTTAATAGTGTTACTAATTACATCCTTTGTTTAGTTTATTACTACTTCAATAATCGCATCCTTGTTGCTTGAATATGCTTTTACATTTCAGTTTAAAATACTATGGTATGGAACATGGTACTGTCATGTTTTGCTTGGTTTTCCATTTTCGCAATGACAGCAAAGGAATATGTCATTTGCAAGAAAAACAGGGTGGTGATTACATCTAAAGGCATATATACCTCATCTTTTCAAATGCACTTCTACTAAACAATACAAGATCCTTTTCAAGGAAAGCCAGCAAAACAGAAAGGTAATACTAATGCAAAATGTAATAATAATGAATGACTGGGTTTGTGCTGTACTTTTAAACTGAACAAAGGTAAGCACAAAAAGCAAGGTATATCTTGTGTCTTAATCTCTTTTCTCAGCTTGCCATTGCTATTACTTTCACATAAAAGATTTGGGAGGTAACAATCTTCAGTAAATGACATTCTTTTAGGTTGCCTGCACATGGCAAGCAATAATATCTTCCGTTCATGTTCATCATCCTCCTCATCTGTGTGCCTAATCATCATATCTCTCTTTTTTCTTTGCCTGCTTCTTTACTTGACTTTTGCTAAAATATATACCTTCTCATGTTGCTTCGCTGATTGTGATTAGTGAAAAACAACATTTTTGTAACTGGTGATGGTGGTATGTAGAGAATGGTTATACTTGGTGGCACTACAATACATAATATTTGATACTATAGTCCTGCCTGTCCTGTCTCAAGTTCATTTCTCATGTTTGTCTAGTGTGTAATAGGACGTGCTCCTTTTCGTAATTATGAGCTGTTATCTGTGAAACAACCCACAGTCATTAGTCATAGTCATGAGCTCTATAGTTTTACCGCTTGTCACTGTCAACTCCTTCTTTCAAAGTTTACTCTGCAGCCATGTCCTTACTTTTTTGTCTCCATAATATGCTACATTGTCGCTTCCAGTTTGCATTTTTACTTGTGATGCCCTTCTCTAACCATCTACGCTCATTGTGGTGCATAACGCATTTGCCCGATTTTTAATACCTCTTCAATTTGGAGATGCAGTTACTGCCAAATAACCATAACCATATTTATGAAGCACGAGTGTTCGCTAATCAAAATGTTAATAACGGAAAGCATTAAATTTTTGGAGCAAAAATTCTTATCATTCACTCTTGGATTTAGAATTAGTATGATTATGTTTACTTGGAGTTTTGTATTATAATCCATGCATATTACATGCATATTCAACATTACAATGGGAGTAACTTCCTATGCGTCAAGAATCTGTGGAGTACGGTTGGACACCTAGTGTTGAAAGAAGTAAAAGTTTGCAGCCCTCTTGTTCCTGTTCTCCAAACACCGGCACCTCTGAGTTTGAATATTTTCTTGTTTATAAGCATTTATTTATGCTATGCTATTTGGCTTTTGCTTTTGTATTGGTATTTATTTGTTTTCAGAGTTTAAAAGCGAGTTATGTCAAACACAAACTTATGTCATTTAAAGCTGCATGAATCGTACCTGATAGGATTTAACATCTAGATTAGTGCAGTGTGTAAAGTGAGGTTAGTGTCAGCAACAAAATGGATATCGATGATGAAGGTGTCACTGATCCATCAGCCGAATTTGGAGACCTATTTGAAGGGCAAACAGTTGCTTTTGAATCGGAACTTGGAGGTGATGTTCTTGGAGCTATTGGCCACGAACTTAATATTGGTGGACACTCAAGTCATCACCATCATCATGGAACGTCGCATCATCCCTCGGACCATGAAATTCTTTCGGCAAATTTGTCCTTTGGGGCGGACGAATACCTTCAGCATCAACAAATAGTGATTGAAGGTGACAACTCTGAGTACATGGTCTCTGTTCCCGATACCAATATAGAGGGAGGGGGTCAAGGGCAGGATGGAGGTCAGCAAATGTATGTACATGCCACACAGGAACAGATTGATGGCGTGGTTGGAGTTGGTGGTGTCACTGGTCCCATGTACAATTACGAAGCAGTGAGTCAAACAACAAGTTTTCCCACTGCATCGTCTTCCACTGCGGTAAACGAAGGTGTTAAAGTCAAGGAGAAGGTGAAAAGAATCAAGAACGTGGAATATTTTACAAATGAAAATATGGAAAGATATTTAAAGCGTCGGGGGTTCAGCAGGGTAAGTCTAACCTAATGTTAACTAGGTGTAATCAAAGTTTCCTTCGGTTTCACAAGTCAATGTGTCATTTTTTAAATTTAAATTTTTAGGGTGGACCAGATGCCAATCGCAAGTCAATTAGCAAGGCGGTTTTTGCATTGTCTGCCGATAGTCAATTGTCAACCAGTCGTCCTAAGCTGATTTCGTTTGGCTCCAGATATGACCCTGAGTGTGTTATTCAGGAATTGGAAAGGTATTGGAACTACATATAGCCATGTTACTAATGTTAAAGTGCATTTTGCTCCGACCTTCGTTAAATATTAAATATATTATATATGTCAAGGAGTTTTTTTTGTTTTCCAACAAAAGGTTCTGGAGATTCTACTTGTGGACGAAATCAAAAAATCTTCTCGTGAGTGTGGAATTGCTGCCAATGTTGATTCCAATGCTACTCCATTTCTACATTCAAATGATGTTATCTAAAATGCAACCTACTGCTCGACGGATGTGCGTAGAATTTAGCAAGAAATTCATGCTTGAGGACAAAACGCAAGAGAACTATGATATTCTTGTGGCTGTGATGAAAGTTAATTCACCGGAAATCTTCAAGGTGGGATGAAAATCAATATACTATATTACTGATAAACTTATAGATAAATATTTCCTATAATTAATTATTCAATTTGTCGATAATTTATAGACTGATAACAGCTTCATCTCATTGGCCAACCGGAGATATGAATTTGCGCTGAGCGAACTTTCAATTATATATTTGCGCCGATTTTTGTCAAAGTCTAACCAACCGATTTTACTAGACTTGTTTACGAATAGTTTTAAAATTAAGGCCAGAGAGTCAAAGGAGCTGCTTGAAAGTATTGATTGGGAAACGTTAATGGATTCCGGTTCGGAAATACATGCTAAAGCGGACGACGCAGATGATGATGACGATAGTGAATCATCGAATACGTCAGAAATGGAAGATACTAGTCATGTACGTAGTGTGATTGATGATTTACGAAACAGCACAATAGCCAGTTTGCCAGCCATTTCGGTTTATACAACGGGAGATGAGTAAGAGAATAACCGTAAATAATAATAATAATTTTGATACAATTACAACGCTGCAAGAAAGACAGGATGTAATTTTTTTTTACTTCTTGGTAGACCGGTATGTGGAGCGGTATCCAAGAAAGGAACTCTGATTGCATATGGTTTGGCTGAAGCTGGAATAAGAATTTTTTCCGTGGACAAGGCTCGAGATGTTTTGAAACCTAGTCTGAACGTACAAGCTGAATCGGAGCCTGTTGATGGAAAATATGTCTGTGGTCATGCTGGAACTGTATATGGACTTCATTTTCATCCGAAAACAAAATTGATGTTCTCGGTCGGTGAAGACAGCCTGATGAGAGCATGGGATTTAAATACTGAAAATCCTCGTTGTAGAGCAGTCTACAGGTAATGAATTTGTGGGAGTATAGTAAACATCATTTATTTTGCGTAGCAAGTAATTAATTAAATACGTTTATTTTATTCAATGCAGGGGACACACTGGACCTGTTTGGAAATTGGATATTCCAAACTCTGGCTCAATGGTAGCAACTGCAGGTGTTGATACTACTGCAAGAATATTTGTTCCTGAACGGAATGAATTCGTTCGTATCATGGTTGGCCACTATTTTAGTGTAAACGTAAGAATTTATATCTTATTATAATATAAATTATAAACTAGCACGAGTATTTACGAAATACTGTTATATATACTGTGAGTTAAATATTTGCTAATATTATATATCTAATGTTTCTTAATAAATAGTGTGTTAAGTTTCATCCTAATGAGGCATACATAGCCACAGGGTCGGCAGACAAATCTGTACGCCTTTGGTCAATCAACGATGGTACTATTGCCCGAATTTTTACTGGTGTCCCGGGAACAGTTCACGCCATCGCTTATCACAGTAGTGGGAAATATTTGGCTGGAGCAGGTTCGTTAGTTTATCAAATTCATTAGCCTTCACCAACAAACAAAAATCGCCACGAATACTCTTCTAACTGAGTATGTATCTGTAAATACAGGTGAAGGTTGCAAAATCGTTATATGGGACTTGGCCGAAGGTGAAGCTGTGGCTATACTTGAATCCTTGCCCAACTGTAAAGATTTGGTGTTCAACGGAAACACTTTAACTGCATGCTACCGAAATGGAATGCTTCAAATATATAACCTGCGTCCAATTCTCGGAGGAACGGGTGGAAGTTTGGAACAATTTGATACTCCCCCTTCCATTTCAACTCCATTCACATGTCGAACATTCTCTCAAACATTATTCAAATGCTACTATAAGGACAATGGAATGCTTTTCTGTCTGGGCTCTGATTTGACTGTTGAACATCAAGAAGAAAGACAAATGCATGAAGAAGCCTACAGGGCAGCGAGTAGCGAATCGAATGCCGGAGTCACAATTCTACACACCGTGCTTCAAAATAAGCCTATATTTAATGAAAGTGCTGCAAACAACGTTAGTACAGATAATAAAAACAGCAGCAGCGGCAGTGATGGTAGAATGGGAACTAGTAGAATTTTAGCAGCGAGGTTGTCACAACCATTATCATCTTCGGGGGCGGAAGATGAAATTACTAGCATTGCTGAGGAAGAAAGTGTTAATGCTCCTCCTTTAGTGACTGCTGACCTTCCACCACCACCACCACTTTACCGAAGTTCACTTGATGAAGCAATTAGCAGTGTAATTGATCAAGCTAGTGAAGGCTGCGTAGGGTCCGGCACGATTACAATGTATGCTTCCAACTGAAATTCGAAAATAATTATTCTGTATTCAGTGATCAAGTGGCGACCCAAACCTAACTGTAGGGGGTGCTCACATATGAGCAAAAGTGATAGTCTAAATTAAATGTAGTGTGTAGCTATGCAACTTGTCAATTACGTCATTTTAATTTATACCTTAAATATTATGTTTGACAACGAAGAAAGTTTTCTTTGAATACTCAAGTTTAAAGTTTTGTAGTTTTAGGGAAACAAACGATCCATTATTTATCTGGAGCTGTCGTACTCTCGACTGAATTATTTGTCGACTTTTTGTAGTACTATTGTAGCAGTATTTCATACTTTTTGTAAGAACTAATCTGTAAACTTTCTTAATCTGAGTTGAGGTAATTGTATATATCGCCATACATATAAATATCCAATATGGCCCTGGCGTCACCCCGAGCTTCTACTCCACTACCTCAACCAACTCGGCTTAACACTCTGAACGCATATTTGTACCATCATGGCTATCGAATGGGAAAATTAATTGGGGAGGGCTCGTACTCAAAGGTTCGCTTGTGTCCCCGACGTTCGGATACCGAAGATGGTCAAGAAAAAGACCCAGCGGTTGCTTGCAAGGTATTTGATATGATTTAGTAGCACGTTTATTTCATTTATGACAAAATGTTTCCATTATGAATATTGTTTTGAATTGCTACAGGTTATAAACAAAAGGAAAGCGTCCAGTGACTTTGTCAACAAATTCTTACCCAGAGAACTTCAAATTGTTTCCAAGATAAAGCATTTGAATATAGTTCGAGTATATGACGTTGTAGAGTTTGATAATCATGTGTACATCTTCATGGATTACTGCAATAATGGGGATTTACTCGAGTATGTCAAGCAAAGAGGATTCATTAAAGAAGCTCGTAGTCAACATTACTTTCGGTATAGTACCTAAAAATAGCGTGGTGTCTAAACGAAAATAAGCATATTGGTGAAGGTTTTCATTATTTTTTTGAAGGCAAGTACTCTCAGCAGTGAAATATCTTCATGGACTGGATATTGCTCATCGTGATTTGAAGTGTGAAAACGTCCTCTTGACGGCCGATGATCATGTTCGCCTATCCGATTTTGGATTTGCTAGATCTTGCAGGGATTCAAAATCTGGGAAACGAATTCTGTCAAGTACATACTGTGGTAAGTGTCAAAAGTATAACTCGTCGTAATGTACTATTTGAAATGGTCTATTTCAGTCGCTAACATAAAATTCATTCGTTGTGCTATTTAGGGTCCTGTGCGTACGCAGCTCCAGAAATATTACAGGGGACGTCGTATAACCCGAAGCTATACGACATGTGGTCCCTTGGTTGCATACTTTTCATAATGCTCACTGGACACATGCCATTTGATGAGTCCAATGTTCCGAAAATGTTGCAGCATCAAATGGAACGCAATCTAAACTATCCTCACCAAATGGAAGGCGTGATTTCAAAGTCTGCCAAGCGATTGATTAAGTACGAGCATTATACAACTTTAAATTAAATTTTCAAAATCGTTAGAGTAGAATGTTTAATCAGGAATTATGTTAATGTCTAGACATTTGCTAGAGCCAGATGTAACTCGTCGTGCAACAATAGAGCAAGCCATTAGCAATGGTTGGTTTTCCTCCAGGCCAAGTACTGGAGCCAGTAAGAATCATAATGCGAAATAATTGTGAACGGAACTATGTATAATATTACCTACATCAGACCTCTTCCATTCATTTCATTATTTACTCGTAATAATGACTTGTTGTGTACGAAAATTATTCCAAACTCGTTTATATAGCCTTCAGAAATGCCAATCAGAATGAAATATAAGACTGATGAAAATTGTCAAGTAAAGTTCGGAAATTGCTTTAATTTTTTCGTTGAATCGGGTAAAATATGATTTCATTTCATAATATAGATTATCGTGACGCGTGATTTAAAGTTATACGTATAAGGTTTTTAATATTATTTAGTGAGTACTTAAACTTCCATCTGTATCCTCTTCAGCGGATAAAAACAGCTTTTGAACTAGAATCGTCACGTTTCCTGTAAAATTAAAATAACATATTTGTAATTAATTACATTTCAAGTCCGCTACCGTAAAGAACAAAGGAAACAAAATGAGACGTGCAGCCAAAAGCCAAACACTCACTTGTAAAATCGTCGATTGCAGCAGGCAGACCCCTCTTTTTGACAAAAAAGTAGTGTACAGGTAGTCCAGTTAGTAATATAGCAATCGCAATAATCTGCTTAATGGGGTCCACGTAAAGTGGTAAAATTATCAGGAATAGGCAAATGATACCAAATGAGATTGGGAAGAACAAGGAAACCTGAAAGCATATAATATAATTTTGTTATTAGTTTTGTCTTTTGACGCACATTTTCATTCCGGTTCCGAGTACGTTTAAAGATATATATGTAATTGTATTTTAATTACCTTCATTGGTCTGTGAAGGTCTGGTTTTGTCCACCGTAAGTATATTAAGCCTGCTGCGACAGCTAAACTAACCAAACTGTATACAAAAGAGTAGAGTTCAATCAACTGGCTGACTTTGGGAATGGACAAGTAGATGAGTGTGACAACGGCGAGGAAGACCAGCGCAGGCGTTGGCGTCATTGATGAGGTTGATAGCATAGAAAGCATTGAAGGAGTATGATAGTTTCGTGAACCGGCGAATATTACGCGTGCGTTAGTCATGATGTGAACGCTTAAGCATCCCAAACTTGACATGGCTACGCAGAGTGGCATAACGGTTGTACCCATAAAATGCGTTACTTTGTTTCCGAATGTCTGTACATTAACACAAGTTTATCGCATTAGATATCAGATTCGATTGCATGTATGCATGGTTTAGAATTGACTAATAAACAAAATTAAGTACGACTGATAAGAACAAATATAAAAGTATTTATCATACGTTTGCAATAGCATCCGTTGCAAGAATTTCTTCAGGTGTGAGCATGCTAAATAAATAAGATTAGGTTATATTACATAGTTGAGGAATTTGATGAGAATGCAAACTATGAGTATCTATGTATGTATGATGGATGAGCTATGATCGCTGCATCGTTAGAAAAGAAAAACTACTTACACAAAATAGGCGACGTTTACCATGCAGTAAATGAAAGTGACTAGGGGCAAGGAAATCCATATGGCGAGAGGTAGGTTCCTAATAAATCATAATTATTAATAATAGTTATTATTTTTGGTTAACTCGAAACTTGCATTGCTTGTGCAATATATCTTAAGTCTGTGAAATTAAAATTAAATTACGCTGATAAACACAACTCACCGATTTGGATTTTTTAATTCCTCAGTTACAAAATTCAGAGCATTCCAGCCTTCATATGTAAATGCAGCAGAGTAAAATGCAAGGGCGACTTTTCCTGGATCGTATTTTGAGTTGGCCCAAACATCACTAAAGTTTTCAACGCGACCTTAAACGATTCCATTTTACCCGAGTTATTCATACATCCTAGTAAAAGTATTAAGGGGAATCATAATGATTCAATCATTAGTTTGAATGTGCTCACCCATGCAAAGTGCAGCAACTCCTGTGAGAATGATTAGAACCAATGCCAAGATTTTTCCAACCATGAAGGCGTTTTGAACTTTGGTCGCGAGTCGAACATTATAGCAGTTAAGCCATGTAAAGAAAATGATTACTGCTGCAGCAAGTAACTTAATCGCACTTTCCGGAGCATCGCCATTTGGAAACAGTGGAGATGTGACATATTGCGCGAACGAAATTGCCAATATGGCATCGGCGCCTGGCCTGGAAACGAAAGGAATAAAAATTCACATGTACTTACATATACTTTCTGCATAGCTCTGTTTGAACATGTTGGTTATAATGAAGAATGGACTTACAGAAAAATAAAGACAGATACCCATAGTAAGAGAAATGCTGGTAGACACCCAAAACTCTTGTACAGATAGTGGTAATCGCCTCCGGATCCAGGAAATGTTGTTCCAAGCTCTTAAAAGTTTTCAGGCGTTAGTTAGCATTGAGCAGTTCATGCATGTAAAACTATTGCATAGTTCAGCATAATGTTGCCAATCTTTTACCTGCATAAGCAATGGCACCCAAAATGCTCATGATTCCACAGCCCACCCAGACAACGAGGGACATACCAATACTCCCGACATTGGCCACGACATCCTTCGGCGTGATAAATATTCCGGAACCAATTATAGATCCAATGACGATTGACACAGCTTCAGTAAGACCAATTTCCTTGCGAAGTTTCACAATTGACGAAGAATCATCTTTCTTTTTTGAATCGCTTTCTAAGGTGGACCCATTTGAGAAACGAGGATTGGTGTTGTTATTGGGGGATGATGATTTCCCTTGCATGTTACGAATCGTTTATGAATTCAAGAAAACTTTAAATTGAATTTCTATAAGACAAGTGTTAATTTCTACGAGAACAGAGACTGAATAATGTTGACTGTGATGTATGTGAACAAATGTAAAGATTAAGAATGAAGTTAGCGTTTCATCGCGTTCGACGGTTGACTTTGAACTTGGTCACTACACCTTTCGAGGTGCGCTGACAATGAACAAAATGTTAATGGGCAACCGGTAATGCTAACAAGTTAGAGTAAGAAGAAAAGGCAATTAGGGTTGGCTGACAGCGATAATATTTCGTTCATATCAACTTTAGATTCTGCTCATGTCCATTATCGACATGTTTGTTCACAAAATGTTACTGGAGAAATAAAGTACGGTGAAGTTTTGTAGCGAATGTTATACGATGATGGAGGCAAGCATTGTAAAGAAAAACATGAAGCAGGCTAAAGGAAAGAACGTAGAAAATGGAAAAATCTGTTGAACATCTTGGAGATGTAAGCCAAGATTTACAACAGTGATTGCTTAAGTAAATGATTTTTCTTGCAGTTGCTATTTATGCAAGTTGGTTCATTGGGATTTAACGCCTTTATTCTCATTACAACTCAACTTATTTTTGTGTAGGCCATTTCCATTCACATTTGCATGCATGAAACGATGATGAAGTTATCCTGGAGCTAGAGAAATAGATTAACGTATATAGCACACCACAAGCAAAGTGTCCTAATTCATTATTGATGAAGTTCGTAGGCAATTTGTATGCTGATAGGATATTTGTTTTCAATGAAACTGCTTTCCATCTCCATTTGGTTATGATTGTCATGAGTGCATCCTCTTCGCAAGTGAGTTTCCCATGATCTAAAATATGCTAAGAGGTACCTTCGACTAAAGGAGATGGGTCGTATGTTAAAGTATGTTATGTAGGTCAAGCAACAAGGCTGAAGCTAAAAATCCAATACTGCGACTGCAGTGCAGTTTAATAGTTAGGCTGGGAACCGGGAAGGTTTTATTTATAGACATTTGCAGTCTGCACAGTGAAATCTTTCTTGTGCAATTCGTTTATGGGTTTTGGAAGTACATAATAATTTTCTGTTTATTGCTGTATGTTTTTTAACGATAGCCTTTTACAGTATAAGAGATGAATAAATTAGTGTTGCATACATACTATATTAATCTAGTTTTCAATGTATGAAGCTACTGAAGCAAAAATATACATATCAAAGCAAAACTAATGCTCATTGTGCTGACAATTGGAAGTATGATTTAAATAGTTTTATTTCTGATTAGATTTCGACTTTAAAAAGGGAAAAAGTATACCTCTGTGACTCGAAACATGGAACTAAACAAGCACTGGCTTCCACATTTGAAACATTGTCACTGTAACTAATTGGTATAATAGCATTATGTCGATGGATTTTATTACAAGTAAAATTGATACCTGATACTTCACTAAAATCACAATTCAAATAAATATATACGTAAATCAAATCAACTCAAGTCCACTTAATATCTTGGAACCACTTTGTGAAAGTACGCAAAATAGTCCGTAAAAATGACGGAAGCCATGTAAAATTGATTGTTGGCAGTTTTGTGGTTGCAAATCATAAGCTTTAAAAATCCTTGTTTTGCTTCAATATTTTAAGAGGCTACTTTTAACGCTTTAAATTCCTAATTGCTTCATTTGACGAACCAGTGTTTGAAGGTCCCATAAAATAACTTGTCCATCAATGGAGGAAGAAGATATTTTTAAGGCATTTTCTTTTGAGCCAGTATGAATTTTCAGGGCTGTGATCGCATTTTGATGTTGCGAATCTAACTCCATTTCCTGAAATTAGGCCACGAATGTAAACATCTCAAATCATCAAAGTAAAAAGATAAACTAGTATGCAGTAGGAATTTTCAATAATTATCACAAGAATCGTATACACGTTCGTACCTCTTCGTTGATAACTCTTGCATGTCTATCCAACGACTGGAATTTTCGCATAGCAGAGAGTCCGCCGTGCTCTTTTCTT
Source organism: Orchesella cincta (assembly GCA_001718145.1). Classification (NCBI taxonomy): domain Eukaryota; kingdom Metazoa; phylum Arthropoda; class Collembola; order Entomobryomorpha; family Orchesellidae; genus Orchesella; species Orchesella cincta. Next base: position 237,282 of record LJIJ01000011.1, read on the forward strand.
TGCTCGTTCTGCTGTACCTTCCCGATACACTGCAATTGTAAGCTCTCTCCAGTTCTGCTGACCTGGAACATCATTGGTGTCAGTTGGTGACCTGCAGCAACAATTGTGTTGGGAGAAATCCAGAGCAAGGTCAAAAAAGGAAGAAAGGTTGTGCGTAATACAGTTACTTTGTCACTTTCACCATCCAGAACAGATATTGTAGAATCATGTCCAGCCTAACATAAGAATTTAAAGAAATCAATACAAAACAGATTTTAAGTAGTAAATACCCAACACACCCAAAGGATTATGACTTGGCTTACCCATGCTAATTTTGTTCCGTCGTGACTAAAGGAAACATCGTGAACCCAACCGCCTGAACCAACGGAATTATTTGGCAACTCTGTCATTAATTGACCCAGAGGCATTTTTGTGCCCCAACAGGTTGATTGCGGCTTATCCTCTATATCTTTAATATACGCAGAGTATATACGAACCTAAACAATCATAAAAAGTATTTGGTTTAAACTAATGCCACAAATATTTTAGGAGGTTGAAATCCTATAACAGAAGTAGAAGGATCTTACTTTGAAATCGGTGGATCCTGCAGCTAGTAATACATTATTCGGATGCCAGTCGATTGTCGTAACAGTTGATTTTATAGGTTTCTTTATGTGTTTCGAAACCCACCAGTCATTTTCTTTCTCAAAATAACAAACCTATTCAAGGTGGAAGAACCATGTATTTATAATAATTATTGCAACAATCAGTAGTTAGTTTATGAACTATAAAGTAGCACAGGTTTACCGATATCAGCCTTGCTCCGGACCCCACAGCGAACTTGTTCTCAAGGGGAGACCATTTAACACAGGTCGCAGCTCTATTGATTCTCAAAAGTACCAAGGTCGGTTTCCACTTTTGATCTGGACCATCTTGTGACCAAACATAGGCATTACGATCCTACAGTTAAATAATAGTTACACTTAACTCAAACTCTCATCATTTCATATAAATGCTTTCCATTAACATGAACAGTGCTTACCGAAGCGCAAGTCACAATACGATTGGTTTTTGCTCCCCAATCAATTCCAGTGATACGGAGGTCATGTTGCTTGAGAACATCCGCAAGTACCCAATCGTTTTGCGTCTTCCTGTAAATATGTACTTCTGGGCTATTGGGGGAAATGGCGATTTCTAAAAATAAAAAAAATATCATGAATCACGGCTTCCAACGGAAGTGAATACAATAAAGCTTAATATTTATAATTGCACTTGACTTACGAGTTCTATCCTTGTTCCAAGCATGACAGGTTATCGGATCCAATCCGAAAAAGGTTAGTCTTTCGACCATTTTAAAATATATTTCAGACAAATGACGACAGTCAAGCCTTATTCCAAACACTTGTTAGCCAGTTTATGAGTCACGCCGAGTTTAATGTTTGATTGAAGCTTGGAATCCCTGCAATTAACAAGATTTAGTTTATGAAGTAATAATTGCATCCAGTTTTAGCAAATGTTTAATTTACATAAAAAGTTATCCTCTTTGGTTAACCTAGAAGAGGTGGTGGTATGTCATCCGGTATGTCCACAGAATCCACACCATACTACCATATACTGTTTATGATACTAAAATCCTTCGAGTTCAGTAGTAGTCGCATCAATAAACTTGACAGATTTCCTTAAAGTATCTCGCCTTTATTTACTTGAATCTGCTGTCAGTGGCGAATACTATACTATACTGCGGTGATGATGAACACGGGATAAAGATATGTGTACCGTTTCATTTCATGATATTCCTTTCTCGTATCTCATAATATGCATTGGTGTGTATCAATGAGTGAATGCGGTATAAAGATGTTTTTGGTACGTACTACGTTGGGGGTCTACTGAACATTGTTATTGTGATAGGGTGTGCCTAAGGATGAGCATCGAGTTCGCATCCAAACCACAGCGATATGTAACAACTGTATTGGTCTGGTGAAGCTCATACCGCGACTTTCATGCATTTTTACGTTGTTGTGCAAATGCACCCAACTAACAACATTTGTAAATTCATGAGCTTTCGTTTTGATTTCCATGCATGATGTTACACAATCGCATCTGTAATCAAAATATCTTCTATTTACACGAGCGTATTCCTTCGATAATCTGAATTCTGAGGTCTCCTGAAGCATTTTCATCCGTTTTAGCAGATGTCTTCGTAATTCGTAGTTTGTGTTTTGATAATTGAATGAATTAATTATTAAGACTACAATGCTGCAGTACGAGAAGCAACTCCTTCTGGATGTGGTCCAGGAAGACAATCAACTTTATGTATTCGGGAAAGGGATACCGGTTGAAAAGGTTAATTTAAAAAAAGCAGTAGTAGTATTACAGTAATCAGGTTATATGCAAGGTGTCCAGTTTAAAATGGTTTTGAATGTTTAAAGGTCATGATCAATATTCTGAAGACGTACGCCTGTGACACCAATCTCGTCTTTGTTTTGTCCACGAGCAGTTCGGAAGAAAAGTATTATGTGGAGCATTTGCAAGGGGAAAAGATTTTGTCGATAACCACCGAGTATAGTGCAACCGAGCGAAAGGAGTTGTACGCTAAAGGTGGTGTATTCTTTATTACTGCAAGAATTCTTGTGGTGGACTTTTTGAAGCAAGTTGTTCCTGCTGATAAAATCACTGGAATGATTGTTGTTCGTGCTCACAATGTGATTGAGTCTTCACAGGTTTGTCATTCCATTTCACTTCTAGTGTCTAGATCAAATTTACGTGAGTTTTAACTTGTGGATTCTATTCGCATCATCTAATTTGTTTGTTTGTTTGTAGGAAGCATTCATTCTCCGACTGTATCGCTCCAAAAATAAAACTGGGTTCATTAAGGCGTTTTCCCAGAGTCCAGCGTCGTTTCTCTTGGGATTTTCCAAGCTCAACAGGGTGATGCGCTCCACATTTCTCGGGAATGTTTCTTTGTGGCCCCGTTTTCATGCTGCGATAAAGGAAACGCTTACAGGCAGTGAAAATGCTTCAGCTTCTGATGTGATAGAAATTCAGTTGCGACTTTCGGAGGAAATGCGTGACATTCAATCCAATCTTCTGGATTTAATCACTTGGTCAGTGAGTGAGCTCAAGAGGTTGGTGCCGGCACTAAACGATGAAGACGTAGCTGTTGAAACTGCACTCACTAAAGGGTTCGAGAAAATTGTGGCAGCATATGTGGATCCGGTCTGGAACACCATCAATTCCAAATCTAAGGAAATTTTGAACGATCTCAAAATATTTAGGCTATTGTTGGCACATCTTACAAAGTCCGACTGCGTCACATTTTATTCTACGCTTTGCAACTACACCTCGCATGATGCTGTTTTAAGATCCTCGTGGGTGCTTACTAAATCCGCTGAAAATATTATTTTGGCTGCGAGAAAGCGTATCTTTTCATCGAGTATTTCTGCGTCTGAATCTTCAGGAAGTAAAAAGTCATCTTCATCAGCATTTAAACCAGAAATTCATCCAAAATGGTTAGCTCTTGGTGAAATTCTTAATGAAATTGCAATTAAGAAGGAAAAGCTTGAGGAAGAAGTTCGAAAGGAAAATGAGCAGGTGGACACTTTTGGGGCCAAATTGAAGACATTGATTTTTACTGAGGATGTTAAAACTAGTTTTACGTTACGGGATTACTTATGCCATGGAAGTGAAACTACGCTCGCAAAACTTGTAAGAAATAGCGACAACATTAAATTGGATTTGCCCCCTGACCTCCTTCAGAAACTGAATCAAATTAACAAAGACCGACGGGCAGCGAAAAGGTCGCGACAAGGAGGTCAACAAAATGATGATGGCTCAAGTGACGACGACGAGGCTGACAGAACAACAGAGATTCAAATTACTCTTACACAAATTGAGCGCAAATACATGGATGTGGAATTTTTACAAACTCCCGTATTTATTAGACCTTTTCGCAATCTCGGAGATACGGAGGCTTTTGGAATATCCGAAACATTAGAAAAGCTAAAGCCCGATGTCTTGGTTCTGTTTGATCCAAGTATGTGACTTCTTATACATGGATGGAAATATCCTTTTTCTCAAGTTTTCAAGTTACTATTTTTATACAGCATAACAGCACTAGCATTTTTAAAATATTGGTTTATCTTTGCAGATTTAGAACTTGTCCGAAACATTGAAGTTCACCGTGCCAGAGTTGCTGATGTTCAGAATGTCAAAGTTTATTTCCTCTCCTTTAGAAATTCTGTTGAAGAGCAAATTTATTTAACGTCAATCCAGCGAGAGAAAATGGCATTTGAGAGACTGATTGAAGAAAAGGGCACTATGGTAAGGTTAATACTTTCATTCAGTGACTCAGTCTGCTTTGTGCATTGTATTTACCAATAAATAATTGGTAACTTGACAGTCAAGTGTTGTCTGATTATATAATAACAATGTTTTGCTATATGCAGGTCATTCCAGAAGATCGGGAAGCGAAAGATGAATTAAATCAAGACTTATGGAGGGATCCTAGGAAGGCTAATGAAACTGTTAGTACTAGTGGACAGTCTAAAAGGAACATGGAGGCTGAACTGAACAGTAATATTATTATTTATTGTTTGGATTTATGGCAGCACTGGTTATATTCAGGCGTTTTTAATTATTGTGTTCAAAAAATTGTGATTTTACAGCACAACATGTGATACTCGTTGATATGCGAGAGTTCCGCTCGGAACTTCCATCATTAATTCATAAACGCGGTATTGACCTTGAACCAATCACCCTCGATGTAGGTGATTACATTTTAACACCCGAACTTTGTGTGGAAAGAAAGTCCATCTCGGATTTAATTGGTAGTTTAAACTCTGGAAGGCTATACAAGCAAGCAGAAGCAATGAGCAGGCATTACAAGAAACCCGTTCTGCTGATCGAGCAAGAACAAACCCAGAGCGTTAAAGCCGGCATTCGTTACAGAAATGGTAGATTATAAATGAAGTTTTTCAGTAATGTCATCAATTTTGGCAAATCAAACGTGGCAGAGCTTTTGTAATACCTTATAACTAAAATATTCCAGAGCTACAGCAAATTATGCCCAAGCTGCAACTACTTACCATGAACTTCCCCAAACTTAAATTAGTATGGTCACCAGGAGCTCACTACACATCTGAATTGTTTCATGTAAGTAGTCGAGGTCATTCATTGACTGAATTTCAATAGTTATTAAAAAAGAAATAACTTGTCCATTAAAACGTTTTTTTTTTTGCAGGAGCTGAAACGTGGAAAAGAGCAGCCAAATCCAGACCAAGCACTTTCCATATTGAAGGAAGCTACTGGAACGCATTTAGTTTCTAAATACAACCCCGTACCCCACTCGTTCTTATCAAAGATGCCAGGAATAGATTCTAGAAATGTTTACACTCTATTAAATCGTTGTGATTCTCTGTTGCATTTGGTAAAGTTAACTGAAGAAGAACTTTCAAATATTCTTGAAAATGCTGTCACTGCAAAAGCTCTCTACACAGGAATTCATAGCAAAATTCTTCTCGATAGTTTCGAAGTTCCGAAACAAAAAGCAAATCCATGTAGCAAACCTGGAAAATCTACCGTTCAAGGTTTCAGAGTTGGATTGAGAGATAAGGGCAGACGACAAAAGAAATAGAGAGCTATGCATATGCTGATGTAAACGTATGATAATAAAAAAATTCTACTTAATTACACGACACTTTGACTTTCAACTCGAGCTTTATTTAATTGTAACATAAAACGTAATAAAATGTAACTGACAAGTCTTGTTTTTGTAGGTATGTTAAATTGCATAAAAATGGGTTTGCATAAGATTAAATCGTAAGTTATTAGAATGTATTCGCAAGTGATGACTTAACTAATCTGATCATCTGAAAAAAAAACTTTTCCTTCATGCAACAAGACATTAATTAGTTTACTTTGTATGATGGGTCTTCATGTGATTCACCAAAAATTCCTTCTGCACGAAACGCACTCCACATACTTTACATGGGTGGAAATTGAGCACGTTGCTGTGATGGCGTCTTCTGTGAGTGTCCAGTGACTTTTTCACGTAAAAGAACTTTGGACAAAATTGACATTCAAAAACTGGTAGCTCGTCCAAATGATATCTTTGAAGATGCTGGGTGAGATCACCTTTTTGAAGGAAAGACATTCCGCATTTGTCACAATTAAAGGTTTTGTTCTTATTCTTGGCTGAAGAACTACTACTAGTACCACTGGCTGACTTGTTTGCTGCCGCTGCCCCTCCACTCGTAATAGTAGAGCTGACATGGCTTCTTTTATGCAGTATGAGCTCGTTGCTTCTGCTGAAAAAGATTCCGCAAACGTTACACTCGAATCTAGTTTGAGCTGCTGGTGCTTCCTCTTCCTCCCCTTCATAATCCTCCTGATCTTGCTCGCCGCCCATGTCCACTTGCATGTCACTTGAGACGAACATTAGCGGGTCAGGAATCTCTTCTCCTCCTTCCTCCTCCCACTCTCCTTGTGCAACTTGCCCCTCCTGTTGTTCGTCATCTTCAAACTGAACTAAACCTCCCTGCATCATATCATCATCATCATCCCCATCTTGAATGTAGGAGCTCTCCACATACAGTCCCTCCTCACCTTCTTCCTGAGAATATGCAGAGCCCTGGGCGGAAGTGCGTTGTCCACAATTCTTTTTTAAATGAATTCTCAAGTAGCGGTCGTCCGTGAAGACTCGGAAACATTGCGGGCAATTGAGGGTAACATCTTTTGGATTGTTTGGGTCATGGTGTATTTTTATATGACGCCGCAAATCACTCTTCTGTTTGAACCGGGCTCCACAATGCTCGCAAGGATGCTTGGGCTCGCGCTGGTGATAATACACATGAGACTGAAGGGATTTGAGATCTTTGAAATGCTTGTTGCACGGCTTGCAGCACAATTCTCCATTGTCGTTGGTATACTCTTCCAGTTTTCTCATGCATGGTTGAAGTAGAGAACTTTGCTGGGAAGACTGATGACCATGACCTGATTCCTCTTCATCTTCTGGCAACCAATAACCACCTTCGTTGACGTTTTGCTCCTCGTCTTGAGAATCGATCTCAATTTCAAATTCGGTTCCTTCCTCCAAGTCACCACCATTATTTCCAGTCATTGCAGGAGATCGTTTGTGAATAAGCTGAAGATGCTTGGCCAAATCATAATCTCTAGTAAATTTCCTCTGACATTCGACGACGGGACAATGAAACACTTCCTTTGGAGGTTTTGCGCTGTTGTGATAAGTATTGATATGACGCTCCACATGTCCTTTGATTTTAAATTTTTCTTCGCAGTAAGGGCAAGGGTATCTCAACTCTCTCGTGTGGTAATACCGATGATATATGAACTTTTGTCGGTCCTCATAAACTTTACCACATATCTGGCATTTGTAAGGTGGGCCACTGTTGTTGACAACTTCTTGACCTAATTCACTTTGTTCTTCTTCTTCTGGGAACTCCTCTTCCAATTCTTCCTGTTGCTGTTGAAGCATGTGTGCGTAGTCAATGTTCTCCTCGTTAAACGTATCAATTTCGAGTTGTTGCAATTCATAGGAGTAGTCTGGACTATCATCCTCCATCTCTTGCGTCTGCTGGGGTTCTTTCTTCTTTGAGGAGCCAGCCAGTTGGGAAGCAGCAGCAGCATGTTCCGCAGCATGAGATGCTTTCAAATGACGCAATAGATTTATTTCTAGTGTAAATCTAATTGGACAATAGGAGCAGGGAAACAGAGCACTCTGAACGTGTCCATGCATTTTTGCCAAATGTCTATCCAAATCTGCCTTTTGATAGAAACGGAACTCACATCCTGACTCTGTACAAGCGTGTGGTCTATCTTGCAGATGACGTCTGTTGTGACGAATCAGGTCGTTTTTGAGTTTGAATTTCTTTGGACACATTGTACATGGGTGGATGGCTTCTCGGCTATGATACCACTTGTGATCTGCCAGAGCTTTCTTGTCCTTGAACTTTTTACTGCATAGAGGACACTCAAATGAAGGTTCTGCAGCAGCAGCACTAGCACTAGTAGTAGGTGTAATAATATTCAGAGGTGGTTGTGCTGATTCATCAGCGGGGCAGGCGTAGTCGGTGGATAACAAACCTTCGGGTATAAATGAGAGATCATTATCATCTTCTTCTTGTTCTTCCTCCATGTTCACTTCAACAACTAGGTCGTTCCTCCCTTCTTGAGTTTCCTCTTCTTTTATGACTATTTCAGGAACTAGCATCATGTTCTCCGCTGTCTCGTGATTAACATCATAGCTATTATTGCTCAAGAGAATGCGTGCTTCTTCTGCAGCGTTCTTAACGTTTGGATGAACATACTGGTAGTGTCTTGAGAGGAAGTCGAGGGTGGAACATCGTTTTCGGCATACTCCACAAAGAAGATAATCATCATCGTCAGAGTGAAAGGCAAGTGTGTGCACAGTCAACTCGTGTCTTGTTGCCAATACCTCGTCGCAGAGTTTGCAGCTCATAGTTGGCTGTAGTTGCTGTTGTTTTTTAATCGGAGAAATGGGTCGACGTTGGAGCGCAGGTGGGGAGGATGTGGTTGTTTGTCGAATAATTGATGTCTCAGCCTCGCCGCTTAACCGAGTTGACTTTAATCTTTCAGGCGCAACTGAGTCAACTGTTCCATGCTCGTGGAGCAAATGAGCAGCTAGATTGACCCTGCCTGTTACCACCTGACTACAAAATCGGCAAGCAAACAATATGCCATCAGGCAACGCGACTTTAACTTCCCTTGCAACAGGTTCCTCTTTGACCTCAGCAACAACCTGGGACTTTTGAGGAAAAGGATAGCGGAGTAATGGTGGTGGAGGTGGAAGATTTTTCCGAACTGGTTGAGAAATCTCTGCTGCTGCTGGTGGCTTTTTTTGCAAAACTGTTTTCAAGATACTACTAGCACTACTACTCGAGCTTAAGGGTGAAGGGACACCATTCGCCAATTCCGCTTCTGTCTTAACCATGTTGGGGTTTGCCCGTTGAGGATTGTAATGTCTTCTTACTTTAGAATTTGGTCCATGATGCCTTCTGATGTGAACTGTTAAAGCTGATCTTCTGCAGAAACGCCATTCGCATTGTGAACACTGAAATGGCTATTTAAAAAAAATATAATATTTATTTGTAACCCTTCCAATTTATAATATTTTTTAAAAAGAAAAAGAAAGTTAAAAACTCAATAAAAACTCACCTTTTCTCCAGTGTGAGTACGAATGTGAAGCGTAAGATCGCCTTGAGATGCAGTTCTCAGTCCACAAATAGAGCAAGTGTATTGCTTATTATGAGTTCGCAAATGGAGTTTGTAACTGTAGCGCTTATCAAAGATTTTTTTGCAAAATTCACATCTGTACATCCCATTGTAATTTGGAGGTGGCTCATCACTATCCACGGACAAGTTCACTCTTCTCTGCAAAGGCTGTTGCTTCAAATGTATAGGTTTAGGTTGTGGAGGTGGTACAAATCTCTGTGGTGCAGCAGCATTCACCACCGTTGCTGTCTTCATTCTCTTGGCTAAGGGTGGCCAACGTTGTTGTTGTTGTACTTGATTTGTACTGATTTGATTGTCGTGGACTACTCTCATGTGACGAGATCGGTTGGACCTGTGATTAAACACTTGACCGCATACACTGCAAGGGTAGTGTCGAACTCCGTTGATCATAACACTATTGTGAACTGGCGCAGCTCTCTGACGTGGAGTTTGTTGCTGCTTTGCTTGGGTCAATCTGTTTTGTGCCATTTGTTGAGCTATACTCACGGGTTTACGTCTCCGATGCGTTAAGGAATGTCTATTCAGATCTGTGAGATATCTGAATCCGTGATTACAAATCTTGCAAATAAAGCGCTTTTCCTGGTTGTGATACCAAACATGAGTGTTGAGGGACTTCATTGAGGAGAATACCTTGCCGCAGTGACCACATTTCAATGGATCATCAGTCTGTTCTCCGACAGAGTTCAAAAACGCTTCATTCTGCATTACAAACTCTTCTGGCTCAGATTTGAGCACTGGTTGTTGTTGTTGTTGTGTCATCTCCATTGCGAGTACATCGTCGACATTGAAACTTCCATTCTGTTGATGAGTTTGCCTCACGTGGCGTATCAAATTGTAACGCATGGTGTAACTGGCCGTGCAGATTTGACATTGGTAAGGTCTTGGAAGACTCAGTTTTGAATTGCCTTTTTCATGCGCTGCAAGATGAGCCTTCAACGCGTCTTTCCGGCTAAACCTAGATACGATAAGAAAGGAATCTTAATTATGTGTCTTTCTCATTGCATGCAATATAATAAAAGCCCTTCCTTGTCCTTTTAACACTCACCTCCGGTCACAAATTTCACACTTAAAGGGCTTGTCACCGGTATGGAGCAAATTGTGACGCATTAAGCTACCGGCAGAGGCCATCTTAATTCCACAAAAGCGACAGATAAAATTTCTTTTATGAAGCTTGTAGTGTCTGCGGAGTGAGCCTTGATCTTTGAACTTTCGAGCACAAACAACACATTCGTAATGTTTTGGTTCTGAACCATCTTGCTGATTAGCGTAAGTTTCTTCGTCTTGATCTGCCGTTTCATCATCATCGCCGGCATTCTCTTCGCTCTCATCTTCACCTCCTGCTTCTTCATCTGCCGTAGAATACTGGCGGCTCCCTTCATCATCTTCTGCATCATCTAGTATAGTTGATTTGAAATACAAGTCTGCTTGGTGTCTCTCATCTGAATCAATAGAAACGTAGACATTCAAAGCTTTCTCAACGTCAATATTGGCAGGCAATTCTAATTCTGTACCGTCATCCTCCTCCAAGGTGGACTCATCATGAGTAGCCAAATGTGCGGTGAACAAATGCGCTTGAGTAAATTTTTTGTCGCAGTGTTGACACGTCATTATTTTGAAACCGAAGGACGTAGTTGTGGACGCAGCGGTTGATGCTTTAATAGCAGCAGCAGTCTGGTTGTCCTTCTTTTGTTTGCTGTGGTTCTTGAGAATGTGACTTCGAAGCAAATCCATTGATGTGAATTCGACCTTGCAGTACCTGCATTTGTGGTTGAGCTCATCATGTCCCCTCAAATGAGCCGTAAGGTGATCTTTCCTGTTGAAACTCTGCTCGCACTGAAACATTCATTCGAATAATAATACAATTATTTAGTATAAGAGAATTTATAATATTTAAAGTATAAAACTGTTAAATTCTTACTTTAAAGCATTTGAAAGGCTTCTCGCCAGTGTGAAGGTAAAAATGACGCACTAAATGTGCTCGTCGCGTAAAATTTTGGCCACACACAGAGCAAATAACAGGTTCTTTGGGTGGATTTCGAACCCTTTTCCGGTTCGAGGATGAAACTGCAATGTTTCGAACTGGCTGCTCTTCTTCTTCTTCTTGTTCAACACCTGTGAGTAAAAAGTGGCCATCATTAATTTACTACTCGCTTTTGAACTTGCAACAGTCTTTTAATCTTTTAATTACAATTATTACGCATGCGAAATAATAAAGAAAATTTATCTACCTGCCAAAGCAAGCTCAGAAAGCCCAAAGAAAGGGAGTTCATCAATGTCATCTTGTACTACTGTTACTGTTGTGGGTTTTGCTGGTGCGACCGCTTTCTGTGGTTTCTTAGCTATCACCATCTTCTGAGCATTCTTCGGTTCCACCTATGACAATTAAAAACGTTTAGTTACACAAATTCCAATTTTTCACAAAAGACCAACGCTCACTTTATTGTCAAACCAAAATTATTAACTTACCTTGCTGGAAGATGGGTTAATAGGAGCAGAAGTTTCTTGTTTTGTAACCCCAACAGGATTACTGGATTCGACTGACGTCGATGTCCTACTCCTTAGAACTCTTCTTGTTTCCATTTTAATTAGGAACAATCATTACTGATTCTGTAATTAAAATTAACATGGTCAACATTTTTTTAAATCAATCAACACCTCAAAAAGCCAAATTAGCAAGCACGTCGGAAGACTTCAATTTTATTAATTAACACCTGAAGACCATTACTTTATCTGTTGTTGGAGTCGCGTGAAAATATTGGTGCAGCAATTAAGGAAAAAACGTACTACACACTACACACACGGCCTAAAACACAGAATGGATGTAGGACTGAATCTGAACTGTCAACTACGGAAGCTCTACTTTGAAGCTACACTACAGTCTACAGTATTGGCAAACTTTCCCATCTGACTTGACTCGGAAAACTGATTTGCGGTGAGGACATTGTCCATTTGCCGCCCTGGCAATCGAAGACGACAAACAGGGCCATTCCTTATAGGTTGCATGTTAATGAACCCTAGCGTGACCCCATGTATAACAAATGTCATGATATGAGATGTGAACAAAGACTGCACAAGAAAATGCACCAGGCGCACTTCACCCCAATCAAATCTAATGCCTAAGTATGTACTACCGGAGCTACGTCTGTCTGTAAGCATCTTTTATGTCGATATCGAATCGGTTATGATGGAACATGAAGTTATGAATGACTAATGTTGACGCAATTGAGCAGTTGACATCGTAAGCAATATAGAATCCAGCAAATTATACACAAAAGATGAGATCATTTCTCACACACCTCCGCAGGATTTTATGTTTCCTTTGTCAAAGCTAATACCTAGCTTCATCTCAATCCTACTTCATCATCATCATCATCATGATCCTCATTTGACGACTATCTCTTTGGTTATGGTCTCTATCGCTTCCTTTGCCTCTCTGCTTCACTCTACTCCAGCCAGTTACTACATCATTTCCATTTCCATCCCACAACCAAAAGCCCCATCAACACAACACCACCTCACCTCCTTCACTTCAGTAGTGTAGTATCATTGAAGAATGGCATGGCGAGATATGACAGACTACATGTTCCTGATTGGATAGAATGCACGTACCTATATACTGTTACATTCAACGTACAATGCGATCGAGTGCCAATGCTTGTGCGTCATCTATTTACACGGCAAATAAGAGATTTCCAACTTACTACTACAACACGCCAGGTGCAACTCTATATATTATGCATAATTCTAATCAGTCATCCGTCTCGACCATGGATGCCGATATCTTGGTTACTTATGTGTGTGAATAAATGAACTCAAGAGAACTCAAAAAGAAAGACAGGAAACACTAATATATGTACCAAATAGGAGTAAAATAAAATTACCTCAAACAACAAGGATGATTATTGTCGCTAGTTAGATCCAAGACAATAGTAGACTTCAACGTTATCGCTGACGACTGGAAGCTGTCTTCTTTACTAACTACAATGGCTATTGATTATATTTAACTGTAAAAACACCGATACTTTGGATACTTTTGCCATGAGGCACCACCTACAACAATCACATAGGACAGTTTAATCGTCCAAGTCCACTACTTCAACTAATACTATGAACTACTCCAATAATAATATCCTGCCCAGTATGAACACGTCGGTTCCGACTTCAATCCAAAAATGTGCACAAATTTTCTATTAGCACAAAGAATTTCTTTATGTGGCTCTGGCGCACACTATATAAACAAAGTTAGGCAGGACTGACGACGACGACAAGGTGTCGTTTTGCGCCACGGACTTTTGCTGACGAAGGAATGGAACTACTGAGAGAGAGTTTTATTTTTGTGTGGCTTCGCCCAGCTTGTTAAAGTTGTTTTGCTGGTTGCTCTCGCCATCCATTCCAATTCCAATCCTGCAATCCATGCAGTACCATGGGATGGGAAACACAATGAGGATTAGTAAGGCCAGGGAATCGGGGGAAAAGGATGACAGATACAGTGCAGCAGTACCACTAAGCTCTCGTCAAACTGCTTCAGTTCCACTGCCATTGCATGACTCAGAATATAGAGGCAAGAGTGAGTGAGAGAGACAGGCGAGTGGAGAGGAAGGACGAATGGTGCTAAGCTCAGCAAACTTTTTTTTTGGTGTAGAACGTAGTAGTTGCTGGTGAAGCAGGATATCCATTGTGCTTACGCTGTGTGGTTTAGAGCAACATTTTTTTTGGATATGGATATCACTCACGACGACGAAGAGAACGACCCTCCTCCTCTCAACTTTTCCTTTTCTGAGCCAGCAGCATCAGGGAAGGCATACGACGACTCCACTTGAAACCAAACACTGAAATGGAAATGGAACAGCCGAAAGCCAGAGAATGAAAAGCTGTAAAAGGAGGCCATGGGGAACGCTACTACTTGCGTAACATCATGTAGCCAAGAAAGACAGAGGAGAGAGAGGGACCATGTTGAAGCAGTATGTTGGGAGAAGAACACCAAAAGCGATAGCAACTCTGAAGCCTTTTATTTTTCTGCTCCTGTCCATGTTCACCAACAAACCAGGCTTGGCAAAGGAGAACTAGGAAAATACCAAAGAACGCTGGCGGTGTTGTTGATGATGGTGGATGGCTTGGTTGGTTGGATATTCAATGCATTTGGCTTCGTTCATGATGATGATGATGGTGCGACTCCTTTTTCCTGCTTCATGTCGAGTTGTGTAAAATGTGTTATGGTAGCCGAGCCCAATGCTGAACCGACGAAATGGCAGGGGTTCAGGAGAATGGAGCACAGATGTGTGGTCCTTCCTTTTGCTGTATGTGTTACTCCAAAAACATGCATATTGCAGCAATAAATGGTACAATTCCTCGCAAACCGACCACTAAAACCACTCGACTCTCCATAATCATTATCCCTCTGTCGACTTCAGCAGAAAATGAAGGATACTGATTACTTGTGATGGTTTGCATGATTCTTCAAAACCTGTCATAAGCTTACATTAGTAATTGGTACGCAGCAATTGAATCCCCATGATGTTCCTGGAAATGTGTGTCTTACGAGGAGACAAAAGCAGATAAGGAGTCGAGGGTTATATGCATACGTTGTTATAATAATAAAATTATTATTACCAATAATGATTGTCATATTTATTATTATCAGTCTTGGCAATTTGGAGTTTTCCATAAATGTCTACATTCTACATCAACACTCCAGAGTCCCAGATAGATTATATCCCAAAAAATGCACAAGTGCTTTCAATGGCGAACCTTACGGGGCCTTAGGTAGTGGTAGTAGGCCATACAAATTGCATTGAGTTGAGAACAAAGTTTTATCATCCTTCCATTCATAACTTGACCAGAGGTACCACGTCTATTTTACCACATCCTGAGTTTTTCTGAGAGACCGTAGGCATTTCTTCGCTCGCCCCCTAAATATTATCCATCACCACTGTTTCCCGTTTTGTCAGGCTTCTTACTCTGAATAGAGGGCAAAGATATATCCATATATATCCGTCTTCCTTCTTAGTATACAAAAAAAATACAGCTCAGTCAGCTCCCACCTTTGAAGCTCCTCTTCTTCAGCTGCTCCCTGCCAGCAGTCACTTTTAACAGATAGTTGCTGTGAATGGGATGTGATGGGCATTAGTTTTGGTTATGTAGGTAGCATCTCTTCGACTTGAACAAAATCGGAGACGATATATGCTGCTGAGAAAATGAGCAAGACGAAAGGATGTGAACTAGGGGAAACGAGGAATTAAGAGAGGATGAAGACCACGATGATGATGATGATGACTGTGACTAGGATGCTGGTTGGTGGTGTCGCTACTAGGGGCTGCAGAGTAGTAACTGGACTGAATCCCTGTATCTTTCCCAATCAGGAGAGTGAAGTGAAGTCTTGTTGTTCGATTACTACTACTCGTTTCCCAAGCCATGCATCACGATCACTCATTCTCCTGCATCAGTGGATAGAGAAGGCATCTCTGCCTTCTGTTTCATGTGGTGAACCTTTTCTGTCGAAGCCAAGTGTCCTCCTCTGTGCACAGCTCGTTTGCATCTAAACTAACCCCATGCTCAATCCAGCTTACTCTTCTTCATCTTCCTATGTACATGCCGTTGGCAATCCTACAAGAAAATCCGACATTGGGCAACAAAAGTAACTAGAGCTGCTGGCAATAAGGTGCGAAACTCCTGGCAAAGGTCTCCCTTTCGCTTCTTTCTCTCTCTCTGCAACAAACTGTAAGGGGCAATGGCCTTTTGGTAGGGGTTTGGGCGACGCACTATGCTCATGACTTACTTGATCTTCAACGATATCATATCTGAATTCGTTCCTATCGATTTCAAAAAGGATTCATATAGCGTTTGCTATATAAAGTTTCAGATGGAACAGGGGTGTCGCAGGTATAGGTATGAATGACCATCATATAATAAGTGGTGCACTCTAATATATTCTGATTCAAGGACTAACCAATCGGGCATTAGCATATTTCCCCATATTGGCGTCGAAAAACTGAAACAGCGGACAAAACATTGATTCCACAGTAAATGTTAAATAAATGCAAATTGGGACAGTTAGCATGTTAAAAAATTACAAACAGTTAACATTATGACTTGACACTTGAATCTCTACATTAAGCATATGTTCTAATGTAACAAAAATGAATTCTCTCAATGCCCCAACAACCTTCAACGTGACCTTGAAATCAATCTCGCAGCTTATCGGAAACTAGAGTCCAGTTTTAGCCCCAGTTTTTTAGTTTACTTTCAATCACTTTTCTCTACCGATCCTATTAGAGTTTATAGCCCAACTAACTAACAAATTATTGCAAAATTAATAACTGACGATAACTTGAATTACCTTGATTGAAGACTCAAGAACAACAAGAATCCAATGACAAGTTGTACAAAACACAAGAGCTGCTTCGTGAAGTACGCACTTTACATTTGCCTTACCTTACATAAATGCATCATTCATATTATATATGTATTTTCCTATTCTACATGCACTGTACAGCAGCCAAGTAACACTCTACTTTCTACACATACTAACTTTGTATTGTAAAAGTCATGATGATATGGCACATACATGCAAGACATACGGAGAACACCGGAACGAGCTGCATCAGCTGCTGAATTTAACCAATTTAAAAAGAAAAGTTTAACAGGCTTGATATTCGTGTTTCAAACTAAACTGCAAACCTTTGGCAAGCTCACGCATACCTTTTTAATGTGGGCTTAGTGTCACCTATCTGTTTAAGCTATGTTATATAAGATTCCGACCTGAATCATAATTTTGCAGATTTTCATGGTTGTAGCTAGATACGCGTGCCAGTGAGTTTTGACAGGCGACTAAAATCAGTTTTCTCTAGATCTTATCATAATAGTTAGCGCAAAACCATGGAGTCGTAATCGGAAAGAGTTGGAAGGAATAAATTGCAGCGTCAAAAACCTCAGGTTTATATTACAATATTGAATATCCGTTGATGGTATGAATGAGTCATAATGAATGACTTCAAATTTTGTTTTGCAGATTAGGTTGAGTTGTGAAAGCGGATGAAGTCGAGAGTTGACTCATTGTCAGTGGACTAGTAACGAAGATGGGGGGAGGAAGCTGGCCGTTGCCAATTCCAAAAATACCACCTGAAAATGCAATACCCGTGGTGCTTTTAGGAGTGTTTGGATCACTCAGCTTAAGAAGTCCACTGTGGACGTTTGTGTCATTCCTGCTACTTGGAGTATCTCTGCATATCATTTACAAAAGGATAAGGAAAAAATGTAGCAGTTTCTACTTCAGCTTTACCCTCTGCTCGCTCATTGGAGCCCATTTGGTATGTACAGTTTGATTTAAATTGTTTTAAAGTTGCCAAAAAATTGACATGTTGAAAATGTTTTATATTTAATTAATTTCAAGGTGTACGAGCTGATAGGGGACGAGTTTATGCGGATAACGTACGCTGAATACGTTACAAACATATTTTTATTCACATTGACACTGTATCTGATGTACAGGACGAAAATTGGTATTGGAAAAGATTCCACCGACTTTTTCCTTCCCAACTTGCGCCATGACCAAAAGACTTCAGTCGAAAGACGAAAATTGGCTATGGCCGAACATCAAATTCCTTCCTACAATTATTGTCGCCGGTGTGACGCTACAGTTCCCGGGCGAGACCATCACTGCGTTTGGCTAAATGTTTGCATTGGGAGAGAGAACCGCTACTGGTTTTTAGCCTGCCTCACAATAGGAGCCTGCTGGATCGGATTGATCACAAATATTTTTCTCAACTCAATCTGCTACCCAGTTAGTATATTTTCAAACGGACTATTCGGACGAGGTGCGGATGGTGAAGGGCCCATTTCCTGGGTTCATCATTATGGTCTCATCCCTGTCACTTGTCCAGAAGCATACGTCAAAACTTCGTAAGCCAACATAATATTATGGAAATTTAATTATTGTTCCAGCTCAGAGTAAATACAAAATGTGTACATCTTTAACTTTCTTATGTGTTTCAGAGTTACCATCGGCTTTGTTACCAGTGTCTATGGACTCCTTGTAATGTTGTTCCTAATTGCCATCCTTGTCCACCAACTGAGGTTGCTGTACAAGGGCGTTTCCTACTTAGAGCTCAAATATTCTGGCGTCAACAAAAAGGCACGAACCGTGACTACATCATCTATGCCGTCTTCAATGTCAGGAACTAGTGATGTAACGAGATAATGAAGAAGCTTATCGTCTTGCAGATTAGTAATAGTAGTAGTAGCATAATAACTGAAGAAAAGATCGCATCGCGCGCACGCACATAAATACGCAGCCAATATACGTAACCATACATGCCATTACTTTGTGTTTGTTTCCAACACATGCGTCGAAACTTTCCGGTGTCTTTCTTTTGATCTCACATGTATTTACAAAATACTTTCACATTCGCACAGATAACTGGATTCATATATTTATGTTCTGTGTGGGAAAATTATAAAAATAATTAAAGGCGTCCGTCTACTAATTGTCTTGTTTTATCTTTCTAGTGGTACACTCATTATCAATTATTATTAAAACGATCAAAGTTTTATTGATTTCGAATCACATACATATTATAAATATATTTGTTAATAAAAAAATGCATAAAAAATCTAAATAATTTATGCTCTGATGCCCGTCTAAGGACACACTGCCATTCATATTGATTTCCAGCATGGGTTTGAAAGACCGCATCTTTGTAAATACACATTCAGGGGCTTACAGTTCACTTCCGTGTACGTAAACGACTGATCTGATTTTTTTCTTAGGGTAAATGGGTTAAGGTAACGAAATACACAAGGTTAAGGTTACGTACTCAATAAAAAGGGTTCTTTTCCTTGCATGCAGGCACGGCCATCACCCAGGTCATCATAACTCTGTTCCTTCTTCCAGTCACAGTCCATAATGAAATGAAAAGCAAGTGTAGTGCATTGACATATTTTCCTGAAGAATACGTAACAATGCTTTTCAACTTGTTAGAACCAACAGCCTTGAACATCTTTTGTAAGCCCTTTGCTTAACGTAAAACTTTGGCTGTGATCTATGTGCATCTATGTATGTATGTCAATCTTCTTCACACATCCAACTTTATGTGCATTTTTGTGATAAAAATTAGGTACTTTTTAGCAAGAGTATAGTTCTCAGAACTCACATCCGTTATATCTTTAGTATTGAACAATTTCATGATGCAGATTAGGTTCAGCTTACTTATGTCTTCATATAGCATTATCTTCCTTTTATTAATTAACATGATTCATTGTCATGCTGCAAAACAAAGGGTCCTTGGTTGACTCATGTTGTGTTTATTTTTGCTTGCATTCAACTCGACATAGCGGATATCTCATTAAAATGGAAATATGCATAGACATCATTTCTGCCGATTGCAGTCTAGTGTTGACTATACACACTAGAATAATTATTATATCGCTCCCTTCTCTGTAAACACTTTCATCACTGCAAATCAAGAGTCAGTGAGACAGACTAAACATTTTTTTGTAGACTCCTGAATAACGTGTAAGTGGATTTTATTAGTGTGACACGTCACTCGCAGGTATATTATATTCATCAAGCTTGTTTCATCGATCTAGAGCTAAATGCATTAACTTGTCTAGATTTTATCACAGCCTTCCCCTCTTTCGTAGTGTACTCTTGTATAAAAGCTATGGTTTTATTATCGAATCAGAAAACGGTCTTAAGAAAACAGCAGGAAGTAGTAAAATGATATACAAGGATATTATAAATTTTTCTCGGGCTTTCATACTGATACTACGATGAGAAAGTTTGTCGTCTGCAGTGTGAGATACATGAAGCTTCTCAACTGTGTATGACTGTAAAATATTATGCATGAGTGTATTTATGCATGTTTATAACTGCAAGAAGTGCAAACTGTTTCTATCCTTTCTTGTTTCCGTCAATGCCAAATACAGAAATAACACGATATGAACTTATCAAAGTTATTATACGCGACTATTTTCAACAGACATTTTAGAACCACCCAATATTCTTTCATCAGCATAGTTTTCATAGAAGCAAACCTTCTTTTAAGAGTCTACAAAGGTAAAATTATCCAGGGGCAATTCACACGAAAGCCGTTTTATAATAGGATCATTAAGCAATCTTCTGTTCGTTTCTCTGACATGAAACAGCATTTTTACATGTGATAACGTCGTGCTGGAATGTCTGTATCCGTGTCCAGTGTTTAGGTGTTTCTCGTGCAAAAGGTAACACTTTTTATTCCCAAATCCAGATCTTCGTAGCTCTTACTAGATATATTCGTTGCAAATAGTTCAGTTTGAAAGTTGGAACGAGTTCCCAAAATTAACGTGTTGCTGTTTCATGTTAAGCTCTAACAGGGAATCGCTAATTGCCAAACCACAGCATATCGATGAGAATGATCACGTCATTATATCTTCAAAGCAAACTCGATAAAAGTTGTTTCGTTCTGTGGATATGCATGCAGTAGTTTTGTGGGACTACTTAGCATCGGTTTTTAAAGCTAGGCATACACATTTCTCTAGCAATCTTCTGATACAACGTACTTACGTATGGTACAAGCTGTCCTTGGCTTCATTCCAGACAAATCCATGCATAGCGGACTAAACTCTTCCTTATGCAATGGAACCGTTTCGTTAGTTTCAGTAATAAATTTCCTCATATCCATCCATCCTTCTTTCTTTTTTGCTTCAGAAGAAAAGCAGAGCTCTTTTTTATAATGCGTGTGCAGTACTTCTCTCTGAACAAGTCCAAGTTCACGTAAAGTAACATTTTGGTTTTAGTAGCGTATGAAGTAAGCCTGCACTTCTCATTTTCCGTAGCCTACCCAGAGCCAAAGCCAGTTTAGTGCCGACAACGAAGACGAGTTGTTGGTAATTTTTTTTTTCTTTGCTTGTCTTCAACAGGCCTTTTCAAATAGAGAACTACATATTAGAAAATGTGTTTAGTTCTTTGATATTTCTACATAAGGTTTAGTGCTCTTCTCATTCTTGTCCTTGACTTGTCTTCTTCACTGCCCATTCTTAGTTGGATATTCTGTGCAAATGCTTAGCATACACTTGCTAAGGATTGAAATGGTTGCATAACTTTTTGTGGAATTGCCGATACAGCTGGCAGCTCAACTCTGCTCTCGATGCTGTCACATAACGAGCGGCTTTGCCTTTGCTGGAGTGAATGCTACTAGACTTCTTTACTTTGTGTTTCCAAGAAATAGTCAATCGTTCAGTTTGAGTCACATGCGTGCACACAGTTTTATTGTAGGTTGAAATTTCTCTTTTGTTTTATGCTGTAGTCAAATTGAATGGCGTTGCCATACCTGGTGTGAAAGTGAAAAAGTGAAGATATAGTAGCATGTAAATTCTTCCGGCATTTGCACTCTCAGTATTCTCTACAAAATTGGAACCATAAAAACCAATAAAAAATGGGAAAGCTAGACAAAGCTTTTGAAGAATTTGAGGATGGGAAAGCACCAAAAGGTACGTATTCCAATTTCTCACATCTTTTTTAAAACCAAATCGTTAGCTTTTCTAATCCAATTTTGCTTCCATTTTGCATATACACACTACATGTACACAGCGCCTTTGGTGGGTTCAACAAGACTGACACTATTCGTTATATTCCTGCTTGCAACATGCAATTTTGTGCTGCAGCGATTCAATATCAACTTTGGAATCGTGTGCATGCACAGGCCCTTGATAAATCATGATCTGCACAACTCTCATCATTTTCTAAATGAAACACACATTTTGGAGAATGTCACAACTGGAAGCAGCGGAGAGATCCTAGAAAGCAGTTCGTTGGTGATTGGTGATCTCAACAGTATTGAAATTGAAGACGATGCTCATCCTCCCAACGAAAGTTCTTGGCTATCATCAGCAGAAAGAGATGGTGTAGAGGTGCATAAAATCATAAAGGAAAAATGCGGAGAAGGTGTGGATAGAAGAAAATCATCTCATGACAGTGATTACAAAGGACAATTTGACTGGTCGAAAGATACAAAAGGAGGAATCATAGCAGCGTTTTACTATGGCCTTACCCTCTCACAAGTACAGTTATAACAAAATTATGATGCATATGTACCTAATTATGCGTCTGAGTTTTTAACTTTGGGATAATTATAAAAGATTCCAGGTGGATGGTTTGTGGATAGATTTGGTGCCAAATCTGCCATCATGTTCAGCCAACTATTTCTAAGTATTCTCAGCATGGTAAATCCAATGGCAGCTAAACTTGGACCTGAGTACATGTTTGTGGCAAGACTGTTGCAAGGAGTTGCCAACGTATGTGACCTCAATGCCTCAATTTACTCTACTAAAACTCATTTTTTTCATATTCGTTCTATAAAACAAAAGTGTAACAGACACAAAGTAGCATAATATGATGATACACTACCCGAGTCTACTTTTGGAGTTATTTCCTGCTTTAATGAAATCAAATATTCTTCCAATAATTTTGGATTTTGGACATGGAATCCATATTATGAGATATTCATTTTTTATTATGTAGGGAGCAGCTATGCCAGCAATCAATGTTTTGGCTACTCGTTGGTGCGCCGACATGGAGCGGAGCTTTCTCCTGGGAATAACATACGCTGGTTTCGGCCTTGCCACAGCTATTGTCTATCCGATTGCAGCCTTCTTTTGTGAGAACATGGGATGGGAGTGGATATTCTACTTTGCAGGAGGAACTGGACTTTTGTGGTGTGTCATCGCATACTTTCTCGTGTTTGAGTGGCCGGAAAATCACCCGAGAATTAAAATGCAAGAGCTACAATTCATTCAAAAGCATCGAGCAGTTCAATATGGTGGAACTAAAAGACAGGTACCTATAAATATACCGATTTTTTGCACTTCCGTACACAAGCTTGTTAGAATAGCTATTGCACGGATTTTGTCAGTATGACCTTGAAGATGACACGCGATGAATTAACAAATGGATGATTTAACTTTATTATAGGTGGTTAGAACGCCTTGGATTTCAATGCTGCTTTCCGTTCCAGTATGGGCCATGCTTGTTGCCAACTTTAGCTGCTTTTGGTGTTTCCTCACAATCAGTGCCTATCTACCCACATATTTGACTGAGGTTCTACACCTTGACATTTCTGAAGTAAGCAATCTTATTGCGAATCCTGTGAATAGAGCAAAATGATAATTCGTATCAATTTGTTGGTACAGCCTTAAAAATGATATGACAAAAAACAATTATTATTCATGCAGAATGGACTACTCTCGGCGTTGCCATTTGTTGGTATGATGTCGTTCCATTTCTTTGCTGCTGCCATGTTTGATTGGCTCCGCAAAAAGAAATTTTGCTCAGTTACCATTCTTCGAAAGTTTTTCAACTCCATTGGTAAATTAACAGCATATGATCTTATCCACATGCACATATATGCAACACATCTTGCAAACTTTCATAATGCTAAATTTTTGCAACTGGTTTCAATAGGAATGTTCTCCTCAGCACTTTCAATGATTGTCATTGGATTACTCGCTTGTGACAACGTGATTGGAGTCGTGATCCTATTTACGCTTTGTCAAACATTCCTCGAGTTTGCCTTTATGGCTGGCTACCTCTTCAGTATTTTCGAGATTGCTCCAAAATACGCAAGCAGTCTCACCGCGCTCAGCAACACGTTCGGCCTACTCGCTGGCTTCATAAGTCCTGCATTCGTGTCCTTACTTACACCCGACGGAACAAGAGACCAATGGTTGATTGTCTTCTACTTGTCCGCAGCAATCAACATATTTGGAGGCCTTGTATACTTGTGCTTTGGCAGCTGCACGCTTCAACCTTGGGCCACCGGTGATGGAACATCCAGATCCGTAACGGACGGCGGAAATGGAGCCCTCACCAGAATCAATAGTCGCAAAATAGAGAAAGAGCTCAAGCAGCTAAAAATACAGCTAATTAGTGGGGAAAGTGATGTAAATGGAAGGACCATAGTGAGACCGAATTAAATTAAACCACTAACTTTTCTACTCAAATACATTCTTAGTCAAAGTCAATCAGGGAAAAGAGGTATATTATTATGGTATATACGTATAAAAGTATATAAATTATACTGAGCTGGTCTCATCTAAGCGATTTGCTAAATATAAATGTTTCCGGCTTGTGGACTTGTGACCAGTGACTGATTTCCGGTGATGTTGGTTGTTGGTCAGCATTTATATAATATGTAGTCATTTAAATATACATAGTACCTAGCATATCATTCTACTTATTTATGTATGAGTTTCCGCATCGAGCTTGTACACTCGTTTGGTGTACTTATTCTGGACCTCAAAACCAAGTCTGCAGCTTTGGTTGTTATAATATATTGTTACTCTATCATGCTATTTATGATAATTCGTGCTGCTAAATGAAACTGACTTCATGACCATTACAAAATGAATTATCCAGTTTTTGTGATCGTCCAGTACAAGGAATACTGGAAACTTTATATACAAACTAATGTATCTCCGTTGCGTTGCTTTTGATGTATACGCTATTTAAGGCTAAAAACTTACCAGTATTATTTATAACAAACATTTAATGTTGTAAATGAACAAAAAATGGAGCTTCATTGTTATTACTTATCGTATCTAGAAACCATTCATGTAAATACATTAATTAAGGAGGCTGTAAGTTAAGGTACTTTTTAAGCTCGCCGAAAGTTGTTATAAGCTGTTGTGTTTAATAAATCGTTACCTTTGATTGAATAAAGGATGAGTACTTAACTTTTAAAGACAATGGATACCTGGCTGCATACATCAACTGAATTAAGTGACTTTGGTTTTATGGGCCATAAACGAAGAACGTTAAATTGTCCATTAAAATAATCTTCGCACTAAACCAATTTTTTTAAAACATTTCATTTTATTCTTCACCACCAAAACTTGAGCATTCACACAAAAAACTTGCAAACTCTCATTGTAATTCGATCATTTCTCGAGTATTTTATAGCTCAAAAAATGTAATGACTATCATAAAAACATATTTTTTTCTCCCACGCGCATTTCATTCATTCACATTACTTACATGCTTTTAAAAAAACTATTTTACAAGTTGTTAGAGTCTTTTTATGACTTTGGTAAACGACTTTCCTCCTTGAGGTGTGCATCTTAATGACAGCAAAAAAGAATCACTGTCTTAATCGCTCCTGCCAATGCATTTACTTTTTGTACTGATAAAGGGGTTGCGATGCTACTGCAGCACCATACACAGGACTTCCACTTCTCAGCTCGAGGAAGTTGGCCACCGGCACGGAATGGGCGTCAGCTCCATATGACGACAAGGAAAGTGCAGTTCCAGGCAAGTAGGAGTAAGCTCCGGGCGAGTAGGCAACCGCATTTTTGACAACTGGCTGCGGAACAACGACTCCTTGGGAAACAGGGCCAGCTGCTACAACTCCGCTAGCGAAAACCAACCGCTGGTCCAGCGTAAACAACGGGCCCGTTAACGCCAACAGTGGGATTGGAGTAGCTTGTGTAAGCCGTTTGGAATTTAACTGGGGCTACTTTTGGATGTCCAACAGCAGATTGGCTGTATCCTATTATGAAATGTGTTTATTGAAAGATAAAAGCATTGAATCAATGTATGAAATTATGACATAATGACTTACCCTGGACGTGACCAAGACTGAGAGCAGGCTCAGCACGAGTATGATGAGTCGTTGTCTTTGTGACAACTGGTGTTATCGTTTTGGTGACCATAACAGTTTCCACATTGCGGATGGCAGCAGCAGGGATAGATTGTCCGTAAACTTTTGGCTTTCCAGCAGTTGACAGCAAAGCAACGTGTTCCTGCAAAGGAGCACCATTGTAAGCGTAAGCCGGAGCGCTGTTATAATAGCCAGCAGGAGCGCTGCTATAATAACCAGCAGCAGCAGGTGCGGCATGAGCATGCACATGTGCTGGAGCACTATTATAGTATCCAGCAGGTGATGCATGTGAGTGAACTACTGGAGCGGTACTATAATATTGGACAGGAGCCGCAGCTGGAACCCCTTTGCTAAGCACAAGTGGAGCAGATTTGGCTACAACTGGGCCAGAGGTTAAAACGGTGGTATAACCTCTATGTCCATGATAATGGGCAGGTTGATGGTGATGATGATGGTGGGCCACTTTTCCATAGGATGACCCTGCACAAATTTTACCCAAAATTGTCAAATTGCGTTCCGATAAAAATCACCCATAAATTTGATTTTTTTTCTTCAAAAAAATTTACCAATAACAAGGATAATGCTCAAAATTTTTACGAAACACTTCATTTTGCCCAAAATTTCTGAGGATTGACCACAAACAAAGAGATTGTTAGTTTTCTTAAAGAAAATCAAAAGTCAACTGTGAGTTAATTGTGGATAGGTTGTGGGACTTTATATACAACTCATTTTTTGGGATGACATGACACAAACGGCATTTAGATCAATGCATCTATCATAGACGCTGTTGGCCACAACATGATATTGCAGCATATGCATATTGTGCATGTGCCTATGGCATAATGTAAAATGCATAATATGCAAGAAGTGCATCCCGTGTCATTTTACAAAATGTATATCAAGAAGCCCAAACGCTTTTGATTTCGTTCACAAACTTTTTATGTGGTAGAAGTCAGTGACTCGGAGTACCTCAGCTACTCCCTAATGAGCCTTTGGTTGCCTTCCTGACTGCCAAAATATAAGTAGGTAACTCATCTCCTCTGTTATGAGCAAGTGCAAACAGATCACCTCGCATCACCCTTTTGAGTCAGCAAAAATGACACAAAAATATCAAACGAATCTGCAAGAAAGCCATGCTCATGTGTGTTCCTGTAACGTTTTTTTCTGTGTGTTTTTGCTTTCTCATTAAGACTTTTAATACTCACTTGAACACAAAGCTCTTCTGATGAAATGGCAAATGTTATATAATGGGGCAGATTTTGACGTAGAGTGGAAGGAATGGGGCTAATGCACATGTGTGTGAGAGACGCTTCCGAAATAATGATTATGATGACCAGTTTGTCACATCTTTTTTGGCAAAATAACATTTTCATCATTCTTTCTGACGGGATGATATCCCAATAAACTTTGTTATGCTAATGTAGGATGGTACGAGAACAATAATTTACCGTCATGTCTGAATAGAAATAGTTTATTGTAATCGCAGTTGCTCCCTCTCAGTCATAATCTGAGATTTATGAGGAGACGTTTACAACAAGCTCATTATTATTGTTGCAGCTGTGGCTCTCCAATCCGATTAAAGCAAAAAGGTTAATCTTCAAAATTGAAATGCAGTTTGTGTGATCTCATAAAGAATATACAAGACAAGAGACACTTGTGAAATAACGCGGGCGTACGTGAGCTCATATAAGAACTGTCTTCCCTTTTTTTCATCATTTCCACACAATATTTTCTGGTTGATTAACTCTGTTAATCATCATCATAAATGTGGCTACAAAACAAGTCACCCAAATCTAAATGAAATTAAATTCCCAGAAAAAAAATGTAAAAAGTAAATTGAAACCATCACAAGCAAATAGTAATGTAATAATTTCCACTTAAGATGATTTAAGGCAGGTAGTAGCACACATAGGTAGCTGTTGTAACTTCCATATTAAATGATAATAATTCTCATTCAGCTCACAATCGGCACAAGTTATGATCGCATGCAAAAAAAAAGTTAACTACACCTGCACTTCTTTCAGATCTCTGTCAGATCATCTCAGTTTGGCAGATATATCACATGAGATTGCAGACCACACTTTGTTTGATGGTGTTATGTACATTGTATTGGTTTTTTGTTTGCGCATGTCCGTCAAGTTGGCTAACACCAGATATTTTTACAAGAATGGTGGCACATGCTGCTGAATGAATGAATGATCAATACGCACTACTTATTGTCCTACCTAACAATGTTGTACTTGCGACTTTTATCAAAGTGACGAGACAGCAAAGACGTGATTTGAAGGTTTTACCATTTAGCCAACAACAAAAGTCATTAGTAGGCTAATTTTATCTGTCTTGTAGATGGACGATCAACGATGATTGTCAATAAATAGCCTGAAAATTGATAATTTTTCAGGAAAATGTACATACAAGAGTGCCCCCAAGCTTGCAAATCATGTTTCGTTGATTGTTTCAAACAGAATCATGATGAGAGCCCAATTGAGGAGTTGTTTATTTATCTCAATTTTCTCGAATTTACGGAAACTGCAAAAAAGGGTTTTGGTGTTACAATTCCAAGTAGGAATGACGAGAGTGACTGATGCAACGACTACTTTACTAATCAAGTCAAGTCGAATTTGAGCAGGCTCATCAATTTTTCGGAAGTTGTACACATGTCATAATGCCATTAGGATTACATGAATGAAAAAAATCACAGCAAATGAAATGGAAATTAAGGCAATTTCTTCGGGAGTGGTTCCTATATATTTTTTCTAAATGCAAAACTGTTAATTTACTTCCTTTGCTTTGTTTTATAGCACTATTTTTTGTTTGTGCCACATTTGACTCTCGTCTTCAAACCCATTAAAAGCTACTACATACATGATCTTCTGTGACACGAGCTTTTTTTGTTTAAAAGTCATAAAAAACGTTCTTATTCGGGCCGGGCCCTAAATTTTTTCCCCTTGCATACAACTTTTATTTTGTTCAAGTTTCAAAAATATTTTCCACCCCAAATACGGACCCTTTTAATATTATGCTGAGAAATAAATGGAGGAGGAGCTTAAATGCTTATAGTAGGTGCGTTGACAAAAAAAACAACCCATTTTCAGCTTCCTCATTCAAGATTCCCTTTTTGATAACATTTCTGTCTATGTTTTGATGAGAAATGGATCATGTCATTGACGCAGCCCGTAACCTTTCTTCCTTGCATATACTAATATATACTAATATCCAACAGGAGAACAAAGGTAGAGAATATTATTATGCATACAATTTGAAATGCAGATTTTATGCTATAAGCCATATTAGAAGTCATTATGCAATAAGTTCTTAACACTATGTCGGCAAAAAGCTTTGGTGGAGGACCTTTTTCTCATCATCATAAACTCTTTAGGTACATTAGAATCGTCAACAACATGCGAATTTCCAAGTTCATAAAAACTCGTTTCTCAATTGGAGCACACGCTGCATCCGATGCACATATTCAGAATGAATGAACCAAGGGAACTATTGCCGATCTGGTTTTTATCTTTTGCTGACACTTCTCAGCAAATCTGGGTGGAAAATGCACTTACGCATTCAATTACAAGTGTTAGAAAAGGTAATTGCTAGTTCAAAAAATTATCGCATTGCAAAATTATCGTTAATTAGCTCGTAAAAAACAGCTTCCTTTTTCCAAGTGTAAACTACATTGTGATGCAAACATGCGGAGAATGGGCGAATACTAATAATGATGACTAACAAATGCCAAAGTTCATTGAATTTTACAAATCAAATGAAAACGCTATGATTTTGGGTAGTTGATGCTCCTTACAATATATGATAACCAATTTCTTTGATCTCGAAGACTGGATTGGAAAAATCTTCCAAAAATTACATCATGATTATATGAATGGATTTTTAATTAAAATGTTTAATGTTACAGTTTTCAACTATTTGTTGGAATGAAGAAAACCATCAAACTATCAACTTTGTAATTGGTATTCCATCTGACTGTCTTTCCTAATTACGTAATCGTTTGTTAAATGAATTCATCTAGTATATTTCAAAGCAGAGCAAAGGAGGAAATATTATAGGAAAGAAGACCAGTCAGTGTAAAAGAATGCTTTGTTTGTTAAAGTTTTAGGGTTGAAGACACGTGTTGCATTTACAAAAATATTTTTACCTATTTTGAATGATAACTTTGTTCTGAAATTATGCAAGCAAGCATACAATCCTGAATAGGAATTAGGAGGAAACCAGTTATATTGATTGTGTACCATCTTCATAATTCCTAATCAAGTTTATTTTCATAGCCATCTTCTCGGACATTACCAATTTTGTAAAAGTTGTTAACATGTAAAAACCCAATAAAAATTAAACTTAACAAGTTTACGCGAACACCAGAATAGTCTTCAGAATTCTAGCAACATGTATTGGAGAATGTGAGTGTCTCAAAATGCCCCTCCAGGATGAAGGGTTTGCTTAGTAATCAAGATTACTGGAAATTTTAATGTCAATATTTGTCTTGCGCAAGTACGCCTTGTTCTTTATAGAATTAATATTTGATTAGCATGCTAAGAACAGAACTACATTAAATATTATATAACAACAAAGAAAAATCTGGCAGACGCACTTGAACTTGTATCAATATCCCCGTCCGGTATTGTACAGCCATTCGATGCGGTTTCTTGTGTTACTTTATGCTGTTAATGAAACATTCGATTAAATTTTAATATAAATAGGAGGGACTTGCCCAGTAACTATCATAACACCGTTATTTCTCTACCTACTAAGTTAGAAATTTCTTTTTAAAAATTTCCAAAATGGCCAAGCTGTTCTCTACCATGCTCCTCGCCATGATTGTCATCATTGGACTGACAGCCACTACTTCAGCTGAGGAAGACAAGCCAAGCAACAGTACGGCTTTCAATATTTAATGTTTTATTTTGTTGTTCCAACTTCTTAAAATTTCATTGTTTGGATTTTCAGAATGGTTTTTCTTTCGACCTGGACCCTGGATCCCACTCAACATTCCACTTCCACAACCCGCTGCAACGACCGCTGGTGCGGCTGCTACAACTGCCGCTGGAGGAGCTACCACTGGTGCCGCGGTATGAAAAATAGCCTAAAGTTTCAAATCTATGAATATTAGTAAGCTTTCAACTAATGTTTTTAAATAATTATTATGTAGGCTACAACGCCAGCAGGCCGTTAAAAGGATACGAGAACAAGCTTTTCAACGGTTCTTTCGTTAGTCCTTTAAAAAAACAGGACCCTTTAACCTATTCATAACTTGGAAAATGCACGTTTCATTATAACAATCGATTATCCTGAATAAACATTCGCTCTTTTTCGAAGGAACTCCGGTTTTCACATTGCTTTTCTGTGACACCTCGACTTCAATTCATGGAAAACAAAATTCTGTTTCCCTCATGTTATATAGGTACATATGCCAGTTTTGCATAAGTTTTTGCATGTTGTGTATTAATCCCCGTCCTTCCGGTTGTAATATTTTCCATCTACTCTTTTAGTCAGAACACCATTTGACTTGCTAAACTTTCTCATTTCCGCTAAAAAATGGATGTCCTTTCAGAGTTATGAGTTATGTTGAATGAAGCATTCCACAAATTAATTTTTCAAACGATTTCATCCAAATTCCACCAACGAAATAAATTTTTCATTCCCGTGACACACTACCAACAACAAATTCCATATCCACTCTGTGGCATTTTTCCCTTTGAGCCACCAAATTTTTGTGTAGATCAAGTCATCAGTAAATTTTTTCACTTGGGGAAATTATGCACTGGCTCATTTGCTACATTTGACATAATATATTTCCTCATTTCTGCTCCAACACACTTTATATGTTCATAATAAATGGTAAATGCGTTCTGCTGAGTGTGGTGCTGATTAAGCACCAAATTCTTTATCTATAACATCTCTCCTTTCGGGTCGTTTCGCATATCGCCAGGATAGGGGATACTGAAAAATTGGGAGCAATAATAATAATATATGCTGGTTTTTCTTCAGGGGTATTGGAAAATGTCTTTTCGTTCCATCCAGCCCAACATATCCGTTCAACAGCTAGAAAACACTGGCATAATCGTCATCAATGCCACATCATGATGATGTAAATTCCATATGTTGGTTGAATTTGAATGAGATTTTGTAGAGACGTACGAAATGAACCTGTGAAATTGGCAGCCGCTCTCTTTCCCGTTCCTCATTCATTCATGGCTCAACATATTGCCTGTTTTTTGCAAGCCAACGTGCGTGCTTGCTCTAAAATTGTATCTGAGAGAGAGACGGCAGTAAAAAACAAGACGTCGAAGAAGAAAAAGCTGTACATATAACATGGTGCATTACTACATGTTATCATGCAAGACATAAAATAAAAAAGAGGAAAGAATTACTCCCTCAGCGATTTCGATACATATAATATATTTTATTTTATTTCCTATCACCATCATAATATGGATGGATTTTCTATTCGTCTCTTTTTTTGCAACTTTTTTTCTAGTGTTGAAGCACACCATGTTATTTTTTTTCGGGGAAGACCATCCTCGCCTCAAACATTCAGATTTGCATTCATTGCTCTCGTAAATAAGAGCTTTCATCCAGCTATATACATCACCAATAAAAATATATCACATACATTTAGGGTGACGATACAAGTTGCACACCACGTTATTTGCATTTTTATCTAGGTTGTTGAACAGATGCCACAATACTCAGCAAGCGATAGCCCTAAACTAAACACTGACACTTTTAGAGGCTTACTCGCTTTGCCACGCTGCAACTGCTTTTTGAGATTTATTTGCTTTTGAAACGCTTTTGCTACCGTCGGAAAATATTAATAAGAGTGGAAATGCCAAAGTTTTCTGTTGCTCGATGGGAGCAAATCTGAAAATTCAGTAGAACCACGTTTCCCATGTTGTATGCATAAACATGCAAGCAAAGTGGTTTCCAAGAACTAGCTAATGTTTTTAGTACACATACATATATATTTACTTGGTGGTACACAAGAGGAGAATATTTTCCGGCACCTTCTAATGTATTGCTTTATTAATTGCTCATATGCTCCTTCCCTTCGGAGAGAAGTGTAAAAGTTGTGCGGAGTGCATACTAATATACAGGTAGTATTATGCACATAGTTTTATATTTTACTTTTATGACGGTGATTGATTAAAAACTCTGCACTGTATGTCACTAAAGTTGCTGGGCTCTATTTAAAACAAATGACCATGTGCACCATATGCTACCCTCTCATGTTTTTATCTTATTTCCAAACTTTCCAAGTGGGAAATTGATACACGTTCTGTTTCACGTTTCATTCCATCTTGCTAGGTTGTTTTGTTCTGTTTATCAAGATATTTTTGTGAGAGGGAGACCACCAAAAAAACATTTCTTCAGAGCAGTGTGTATTTACCAGAAAGTTGCATAGCCAATTGAGATAACTCATACAAGTAGATTTATGGGTAATCCATCATTTTGCAAATGTGTAAATGAACTAAATGAAGTAGTACAATAAAACGTGAGGATTTTTTCATACACGCCCCTACTTCCAATTCTTTAAATTTTATTTCATTTTTATCCCATTTTTTATTTAAAAAACAGTTTCTACCTGAAATATCCTCATAATGATCATGAAACATGGGTTTTAAAAGGGGAAGGTAGAGTAATAGAAAAGTGAAGGCGAGTGAATTTAGTGCTGGGACCGCATGGTGAACTGAAATACTTCCGTTTTGCTTTCAAGCACGTCCCGTTTCCTTATTCTATTGCAGAGTCTCGAATGCTTCTTATAGAAAGCACACATTATACTCACTCACAGAGACCTGCATTAAGTACCTCTGTTACCATGAATTAGTAGCGCACCAGCACCTCCTCCTCCTGCTCCTCTTTTTTAAAGTACAGAAAAGAGCAGAACAACAACCCAAACTTATCGATACGCCACACACAGCCGGCTTTGAACAAAGACATTCAACTCTCTCTCCCATATACTTTTTTTTATATCTCACGTTCCACCACTATCCATCCAACCTCTCTCACAAGTCTCACACACACGTTCAGTTTCAAGTGGCACGGTGAACGGGTGAGGGGAAAAGCAAGAGTTTCCACGGGAAGTGCTCTCACTCAGCGATTGGTGCCGGTTTAGGAAGCAACTAGGTCGGTAGAGTGGTCCCGTTCCTTCCAACCACGTATACGTGACAGTATTTTCTATACTCTTGCCATTAAGAGCTGCAGCTAGAAGGTTCTCTAAAAGAAGAGAAAGTTTTCTCTCTTGTTTTGCTTGCCTCACTCCGTTTTATGTTTTGAGCTCTAAAAAAATAAGTTGTGTTGTGTGAGTGAATAAAAAAAGCAAATCAGACAAGAATTTTTCTTGATTCCACTTTTTACTCCACTTTCTTCCTCGTGTCTACAGCATCAACATTTACTCAGAATAATATAACTGTTTACAACCAACAGCCAGTAGCCTGTCACGTTTACATCACCCATTTCATTTCATCAAGGGACACATTGTAAGTGGGCTACAAAAGCAAATGACATTTTTCCTTCTTTTGGTCTCCTACTACTACTTGGAACAAAAAACTATACAGAAAAGAAACAACGAACAAGATTATTATTTATTTACTTAAAAGAAGGAAAATAAAAAAAAGTTGCTTGTCTCTCTCCTCTCCAATTTTCCGAACATGGAGTAACATAATGATGGTGATGACGACAGCAGAAAAAATCCTGCAAATTGTCTTCTGCCATCACATTCTTTTCATTTATTTGGAACGCTTGAAAGGAACATGTTTATAGCGGTCAAAGCGTAGGACTGGAAGATCAGTGCCATGCCATGTGCCGTCTGATGTGGTCTGCTGTAGTATAGACAAGTGAAAATAGACATTTCCACTCCAAAGCAGTTTCTTTTAAAAGGAATAAGAGATTGCTGTGTAACGTAATGCTGACGATCTTTATTCCTTCAGTCGGCTGAATATTGAGAAAAATATTTGTGGTACGTGTGTGTTTGTACAAGTCCTTAGGGGACCTTATAGTATACTTTTACAGTGCAGCAGCATCATCATCATCATGATCATCATTCATCACCAATAAAAAGCTTTTCATCTGGAAGTGCAAGCCACAGTGGCTACACTTTCTTAAGATTTAAAAAAACGTCAAGAGTTTCTTTGACTGTTCGACTTTGATAAGGGAAAAGTAAACTTGAAGGTTTCACAGTCGTACTTGTACCGATTTTCCCCCTTTGAAACTGACTTGACTTTAGTAAAAGTGGACTTTAATAAAAAGTCTGTTTGAATACGGATGACTTTGAGAATTTATAGCGGTGGTGTGTGTGTGTAGACATAAAGTATTTAGGAAGTTTGGCCAGCAGCGGATCCAAGTTGGTGTGTGGTGCGTTTCGTATAATAATTATACAAAGGGAAAAAATATCACAAGGAAAGAGTGAGTCAACTGATTTATTTTATGCTGAATATTGAAATCCAACGGTTTCATAGCATCGCATCGTACTTCACTCATCCCATCAGTGTGATATCGTATATAGCTTAACTTTCCAAGAAGCGAATATATTATTATTATATTTCAGTGCTAATAAAGTCCTTTGCCTTTTTTTCGAGTTTCCAATATTCCCCAAAAAAAGAGAGAAATTGTATTCAATTTTCCCTCAAGTGACAAAGAGACGTCAATTTCTGATTTATTTGTATTCATATCTTTTTCTTGCGCCTAGTTCGGCGACTGAGAAATAGCTTTTGAATCTGGGTTCTGCTTTTCATTAAGTTTGCCACTTCAACTTACATATTCCAGCTTTTCCTCACATACATTCCGTGAAAAATTCAATTCAAATCCAACATCTTTGATGCTTGAGCTATGAGCCCTAGATATATATCCACTAAGCCACCACCGCTACCAATACTGCTGTCAGAAATATTAGGAAAAACTCGGTCTCGATTTTTGCAACTTGCAATTTACTCTTCTGCCAGTCCAAATGATAGAAAATGTATAAAATATTGCAAGAGTACAAAAGGCAAAAGAGCAAACAATTTTTTATATGCACACACAATTTAAAATGCGATGAACGAATAATGCATGCGACAGAAATAGATTGAATATGTCAAGTGTAAATTCGACATGTTTTCTTTGCTGCTACTACTATATAGGCTCTTGACGTGATTCCATTTTTTATTCTTTTTCGTCACTACAAACTATATATTCGATTTACAATCCGCAAAGGAAATCAAGTCCTGAATTTTCCACATTTGCTTCTCATTTAAACCTGAATACAAATCCCCATATATATAAAAATCTCATTGACGAAAAAAAAATCTCTAAGTCTATTCTATATTTCTCTCTCGTATGTTCCACGTATGATTAAGGAAATAATGGGATTTTGATCCAATTTAGTTCTGAGCTTGCTGCTGCTGATGATGATGATGATAAGGGTGCTGTGGTGGTGAACTAGAGAATGTTGAGGGAGTCAAGATACATTTTATACTATAGCATGTGACAAGCCAATAAGTAATTCAAAATGAGGATGAACTTGTAGCCGCAAGCCCAAAACTTCTCTTTCCATTCATCATTCGGCTTCATCTTGTTATTTTCTAATTATCAAAGGAAAATTGGAACAAAATCTGTGCGGTTTTGTGACCACGGTTGAGGAACACCTATTCCCCATGTAACTTTCATCATCGCATCACACTCAAATCATCACCAAACTATTTCCAGCTAAAAATACCACTGCTCTTCTTCTTCTTCTGAACCAGGATGACGGAGACGGACTCAATAACGATAGAAATACACGACCGTTGTCCCACCGGTCTCGAGATATTCCGAAATGAAACCAAGTTCGCTGTCAACCTCACAGCAAGTAAGTTTCTTCTCTCCGTAATACATATTTTCTCTGTTGTGCATAAATGAGGACGGATGGATGGCTTAAGCTCTCATTTGATGAGAATGTTGATGTGCTCATTTTTTTTGTGATGTTGTACTAATGTTATTACAGGAGAAAATGATTACATCCACACAAGTCACAATCAGTAAACCACACATAATCATTCATATACACAAGATAATAATAATATACGAACAGTTTCCGCTTCGACATAAAAGGTAGTACAATGATATCATTGGGACAACACAAAAGGGAGGGATGAGGAGAATGAGAACACGATTTGGAGAGCAAAAAGCCGCTTTTCTCCTTTTTGTATGAATAAATGCAGGGTATTATTAAAATATGTGGTTGTTCGTTTGAATGTAACGAGTGGAAATACCCAATACTCTCTCTCCCTCCTTTTCTCTGTTGCATGTAATAATTTCTTTACCACGAGCAATTTTACACATGAGAAATCCATGTCCCGTAGTGTTATTTTGAATATAATATTTTGAGGAGAAAGGGCAGCAGGTGGGATTTTGCCTTTTCCTTTCTCCTACAGCAACAACTTTTATATAGAGAGCTAGACATAGGCAACTCTGTATTATTATAAGAAGGGAACAAAGAATGAATGAGGATATTTTTCACAGTGGCTCCACTATAAAATCCCTCGACGTGTGCATACGCATCAATGTAAAAGCGTGTGTGTATTCCCTTTGAAAAGTGAAAATGAAAAGGAATGATAGACTTGGGAAGGTATCATGTATAGCAAGCAATGCAAAAGTTGTGTTTGAAAATGAAGTGGAAGAGCTTTCGTATAATGCGTATGCATGCATAGATATACGTATATATTATACACGTCTATCAAAATCAGCAAACTGAAAATGGGACAAAAGCAAAAGGCATAATATCAGACGTGCTAGTGTGAGAAAGTAGCTTGCAACTTGTGTACAAAAAGCTGGAGGGCGAAGAAGGGAAATGAAGAAAGCTAATCCTTTCAGCTTAAAGTGAGCGTGCTCTCTATATGTATGAGCTCCTTTCTTTTGCGGTGAGACTTTTGCATATTAATTATATGAATATATATAGCTGTGCACAATATGCACAGTAGGTAGAAAAGGGCTGACCCATAATAACACAGTGCTGGCCTTAGCTTAGAGACAGAGAGAAAGTCTAGTTTGATAAGTAAACAAGGAAGCGCACTCTCAATTACTCATTCCATTTACACTCCTTTTCTCCACTTGTTCGCGTATGTATTATAAAATCATTATTCACAAGACTCTCACATATGCATGTAGATGTACGTGGAAGAAAGAAAAGAAAGTGACCTTCATTTGCTTCTGGGGGTCTTCAATATATCCTCTGCTTCTTGATGTATTTACTAATGTTTACGTGAAAGCAAGAGAGTCCTGCTAGTAGTCATGAGCCACGAGCTGCTGCCTTCCAACTTCCAACTCCTTTCCGTCTACTGTCCAATTTCTAGTGATTACTCCAAAACCGCACAAATACATTCGGAGGGATCCCGATGGAGTTAGTCAAAGTCAGACACATTCATTCCATCCACCAACATTATCCTCTCCCTTTGCAATAGTTATGTTGCGTATGTTTCATGCTGTTTGGCTGACCACTTTTAACATTTTAGTCGCTTACTTAGCTTCCACAAGCTACATAATGACCTTTCACTGTCGATTCTGATTTCAACCCGTTTCAACTATACGCTTTCTTCTGTCTCCTTTCATAAATGCATGCTTTTATCTTACTGCAGCCCCAGAACCACTATATATATTATGTACCAATTCAATTCACTCCGGAAATAATGAAGTTTTTTTCTGTGGTTGTCCATTTTTATAATTGATGAAATTGATTGTGCTATATGTAGTGGACTAGACCTCTCCATTAATTTCCTTGCATCAACCACACATACTATATATTTGATACAGATTCCCTTTCAGTTCTATTACAAAGTCGTGACCACGAAACTGCTGGTAATGCAGCACTTTCCTTTGTCAATGGCTATCAATCATGCATCTAATTTGTGCTGTTTTCTTCCTTTCTTCTTGCGTGTACACGGCAGAACAAGTTGGTAGGACATTTTTAGTTGTTCTCCCCACTAAAAATAATGATAGTGCTGCAAAACAAAAATCGATGCGTTTAATGATTGGTTCAAGTAGAGCCAGCAACTCAATATAGACATCCATACTCCGTTGGTTACCTACCACTAACCACTTTTATCACGTGCCTGGTTAACCCTCAACAGTCAGCCAAACTAAAAAAAAGTTCCGTATCAGTGAAAATTTAATTGGGAATCATTAAAGGTTAAAAAAGATATCATTCCAG
The DNA here is from genome assembly GCA_001718145.1 of Orchesella cincta. NCBI lineage: Eukaryota > Metazoa > Arthropoda > Collembola > Entomobryomorpha > Orchesellidae > Orchesella > Orchesella cincta. Next base: position 276,327 of record LJIJ01000011.1, read on the forward strand.
GTCTTGTGTGAGTTACAAAAATGTTTCTCCATTCACCTTCTTTTTAACTATTTAATCAGAATTATATATATGGCAGAGAGAACACGACATTGCATGGTAGAATTTTCAATTGTTTCTCTTTTCATTCGGCTCAAAAGGTTACACCGCCACCGCAAAAAAAACTTTTTTATATACACTCTCAAAATTTTTGTTATTTCTGTTGAGAAAGTCAAAATTGGTTTCTCAAATGGAATGTTAACGAAGTTCATGTTCTTAGTTCCGGCGCTGAAAATTGGAGACTAAAAGTAAAAAGCTCCACCATTCCATATTAACCTCAAACTAGCAAAATCTTGTATGAAAGTTGAAGTCAGAAAGGCAAGGAGGAAGGAAGAAGAAGTATAGCAAGCATATACCATCAATTTCCAACTTTTTAATCAATTTACAACTTGGCTTTTGCTATCTATCTCTTAAAAGGTTTCTCATTTCGCTCTTCTCCTCTTATTAAATCCACTCGTTTGCTTCCAAAGTCAATAGCAAAAGTGAAACTGAAAAATGTAATTGAAAAATTGAAAGTAAAGAGTGGCTCCAAGACTGACTCTAAAAGCAACTTCTCTCTAGACATGAATTAGCTGATTTTATACACTAATCGTGAGTAAGCATTAGCTATATGTTGCTTGTCTTTTTCACCATTATTTACACACAGTCGTTCACTTTGTTGTATTTGCTCTTCTCTTTGTACTCCTACCTTCATCTATCACCGAACCAAAAGACTGAGACAAAACGGAAGGGAAGTTGATGGTGATGAAAAAATATCCAAATTGAATAAGCATCCACACGTACCCAACGTCTTTCCTGTTACCCTGCCTGATGCTCTATATAAATTAACGTTAATTTAGTGATGAGGATGAAATGGAATTTGATGAGCAAAACGTGAAATGAAACCCTGTGAAAGAAAGATGGATGGTGAGTGTTTCTGCAGAGGACTCAAGAACGGAAGTTCTTTTAGAACATATTCGGAATGATGATGGAGCTTGATGTGATGATGAGAGAAACTATGAGCTATTCCCTGTTTACTTGTTCGGTGAACCATGGAGGCGCAGTGCTAAATAGTATAATGTTCTATTTATCATTTAAAGGGGACGATGAGAGTGTCTGAAATTGCCAAATATTTATAATACATATTATATAGTACATGCTGATTTCATTTCACGCTTCCTTACACTTTCCCCATCATTAATATTTACCTTCATTAGCACTCCTCGTCAAGCGAAGCATATACACAGAATTCTATGAACAAGTTTATAATATATGAGGATGTCAATACTCAACAATAGAATGTATAGGAATATTTCCTATATTAGGGGTAATTGGAACGGAAATAAAGTACATATTATATATCGTGTGCGAGCAGCATTTTCGAAACAATTTGATCATCACGCTAAACATTAAATTGATGAAACTACTGATGAACTTCCCCAAACACACATTTCCGGGTAATTGCCCAAAAAGGAAAGTGAGGGGAAAGTTGAGTCAAAAAATATTCTCAGGACTATTATAACCAAAGTGTTTTAGGCACGACACTGGGTGAATGAGAGTGAAGGATGATATTGTGAAATGGGGACACGCGCTCAGTGCAACTGACAACGTACATATACTTATGTAGTTGGGAACTAGTGTTACTTTCACATCTGTTATACCAAGAATTCCAAATTGTACAGCTGGAAAAGTATTTAAAGAGCTTGACAGAAGTCGAGGCTGAGCAGCTGGAGTAAATGATGCCAATCAACCATGGATATATGTGTGTGTAATATTATGCTATGACGTCATTTCAACTAGGAGATGATTGTACTTGTACAAGTCTCTTGAAGTGACACTTTTCTATCCATACGGTACAGTTAACTCGGATGAATATGTATTCAACACAGGGAGCAAAAAAAGCCTTTTGTCTTTCTTATTCACGCCATCGCATCACACTTTCCCTAGTTTCCTTTTATAGACTTCTACTCGCTTAGTATCGCTGTCTGCCTGGTTTGGAATGCAAAGGAAGCCAGAGGCACGGGAGTTGTGCTGTGAAAACCATACAGCTTCTTACTTGATATGAATTTGTTGTAAAATATAGGCTTGTCTAGTTTGTAACACTGTATGATGCTGCTAGACATGCCGTAGTGTAGAATTGAGAACAACAGACATTTCCTTGGATCGAAAAGGATATAAAAATGAATGAGCTTCTTCTCAGCTCACAAAATAACAAGAATACATTTACTCCAAAACCTCCCGAAGCAGTTTATCCATTCCATTTCCAACCAAAGACTAACGAATCCGTTGAAAGTACATTTAACAATTTTCTATTTAGTAGTAGTAGCTTCACCACCCACTTTTTCTTATGTCAATAGAGTAGATTTGTTCAAAGAAAATTTGATTGAGCATCATTTTCCAATTTTAAATGTCTCCATACGGAATGAAAAGTGCATTTTATCCCATTTCATATTCATTCTTTCTAATAATCCTGGGGCAGTTGTGTGGAAATATAACATTTCCATGATAAATAGGCTTATCTTTATGTGTTTGGTTTTACATATCTGTCCTGTATATGATATTCAAGTCATATTCGTTCATACGAAAACGCTTTGGGCCTTCCAAGTCTATTCCATTTCTTGTTCCCTCAAGCTCCTTCAAAAACTGCGACACTATCTGCATACAGACGACAAAAAGTCAGCCTCGTAATAATATTCCCTCTAGTTGTCGACTACGATTGTTAAATATTGCCAAAAGGAAAAGTCTAAGTATGGTTTGGTTTCTACAAAAAAAAAGTTAAATAGACCAGTGCGCAAAAAAAGCTTTTAGGTATAGGTGCTATATATGCTACATGATCTCCCTTTCCCAACGGAGTGACATTGGAGGAGTAGACGACGAAGACGACGAAAAAGTTGCAACTCTGTTGCATACTAATTTCTTTTAGACCACCGCCTCAAGTCTCCCTTTCCTGTTTGAGTTGTTAGTAGTAGCCAAAGATTGAAGGAGCAAATGTTCCGTTCTCAATTCCAAACAAACAACAAGAAGGATCCAGTTACAAATTTGAGTGAAGAAGGCAGGAGAGGAGGAGATCAAGTGACTTTTGTATAAAAATATAGGAGATGGATAGGTATATCTTTTAATACTTAACAGCAGAAAAAAGGTCAACCGATACTAAAGCAATAACAGGAGAAAATGGCTTAACAAAGTAAAAAGACATGAGGAAAAAGGATCGTGCTCAAAGCACAAGACGAAACGAGCTTTGCAATAAAGACGAAAACAAAGAAAAAAACTTTTCCTTCAATGATACTTTCTTCGTCGGCTTCTAATGGATTTAGCTCTAATTTTCTTTCTCCTCTTGGATGCGTGTAGTAAACATGTATAAAATGTATGCTGTTCTTTGACAATCCTTTCCATCATGTTCATCCTCTACTCCCAACGATTCTATTTTCTTGCTCGTAATCAAACGACTTCTCATATATCCAATTTACCTTGTTGCGTGCATAAGGCTGCTTTGTCATTGGCAAAATCTTACGACCTAAATCTAACTATGGAAGCACAACAAGCGTCATGTCCCTATGTAATGTGCACCAAAGTGCAGGAAGTACTCTTCTCGAATTTTCCTCCTTGGAGCACAAACGAGCCACATCAGAGTCAAATCAGTTGTGATATTCTGGAGGATAGCAAACATGATGAAAGAGACAGAGCTGGGAAAGTCTTGCACAGGAAAACGATTAGGAAGAAAATCCGCGGAAAAAGTACATAAAGTGCGTTACTCGCTTTGCTAAACGCGTTGGGAATTGTTAGCCTCCTCCAAACTTGCCTTCCAAGTTCATTTTCCATCTTGCTCATGAATAAAAGGCTCCGTCTTCTGTTACATGGCGTTGGACAAAGATAATAACGACAAGGATTATGACGATGATTGGGATGAGATGTAGCAGACTGGAAGTCGAATGAAAAGAAGAGAGTCGAACAAGTTAATTTCTTTATAGGCTCCAAGAAGCAAGTTAGGTTGAGTTTCAGCGAATCTTTCGTTCAATGGGAATCATACGGACGAGAAAATCTTTTCTCCAGTTTACATGATGAGGGCTAGATGATCGGTGTAGAACGAAACTGTGTGTCATGAGGATGATGATCATACCCAGTAAAAAGTAAATGCTTCTCCTTCCTTTCATATTTATTCCTATACTTCCTTTCTTCCAATCATGACGGGATCAATGGATTTTACTATCCGGTGAACAAGAAAGGATAAGGAAAAAAGGAAATAGCTAGCGGCCTTTCCCAGAACGCAAACGTTACCCTATCTATTATAGGCAGATACATACATACATACATATATTGTATCTCCACTCGATTTAAATCCCCGTAAAGGGAAGGAAGCGCGTGTAATCTGTGAAAACTTTTGCTTGAAGCAGTTTAACTTGCGGCTGTTTACCATCATCTGCTTGTATCCCTATTCCCCGGAAATTTATGACTAGTCGAAAAGAGAAGACAAAACAGAATGTTCAACTAGCTACAATGTATATCCACTCATACGAAACCAGTTATGGATATCCCGGGTGCTAGAGTAAATATTTAATGCAGGAAAAAAAGAAGCTTTCTCTCTACTTTTTTTCTTTGCTCCTGGAGAGAAAGTAATAACAAGACAAGAAACTTTTTCTCTTTATCCTTTCTTCCGGGTCAAGCCCTGAGATGTAGAGGAGTAAAATTTGTTCATGGTTTGCTGAACATGTTCTTTCAACCTTTTGACTTGAAATTTTAAAAGAATGAAACAAGTGTTTGGATGAGTGAAAAAATTCCACACGTATTACACTGATACCACAAATAACTTGAGGATCTGTTCTTTCCTCTTGTTCGCACAAGGTGGTGGGGTGGGTGACTTTGAGGTTCTCAACGCGGAGGATGAAGTGATTGCCCTGGTTCAGAAGCACTTGTCCATGCTCTCCTTGTTGGAAAACACGTCCCGTAGCGAAGTTCTTACTGCTGACATTAGTGATGTAAATCATTTCATTCTATTCTATTTTATTGTGCTATTGAGATAAGAACTCTAGTTTGTACTTTTCTTTAAAGATATCGGAAATGCTAATCTGCTGTCCGCCCACCGAAGAAGTAGCAGTGATGACCAACGTCCGTGTCGGACTCTTCCAACCCAATACGCTTGAAATCGTGTCCAGAGGAAGATTTGCAGACTCTCGTGCCATGGACTTCCGATGGGAACCTTGTGATAATTCTAGCTCTAAAACTACTAACAGCAGCACTACTCCTACTTCAACTTCGGGCCAAGATGTGGCTACTCCTTCCAAAGCTAACTCGTCCGCAGACAATGGCTCCCCAACTCATTTTAATTACAAAGTAAGGCTAGCCACGTATAAATGGCAAAGCTTTATTATCATTATGAGCTACTTTCTCCAATGTGCATATATATACAAAAACCATGTCAATTTTTGTGTGGATTATACAGAAACTGACGAACGAAAACCTTTTATCATATTATTTATTAATGCAGGTAGTGAACCATGCCTCGGTGGTAGTCGCAGAAATCCTTTTACGGCGAACTGGATGTCGAGCCAGTGTGCGCCTTGTGGAAGAGCAACACCTTTCTCCTGTTCAGATCGCTGTCATTTTTGGAGGATTGTCTTTCCTTGTAAGTAAAAAAATATATATATAAGCCTTTAACATGCTTTCCTTCGTTTCTTTCAAAAAACAGTCTCTATAAGCTCATTTGAAGATATTACTTGCACATGTCACGTCATCTCAGGAATTATTTATATTTGTCTTGTTCCATACAAAACCAACTTTTTGCCATTTCCCAAAAGAACCTTTCACCTTTTTGCTGATAATCCTTTTCTTACCTCAATCCACAACCACAACACATTGCCACTATCTCAATAAAAACAAAGTTGCGTCGTTGTTGCATATAATAATACATGGTGATGAAATACGTAACAGCTCCACAACAACATTATGCACGAATATGTTTTTATAGCAGCCACACTTGCAAAAAGGATTAGTTTTCGTTTTCATCCTTGCCTTCCTCTGTCCTCAGACTTAATTTTCAAGACGAGCCAGGAGCAAAGATCAGGAGTCCTTGTGTGCAATCCACATAAAACTTTTTTCCGCAAACATTCTACTACAACAACATGTTTTGAGTTACTATACAATCTTTATTTATCCAGGTGCTAGCCGTCAAGAAGCAGAAGAGTTTGGTGAAACTTGGGATTCTCGTTGTATTTCTCATCTTGCTCGTTGGGATCATGGTGATAATCTCCGTTGTCACTTCGTAAAAGCTTCTCATATACGCAAGCTCTAATCCCAAACGAGTTACAGACGCGTTGTGCATACAAAATCTCTCAGCAAATGTACATACCCTACTCCAGGTAACGAGAGAAGATGATGGACTCACTGAAATGGAATCAACTTAATATACAAAACCAAATAGAATACATCACTTTTTTCCTGCTCTTTTTAAACTGGAGAAAGCAACTTCATTTTTTAAGCCTTTTGCCCTACCACATCCACATTCAGATTTGTTTTCGCGTTAGTTCTAGAGATACAAGATTAGAGAAGGATTTAGGTGCAAGAAAACAGCAGCAGCCTTCATCGCATTCAAAATGGGCGTCAACCAATATATTATGCGACACTAAATTGGTCACGCCAGCCATCAACAACAGCAAGCTCATCATCTGTACGTATCCAGTCAGGTCACGTGAGGCTAAAGCTGAAGCCAAGCACGCATATATGGTTTATTAACCCCCCTTTTCTGAACACGTATTAGCAAGATGATGTAATCCATGCCTGAATCTGGAAGGCAAAAACTACATACAATCGTCAGGCTCATCGTATTATTGCACAAAACAATGTGAGCAGTGTACGTGCCATCGTGGTGTTTTTGTTCCATCAAGATGACAATGATATGATCATTATTATTATTATTATCACATATACTCTGTTCAACAAGGTGGAAAACTATTCAAACTATACAAAAGTGCTTATAGCAAAAAATGCACACGTTTTTGTGATATCGTGCTTACAATGATGATACACGAGTGTGTTCTCATATAAAAACATTTTCCAGATCACGTATAATAAATCAAATGTATGTTATAAGCGTTTTCTTCTAGCCACAAAATGTCGTCTTGCTGTGTAAACTCTACAATCACATTTATGTCGTATCTTGAGTGCAGTTATAAACAATCTCTTGCTTCATCAATCACAATGATAAAGCACACAAGAATCCACAAAATAACGGTTCATATCTTAATTTAAAGTAGAGTCCATGTATTAATAATAAAGAAAAAACAAGCTTTTTCACTCTAAAACATAATTCTGAATTCATACACTCAAGTATTATGTACTTCTGCTGTAATAATATATTTGCTAGAATTTATTCATTAGTAAAGTGAGTTGAGTACCGAATAAAAATGCAATCATTATGATGAAGCGAAACAGAACGAGTCACTTGAGACTTACTTTTTATTATTTAGTAGATTCGAAGTAGAGAAAAAAATTCATTTTTGTGTCACATTTCTGTCAAATATAAATAAATCATGTCAAGCGCAAGCCGACAGTTTTGATCGGATAACGAGGTTTTTGCTATTCATACTTATTCCATGAGCACCTACTTGGAAGCCAAGCCCAAATAACTCAACAAGAGTTTCTTCAGCACCAGGTACGATGTTCCAGTTCCAGAAACAAAAAAAGCGAGTCATTAAAATGTGTAGAGTGCAAGAAGGAGAGGAAGGATGCAGAAAGAAAGGTAAGAGAGGCAGGCAGACGCTCTCTGAGAGTCAGACGTCATGAGCATACATTCATAATACGGTTCTTTTCCTGGGTGGATTTTTATCGCATGATAAGATGCGGTCGAAGTAAGTATAAGACGCTGCTAAGAAATGAGTAAAAGTCTGAAGAAAGAGAAAAAACCAGGTTTGTTTTAAAAAGAGATGAAAAGTCAGCAAGAGTAGCGTAAATGCTTAGCTCCGCTCTCAGTGGAACAAGGCATAAAAGGATTTCCCTGTAGAATCTTGGAGCATCCCACACACGAACGACATACTACACGGTGATATATATTTGTCTGCTTGTTTCTACTCTGCTTTTTACCTTCCGTTATCTGCTCCTGCTGGAATTTAGCTCGTCCATGTAGAAAAAGCAAAAGTCAAAAGGAAAAAAAGACGCTTTTTCTGGCTGGTGGTGGTGGAAATCCCTTTGTAATTATTTTGGTGTCCTCCCTATATATTTATATAGAGTTGTGTTGCTCAAATAAACAGAAAGTCTACTGCTTTCAAAGCATCCAATTCAAAAGAAAACTTTGTCTTGTTTTCCTAAATTGGTCTGTAGTGTTGGTGGACGTTAGCTGATGAGAAAAATAGTATCATTTCCACTCTTTATATATAATATAAAGTTATCCACTGTTTTTTTTTATTTGCCAGTCTCCTTACATACATCTGTCTGGGGAAACTGCGTTCCTTAATTTCTTGCCTCCCATCGGATACTTAGAGTTAGAGCCTATGCTCGCATCTTCCGTCCATTTCAATAAAAATAAAACCCAAGTGGCATGGCAGTTACTAGCACAATTCTTCATTAAATATTGTTCACTTTCTTTCAAAGAATTATCCAATTTTCCAGGGGGAAACTTTTTGTATGTACGACAAGCGTACAAGATGCGGTAGATGAATAGCTTTTAAAGTTATATTCCTGTCTACGACGGTTCGTGTCTTTCAGATAGTTGAAGATTCAAGGGAAAGTATAAGTAGTGGTCACAAAATATGAGATGTTTTCAACATCATCAACGATGATGATGGCGTATAATTACAAACGATCACGCGGGCCATTTAAACATTAATGTAAGTGCAGATAGCGTCTTAATTAAGAACAAAAGCAATTACACCGTAGGTGCCTATGATCTCTTTTGTAAGAAGGACGGGAATGCGGGAAGCCTTCCCTTTGGAAGGTTTTATACTCTCACAAATCACAATCAGCATGTTGCATTTAATATGGAAGGACATAATTGTGCCCATTTATTTCAAATTAAGCCATAAAAACTTGCACGAGATGAGGACAGGGATATAAAAGCTAAATTATCATACAATGGGCTCTCTCTCTAGAAACACACACAAACTCACTACCTAAAGTGATAAAAGTGTGACTACCCCGACCGATGATAATGATATGATGCAGGTAAACTATGGAAAGGAAGTGGGACAGGGACAACTCACGTCATGTGGCCAAGATATAGAAATCAGAACACGAGCACGACCACCTTCCTCAATATTTTCATTTGTAGTAGGACACTTTTCCAATCTAATCCTTCGTCCAATAGCCCAAACAATACGGATTTGAAAAATCTGGTTTGACCATTGTGCATCTACAAGCGGAGCATCATCTAGTTTGGATTGAAGATCAAAATGAATAAATTTTGGATCATCTCAGGTGTCCTCTTGTGCATTCTGATATCAGGGGTTCGAAAGTACATACGATGAGATCACTCTCTGCTTTCACATTGATTCAGTTGAAGTTCAGTCAGTCAGGGAAAGGAACCTGCAATTAACGTTACCATCATTTTGTTTGCTTCTAATAATAGACACGTGCAACTCCCTTTCAACGAAATACAGAGGACGAAGACGAGGAAGTGGACTCGGATGAAGTTGAGGAAACTGACAACTTGCGAAATGTTGTAAACAATTTAGGCAGTGGAGGAACTGGAAATTTAACCGATGCTGAGTTGGCTGAAAAGGCTTCAAAGTTTTTAGCTCAGGTGAGACAACCAGAATTGCTTTTAAAATGGTTAACACAAATTTAATGTGAACCCTCGGTTATGCATACAGTATATAGCACAAAGTGGTGGAATCGGGGCAGGAGGAGTGCCATTACTTCAAGTTCCAAACCAGAATTCGACCATTATCATTGCTCTCGTTGATGGTAAAAATGCGAGCCAACTGCAGCAGACTCCAACTCAAGCCCCATTTCTAACCCCTGATGCATATCCCTTTTTATTTCCAACTGTACAAAGTCAGCCGGAATTAGTTGGAGATTTCCTGTTTCGCGAGCAACAGAGCACATCGTCACCACTTCAAGTTGCTCCGGCTCCTACCTTTCAACCGTTTTACTTAAATCCTTCATATTTCTATCCAACCGCTTCTACTTCAGTTATCTCCACGAAACCTCCTTTACCTCCATCAAGTGAACAAGTTGGAGTAGACAACATTGAGGATGCCATTCTGGAAGCCCTTTTAGTGGCACAGGAAGCCACAACCTTGCCAACAACTAATCAGGGCCAACAGTTTCAACAAATACAGCTTCCAGCTTCAGCCCTTAACCAAGTCTACAATTTATCTGCATTTGGACTGTTACAAAACAATCTATCATCATTCAATCCGGCGGATTTGGGATTGCAAGCTTTTCTCCTTAATCCGTACATACCTCCATCGGGAACGGTTCAAAATTCTGGAGTCCCACCAGGAGCCAACCCTCAACTTCATGCAATAGCTGGACTATTCGGGTCATTGGCCCAGGGGAACTTGGCTGGCGTCGTTCAAAGCAGTTTAAAATTAGCTGGAACGGGCATTCTTCAAAACGTCGCTCACTCAGTAAATTGTCAACTCTTTCGACATTGTGACTCCCGTGTACCGATTTACAAAATATGATAATAAATAAATATTCGAAAATATTATGATTATTATGATCAATCACCTCCCGTCATGATTTGCAGAATGCTTTGAATACGGAAATGGATTCGTCACCTCTACTGCTGCTCATGCATGCAGTTGTTGTTATGCTCAGGGTGAAATAATCCGTTAGTCAAATTATGATGATACATTCCAACTGCATTGTTTTCAGAATACATACAATGCGATATTTCTCACATTACATATTTGTATCTGATGATGCACACCAGTTGCATACCTTCTTTGAATAGTCTAGAAAGTGTCACGCTAGCGCAACTACAGTAGTTTTTCAGTAGAAAGACAGGGTTGCAGACGTATTCAGTGATCATGGCTAAACTCGGCAGTATTCTATTCATCTTTTTCACATTGGCATTAGCAGGGCTTAAAAATGCTGAAGCTTTCAAAATTACAATGGAAAAGCCAGAGGATGTGAGCAACCCTACACAACCTCCTATAAATAGTGAGGAGTTTCGAAAGTGGATTCATGAGCAGGAAGAAAAAACATTTTTGAAAGTTATTGAAAAGATCTCGAGCCCTAATGACACTTACCAACAGCATGAGGCGAAAATAGCTGTAGCTCGGGTACTTTTAAATTTTTTTAAAAAGGTCATATAAAATATATAGAGAAAGGTTTATTTCTAAAACTCTCCTTTCACATAAATATTGGATGTATAGTATTTGGTGAACGTTACATTCACGGCAATGACCAGAAGACTGGAAAGATTGGGGAGAGGAGCTATTCCAGAAACCCCATCAAACTTTCCAAGTCCTGCTGTTCCAGAAAGCAACCCCACCCTCGATAACCAATCTCAGACTCCCCCAGAAAACGTCCAGTTTCCAGTCACCCAATCGCACGTTACAATTCCAGGAGCTCCTGATAACAGCCCTTATCCCATCACTCAATCGCATGTTACGATTCCAGGAAGCAACCCTTATCCAGCAACCCAGTCTCATGTTTCAATTCCAACAGTTCCAGAAAACAACCCGTTCCCAGTCACCCAATCGCTTGTTACGATTCCAGGACTCCTAGAAAACAATCCCTCTCCCGTTAGCCAGTCTCACGTTCCAGTTCCAACAGTCCCAGAAAACAATCCGTTTCCAGTCACCCAATCGCATGTTACAATTCCAGGAAGCAACCCTTACCCAGCCACCCAGTCTCACGTTCCAGTTCCAACAGTGCCAGAAAACAATCCGTTCCCAGTCACTCAATCGCACGTTACGATTCCAGGACTCCCAGAAAACAATCCCTCTCTGTTACCAATCCCATGTTACGATTCCCGGAGTTCCAGAAAACAACCCTTTTCCCATCACTCAATCGCATGTATCAATACCTGGAAACAACCCTTATCCGGCTACCCAGTCGCATATTCCCATTCCAGGGGTCACGGAAAACAATCCTTCTCCTGTAATCCAATCTCAATTTCCAATACCCGGGATCTCAGAAAACAACCTCTTTCCCATTACTCAATCACATATTCGATTGCCAGCAGCTCAAGACACAAGCAATTTTAACTTCATTCCCCAAAGCAATGACCCACTATCCACCATAACCTTAGCAAACAAAACTTCAGCCTCTTCCCCATTTTCTCCAACAGTATTTGTCCCACCTGCATCACCAGCATTGGCATCTTTACCATCATCGGCAACAAATGAAAATGAAACAACAACAACGGCTCCTGACAACTCTCCTCTTTCAGCTCTTCGGGAGATTCTCGGCTTGCCAACGTCTCGCCCAGGAGGACTTTTTGCAAATTTTAATATCTCTGCACTCCCTGGAAACTTCAGTCTTCCCGGCAACTTCAATATTTCTCGACTTCCCGGCAACTTCAGTCTCTCTCGACTTCCAGGCAACTTCAGCCTCTCTCGTCTTCCAGGAAACTTTAATATATCAGCAGCTCTTGCCGGCAACTTCAATAGAGGCAATAATACATCTTCCCCTGGAAACTTTAATGCATCAGCTATTCTACAAACTCTCAATATTCATGCTCCCCCTGAAGGACTATTTAATGTTCCAACTCCCCCTCCCAAAAATGACTCTGTTCGCATGTCCCAAATGTTTTTAGAGCACCAAGTGGAAAAGCTGGTGGAGGACATTAACATGCAGAACATTTCAGGAATTGTGGACAGAACAGCAAACATTGCCACCCCACAAACAGTTGGCGTCCTCGTCAATGCGTTACTCAACGTCGTCCTCTGCAATCCCCTCGATAGATTTTACGGCAATTGTGGACTTTGAGCAGATTGGTCTGCAATTATTTATTAATCAATTTTGCATTGTCTTCATTTTTTATTATTAGTATGTTATCATTTCTGTTGGCTGTCATTGGCATTGTACGTAATATTTTTCATGATGATGCACCTGATGCATAAAATCTTGAATAAAACATGAGACTGGATAATGTAAAAAATGAGATACGGTCAACCACTCTTATTTTTGGTATATCAATATATCTTACAGGTTAATGTCCAATTAATAGCCTTTCCACCTCTCAGCTTGTCACTATTACATAACCACAACGGACTTCTTGCGGTTCTTTCATCCATTCGCTTCCAAACGTCGTTTAGTACCGTGGGAAAGTAAAAATGGTGGGCTACCGAGTATTTGGTATTCTTGTTATAGTAGTGATTGGAATTTCCAGTGAGCATTTAATCGTAAGTTGGGAAATTGTTGTAATATATTCGTGTTTAAATCCCAAATTTCTTTCTTCACCCTTGATAAATTTAATCAGGGAGGAGAAAATGGACTGACCTATCAAAACCAGCAAGTAAGTCGTGAAGATGTGAAAGCATATCTCCAGCCCATCTTGTACCAGAAACTTCTCCGACAACACGGAGACTCTGCAGTTATCCAGCAAACCAAAACAGTTGTCTCAGAGGTAAAATTTTCAACGCTGTTTCAAGAGATTGCATTTTTAGTAGTCATCTTTTAGTTATTAGTTTTATCTATTTCCAGTATTTGGTGGAATCTCTCCTTGATTCGGCACAAAGACCCGCAGAGCCAGTAAGGTCAGAAGAATTTGCTCGACAGAATAATAATGGAACTACTGCAGGTGCTACTACTAGGCGTCCACTATTCGGAAATCTGACAAGGCCTTCTGAAGCACATGTCATTGGCCAAGTGGATCAAATCATTCAGAATGTCAATGTTGGGAACATTACAGGAATTGTGGATCAAGCCCTTCGCATCAGAGCACCAGCCCCAGTTCAACAACTTGTGAATAGTATCATGAATCTTGTATTATGCAACCCTTTTAACAGGCTCTGGAATAGGTGTTATGGTGGAGGTGGCATTTTCGATGGCCGTCGTCGCTAAATATTAGTTGATATTTAAAATTTAATTGATTTTCAGTGTGTTTACAATAAAAATAAAAATCAAGTTATGAAATTTGTTTTTGAAATCTCGTCGCAGAAATTTATTACGTAATAAGTGTTGCATCATTTAGTTTTTGCAAACAAACATGATCACATTTTGTATTTCATTATAGTGGAAATTACTTTGGCATAATATTCCCCCTTGCCTAACACATCTGGTAACAGAAGGTCATTAGCATACAATGCAAAGGTTTGATGACTTTGTTGACGACAAGGAACACCCTGCTAGGAATTTTTCGATTAATCATCAACTCAATCTAATCTACTCAATAAGTGCAGCAGGAATATATATAAAACCACTCTTGTTTTAAATATTGACACTCTTAAGGTATAGATAATTTGTTTAAATCCAACGAAGGTTTTTGTATTCAGATTTGAAATAGTTTAAAAATCATGAAGATAATCCGCCACTGGGTTCTAGTTGCGACCTTCTTCGTCCATTACATTCAAGTAAACCAGCGATACATATACATGCCAAGCTCTAAATTGATAATTGGATTCAATTTTAACTACTATAAATTCGAAATTACAGGCAGACGAGAATAATGCAGAGATTATAGACATGACCGAATTTCAACCCATTGAGGACAAGGTATTGGATCAACTAATGGAACCAAACGATGGGCCGTTCGAGAAAAAGATAAAAAAGTTACTTGCTGAGGTAACTTGAGTCATAGGAAGGTTCCTACCTGCTAGATCTGCCAAGATAAAACATAATTATTTCAAGGACAAAACATAAATCGTTTGTAACTTTCAGTATATAGTAGCATCAGCCGTAGAAACTGTGAGCAACTTCTCAGCAGAAGCCTCCGGTAGAGCTATACAGCAACAGCCGCAAATAATTTACGTTTATGGAACTCCTCCACCAACGCCAAGAACGAGGAGAACTCGTCCTCCAACAACACCAAGAACGCCAAGAACCAGGAGGACTCGACGCCCACCTAACAATCATAATCATGAAAGTAGTGAGGAAAGACCACAACAACAAGTAATAGTTCAACCTGTTTATGTTCAACCTCAGCAACCTGCTTATCAGCCACAATATCAACCAGCCCCGCAACAGCCTGCTTATCAAACCGCAGTATCAACCAGCCCCACAACAACCTGCTTCACAGCCCCAACCTCAGCAAGAGGTTCCAATTTATCAACCCTCCGGTCAACCTCAACAGCCATCTCAGAGTGCCCCAGCTCAACAAATTACTCCTGTTGCTCCTCAGCAAGTTCAGCCATCCGCCCCTATTCTTCAACCGCAACCACCTCCTCAACAAGTTCAGCAGGTTGTATATCTTGGCACGACACCAGCAGTTCCAACAGGACCAACTACAACACCACGCCCACGACCCAGCCAAGAACACGTTTACAACCAGGTCAATAAGATATTAGATAACGTCGGAACCGGCAACATTCAGGGCATCGTTGATTCCGCGCTTGGTATCAGAACTCCAGCCCCCACAAGGAACTTTGTGAATGGAATCTTGAGCACAGTCTTCTGCAATCCTATCAACCGTTTGCTCGGAAGATGTCGAGGCCAGGGATCATCAAGATAACGAATGAAAAAACTGAAACTTATTTATGTTGAAACAATTTATCTGAATAAATAAGCATGTATGAGAATATAAACTAAATCTTATTTCCATATCTTTCATTTTGGCCAGTGACAGAAGATTATAATGTTTGTCAGGCTCTGAATTCGTTCTGCTGATCAGTTGGGATAGGTTGAAAACCGCCCATGACAATAACTAGTGAACACCTGTTCCTTCGAATTTTCACACTCCCTATCTCACCATTTCATTGACTTGACATGTCTGCAATTACTGTGCCTGTAGCTATCTGGTCGTAATAAAATTTCGAATCAGTCGATCTGTATTTAGTTGGTCTTTAAAAACTTTTTTTTAAAGTAGTCAAAATGTACCGATCTTTTGAAAGGTTAAACGTGGTGGTCACGTATGGAATAGTGGTGTTAGCTGTTTCTGCGATTGCCCTCAACCTGACAACTTACTCCAAAGACTTCTCAAATGTTGGACCCATCAATTTCAAGGCGATTTCAGCCTCCATGTAAGCTTTCTTACTGACATTACTGCAATGATAACAGTTGAATTGAATTAAGGACCGTTTATTTTTTAATTAACAGAAAGAACAGCTCGTGGTCTTACGATGTGGACATTGATGGAAGCCATGACACAGCTTTCCTGGTACTCGACGCCCATGCCGACCTCAGCTCCTTGTTCAACTGGAATGTTAAGCAATTATTCGTGTCGGTAGTAGTGGAGTATACGACAAAGACTCATGTTCGGAATGAGGTGGTGATCTGGGATAAGATCATTGTTCGTGGTCAGAATCCAATGATCAACACCAAGTACAGTGGGAACAGGTACTTGATGTGGGATGATGGCAATGGTTTGAGGTAATCCGATTTAAAGCCTAGTTTACGATTTATTTAGTTTGAAAGTGGCAATTTAAAGGAATCATACGATTTTATGTAGGGGTTTGCAAGCAAAGTGGCGCCTGAAGTGGAACGTCATTCGCAATGTGGGTCCTTTAGGTTCTTATCAGTCCGCTGCCTATGATGTCAAGTTTCCGGATGAATATTCTCGGCATTACCATTAAGAAAATTTCATTATCATCATCATTTGTTAAAATTTAGTTCCTTTGTCATTCATTAATTCCGAGCTGTAGTTTGTAGTGGTGTGGCATATATTATATATGAATATATAAGAAAATGTTATATTTCAAGATGATGTCGAATTCCTAATAAAGGCCATTAAAAGTCCACTTGTGAGTTGAGTCAAGTCAATAACTTTCATTCTATTGTTTCGCACACCTTGGCATATAGCCAAGATGCTGGTGTTGTGCTGTGGTGTCTTGTATAAACACGATTCTTAGAATTGTCAAACAGCGATTTTTTTCTAATTCTAGAGAATTAATCAGAGTAGTCTGCTGTTGTAAATTCCAATCCTAATTAGAACTTTTCTTATCATTTTTTAACTCATCAAAGACCAGTAAAGGTGGATATTATCGCTTAGTTGATTGGAGGAATATTAGTAAAGTTTATAGCTAAAGATTGGAGATGGAGGGTGAATCATTTGATTGGTTGCCATTTCTTCGAAAAAACAATTTTGAAGCTGCAAGTGTTTCACTAATGAAGCATGTACGGTTGGCAATACTTTAAACTTATCCGATATCTTTTATATTCTAATCAAACATTATCTTTTAATTTGGGGTAATACTTCGTATCAGGCGCCTGGCTCGGAAACTTGGAAGGAGGCGGTGTCTGTTGGAATGAAGTTGGAGTTACGAATTCATGACATTAAAATTTGTCCAAAGAAATTTATTTCACCGAATGGACACCCTCCCTTCTGGATTGCAACTGTTATCAAGGTTCAGGGTGAGAAGATCAATCAACAAATTACAAGTATTTACCTAACTTTATCATCTGCATACTGCAATATGTGTGTTTATTCTAGGTTATTATTTGCTGGTACGATATGAAGGAATGGAAAACAACTCTTCAAAAGATTTCTGGATTCATTTGGGGCTATACGATGCACATCCTGTTGGAGGAGAAACCCACAGTGGAGTGCTAATACCTCCAAAGTGTAAGTAGCATGCGTAATGCTAATGAAGCTTCAATGGAATATTTTATGTATGTCTTAAAAGGTAATCGAAAAACTAATACACTTTTGTTTCTTTCTCAGTTGTATTAGGAAAAACCAAAGATTGGAGAAATTATGTCATTAGTTCACTGTGCGGGATCAGGACACTCCCTACAAGTTTTATTACCCTCATGAAGAACGCTGCTCTTTACTCCAAATACAGGTTGAATTTTTGACGTACAGACATTTTCAAATATCCTTTAAAATCTGTCATTTTCATAACTACGTTATTTTGTTTGAATTACAGAGTTGGTGACCAGTTGGAAGTGGTTGACAAATACAAAATCTCTCAGCTTCGGGAAGCTCGCGTCAATAAAATCACAGGACAGCGTTTATATTTGCATTACACAGATACGGATAACGACGGTGCGCTAATAATAGGGAAAAATCTAGTTGTAGTACTTCTTGTGGGACAAATAATTATATGAATTTCTATTTAACAGGATTTTTCTGTCATGAGAATTCTTCTATAATTCATGCACCTGGGTGGGCTACGCTGATTGGACACAACATCCTAAAGGCAAATAATTGCAAGAACAAATGTGGAATAACTCCTTCAGGCGAAACTGGTGTAACACCAGCAAATAAAGCCACAATGGATGTAAATGGCGAAGAGCTAAAATTATCCGTTGGCATGAAATTGGAAGCTGTCGATCCTCTTTGTCCAGGACGAATTTGCGCTGCGTCCATCTGCAAACTGTTAGAGTATGGAAACATGATGATTAAAATTGAAAGCTACTCCAATTTGATGGATATCGCCGCATCCGAATCAACTACAGAGAGAAAAGAAACGGATGACTGGTTTTGTTATAATATCGAGTCTCCTTACATTTTCGAGTGTGGATTTTGCGAAGACCACGATATTCCTTTGGCACCCCCATTTGGATACCAAGCAGAGTCTTTCCAGTGGATAACATACTTACAGACAACGGGAACAAAGGCAGCACCAATTCCCAGCAAGCCTCCAACGAACCACGGGTTCAAAGAAGGAATGAAGGTGGAAATGGCAGATTTAATGACCCCAGTGAAAATTCATGTAGCCACTGTATTTCAGGTGGCAGGTCGCCTTCTCCGAATCAGATTTGATGGTTGGGGTCAAGAATGGGACCAGTGGCTGGACATTCACTCTGTAGACATATATCCTGTTGGCTATTGTGCTCTCGTTGGTCATCTACTTCAATTGCCTGAAACCCAAAAAAGGCCAAAGCGAACAAGGGCGGCCCGTGATAGTCCAAATTTGAAGATTTCCAAAAAATCAAAATCTTGACTTGAAACCCCTAAGCTTGACTAAAAAAAGTTTGAAATGAAATGTCGTAATATTTATTGAATAAATTTATTCTCTCCATTATCCCCATCATCATCATCTTCACACTATAATATATTTCATATATACAATTTTAATAACAATGTAATCATTAATAATTTATGTTGTATTTTAAATTCATTTATAGTTTAGTTTTAATCATGTCGAGTTTTCATCTTTTTTTATTTTTAAATTGCTAAAAAGTATTTCATTGTATTTTCATGTACGTTTCATCATAAGAATAATCTCACGAAAAAAACCTATAGACAAACTTTCTCTTCTGTCTATCTAATTATTTTAGTAAATTCTTTTTCTCTATTCCACTCGATTGTTTTTCTTCCTCTAAGACGCTACCCATATTATTCTTAAGAGATTATATTTTGACCTAGATGATAGTAACTGTAGTAGAGCATGTAAGTTTGTTATGTCATGAATGTTAGAATGTTAAAATCTTCAAGTAAAGTCGTCATTGTAATGTTAGTATTATTCTTTAGAGATTTTCTTCTTTTCCTGTGAAATGATGTTGGAAACTGAAAGAGATTCGAGAAAATGTAATCAATTATATCTTCTCATAACTAGAGTATAATAATAATAGGATTAACTTTATTGTAAACATTAACTCTTTCCTTAAATATAATTCAATTAAGGGTACTTTTGAGATTATTATAGCGTAGTATTGTTTTTACCTTTCCATTTTCCTTATAATTCTTGCACTTTCCATAAACTTATACTATTATTCAATTCTTAACCAATACCATATTATATAGTCTATGTCTAACATCATACTTCTTGCTAGTGTTTCATCTTGATATTTCATTATCATTTTTAGCACCGCCGGCCTGTCACCCAGAACATGTTCATACGTAAGTAATAGTACGTATAAATGTTTCTTAGATAATTAGTATTTATATCGTTCAACAACTGTTTATAATGTGAACTTACACGTTAATTATGAAGTCTACTTGAACAATTATTACATTTCCTGCTACGAACATGATCATCATCGTTCCTATTATGTCATTCCACATTTTTATTATTGTTAGCATTTATTCATCCATTCAAAAGGACAAGAGGTTGCCGAAATAGCTTTTTCTTTTTTCTCTCGAAAGGTCTAAAATTAATTAATAAGGTGCTACTACACACATGGAAAATGTGAACAATCAAGAAACAACAAATTCATACCACTACTACACAGAGGAGTACTTTCATAAATTGTATAATATTATTGTTACTTTCAACTTCAAACAACATAATATTCCATATTATAATTTTTTTTTTTCTTAATACAAATTGTGTCTCCATATTTTCCTCACCTTCCTTCTTTCTTTGGACTAGACTACAAAAAATTATTTTTTTGAGCTCCATAAATTCATTTTCGTTAGTTTAATAATAATGCAGGCAATTTACTTTAAATATTTCGTTTTGCTCAATAAAATTGTTTTGCTGCGTTTTATGAACGTTTTCTGGTATGTCTTGGTTTAATTGTGTGTGTTAGGTTTGTGTGTGAGTAGTAAATGTGAGTGAGTTGTGAACTGAAGAAAAAAACGTCTTGTGCAGAGATTCCTACACGACTTTCTCTCTCTACCCCTGAACAAAATGATTGATGCTATGTAATGTAATGTAATGAACTTATTCTTCTGCATTTTATGAGTTTTGGACATAAACTACGATATACTGGACACGACAGAAGAGTATAATAATATAGAAAAGAAATAGAGACTCATCGGTAATAATAATATAACGTATATACTTAACTTTACAATGTACGTTTTTTTTGTAGTGACACTGAAGATTGGACCTTCTCTTTTTTACTTGGAAAAGGCAGCCACAGTATAGTACTCTTTTTAATACGTTAAAAACACAATAATAACATCATGGTATCTTTTTTTTAAATGCGTACTGTTCCATCTATATCCTAAATGCTTTCACTTTTTCCTATAATGAACAGTCCGAGCTATTCCCTGACACTTGCGATGATGATGTTCTGACCTCTCAATTTCACCAGAATGACACGAAGAATCAAACTATGTATGAATCAAATGGCTTACTGATCTGATAACCCATATGCCCTTCACAATTGAACTAATTTTTGTTATATGACATAATCCTGTCCCCTTTATTCCAGAGAGAGAGAAAATATTTGAAACAAATAAGTATATGCACCTGCTTACACTCTTCTGTAAACTATATTTCAGTAAAATGGTAATAATTCGCTTTGGTTAAGTTTAATATCTAAATACTGGTTAAACACCTTTCTCTTCTTCAATAGTTTAATATAATATCGATCGAGTATATGTACGTTTAGCAAAAAATTCCACAACAAGGCTACTATATCATTTTTTTGTTAATATAGTATTATAGTATTATCTTAGAATTGTAGTATGGAGTATGTACTTCTTCCTTCTTAATACACAATGAATTAAGTAATAATATAATCATTTCCAATCCTCATTTATGCCCCTGCCTCTTCTTTTTTTGAATATGGAACAGTCTGACTTTTTTTACCTGGGTTTTTGTAAAATGAATATTATCTTTGTATCTTTTCCTTGTTTTTTTAGAATAGACTTTTCTCGACTCAAATATACTTTTTAATTTATATAGTGATATATATACTGTTTTATATAACCATCATAATAATTTTTTCTCTTTTTTACCGATCTTTTTTATTACTGATTGATTATGATCTTATTATTATGGATAGTAGTATTGAATCTGAAATTTATAGTTTGGATCGTCCCATGAATGATATCAGAAGTTGCTGTTTCCTTAATCCAGGTAAAGGTATAGCTAAATTGATTACAACCAATTAAAGGGAAAATTAACATGTTCAAACCGTTTCTTTTGATTGATTGCTCTGCATTATCAGATCAGGTCTTTGAGAGAGAACCAATTTTTTTGACGAGTTAAGCTGGTTTTTTCTTAATAGACTACAATATTTTTCTGTATTTTTTCTCGATATATATAGTTTTTTTTATATAACTTCTAAATTCTCTACTGAAAACTACACCACAAACTATGCTCCGCGTCATCTCATCCTGTCTAAATATGTTCCACTTCTCCCTCCCACATTTTTCGAGAAAACTTTCGCTTTACCTTTGAAGTAAAATGTGTGTTCTATTTTTAGATTTATATACTGTTAGTAATATACATTAAGTTTTACATTTTTTTTTGCTCGGAAGTTTTCGTTGTCTGTCTTTGCATCCTTCTTTGGAATATTATTGAACCAGTATGTATGTATTCTATAATGGGAGCGGATAAAATACATGGTGAATTTTATGGGGTAACATGAGAATGCTTGAAAATATGATGATTATGATGAATGAAGACGTACCTGTGAATTTGCATCATTATCTTTGGTGGACTTGATAAAAGTCTATAAAGAAGAAGGGGAAGAAGGTTGGATGAATTATTATTTTTTCGGTTATCGTTCCATTTACGTTTTCGGAAGAAAAAGAATAGGGTGGAGTTTCTCTGGGGGTAAGTTAGTAATGTACTTTTTTTTAATTAGCTTGGAACTCTTCCGGATCTTTGAGAGTATGCCATTGGGCAATAGGTCGTCTTGGGGTGCCAATCATTTCTTGCCAATGTTGAAGTGACTTTCCTTCCTGGTTCGGTCCTACGGCAATTTTTCCAATGGGGTCACAAGTGCCGATACGATCGTAATCAAGGGCCGTGAGAACAATGTGACATTTTGGTAGCTGTTCTGGTGTGATCTCAAAGGTGAAGGACTCGTTAAAGTAGGGATTGAGGGTGCACTTCTTTACCGAAGTCTTCTTCTTCTTGAACTTTTTCCCATTCATAAACAGGTTAATCTTGACGAAAGGATCGGACAATCCACCAAAGTCCATCTTTTTTAGATTCTTGCACTCCAAAATGCAAATGGTTAGCTTGCCGGAAGTCGGTACATAACGGAGAGAAAAGCAAATGTCGCCAAGTGCCTCCTACAAACATCAAAAAAGGAAATGTTCACAATTCAATATAAGAGATGCAACTTATTATGATTCGGGGTTTAGTATTCGTTCGCTCGTTTGTTCTTACAGAGTCTTCATCAACTGGAGGATCAAGATCTTTCCATCCCTCAATGGGAACAGCCAAATCGATTTGACACATTGGGATCCGAATTTCACCAATCTGGTCGTGCTTGGAGAATCTATATAACGTAGACGAAAAGTTATTAAAAATTTAGGTGTCTACATATTGCTCTCTCATAAAAAGTTGCAAACCATATCCGTTCCTACCTGTCAAAGTCAAACACTTGAATCATCAGAGTTTTTGCCATTATCTCAGCAAACGGAATGCTTTTGAAGACAAATGTTTCCCCAAAGACAGGATTCAGCGTTTTCCGGTGAACTTTCGTCTCAAACTTTTTCTTCTTGTCTCCAGCAAAAAAGACTTTGGTATAGGGATCGCTAGTACCACCCGAGTCCATGGCCACTAGGTCTTCACAAGCAATAATTGACACTGACAACTACAAGGAAAGTAATGCAAGAAACATGAAAACTTTTGCATTTTCCCACAACTGTTGCAAAGAATATTATTTTTGCTCAAATATAGATAATATGGAAAGTTATTTTGTATAGCGATTTATGCACATGTAGTAGTATTCACTTACATTGGTTGAGTTGAAATCATATTCGAGCTT
Organism: Orchesella cincta; assembly: GCA_001718145.1. NCBI lineage: Eukaryota > Metazoa > Arthropoda > Collembola > Entomobryomorpha > Orchesellidae > Orchesella > Orchesella cincta. The sequence continues at coordinate 299,949 of LJIJ01000011.1, forward strand.
GTAGTTGATTCTGCCAATTTTTTGCACTTCTTTAACTTCCTCCTCTTCCTCTGGCTCCGGCTCTTCCATATTCATGGGAAGCGCCGCTGTATCCGCATCAGGTTGAATTTTGTCCGACACAAACTTTCCAACAAATCTATTTCCAGCCAACCCCTTCACCATTCCTTTCCCTTTTTCAGAGCTCTTAAACTTTCGCCACTGTCTCCGAATGCAGAGACAGCAGCAGACGAGCATCAATATGAGGATTCCTATGAAAATGAGGATAATTCCCCAGATGGGTACTTTAGTCTTCTCGGACGCCATCTCGGCCCCTCTCATCCCCAAGTCTTTGGCCTTCTCCAGCACCTTCTCCGTCAAAGTTGGTCCTGGTGGCTCAGGTGGGAGGCAGGGAGGTTCTGTTAGGCTCAGGTTGCTTTGGGGCTCGCATTTACTGGATCCCTTTCGCAACCGGTGAATGGTGCAGCGGCGGCGGGCCGCTTTCCCTGGACCACCGTCGTCGTCGTAACAGCGGATGAGCGCCTGATAGAGGGCCAGCACTTCCGTGAATGATAGCACCCATACTTCCCCCACCTCGGGCATCATTCAGGTCATCTAGTAAACTATTTCGGAAGGACATGGAAGATGATATTGAGGGGGCACCATCGTCGTCATCACCACCACTACCACCCCCTCCCCAGGAAGAGGCTGCGGCGTTGAGTAGAGTTCGGAAATTCGGAGCCATAATGATTCTACTCCAACTCTTCGTCTTCTCAAGTTATTTCGTCTTTTTTCTTGCTACCACTGCTGCAAAACAGTCAAAGCAGGAGCCACCTCATTCACAACTTATTTTTGCGAAGACAGACTGCTACGCGTTAATCTTGCAAAAGGAAGACGTATTGTATATACGTGACAGCAACAAGTCCCTCGTAAACAGGTTTAATATGTTATCCTGCAAATTAAAATATACAAAAACGTGACAGACCCATCTCTTTTTCTCTTCCAAGGAAAAATCCAATTTCATTCATCTGCTATCAGATTTGGTCTTTTTGGTCGCCATCTTGATAACTATGATATATAATGGATTCATAGCACACTGTCATCAAAAATACAGTGACGTGCCTCACCATTAAAAGCTTTTAACAAGATTAGTCCAGAGAGTAATAAACTCAAAGCAGGGTCGTTGAAAGCTATTTAAAGGTCCTTCACTGAAAGAAGCGGCCCCCTCTCTACTACTGTCACCACCACCATATTATATGCTTCTAGTCAAAGTCACAAAATATTCCATTTTCCTCTTAATATCATAATCCTGACAAGGCGGAATGCAAATGCAGTCTACCATGAAATATTCTACACATCGAGAGATAGCTAATGTACTTTATAACAAGATTTTACGCTTCAGAGCATTTTGGGAAAAGGTTCTTCGTTTTTCTATTTTTCATACAAAGAAAGATGTGGGACTACGAACAAATACATGCAGTTTGGAGGAAACATTCCCATGTAAATTGGCAACATTACCCTTTCGTTTATTATTTGCTTTCATGGGTAGCTATCTGAATTTCAATTATATTTTTTTAGACTTTCTCCTCGAATATGAATGGATGCATAAGGGTATTGGAAAACAGGAGTTTAGATAAAATTCATCCAGAAAAATTATGTATAGTTTACTGCCATACGATGTAGAAATGAAGACCATCTGTCAGGAAAATGTGTGTATAGATCCAACAGCAGCTTGTGCCTCCAAAACAAGCTCGTCAACATCTAATCTCATAATCCATACATAATTCTACCCACACGAATGCTGCACTCTCTTTCTCTCTAATCTCTTTCACAAGACTTTATTTGATGACAAAACTAAAGCAAAGTCCAAGAAGCTAAGAGAAGAAAGTTGGTAAAATCAAGGCAAAAGCTGCTAAAAGCGTGTACGTAGCATCTGGTATCTCTATGTATATATTTGTGTTAATAAAATTTGTGGTGTACAGAAAATGCTTCTGTTTGTTGAGACTCCCTCATTTAAACTTTCAAAGGGCATTAATGTACGTACGTGTGCTACTTGTTCTAATAATAAGAGACATCAAAAGCTTGGGACTTGACTTTCTCTTTTATATGAACAAAAGCACAAGATAGTGTCCTCAGACATTTTTTACATCACTCACTCAGTTTGAGTTTATCCACCCACCTAGTTCTTCTCTCCACTTTTCTTCTGTTTCAGTAAATGAAGTAATTTCATTTGGATGCAAGTTAGTTACAAGTCCAAGCAAATCTCACATCCATTTCCTTTATAAATCATGAAATGTTTTCATTAGCTATTCTCCATTTATCAACGACTCAACATTCTAACTCAGCAGCGTATTAAACTTGTAAATAAAAGAGCAGAGGTCTTGTGTGTGTGAGAGAAAGAGAGAGGTAGTTTCTCAACGTTTGTGCTATAAATTATATACTCTTGACTGAATGAAGGAAAAGAAAACGGCTCGTGTGTAGTGTGTACATTGCAGAGTAGTACTTCTTCCTTCCATGTTGTCAATAATTAGCCCATCACTTTCACTAATCGCTAGTGACAAGCTTGTACGAGTAAAAATGTCCAAATGTCTAAAGAACACTTGGACATATGCCAATGACACTCTAATTGGAATATTGGTATTATACATGGTTGCTTCAAACACAAATAGTGTAATAAAAAGGGGACAAAAATCGTTAAAAATGCATAAACATGATTTTATCTTTTTTATTGTCCTTGTTTGTACATATGCTGCTGCTGGTGGGGTAACGTATGTATAACGGAAGTGATTTGATGTGCGCAAAATGGCGTCCCCATTAGCATTTTATTTAAGCTCAAGACCAAGCACATAACTAGCAAATCACTTGAGACCATCTTTAAAACATGTATGTATGCAGCTGGATGGAAACTGCGTGTTTGTTCGTTCCCCTTGGCATTCTCTTTCCGTATTTTTAAAGCTGTTTAGAATGAGGTTGAGTGCATTCGGGAGGAAGAGAAAACGAGCCTGTTTTCCCTTTTTTTTGCATGCATGCTTCAGGACACGTCATTTTTCACCAGACTTGGTCAATGAGCTGGATGCACACTGAATGAATAAAAAGGCCGTGGTGAAAAAGAGAGAGAGGATGCAGAGAATGATGATGAAAATGGTATTGGGATGTTATGAGAAGCTCAAAAAAAAGTTGCTCTCTACCTGTGCAAACAATCCCATCACCATCATATCATGCAATGTAAAAAAAAGGCATACAGGCATGCATGCATGAGCAAGTTTTCATGAATGACTAATGATAAACCCCAGCTCGTAACTCCACTTTTCATTTTAAATGTGAAGTGAGATGGGGGACTTATTACATATTTCATAAATACTCATTACCTTCTCTCTCCCACACACATGTCACCCGTTCAGCAGGTAAATCCTTTACAAGTTACCAAAAAAGTTTAAGCAAATTCGTTTGCTATGCTTTATAACATGCAAGAGAACCACTTACTTTATGTTGCAGTATTAATTTGTGCTACTTTAAAAGTTTCGGATAATAAGTAGTTATAATCGGTATTGACATTCTTTGAGTGCAGTGAATTAGCTTGTGTGCAGTATGCATATGATGCATATATAGTTTTCAGGTAGTTAAAAATAGGGAAACACATTGAATCTTTCTTTCATATAAATACTTCTTCCGTCCATCCATCCATGCCGAATCAAACACGCCCAGAGAAAGCACACGAGCAAACGTCTACATAGCAAAGCAACCCGTTTCTGTCATGCATGTACACTGGACTTGGATATGTACATACTATATACTATATATTTGTATACGACTTTCTCTTACAAATAGTATAGCCAAGAATGTAAGACATTCAGATATGGCCATCCTTTTCGAGGGTGTACACACGGCACACACACGCATACACACTTTTTTACATGCTTCTTTTTCTCCACTGTAATAATAATAATGTTCATGTTGTTTTCTACCTTATCCAGTATAAATCTCTGATCAATAAAAAGTTATAGGAAACCGTTCAAACATGCAAAATTTATTTAATCGATTTACCTCTCTCACTTTACTCGCTTTTTAATCCATTTAAAACTAGTTGTAACGCAATTTTCGGCCTTTTACAGGCTTGATTTAGCTTCTTCTTCTTGTAAATATCACAGCGTTTCTTACAAACAACACCAAGAAAACACACACTTTTGACATCAAAATCAGGTGGGGAGAGGAGGAACTTAAAAATTGTGTTTTTACTTGACAAGAGAGATATGAAAGGAGGAAAGAGCTTGTAAAGAGTTACGATGTCGAACGGAAGAAAAGGATATTGGAATGAGGCTGTATTAGAAAGTTATGATTCCTCCAGGCAATGTCGAAGTGTACGTTATACAACGTGACTTAGTCTTAGGTATACTCCTTTTCTTTGCTCACCAGCGCACATAAATTTTTCTCAAATAATAACGTATGCAACCACACATAGACACCGTAGTCCGTTGCTATTTTTTTGCATAGACTTTCTTGATCACAGTCACAGCCCTACTAAATATAAAACTTGGTTAACAAAAACACTCAAGTAAGAAGGGAGGAAATTGAAGAAGCGCACAGAATTACACACTGCAGACAGAATTATCGTTGTTTGGCTGCTCAACATATAGTCGCGGAAGCCTTGTTTAGCCTTTCTGCATGCTGCTTTTGGGTGCGCTTTTTATTTTTGATGCCAAGTTGACTCCCATTTTTTAAGTTAAAGGTCACATGTCGGTTTTTTTATGTAAACACGACTCAACAATTAGATTTTTCCATTTTCAGTGGCGAGACAGGATTTTAATTGGGAGAAAGTGGATGAGGAGAAACCCTCATGATGATGTCGCTGATGTCGATGATGATGATGATGTTTCCTCCCAATATGATTACGTTCAGTGTATATTTTTTGGTTAGTGGTCAGCAGAGTTTTCGGTTTGGTGTTTGGAGGAGAGAGACGAAAATTGGGTTAGGGAGGGTATAGCTCTCTGCTCACATTGACAATGCGAAAGAGTCTAGAGCACGGAGTGGAGTGTGGATTGGAGAAGAGAGGAGGACGATGAAGAAGACGACGAAACAAGAGGAAATCAGAGGCAGAGCAAAGAAGAAGAAGAACAGGGCAAGAGAGAGGATCGAGCGATCGAGAATAATATGGAGCTGTAGCTCTCACTTCCACTGCCTCTACCTTGCATACAATACCAATATCATTTCATCATGGTTTGGTTGGGCTCCATCCAGCTTACATAGGGAAAGGGCAGCACATTTTAGTCCAAAGAATGGGACGGGACGGTACTACTTCAAACGCTCAAATTTTGCTCACTAAAAATCTATTATTGTGGATAAAATATATGAAGGTAGAGAGAGAGAAAGGCAAGGAAGCAGGCAGAGAAAATAGTCCTATATATAACCATGAGGTTCCAAGCATGCATTCCCTTTCTCCTCAAAACCACGGCCCAAAATGTATAACTTTATATTCATAATATGGGGCTGTACTTCATCCAAAGTCATGCTTCATTGAAGAGGAAAGAAAATGCGAGTATGCAGTAGGTGTATAGGTATTTGCAGTCAAGACAAAATCTCATGCAGAAACCACTTTATATGCTCACACTATAATATACTTAAATCGAAAGCTGGAAAAGGGAAAGTAGTCAACCACGGCAATTTTCTACGTTATAGTACATACTACTCATAGAAAGAAATCGTTTGGGTTAATAATAGTAGTAGCAGAGGAGCACATACATGCATTCCATGACTTGTGGTGGCAGCCAAGGTTTTAGAATGCAGACATCATGTATTTACAGGGATTGGAAAAATGAAACTTGTAGGTACGAAGCACGTTGTTTCTCCCATATAATGTGGGTGGGATATGGCTTACGACAAAAAATGTGAAAGTTTTTTTCTTTGAGATCCATGTATACACCTACTATAACTACATTGGTTGTGCTAAGCTGTTGTGAAGATAGGGATCCATTGAGAGGAAAAGTTGTTTGGGATACATAGTAAGGATTGTGGAGAAAGCTGTGTAGGATACTTGTTTGTGTTGTCGGGAGAGAGCATTGTAGATGATTTCGGTTGAAACTTCATACTTCTCCATGCTCTGCACCGCTTTACTGCTATGCGACATGCGATTGCGAACTGAGGATTTTTGCAATGTCGTCACATAAAAACGGACGGTGGTGTATACTTAAAGTGTAAGTATATAGTAGTAGTACTAATGCACTAACTACTACTACAGCTCAAGTGTAAATATGTGCTCAATCTCCCCCGTCTCTCTTTCGCTTTCTCCGTTTCCGTTCCGAGCTTGGGAGCAAATGGAGATATGCCTCCGGTGTAGTAGTTGTGTCGTTTCACTTGCTTTTAAAAACATGAGGTTTTGCCACACATTAAACCATTTATAATTTTGTAGTAGTATACACAAAACGCTTGTTTTATTTTCTGTGCTGAGGCTGAGATATATAATATATGCATTGGCATCTTGTGTAAAAGTATATTTTATACTAATAATAATAACATGAAGTAGTAGAGAATGGCCCTGAAAACGTTGAGAGGCGCAGTAAAGGGAGTAAGCTGAAGGGAAAACGCTACGAAAGGAGAAATAAGGTTGAGTTGAGAGAATACAAGAAAAAAACACTCACAGAGCATATATAACACTTGAGCAATGGTATGGTGGTTGGCAGGCAGCAGGCACTCCCGAAACCAGTGCTGGAGTTCGGAAACCCCGACTTTCCGTTGCCGAAAGAGATGAGGGAAGCGACAAATGAAACGTTCGGAAAAGACCGAAAAACATACCCGTGCTTTCTCATTCCATATTGTATAATAAAATCTTTGCAAACACACTCCCTTTTTCACTACTACTTTCACAGTTTGAGTACATGAATATCCCACTCTTTTCTGATAATAATACACAATAGTAATCGTCGTAATAACCCCTTTTTCTTTTCCTCTCGGTTTCATAGAAAAACAGGAATAGCCTCGAGTACCTTTCCCAATTTTTATTCAACTCAACAAAGTTTGAAGCATAGTGAGTGTTGCTGTACGTCCATATTATTGTCATCATCCCATCACTTGCATTTTGTACCTTAAAGGGACATTACGTCACGTCACGCCAGTCTTTTTTTTTGCATAATATGATACGTGTACAAATGAGACGAGAAAGGACTCCCATTTCTTTTCTCTGTCTCTAATTCCAATGATCCGATTAAGTGGAAATGGTATGGGAAATCTGAGAAATACTAGATAGGTAGGTTGCTTGCGTGATGGCGATGACTGAGATGATGCGAAAAGCAAGCAGAATTGAGAATGCTTCAAAAAAAGAATTTAATAAAAAATGAAAGCCATCGACACACACGAGTCCTTTTAAAAGACTTTGCCCAAAGCCCAGTTCCTTTGTCACAAAGATTTCGTTCTACTTGCATTCTTGAGTGCAACAATGGAAATGCTAGGTACATGCTCTAAGCATCTACTACTCCACAACGGTTCATATTATAAAAGAGTAAAATACGTACGTTGTGTGACAATGATTCAACGACAAGATTGGATTTGATAGCGACACAAAAGGAAATCCTGTGATGAAAGAGGGGCAGGATGTGATCAAAAAGGAAAAAAAGGGACAAGGATGCTCCAAGGGAGAAAATAAATAGATCATTTCATTAGAATAAAAATGATTGTCGAGTGTCTTTTTTCTCTCCAGTCTCCATATAAGGTATTACCACACCACAGTGGACGGATGTCAAAAGCCATCTTAAGAAGTACAAGTGACGTCGTATGTTGCAACCCATTTCATTAATTTTCAAGGTTTTCCCTCAAATAAGAATAAAAAACTGGGCTGGAACATCATCACGAGCGTGATGATCATGAAACGTGATGGCTATCACTTTTTTGTTAATATGATTATGGTTTTATAAGACATTTGAAAAATGGTCAGACAGCAAGAGTCATAATGCATGACGATATTGTATATGATAGGATATACTACTACATAGTATGCATGTATGAAAGCTGTAGTGAACTGGACGACACTTCGCTTCATTTTCAGTCATAAAAATAGCTGAGACTTGACTTGACTTTGTCACAAAATATTAAGCACGTAGAGAAGGAAACAGGACCAAGTTGTGAAAGTGAGACACGAGAAATGGAGCCGAGTGGAGTAGCAGCAGGAATCTTCCTTACTGCATTTCACAGCTTAACTTCTTTGCCTTTTTGGTTCACTTTCTATTGCTCCCTCTCCTCATACCATTCCCGAATGTATGTTATATGTGATTTGGCTTGTGAACATGGGAAAGCCGCACCCAATTCACTTGAATTTTCACCCAGTCCCAGTAAAACTAGTAGTAGTAGTAGTAGTGGCTCTACTTGCTCGTAGTGAAAAGCCCAAAACTTAACCCAAAACAGCTCTTTGCTCGTTTCGTCGTTCGTGTGTGATAGCTGACGTCTTGGTTTTTTGGACATCTTTTCTCCCATTGCATGACATCTAACTCTCGTTCCTACTTTTTGATAAAATATGAGATACATTGCGAATGATATGAAACGGAAAATAGTTTAGGATAACATTGCTACTACCTCTTCCTTTCTCCATTCGTTCGTACAAGATTTATAACGATGTGTGGAACGAAATGGAGGATTTTTTGAGTTGTTAAAAAATTATGGAACTCCATGAATCTATTCATGAGTGTTAAGAAACTCTGTTTGTACAAGTTGAGCTCAGCATTTTAGCCAAGAAATAAAAAAGCAGGTTTCAAGCAGTTTTTTTGTTCAGTTCAGGATACTTATGTATTTTCAGGAGTTGATGCAGCAAAACACATTTTTGTTACTTAATTCCAAGATGTACTTTTTGATGCAACGTTTTTTTGGACATTTTCATAGTTTTCTCCAGCCATAGTAGCGCAGACTGTAGTAGGAAGAGAGCAAGGCAAGGTCACTCACTTGTATCAAAGTGAACATTTCTCCAGAAGAGGAGAGTAGTGTGCTTTACGAGAACAAAATCCTTTCAGGCGAAATAAAATAAAGCAAACTCCCTCTCCGTCCGTATGTTTTTCCATTATTAATGTCAATGAATCGACACAAGAGTTCCTTTTTGGAGGTGGTTTGGTGGATGCAGAAGAAAGGAACGGCAGAACATGGGAAAGTCTCTCTCTCAAGAGAGGAATGATAATGAAATGCCCTTGGAGTGGAATACTAGAAATGAAAGTGTTGTTGTCCAACAACAAAGCTCAATGCTACTTCTGTTCTTTCAGTTTCAGTGCTTGCCTACAACCAGAAGAGAATCGATTTCTTTCCACTTCCTCCCATCGTATAATGTTCATTGTTTCTGATTTAATTCAATATTATTGGCATTATGGTATTGGGAACGATTTTCCATTAGTTCACAAGTTTCTGAATCTTCCCTGGCGACTGCATGAGGAGAATAACGCATGTTGCATGTCCTGTCTCACATTCTAGCCCCAAGACTCTCTCTGCATAGGATCACAACGGTGAAAGAGTGACTCACAAGGCCGCACACAATAGAAGTCAAAAGGTGCCTACGCACACTTCTGCTACTACCATGACCGACGGCTAATGTATCTACTTACCTTTGACTACCATCCTACCACATATGTAACCAAGTATAATGTGTTTATAACTCTCTCAATCTTGGGCAAAAACCAGACACAGAGAGAGTCAAGCCGAGAAAAAGGCATATGCTATACTCATGCCATTTGGTTCGTTTCCTCCGGTGATGGGAAACATATAATAACAAGGATCCAGTTTCATTTTGCAAAGTGAATCTAGTTTACCTAAACGAGAGAAAGAGAGAAAATTGGCTGGATTTGCTGTGTAAGATGAACGGATATTGAATTGGTTCAATTATGCATTGGACGCACCAAGGGAAAGTAGGAAAAGTTGTAGTAAAATCATGACATTTCTCAAGAATGATATATGGGTGGAAGAAGCGTAGTGGAGTGAAAGAGCCACGCTATCGAGTATTATCGACATACACATGTATAACACGCCTTTCTTTGGACCGACCTTGGCTTTGCTTCACTTGCTGATTTAATGACGAGGTCTCGTCTTCATCTTGACACCCTAAAAGTTTGCTAGCTACCGAAAACTTCCATGCTCCCTTACTAGTCATTCAGCTGCAACTCCAACTTTCTTTTGACACGTATCAGCTTCTTCATCACAAAATTTCTTTCCAAGTCTGCTCGTGCATGAATACCGTGTAATCATGTAACAAGTATACCACAATAAACTTAATGTACACATTCAGAGAATTTTATTGGAACTGACAGAATAAACCAGAGTTACAAAATCAATATGAGACACGATCACATATAAAGTTGAACATAACAAGTAACAGACTTTTTACCTACGGTATAGTATGCACATCAAAAATGTTTAAAATATCTAGTAAATATGCGGCTTAGCTTTGTATGGATTATATTGGAAGGTAAATCGTCAAAATCTGACTGGCGAGAGATCATTCGACGGAGCTGCCAAGTGCCATTACAATGATAATACTAAAATGACAGTAACGACCATCTGCTTTATCTAGAAGTAAAAGCATAAACTGCAACTTTAAAGCCTTCAATTTGTAATATCACATTTAAAACAGTTTGTATGTATTATGCATGAAAGTAGAAGCATATTATACATCTAGTTCCAAGAAACTGCAACAAACTGGCGCTAACAATGACCAGCAAAAGCGCTTGGAATATGTATATTTTTTGTGTGGCTATATATTACATTTTAAATAACCGCTGTAAATTGAAATGTAGTAGAGGTGGCCGTAGATTATTCGTAAGGTCAAAATTCTTTCGGGAATTTGATAAGATAAAGTTTTTATATTTCTTCTGGTATGATAATAGGTACTCGGATCAGACACAATGCAATTAAAGCATCAGTGATAATGATGCTCAGTTTTAAGTCTTTGAGATGATTAGAATTTGAAAGTAGCTAAAAGACTGATGAAAGTTAAGATCTGGATGCGTGGCTAGTTGATGGTTTGGGACTGGATCCGCTGCTGGAGGCAGAGGTCGACGGCAGTGCCATTGCTGTTGCAGACTGGCTGTTAATCATGGCATCTTCATACATTGGGGGAACTGTAACAAAACAAAACAAAATTAGATATAAGGAAATGACTATTCTTTGTTCGATATTATTTCGTTATCATCATACATGCGTCAACGGAAGATGCTCTTGAAGGTAGTTGGGAGTATGATGGAGGTGGTCCCCGGTGTGGGGATTTGGACCTATGTTTTCCTTCTTGGTCGCCTTGAAAAGGAAGGTCAACGGAGCGCCTTCTTCGTGACGTGTGAGAGTAGTGTCCTGTATAGAGCTCATGCTCAGACATTTCTCTAGATGATGTACCATGTCCCAGATCATGGAGGTTATCAGTTGTTCCAATTATGACTGGAACATGGCCTTTAAGTACAGCCCTCCGATTCCCTTTCAAGTAAACCTGCACTTTGATAAAATAAGTATGCTCTATAATACCACGATAAGTTGGCTTTACACCTAAAGGTACTCGGAAAGAGCTCTCCCATATCGTCTCCACTGCCCAATCAGCTTCGGTTGTTTCTGTACAGTCCAGAACTGTACCCATCGTTTTCTTTTTATTCTTATCTGTATGATAACACACTTTCTGAATGAGGGATACTAGTATCCGCTCAATACGTTTGCCAGTTTGGTTAATTAGGGTAAGGAGAAAGTGAGAGTCATCTCCAGGAAGAAAACCTTGTCGCGGTAGACGCAAAGTAAACGCCAACCGCTGTGACAAAGATCGACGAACCAAATCATGAAACAGAGAACGCTTCTGCTTTTCGTACGTCAACGGAGAAAGCGCAACGGGGTCAAGTGCTAGGTTGTAGTAATCTCGAAATTTTAGATTTGTTGAAGAAATTTGAACGAAATCCCATGGAGTCTGGAAATACGCCACAACTTGGTGACGAACCATGCCATAAGGACTACTGAAGCTGCCAGGAAGGACCACTTTGCTGGGGTATTGGAACGTAAATGGGAAGACGTGCTTCGAAGCAGGAAGACAAAGCAACTTTTCGTTTGTTACTGAAATGATATCAATAAATAAGTTACATGAAAATATCATTCTCGTGCATACATTTACTTTTGTAAAAGCATCATATATCTTAATCTTACATTTTCCTGAAATTTGAACCCATGACCAGTTCACTGGCCAAACGTAAGTAAATACTTTGGGAAGAAGGACATCCTCAACAGTTGAATGAAAGGTTTTCCAATCCTTCTCCCGAAATTTCACAGAAACTATCACTTCAAGGTCGACACGTATACCTGTTTAACCATAACATAATTTACAAAGTCAGAATGTCTGATTATGTTTAGTACGCTATTATGAGATTTTAAAATTCTGATCTCTTACCACAGCAATAAAGATCCTCTTGATTCCTTAGTATCAATCTTCCCTCTATCTTATCGCCAGGTCCATAAGACCAATACCGTTTCTCACGACTGAGTACAATTTTGGACTCTGCAAATGATGGAATGGTAACTGGAGATGGGGATGAGGATCCCCCGGAACCATTATTGAGGTGGTGAACAAAATGTTGTTGAAGCTGGGCAAACGAAGTCATGATGAGAAAATAACTATTTATATACTTTAATCTATATCAGGGATACACTACAAAAGACAGTTAACGCAGCTAATTTTTAATATGCCATGTTTAGTGTTTTAACTTAATGAACGTTCCATTTTCCACAGAAAAAGTGGAACTTTTCGGATCAGAAGAAAAGAATGAACAAGTGGGAGCTAAAGAACAATGTGATGTTATGCTGAAGTGCTACTGAAGACATTCTCAATGTATGCATATGCAATGATCAATATCAAAACACCTTGAAGGAGTTTCTCACTCCACAAGTCCAATAAAAACGGCAAAGAAGATAGGGAACGGGAGGAAATGATGCAGGGAAAGTCATTCATTGTGTGTACCACTGTAAGTGTATCATATATTATATCAACATAAAAAAGAAAATGTTTAGTAGATGTCTCCGAAGATACATTCTCGTGTATCATCCGACATTTTCAGGAGAAAGCTGTTGTTTGTAGTGGCGCGTCCTATAGCGTAAGTAACGTACATTGTACTACACTTTCACCAAAGTGGTACTTTCCACACACCAGCTATAAAACGACCATATGTGTCGTGAAGAAAGTTGCACAACGGAAACAGGGTACATTTATTGAGTGACGGTGCCGCACGAATGTGATGCTTCTTCCGACATGATCCGGAGGCTTTGCAAATATTTGCTTTGTATACGGACTTTCCAAACCATAAATTATGTAATATTATCATAAGTGCAAATTATTCATCCATTGGAATGATCCAATGATTTATAAATCACGTCTTTCTCTAGTAAATATTTAGTATCAATTTTAACCTACAAAGTTACACGGCCAACAATAAACAAAGAAACTGTGGAGTTACAAGAATGGATGTAAAGTTGATTTATTTTGTATCATTATTTACACACCAGTATAGTATTATAGACTTGTAATGTCAGTCAACCTACGTTTCAACTCAAAAACAAAATGCTTATAGTTCCTCCAATTAGTATAAGTGTAGCATTTTTCATAATTCTGACTATTTTCGAGCAAATACACCTCTGGGACGCTTGAAAACATGATTTTGATTTAAAATCGGAATCGCCCTCACTGATGATGATGATGGAACTGCAGCGAAGGTGCTTCACTTTTGATTTTTTGCTTACGTATCGTAAATAAGAATCTATATTAATAAATTTCATCTAAGCAAAAATTTCTAGTCAAACACATCCTTTTTATCTGCTATATATTGAACAATATCAGCAGGCTTCAAAAGTTTCTCTGCATCACCATCTGGGATTTCGAAACCTGCAAAGAATGAGATAAAATTAGTACAAATGGAGAGAAAATTAATTAGAACAAAAAAGTTTAATGATCAGCAAAAAAAAACTCGTACCAAACTCATCTTCAATGGCCATGATTACTTCTACATGGTCCAAAGAATCCAGACCCAGGTCATTCATAAAGTGGGAATCTACTGTAAGCTGAAATTAAAACATTTTCATACATTTTATGTACTTATTTAGAATTTAAATTCACTGTATTACAACAACAACAACTTCCCCTCTAACACCATCACCACCATCACATTGAAACCACTTTAATTGCCGTCTGGTTTGGTTGAGCAAACAAGTGAAACATGAGAAATGAAATGAGAATTGACAAAAAAAATATTACCTTGCCAGGGTCAACCTTATCATAGAGCTTAAGGACTAAGAGAACCCTATCTCGAATGAATCCCAAAGTGAGAGGTTCAGCAGCAGAGTAATTTCGGACGAATCCACGCCCACCCAATAATCCACCGCTTCCTAGCCCCTAGTCAATCCACAAGACAATAAAAAATGTAGCATTATATTATGAACTGACTGAGCTACACAAAAGTCTGGGGATCGCCGAGTGCTACATTTATCAAATCAGTTGTATCTGTACCGGTAATGCATTTATGTGAAAGAAAAAATTGAACTGGTGCTTTCTAAATTGCTAACTAGACCTATTAGCCTAATAGTATTAGGATACTAAATATTAGGTCATTGATGTAAATAATTTGAAGCCCTACAAAATGTTTTGTCTTTCTGAGCGGCTCAATGATTGAGGGTGAAGGGGGGAGGTGATGGTGATGGCCTTGATGATAATACTACGAAACCTACCTTCTCAGCGGTAATTTTATCGAACGCAGCACAAACTTTAAGAACCCTCGTCCGAATTTCCTCCACACTGACTTTCTTCGACTCAGCCGAGTAATTGCGTACTTGAAGGCGTTGGCATAAAACTGAACTGGGCATCACGATTGATTGCTGAACATTCTGAAACATTAAACCCAAGTTAGCAATCCGCTATCAAACAAACAATATATAACTAACTAGACTACTGTACAGCGAAGTAAGTACCTGAACCATGGATGTAGAAATGTTGCGACATGACGCCAGTTGCCGGCACATCAATAGCGATTTACCAGGTAGCTTCTGAGTCTGCCTGACGAGAGGTATGGTTTGGGCTGATTGTCTCACAATCATGCGGAGTACGCTTGTCGCCATTCTGCAATGATTTTGGTTTCACCTAAACAAATTAAAATTGTAAAAATAAATATCATTTAATGCTTTTGCAATCGATAAGCACATATTCAGCAACGAAAGCATTTCATACGCTTCCTTTTCCACCTGAAAGTTAACTAAAGACTTAACAAATATTGAATAAAAATGTACACTATTTACCTTCCAATAAAGATGAAAAAGGAACCTTTTGAGCTTATTTCACCGGAAGGAGCCCTTCACCGAGGGAAACGGCAGTAGAGTGGTGTCCAATTTTACTGCGTCTAACTTTTCACAAATCAAATATTCATCTCTCCAATACAAATTTTCAGTTATGAACTAGTAAATAGGAATATTTTGTTTTTAGATACCGACAATAGTATGTGGTAAGTATTTGTGTAAAATGTTTGTATGAGAGCAATCTCTGCAGATCCAAATGTACATAAAAGATCGGCACAAAAATAAGATGAAAAAGATGTGGAGGAATGGAGCTGCTGATGATATTTGGGCCTGCCCCGGTCTTACAGCTACCACCACTCACCTGAATATCCAGCACAACTGCGGCGCACTCTTTAGATTCTCTCGTGTGTCGCGTGAATCTACGCGTTCTGAACTTCCAACTTCTTCCTTTGTTAACGCTTTTCAAACATTTGGTTATTCTCGAACAAACGACGAATGGAATATGGTTGAGTTTGCTTATGCGCAGCGTTCATAATGAAATATTTCTTAAAGTAAATTACTGTTTAAAAATGTATATTTAGAGCATATTTATCCACTATTTATTCTGGTAGATTTGTATACAACATTGCTCCAAAGTAAAGAATTTTTATAATTGGGGCACTATGATACTTCCATTAGTCCCATCCATTAACATTTTCTACCAGTTGTATCACACTGTAATAATCAACAATAATTAAGTATTGTGAATTATATTCTTTAAAAAATAGAGAATTATAATAATTAGTATTTACCTCTGAAGTTCCTCACTGGTTGATTATCAACCGTGACGGTGACTGGGCGAATAAGCTCTCGGCCCGACAAGCCTTCATACTCAAATGATGCTCCAGAACATAAACGAATGTTTTCATATGATTCGTATGAGTTTATTGGCCCAAAAATTAGACTAAAATGATCCACCAAGTCTCCAGCTCCTCTCCTGCAATTGATCATAATCAAGTCATTTAAATATACATATCAATATAACAGTTCATTTTAATGACGAACGCAGTCATACCATCGACTAGCAAAGTTCATTAAGATGTCATCCCTGAATCGCTGGAAGAATAAAAGAATGATATCCTCGTTGGGGTAGAAGTACGTATAGCACCTCGCATACGTGGTGGAAAACATCCACCATACATTATCCACAACTATGTCTATCCCATCCCCGTTGGGTGGTTCAACCTCCTTATCAAATTGCTCCAAATGTGTAGGCATCGGTATCCACGTCCCATCGTGATCTTGGTAGTTGGTAAACTACAATAATTAGAACATTCATTACAAGTTTTTCAATTAAACTTTATAGCAGCATATTTGTAATAATTATACTCCAACGGACCATTCCACAGTGGTCAGCGACGGGAATAGGCTCTATATCTCGAGAGCACTGGGAATTGCCTCAACTATCTCTTTCCACTCTACGTCGGTAAAGGGGTCGTCGTCTGGAATTGCCGTGGCGTTCGCGGATTTTTCATACTTGAGGATATAGTAAAGAAACAAGTTCTTGGCCACGTTGATATAGGAAGAGCTGAGGCCTGGGGAACCACAAGTTGTTTGTGTCACATAAGCTATCAAGTCAACGATACGCTTCTTCCATCCCAAATTTCCAGGTATTTGCTCAATAGCGTCTGATGAGAGCTGATATCCAAGAGTGATCAATGCGAGCTCATAAACCTCGTCTAATGTCAACCTATCCGACCAAGGAGGAAGTTCACCGCTGCCTCCTCCGAACGGCAGCACGTTGCACAATCTTTCTTTGTATGCGTTGTATACTTCCTCTTCAACCTCGTAGAGTTTTGACTTGGCTGTCGATAACCAACAAAATAAACATATTCTGTCAAATATCAGACTGCTGGTGACGTGAGCAAAATTAGCTTTAAAACCTTGGTCTTATAGATTAATATACTAAATTTTAATATAATATACCGTCCTCAGCGAAAGCGAAGGAAAAGATGATGGGTAACATCACCAAAAATGCGTGTCTGTGCAACATCTTGTGAGCCTTTACTTACATCAGCAAAATGGTAAAAGTTAAATTATACGATATGTACCAACTCAACCAGCTGCAATAAAATATTGAAGTGAAATATAAGAAATCTACTTCGGAAGCAACTGGCATTATGCTGAATATTAATGGGATAGTATTAACCTCTTTCGATGATACATCGCTTCTTGGATGTCAATCGACTCATTGCATTGTAACCATTTACGTTACGACTCATTTCTTGGAAATTTGCCGTGATTGAATAAGCTAAAATATGTGCTTGGGTGCATATACAAATACATGTATTTGAATTATATTGAAACATGCTAATAAAACAATATTCAATAAGCATATATACATTATGCGTGCGTATGCAATTCGTTTGTTTGTCTTGTGGACGGGAAAGTAGTTCCCAATTGCCAAGACGCGTGCACATTACTGGTTTCGGAAATAAGAGTGGCCCCTACCAATGCTAGTTCAACTTGCCTGTTTTATGGGGAAACTTGCGACCTTCAACCTGCGACTGGATCAAAATTACATACCTAAACTGACATATGGCAGAGCATGTGTGTATTCTTCCTTTCAGAGTATTTACACAAACGATTCAAAATCCCTTCGTATACTAAATTGTATATTACATGGCATATTCCGATTGGAAAAGTGGAATGAATAGCTTTGTTAATTGCGAGCATAAATTCATAGCAGCAATGCCGTAGCACTGAAAAATATTATTATGGTCAATCCAGCAATACACCAAAACTTTAGAGTAAGTTTTTAGGCTAATTTTTGAACGTGCCTTTCGTTGCTCTGCATGTAGGCCATTTATCAGATGGACGGTCGCAGTAAATATGATGGATATTGTGTAATTTTTGCACGATACGTAGTTTGATACTGTGAAAAGGGGTTTCATGAAAAGAGGATTATAACATGTGGAAAGAAGCGGACATTATGACGGTGTGATATTGCCAGCGACGAGTTGGAAAACTACGTACTTATGATTATGATGATGATGAGGGTGTATTAAGCACTGCACTGCATGTGGGTGTGTTAACCCGTAAATGAATTATGAAATGAATCAATAAAATCGCCCAGTTTTTCGCTTCCCCATTTCCTATTTCTTCTGTTTTCAAACTGCATATTGCGTGCACATTGATGCATACATTGGAACTGGAAGAAATTACAATTCTGTACTATTTTCCCCATTTGCCAATTCGTTCAATGATTTTCGCTCATTGGTAATGTTGAGGTCTTTCTTTAAAGTTCTGTTTCAATGCGGGTTTTCACACACAAAGACACATGGTTATCAGATCCAGAAACGATATAGGGAATCGATTTCCACGATTTTTCAAGCACCAATAAATTGGAAATTTGCCAGGTGTTCAATATATATTCTGGTCAAAATTTGCATACAAAACTGCAATTATCTAGTTTAGGCACATAAAAGCTATGCTTGCTTTGTTCGATAAATGACATTTCTTCACGTTCACCAGCATTAAATACTTGGGTGTTCCTAAAACACACTTTGAGATGAAGCATGAAACAATAAAAGTATATGCGTTTATTTATGAATCTCGTTTAAGTAATTCTTTCACATCTCATACTCCATAAATGTATTGAGTAGAGAATTATTTTTCTACGAGAAGTGTGTATGCATTTATGGCAAGAGAAAGAAAGCAGAAAAACGTAACATGTATGCCCCGTGAAAGCTCAAGAGTTTGATTGAAGTTTACACAAGCACAACATTGTGGAAAAGTTGATGTTAAGTTTATCACAACGGAAAAGATATCAATACTCCATTTGCGAGGTTTACCACAACAAAAATACGCTAGAAATATCAGCAAATATAGTATCTAAACATACACAGAATGTTAAAAGTCAGAAAACACGCCAGTAACTCTGCTAATTAAACCCATGAATCTCAAATATTTATCGAATGAATTATCCACCAGACTTGATTTGGGAAACCGTCAATTTTACAATTCAGCTCCAGGGACCCAGCTCAAAGTATGCTCTGTTGGGGGATAATAACCTAGCTAGGCTGTGTGGTTGCTGTAGCCAATTAGTCGATGACTGACTTCATAAGCCATTTCCATCCGTATCTAAAGAAATATATACATAATATATAGCTTTAAATAATAGGAGCTTATATGGACTTCCTGTTCATAAACAATGATACGATTGGTTGCTACTAAAAGCATTTGATAAGCCTATCAAAAAGTTTGGGTAGAAAATTGATGGAGTAATTAAGCTTCAAAGTTTATTGTTAACTTTTTGAAAGCAATCACAACTAAGTCCGCAACTTAAAAGTAAAAGATTATGAAACAAAAGAACGATTCACTTTAATCTTCCAATATACCGGTAATGAAACAGTGACTTTTATATATGAACAGAACTTAACATTCATGCATCTCCATCAGCCTTTCTTATATAGTAGATAGTAAACAACTCCACATCAAAAAGGTATAAAAAAGAGTTTAGCATTCTTTGGTTGCATGTGAAAAGAACAAAGCAGATTTTCATCAAACTGCTTAATTACAAAGATAAGATTGGCTATATAACTTCACAGTAGAGATGATAGCCTGATAAAAGATGAAAATATTTTTGGCCATGACGGAGATGGTTTTCATGGAACGGGCAGCTATAGTTTTTGTAAACAAAATTAAATATGATATTAAAACATGTTATACAATCAGGTTGTTGACTAGTATGATTTTGGAACGGAAATAGAAAGTTAATTGCGTCGTTAGAAGTTTGGCTGGCTACTTTTTCAAACGGTTTCAACTCTTTGAAGTCTTTAACTGATTTTTAGAGGTAAACATGTCGCTTCTTCTTGAAGCTTCCTTCTTGTCCTCAATCAACGGAACCCAAGGTCCGTGCAAATAGTCAATGTATTGATATTGATAACTGCATACATCATTTTTCATTGGATCGTAAATATGCTCAATTTCGAAAACAGAGTGCGTCAGTTCATTTCTAAAAATAAAACTATTGCCATGTCCTTTTCAAAATTATGCGCAGAGAGGTTAACGACACAACTTCCCTGCTTTTCGTTTCGGATTAAGTAAGAATCTAAATTAGTTCCGGTATCAAAAGTAAAGCTTCCAATGCACAATTATAGCAAAAGCGGAGGTGTATGGTGTGCATGATACGTATACCATAAATCAATGTTATATCTTCATTACAAGGAATGGGTTGCAAGCAAGCACTTTGTTAATGAATATAGTTCACATTCCATGTTGACTCACAGCATCCCTAATTGATGCAATTAATGCAAAACCACGTTTCAGATGACCATGTTTTATCCAAGAACTGAGAATAGGTAGGGTGGCATTAAAATTGAAGCAACTCTTGAGCTATATCATCATCATGATCATGGGTAGCGCATCATTACCTCGTTAATCCATTAGCACGCTCTCGCCTTCTCTATCTTCTTTTCCCACCTCCATAATTAGCAAATTTATACAGTTTCAAAGGAGTGGGTAACGTGGACCATGGGCACAAAAAGCATCAAAGCCATTAACAAGGCTATAAAATAAAACAGTCTTGCCCCCCTCATCTCATACATAGTTCACAAGTTTGGGTTCCCAGAATCATTTATAATTCAGCGTAATTTTAAAGCTGGAGTAAAGGCCCACTTGACGATTACGGAAGCAATTTGAGACTTTCGCTCTAGCTTGCTTCTTGATTGAGGACATTTAAAATTGATTCAGTACAACAATTTCCCAAGCCATTGCCAACACTATGGGTTATTGGCAACAAGAAATAATTAAGGATTCTACAAAAAGTATAATGTTTGTCTGGTGTATACTGTTGCTATTGTGGTGTTGGCTTTCATCTAATGTATTTGTACTGCACCGTTATGTAACCATAAGGTTTCGTCTGAATTAGTGAGAACAAACAATACGTGAGGCATGTGGCATACTGAATAGGCTGACACTTGAAAACTCTCTTTGGTGATAATAAATGAGGAAGTCTTAACAAGGTCAAGGGTCATCTTTCCAATTAGCACGTTGGCAATGTCAGCAGCAAAAAGGGACAATCAAATGAAGTGTTATTCTAGTGTGTTATAATTTAGGTTGGATCTTGCCCGTGAGTTGTGCAATGTAAGCATTCCTTATACAAACCGAAATACATGGTTAGATAACAAAAGCATTATCTGTACGCCTGCCTCAAGTATCGTATACTTTTCCTTTGATCATTGGACTCTGTCAAAAGTCACCCAACTGACATGAATACTCTGCCACTCCATGTTTCGTTTCTCCTGCGGTAAATGGAACGTGTGAATTGAGGAAAAGAAGAGTTTTGCTAGTCTGAAAGTATCAATCAACGGAGAGGTTTTAAAATAGACTAACGAGCCGCTAAAAGATGTATAAATATGAAACAAAAAGTTTTGCTAGCGTAGTCATTCTCTTGTCGTATCCCATTTAAATTTGAAAGGTCTTTAATTTACTGGTGAGAATAGAGACAGAGAGTAAATCAATATCAACATTCAGTGTGAATTACTCGTATTCATACCCTCTAATTAAGTTCGAAGAAGATAATAAAGAGGGAGAACTGACGAAATCAAATATCCAACTTGTTTTAGTCAGTCCATGTTGATAGCTCATTACTCCTTTAATTCATTAGCACGGTCGACATGAATTCACAAAACATTAGCCAGTAGTAACTCGTTCAGTTTATTCAAGTCCATATTACTATGTATATATATCACATCATGCGCTTTTTCAATTTGCCAAGAAACGGCAGCATGTTTAAAATGCACTCAATCTTTATTCCTTTCTGGCTTGTTGCACGGACATTTAAATCGTCATCATGTTTTTCTTCCTATCTTCGGCATAATCGTATGCAGTTTCATGATTCACAAATGGAGACTGCTCACATGCATGAATGAGTCAAGAAACCTGGATAATGTTGTCTGTTATTCTATCGCAGCAAACCACTCCGGCTGCAAACAACAAAAATCTGAGTTTACTATTAATTATCATCATCATCATCAACAAGAAAATATTAATTCTTCTGGAAGAGATGAGCATTCAATTGTGTATTCAAGATTTGTGAGCTAACAGACGCAGATCATCATCCAAAATTCACTGCCACATGTGCATTTTATTTTGCAGATCGTTCTAGAATACAGTCCCATCTTCAACCCCGTTTGCCTTGGCCATGTGTGTGCAACTGTGAATTGTGGATTAGTTTTTTTATATATTAAGTTTTGGCATAGCCATTTCTTACGGATTACATTGCAAATAGATCTTGCTCTCAATCTCCTTACGTTATGAGTACAAAGAGAATCGCAAGAAAAGAACAGGCAGGTCCTTTTTCGCACAGTTGTTGTTAACGAAGATGAGATGAGCAACAAAGCTCGAAGTTTACAATAAAGTCTGTTTGCTGTACACATAAATGAGTGTGCCTATTCAGCAATCTTTGGCTTGAGTTGTTGGAAGAACCATTTTATGCAAAATGAAAGGAATAATCTCTTTTCGCGTTTCTCATACATTAAGTATATAGCATCTATTGAATAATGATGTCGTTTGGAATTGGAAATGAAGCCCGTTTTCTATCTCTATTCTTGTCGGCTTCATCATCATAAGGTTTATCTTTGTCCGGGTAATCCTTTTACAATGCAATTTAGCATAATATAATTCCAGTCTTCCCTTTCTCCATACGCTTCCACCACTTCTTATCTTCACTCTTCAGCGGAGGTAATCAGTTTCAATGAACAAGCTCAGCCTGTTGTGTCACTAGCATCCCTCTGCCCCATTATGATCATTCTAATCATCAGCATCACCCATTGAGCGAGGATGATAGCAAGAAAACTTCATGTTAAGAATTCCGTCTCTCGTCAACATCATTAATTTACTCCACACCAAAAAGGGACAATAATCATTGAGCCGAATATTTGAGTCGGAATAAATTGAAAGTGTTTGATGATCGCGGTTGCTTGTTTGTCGGCAAGGCCAAAACCCACAACGCAACAAATAACAAAACTGGTTGTCAATTTGGCTGAGAATTATATATTGTTGAAAAGTGCTATTGTGGGACTCACATTTTTATGACAATCACTTGATGGGAAAGGAAGTTGTTGAAAGCGTATCATTTTCAGTGTCTAAAAGTTGCCAGGATGCGGCTCAAACTGAAAATGGTTGAACTTTGTATTCAATCCACTTCCTGTCCAAAAAGACAGTTTTTAAGGTATACCGCTTGTGTAATAAAAAGTGAGTGAAAAGATCATTAGAGGAGTTGATATGTAGTGGATGTGAGTGTAAACATGTGTGGATTTCTCAACTGGATTACATATTGCAGTGCTATAAATCTTCAAGGATGGGAATGTGTAAAGAGTGGGAGACGTGATCCAGAGGAAAATGAGAAATGCCAGGGGCAAGGCAAAAAAAACTAGTCAACTCGAGTGTATTCAAACTGCCATACGAAATTCAATGAAAAACGAGAAAATTTTCTCTTTTAGAACTTGAATAATAACAACCACCCATCCATGCTCGAAGTGGAGGAGTAGTAGTAGTAGTGGAGAGAAGAAAAAGACGGCGAACGTGAAGAGAGGAGAAGAAGAGCATCATTGTAAAGTGATGTTTTGCTGTATGTAAAGATGTATAATGTTGGGCTCATCCATGCAGAAACAGGAAATATTTCAGTGGAAAATGATGTGATACTGGAGAGAAATCCTGGAGCAAGATTTCCTGATTAGATTTTCACTGGCTTCAGATTTGCCTTTCTAGTGTACACACATTTGAATTTGTTGGCTGACATTGAGAATGGAGCAAAATGGGGTTAGTTTCGCCACCATCATTTCTGTCCAACTACGACGGAAAAAGATGTCACTCTGGAGAGATTTTATTGGACATGAGATGGCTTTTAAAGGTGAAAGTGTACATTAAATGAAAATAAGCACGTTCGTGACTTACAGTTTGAAACGATTTTCAATTTATTTCCCTTCCAATTTTTATATTTAGGGTGAGCCACCACCCTTGGTATAAAATTTTAAATTGGATTATTGAATGGTTACCAAAAGCACTGCTATTTATTTTTGTCATTCAATTTCCTATTCCCAGAAGGAAAACGAATTCGTATTGCTTTTTCGTGCAGGTAAGGCTTCTAATTTTGCTGGTCTTCCGAAATAGCAGTGGAACCGGTAAAGCACGCTCAGCTAATTTATGAATCCAACATGTTTGAATCTTTGAAATAAACTCAAAAGTGTGAATAAACCAATAGTGAAAGTGTTGCAGTCCGCGTCAGTGCTTTCTATTCGAGTTTACCAGTTTGAAAGTAAGTTCCAAGGTGTAAATATAAACTAATGTTATTAAATAGTTAAAAATAGTCCATTTCCTATGAAAGTCACATGAAATAAGTGTCACCTTCTATAATGATGATGTATTACTAATTTTTAACGAGACATTTCCCCGCTTCTTCCATATACGGTGCTGAGAAAGTCAGTAGTTAATTTTGCAAAAGATATTTAAAGAAGTGTAGGTTGTATTTACGGACGTCGTCCTACCTGACTTGAGGTTGTTGTGTTCATGTCGGTTGTGTAGGAAGTATTCTCAAGTGTATACCGAAAAAGAAAAGAAAGAGGTACACGGCCAGGAAGCAAAGGTCTTCCAACAACACAGACTCACCCCCAAACATATTGGTGTGCTACGTCTTATTAATACTTCCAGATTTTTATCCATCTCAGCCATAACCAATCTCTCGTCCTCAATAAGATTCCCATCACCGTCATATGTGTTTTTGTAAGTGGTTAGCATCGAAATATCGAAGCTTTTCTATTTGTTCGTAAAAATTATTATTGGCTGTGGCTGCAATACAAAAACATGTATGTTGTAGTATAGTTCAGAACACACTTTCTCCCTCAGCGAATCCTCATTTGTACGCAGCACACCAAGCCATCAAGTCCTATGTTTCATTCCTTCGACTGTCTTTAGGAAGAAATTGATGTGTAACCGAAAATTCTTGTTCTCGTTATTCCATAATATTCGTGTGTGTGTGTTTAGGTAGATGGGTTGATACGCCGAAACAGGGGTTTGGTGTTTGCCTTGAAAATATGAAAATGGCAGGGAAAGAGTACGAAACGAAGCAGCAACATGCTGCTTACCCACATAAGATATACACAAGATGGAGATTAGAAAATAAATTATTTTTCTTCTTTCTCAAGATGATGTATTATGATGAGACTCAGAAAGGATGGCACTTTATTGCATCCTACATTATATATGAGAAAATAAGAAGATAAACTGTTCACATCTTGATCATCGCCGCATCTTTCTCCCTTTTTGGTTTCTGAGAAGTCACTAGAGAAATTTGTGTCTGTCCAATAATAACGGAGTATCGTAGCAAAAAGCGGAGAAAAAGAGAAAGAGAGGAAGGAAGCAATAAGTCTTGTCGTGGTCATATAACCCCACAACAAAGCAAAGAATGATGATCAAATCATGAGGAACAGGATTATTATTTTGTGACTCTAGTCCATTATAATTTGAAAAAAGAAGAAGATGTGGAACGGGCATGTAATGACATAAAGAATTAGAAAGTATTAAAAGAGAAATGAATATATGTTTTCATTTTTTGTCATCTCTATACTTTTCCCTACTTTCTCTCGCTGCTCGAAAATGTTCGGTTTTTGAGCATTGATGATAGTGAGAAAATTGGCAGGATGAGGGAATATGTGATGAAGAGGATCGTTATAAAAATGGAAACAGTAACGATTATGTTCTCCGGCTTTCTTTCTGCTTGTGTCTTTCCCCAAAAGCGTCATTCCTTTTCCTCCACTATAAAATGGGAAAGTGGAGAGGTAGAGTTGAACCACTTTGGTGCAGCTGGCTTCGCCTTCCCTTCTTTTTATTTACGACTCTACACACAGCAGCTGCTGCTGCTCCTCTGATCCGACCACATTTACGTCCGTTTTTGTATGCAATCGTATTTCTGCATGCATGGCTCTCTGTCCCCTTCTTCTCTCTCCGTTCTATCCTCTTGTGAACTTTTTTGGGGCTACTGGACTACATCGCTTGTCAGTCTTTGCACAGCGTTCCACTGAGCGATAACTTTTGTTGCATGCACGCTCCACAGCAAGCACAAGATAACACATATTACATACATACTCCATCCACCACCACCATAATTTCAATCGAGAAATGTGACATTTGCTACATACAAAGAACAGGCTATTTTGTTTGTATATTTGTCTACCGCCGGCAAAGAAAATAAAGAGCTGGTCAGTTTAACCAACACAAATAATAAAACTTTTCGTTCCTCAAAGGAAGAGGGCAACAGAATATATTTTATAATTTCCTTTAGTTTTCCATTCCAAAGACTTTGCGTCAAAAGTTTTCCCTCAGCTTTTGTCAAATACAGGGAAAAAAACAAGGCCAACAAAGCAAGAACAAAGTGAGTATGCTATAAGAAAAGTCATGAAATAAAAGTGTGCAAATCCTTTCCCACTAAACTGACTTTGACAACGACAGCACATGTAAAACCTTTTACTCATTATAATCCATCTCCCCAGCACACATAAAACCCAACAAGACAAGAGACACAATGAAAAACAATTGAATCTGACTTTGCCCCAAAGGTACGTTATTTTGTATTACGGCTGTCAAAAGTTGTTGCTGTTTTCAAACAAATGTTTTAAAATGTAAAGTGACTGATTTGACTTTAATATTTATTTTTCGAAGGGGAAAAACATAAAGTACGCACTAAAGTCAGATCAAAGACAATGCGGGAACATATTGGGGTTTCTGGTTGGGAAAAGAAAGACAAGAAGGGTAGAAGTTGAAGTGAGATACCCAATTTCTTATTCCACTAATCTGATCATTTCTTCTTGTTTCCTTAAAGCTCAAGTTTTCTTCTGCTTCAAGGGAGACATTCCACAACCACATGAGAACACTAACAACACCATAGGCGACTCTAAAAGAGAAAAAAAATAAAGTTCCACTCGGTATATATTTGTCATCGGAGTCATTGAGGCGTAATGTTTTCCCTTTAACAAGAAGATGTACAATGTATACTATTCGTAGTTTTCAAGCCAACTCTAAAAAGCTAGCCCCCTGGAGTGAAAATGAAAGTTTTTTGGTTGTTTACGTAAAGTAACGACTTGGGAGTGGCGAATGGGAGAAAGAAGCCTTCTTCATTGCTCTCCTTGTGCATAACTAAAAGCACATATTTGTAGTTTAACATTTCTCCTGTCATTATTTAAGCAAGACGCAGTAAACTAGCTCCATATTATGAACACGAAGTTAATGTTTTTATTTTAAAGAAATGTGCACACATTTACATGCTAACTCTCTCTCTTGTGGTGTTTGGCTGGTCGGCTCTCTCTCTCTCTTGTAAAGTATCTTGTACACTTGAAAAAGTCAAGTGCGGCTACGACAGGATAAAAAATCGGGAGTGAGAGCGAGATATTTCTCATTCGTTTAAAAAACATTGTGACTTACACACTTTAGGAGAACCTGCTTGGTATTCATGTTCACACACTCACTTTTAGTCCCCTTTACTGCATAACGTTTGCAGCTATAAGCTTCCTAAATATTTTTCTTTCTCGGGGGGACAAGCCAGAAATTGTGCACTGCACTTTGTTTGCGGTCTTGAGCTTTCCTTGAGAAGAAGATCGTGGCAAGGAGCGGAGAAGTTTGTTGGTGTTGCTGTTGCAATAACACTTTTTTAAGAAGAAAATGATTAAGATCAAGAAGAGGAAGTAGCAGTGGTCGCGGTCACCCCACTCAACTATCTTTATTATAATTTTTCTGTAAGTCAAAAAAACGCAGCCCATATTCAAAACAGTTTTGTTAAAGCTGTTGCAGTGGAACGTCGGGGAATATTGCTACAATAACCGTTATGATCAGTCTCAAACAAACACATCATTCTCATCACACGCTTCTTTTCTTTTGAGCCGCATCGCTCTAAAAAAGAAGTGACGGAGGCGTGAACAAACTTACAAAGAACGACTAAAAACCTTGTGTAACATAACCAAAGTTGTAGCCATATTTTGTTTTGAATCTGAATGGGGAAGGATAAAAAAGTTTATTTTTAAATGACTCTGCTTCACAGCCTTTTCCAGAGAAAAATGATGCCTTTCTCTCTCATGGGCCCGACTTATAATATTCCTCGCAAATTTTGAGTAGGGATTTACACTTTATTCCCCCATCATCTTCATCATCATCATCTACTTCACTGTGATACATCGTGTGATGATGGCATAAACATGACAAGATGTGTTTTCTTTCACTCTTCCACCAAGGAAAGAATGTGGTAGGAAGTAGGACGGAAGTACTTGTGTAATATATCCCATTAAATACGTATATGAGTCATAACAAACAAGCAACGTACTTACAACAGAACTGTCGGAGTTTACTCATATAAGAGAACTAAACCGCGAGGACGACCATTTCCACTTGAGAAAAATATATAAAGTGATGTGGAGAGAGAACGAGAGATTTACACAGTTTTCGCCAGACAGCAAATGTAAACAGAAGGAAAAAAGTGTGTAGAAAAATGTTCAATCCTTCTTGGTCATTACAAACAACCCAGACCTTCTTCTGTGCAGAACACTTGTAATCCTCCCAAAGTGCGAAAGGAGAGAGATTCCCAGTTTATATTGCAAGCGAACCCTTTTTCACATACTTTTTTTGAGTGCTCCGCATCAAGACTATATAATGTTACCTTGTGCTACGGATTGACAGATACAAAAACGTGTTTTTCTTATCCCCGAATTACGTGACATGACTGGGAAGTTGAATTGAATATTATATCGACAATCAAATCTCCAAGCCATATCAAAAGGATAAAAAGGAGGAGGTGGGAATCACCTTACTCAAAAGGAATAAAGTGATAACTATCACACATCACAAAACCCTTCCCTTTAATAATCATAAAAAAGGTAAGACAATAAACGAGTCCTTATAAGCTTCTCTTTATCACAAATTATTCACAGTCAAATAAGACGAGCTAATGAAAAAGATTCCATCATCCAATAAAAAAGTGAAATATGAGTCAGTCTCGATATCACACTTAAATCATTATCTTTTGAACACCTCAAACACGCGATTTCTATCTTTGATTTACAGTCGACTGGAACGAGAAGGAAAATGCCAACATTTCCCTTCACAAGTCAATCATATTTGATACCTTTTGTTTCAGGATTATTTCGAGAGGAAAAGTATTGTTTCATTCTTTTTTTCTGGAAGAAAATTAGCTAGAAATGTATTAGTCTGATACACACACGCACCCACGCTCCACTGCACAATTGACTTTCTATAAGACAGAGAAAGAGAGACAGAGAGAGAGGCGCAGGCTGGCGTGTGTAGTTCTTTTAAAAGATTATTAATAATGCATTAAACTTTTTTCCTGTATCAGAATCTTCACTGAATTGAGTGACGGGGAGGAGAAGAGCCAAAAACTTGTTCAGCTTTCATCTTCCGAAGAAAGTTAAGTTTGCTTCATCCGCATCAACTCCCCTTCCCACCACACTAGCAAGCCACACTAAAAGTCAAGAATCAGGTCATTTTGTTCGTCATTCAAAATCTTGATGCTAAAAGAATATACAGAGACAGACATTTCGTGAATACGTAGATATCTTCCAGACCACCAACCAACTTTTTCTATTACTAGAGATTTTCTTGGATTTAAACTCACATAAGTTTAAAGAACACTGGATTTGCACACGAAAAATAGCCCCTGCTTCATTTCTTATGTCAAAAGAGAATGGAAAAACTTTTTTTTTTCAAATAAATAAGTGAACTACTTATATTCTCCGGATCGGATTTCTATTTTAAACTTTTTACAAAAGAAAGTTGAAATATAGGGAAAGGGATAAGAAGATCAGATCACGAAAGACTCTTGCGACAGAAAAGCGGTCCTACTAGTCGTCTCCCTTTTTGCTAGTGAAAAAGAAAAATTAAGAGCTGGGAACTAAGTTGAAAGCGTGAGGTGTTGGTTGATGCAACCCATTTTGTCGCTCTTTTATTCTCAGCAGAGACCATCATTTGTCATTTGACTCTCACGAACCTTGTCGTATTTTTTATTTTGCGAAAGAGCAGCAAATGAAAGCGAAAAGGATTACTTCAAAGTACGTAAATGACTACGTAGAAAAGAGTTAGTTGAATAAAGTGTCAAAAGGACTTTGGAAAATGTCAGAGGGATTGTGAAACGAGCGAAACAGAAAGAACTAACAAGCTTAACAAAATGGAAGGAGTTGGTGCTGGAGGAATAATGTATTCCAACTTTGAATTCGGCTCATTAGAAGAGGATCTTGATGAGCGGGCCATGTCCTCATCATCAAGAGATGTTGACCGGTCACTGGAAGCCAACAACAACATGACTGAGGAAGAAATGTACCGTTACTACTCTCAAAATGAGTCATCATATTGCTCCAACTTGTCAGCATGTTTCAACGAGTCCTTCATCGACTACATTGGGGAGGAGGAAGAAATGTACTCCCTCGGCTTCAAGATTGCTATCGCCATTCTCTACAATTCCGTATTTGTCACAGCCCTGCTGGGCAACGCGCTTGTTTGCTATGTCGTCTTTTCCAGCCCGAGAATGCGAACCGTAACAAACTACCTGATTGCCAACTTAGCCGTGGGAGATCTTTTGATGGCAGTCTTTTGTGTACCTTTCTCCTACATCCCGGTACTCCTTCAGTACTGGCCATTCGGCAAGTTCATGTGCTACCTCCTTCCACCCGCACAAGCGGTCAGCGTTCTTGTGTCCTCCTACACGCTAGTGGCTCTCGCTGCGGACCGCTACATTGCTATTTTGTATCCGCTTCGACCCCGATTCCGAAGATCTCAAGCTTGCTGGGTGATTGCTGTCGTGTGGCTCATTGCCGTGATTACTGCGTCCCCGATCGCCATTTTCACGGAACATTACCAATATAACTCTTCTGGAAGATATTATTGCGAAGAGGTAAGAAACAAGTCAATTTGCTCTACTAGTTTTATTTTAGTGAGATAATATCACCTCTCTTATGTATGTTCACTCCCCAAATCCTTTTCTTGTCGACTCAAATTCTTAGAAACAGCAAGGCATTTGTTCAGAGAATCTCTTGTTACAGAGAACTGACATTTCAAATATGGGTGAAATGATATAATTTTGGGGTTTGTATGCGGCTTTATTTGACAATCGACAGACGGTCGATGGCACATGTCATGTTACACACAGCGGCTCATCATCAGAGTCAACGTCTTCAATTTGATGAAGATCGTTACAAGTATTATACACTTCTGGTTCGGTTTGTTTGTAGTGGTACAATTGCTCACACGCTGATTTCCTTTGGCTCATTTACAAATGTGAATACTTGACTCACAAACAACTCGTCAGTAGGAGACGTGCGGAGCGGCACATAAAAACATGACGATGCAATATATAGGAGATCGAATGTCTTCTCTTTCTCACACACTTGACTACTGCGATGACAGGGTATATTATTATTTGAGAGTCTCAGCTACTATATAGATGAAGCAAGGGAGAAGTTTTTGTGCTGATGGTCTTTTTTATCTCACTTCTGTTGTTGATGTTTGCTGCTTTTCCTTTGCCCTCAGCAATTTTCCCTACTTGACACATTCAACTTGAGATTTTAATGACTGTGTAAGTTGTCCATGTGCATGTTTTCTCACTTCACCTTCAGCCTTTTCACAGTTTCTCGATTTTCCCGAAGAGAAGCAGTAGCAAACTGCTTTTTCGTAGTAAATAGATGGGCGATAAATGGGAAAATGAGGAGAAAAGGAAGGAAAAGAAGATGCTTTTGATTTGATTCACATACTCCTTTTCCCCTATTCCACCGCTCTTTCTCGAGAAGAAACAAAAAAGTAACGCGTTTAAACTGTTGGGAAACTCTTCTGGAGTTAGCACGGTGACGTTCCTATTAAGTATGTACCTTCAGTTGAGCTATGCACCTAAGTCATTTTTATGTACTTTCCATGTAATTACCACAACGCTTGATTGCTTTTTCTCTCATTCTCATCCTCTATTTTCCGACATTCGTATCAACATACGTATTTTAAAAAGCAGATGGGGAAATTAAATGAGTTCTCGGTTTTTCTTTGAACTGCATAATATTGTCGTTTCGTTGATTTAAAATTTTGTTTTTGACTTGATTGAACAATTGAACTGAACTAAATTCGTTTCGTAATCATTTACAGTACATATTATAATTGATTTAGAATAGGACTCCCTGTTGACTTTACTTTCATTTCTGGTTATGGAACAAAATTTTGATTGTGTCCTATTTTTATCAATTTTGTTTTGTAACATCACTAAATTAATTATATCTCTTCGACTGTAACTCTGAGAAAATAACTTTTAACAGGTAAACTAACTAGAGCTCAGTCAAAGTTAGGATCAATGACAAGAGAGAAAGTTTGAATGAGAGTCAAACACTTTTCTCCTTCATTGACAAGAAGGAAGATGTTTTAATTGCTTCCCAATGTTATAACTTTTTCTTTTGTTGTGCAATCCTGCAGCAAACTAATGTCTCAACGTAGATTTGTATTAAAAGCAAAAACGAGTTTACCTCATCAGACACTGTTTCATGAGTTGGCTGCGTCATTCCGTATTTATAACGGCGGCATTTGAAAAGGCTAATTTCTGATAACGATTCCAATCGAATTGTCCTGCTTCCATTTCAGAGTAAAAGACAGCTCATTTACAAGATTAGTTTGATACGGCGCACCGTCAATTATCGTTACGTGACATTCCGCTTGAAAAAGAAAACAAGGCTAGACACGGGGCTTTAGGGGATTTGTAAGAGAAAAGACAAACACAAATGAAAATGCAAATATTCGACAATCAAATTTTATCCATCCAGCAGCAGCAGCTCATCATTGTCTACTCTCTCGTTGAATATATACAAAACAACAGAAACTACTCATCAACTAGACAGCATCGCCAACGTTCATATTACAAGTCTCAGAGGAAATAGCTGTCGTCCATGGGTTGAAACACAACAGGTTCAAGTCAAGGTCTTCGATTTTGTGACATTCCAAATAAACCGGACAAGACCGGAGTAGAGAAGTGGCGCAATCAAAATACATGATGGAAACTTGAAGCATGGTGTTAGCTTAGAAAATCTTGGACATACTTTGACACTATATGTGCACTCAAATATAGAATGCCGTATACTTCTCAAAACTGCGATTTACGAAAGAGTCTATGCATCCGCCAGTAAAGGTCTCGATCTGATATAAAAACTCAATTGTTTTCACTACTTATATCGAACTCCAAAGCTATTTAATCATCAATATTACGCTTAAGCCAGCCTTAGATTATTGCTTACACTCCTCCAACTTTCCAAAATTACTATTAAAATTTTTTAAAAGGCTGAAAAAACGAAATGATATTGTTTTAATAACACGGTTACACATCATTTTTGAGCCAAGTCTTTTTTTTGCGTATACCATGCTATCATGTGCTCGTTAGGGTAGTTAGGTTATACTAATATGTGGCATGTAAGGGTAGTTAGGTTTAACTTTATGGTGCTGTAGGGTAGTATAGTGTAACTTTATGTGCTGTATGCGGTTTAGTTAGGTTAACTTTTAGTTGTTCTGTAGGGCAGTTAAGTGTTATTTTGTGCTGTGGGTGATTCTTACCTATTGCTGTGCTAGTAGGCGGTGTTAGGTTAAAGTTATTGGGATAGTGCTGTGGAATAAGATTGGTGTAACGTTATGTGCTGTAGGGATAAGTTAGCTATAGATTAAGCGTGAGATTGTCACTTATCGAGTCGGTGGCTAACACTGCCTGCTGAATTGTAATCGTTGCATTATTTTTGCATCACGTCACTCCTAGTCAATCTGCACAGTTATCTTAAAAAAATTTGAAAGCGATGACATTTTAAAATTGCCTGCTTTGTAAATGGGAAAATTTGAGATTTTGTTACAACGTTTAGAGGAATATGCTTAATTTACGTACGTGTGACGCAAAAGTTTACAGGCAAAAGTGATTCCCATAAAGTAGCTGCGCCACTGAATAAGCATTGTATTGCGACTTTTACTACATTTCAGATGAAAACTGCGTTCGTAATTAAACTAGATATGATATGATACGATGCAAGTTTCTAATGTTGGGAATACATAGGAGCTAATGCATGACGAGAGGCAATTTTGTTTGCGAACAAAAACCAAGTGAACCATGGTTTATGAAGCACCTTCCCCCTCATTGCAACATTGACGGTTATGCCACTAAAAAGACCAAAACAAGGCTCAAAACTTTTTCCTTTGTTCTTCTACTCTTCTGAATTTGCCCACTTGACATAACTTAACAAGCAACGTGCAAAGTGTATTTTTGGGTGCATCGTGGTTGAGGAAGAGAAATAGTGATTTTTTCGGATACTAGAACACTCAAATTTTGCCAATTATCGGAAACCAAGAAACCGTTGAGAAAGTTTTAATGAGCATACTTGACTCATCATCCCTTGTTCTGTTGGTTAAACTTAAAATCATTTATTTTTACGGATGAGTGACGCAAGTTTGAAAAAACAAGGTTTGAACGATAGATACTATGATTAACTTCAACAAAGCCGAGCTAAGGGATCCTCATAGCATCTGATTTGAAAACAAGGCTAAGAAACGATTTTTTTCATGATATCAATGGAAATGAAATGTCTGCTTGGAATTACAAAACTTTGCCTTACCCCCATGCTTTTGCTATAGAAGAACAGAATGAAATGACTTTTAGTTCGTTGTAGAAGTTCATGTTCAAATACGATGTGCAACGAGTTGGAAAGGGTCAGCATTGTCAGCAAGCACAACATGCAGTTTAAAAAGTAGGTAGGAACCAAGTCATAAGACATTGATATCGCAAATTGATATGGAAAAGTAAGTTCCTAGAACAATAACATGTTTATAAATGGAGTCTTGGAGTCTCATGCAAAATTCAGATCATGATTTTTTGAAACCAGTCCAAATATTATTGTGATCTCCACTCGTAGATAGTTCTTTCACCACCTAAACCCATTTTATGGATGTTGGAGACTTGGAGAAATGTGGGTCAATTGGATTTTCAAAGCAGATTCTTTTTATATAGCATTATATTGTACTTGAAATTCACATAAAATACACACTCTCACTTTCTTGTGTGTATTATGTCATCTGTCTTTTTTGCAGAGGGACAGGTTAGGTTAGTATTCTTCAAGCGGATTTGACGCTTTTGATATTACATTTGAGATGGGATACATTGAATAAGAAATGAACTACCTTGTCAAGCTAGGGATCAACTTTGATTCTTTTTTAATGCGATTTTTTGCAGCTTAGAGGGAAGGAGCGAGAAGGTCATTTGGCCGATTCGCAAAAAATATGAAACCGTTCAAGGCTCCCAATCAATATTGAATATCTATTATTACTATTATATTTGAAATATTGGAAAGCAAAAGTATATTACGTCACCACGATAAGGATATACGTGCATGATTTTTGAAGTTTTGAAACTGAACACTCTTAATATATGCTGCTGCTATTAGTGTTATTTGGCAAGATGAGATTCTCGTTTCTACTTCTCCGACCTGATGACTGCCAAACACCATGTCATTTTTCAAAGAAATGAAAAAGTGAGTCAAATTTCAAGTGATCTGATATTCAATAGGCACTTATGGCTCACTTTAAAATTTGAATGAGCTTGAAATATGATTCATCACAATTCGTACGAATTTGATGGCTCATTGAATATTCAAGATGAAGAAATTTGCCTTCTTTTAGTTCCATCAGCATGATTAAGATGAGAGATAGTACCGAAAATGGAGAAGAAGAAGACCGACCATGCCATAAATATTTGGCCACACATCCTGAAACTCAAGATGTGTTACACGTAGCCATTTATTACTGGAACAGAGTGGCTGTCTATCATATTTCTAATATGGTTCATTATTAATCGGCCAACTCCCGAATAGCTGTACAAGCACTGTGCCACCATTCATTACTCTAGAGAAATTAAACTTGTTAGTTTCCGCATAAGGACAACAAACCTAAGCCGCACTGCTCATAGTGAGCGAACCAATTTGCAACCAAAGCTCTCATGCATGTCTAATGTGAAATATACACACAATACACCGTTTGTGTACATATACCCTCACACACATGAATGTTTTATCGCCATTCATACACCTCCAGCATAACATCATCATTCAGAGAAATGTAAATAAACAAAATCTCCAACTGTATATTATCCTACTCCCTATATGTCCTCCTGTTCCTTTTATCTCTCATATTTTTGACCTTCCGCATTTATAATACTCATCCAGTCGACCAAATGCAGTCTGAACCACAGTCCAATTCGATTGAGCTTTGAGAATGCAAGTTAGTAGCCGATAGGAAACAGATGCAACTACATAATAACTCAACTCCACAAAAGGAAAAGGTTCATAACAAGCAAGCACATTGCAGCTGTGTGACTTGAAGTAACTACATAAAAATTTCAGTAGTCCGACTACAATTACGTAGAATATAATGAAGGTCCGATTTGAAGGTTATCAAAGCTCCATTGGAGAGGCTTTTCCTAGAAAATTTGTCGTGTAGTGTAATGTAAGCTGTGAGAGAAATGAATTATGGGAGGATAAAACATGGGTAAAAAGAGATAATAGGATTAATGCTGTCCATATAAATCTCAAACTAAAAGTGTACCAACTTTGCTTGGTCAAATCCCACCACTTCATATCTAATACAATTGTGCTATATATTGTCGCATTACATAAAATTTTGAGCAAGTGGAGCAAGATTTTGGAATCGGATTGAGAAAGGGGTCGAAAGCGACTGGTTTATTGCATACCTGATTACAAAAGAGGATTATTATTATTACAAATGGGAATTGTCAGTGGTCCAAGCGCCCTCCACGTATTTTGAAAGGTCTATAAATCCTATTACCATTTAAATTTTGTAGCCCCTCCACTTCTCCTATAAAAGTGTAAATTACAATTATTGAGTTGAATAGTTTTACTATTTTGGAAGTATTCTCCAAACTACTCCAAATAGTAAACTGAGTCGCTGTGGTTTTCTCACAACTCGTGATAAAAATTTTTGGAGAGAGGACAGTTCAAGTTCCTACGAACTTTCCCTATTCTAATATAGTGGTGGGCAAGGAAAATAGTAGGATTCATTCAAGTACAGAGTAAATTCTTTCGTGGCTCACATGAGGGAAAAAACTGCTCTTCCTTTTCATCACAACTGGGCTCAGGTTTGAGACACATTTTAGTGTAATCCAAGATGATTCGTAAAATACATAAGTACCGCATTGTACCTCCGAACTCAGACATCTGCACTCGGTTTCCTGCGACGACCACAGTCATCATCATCAACAGCATGATGATGATCATCATCAAAAGCATCGTCAATAAAACTTCTTTTCTCTCATCGTAAAATGTGGCAGTTGTAAAACAAAAGAGAGTGTGGATGAGAGAAAAAGTGCAAATGTTGGTAGAAAGCTCATTACTATGGGACATACACACTACATATGCACTCTCGCCAGATTCATTCAACATCAGAGAACAGAGAAAAAAGCCTCTCGATTTAATTAGTCAGGTGAAAAGGGAGAGAGAAACGGGGCTTTTGTGTGTGCAAAACGCAGCATTCATCTGTTTTATGCAGTCTTTCAAACGCCTCAACCCTTTTAATGTACATGTTTCATCTGAGCCACATAGCGTTTTTCAATATTCTTTCGTCCTCTTTCTCTCTGCTCTCCATCAACTTTTTTCTACTTGTCCTATGTCGTGGTTTTTTTTTACACAAAAAAGAAACTCTGCTTTCTCTCTGGGTGTTGCTCATACGGAGCATGTTGAGAAAAACTTGGTTTTTGTGGGCTCGATCTTGTTCCCCCCAATATCACCTAGTTTTTCCTCTCTGTTGCCTGAGTGTGAGCCCATTTTGTTCTACACACATCACTAAACTTTCTCTCTCTCACTTCCTTTTACCCGATATTTTTGTTCTTTTGAAAGCCCAACTGGACTGGAATGTTTCAATTTCATTATGTTCATCTCCCTTTTTCTCTGGAAAATGGTGAATGGAACCTCTGCTCCTCCCAACCAACTGTTCATATCTACGCTGAATTTCCTTTGAGAAATCTGTTTAATACTGTTTTCTACTTTCCCTACAGCAATTTACCCTTTTATTGCAAAATGATGTACAATTTTTGTATAAATAATTAGGACTCAAACCATAATGTAAGGTAATTACATACTTTGCCTTTTATCTTCCTCTCCTCTTCATATGAACTGTCGATATAATTCTGGCGACAATAATTAGACCTGGCAGCTAATTTAATTTAGTTTTCACGTAAATTTAATCCCTTCATGAATACGAATGACGTAGTATCCGGTAGCAAGTAACCTGAACAAAAAGGCATTGTAAAAGTTTTCCATAAAATTATCTTAGGTATTCCTCGAAAAGCTGATTGAAATGTCCTGGTGGGACATTGTTGTGTGTATTGTCCATTTGAATGATTTTGCAACTTTAGATAATGAAATACAATCACTGCACGGAGGCTTAGGTAGAATCGACAAGTGCGCACATTCTATAATATTACCGTCTCGATTGGAATTCTTGACATTGCCATTCAACGAATTTCCAATTGACAATCTAATCCTCATCGTCTTTCAAAAGGGAACTGCTGAGTTTCACAAATTGAGTCGACTCTCTTTTTCTTTTTAATACATACCTTAGCAAAAATCCCTTTTAAATTACAAAACCTCATTTCCTTCCCTACTTGACCTATTCTATAAACAAAAATTCTAGGGAAAAAAAGTCTACTAGTTTTTCAAAGAAATCAGATTATTATGTTTGTATTAATAGCACTGCTGTTTGTGTAAGCAAAATGTTCTTTTGGATGAATGATAAGATGATCGTTAGTTTGCATCATTGGATTTTGATTCAGAGAGTATTACAAGTGTATAGAAAATAGAGAGAAAAAGGGAAACTAATTAAGTTGGCTTTCTTTGAACTTTTTTTCTCCATTTTCTACATTACGTTTGGGGGTGGTCCTGTTTCCTGCTGATTTTGTTGACTGGATCGGGATGTTGATAAAAATAAACGCTTACTCAATGTGGATGAATGACAACAAAATGCGACTGGGGCTGTATAATATCATGGAATGCTAATGAAAATGTTTCAAATCAGACTGGATGGAGTAACATGGGCGCAGAGGAATTTAAGCTTCCATACGGACTGACGTTGATGATTCTCCAATACTTTTTCCCTCTGACCGTTCTCATTTTTACGTATTCTCGGATTGCCGTTGCTGTTTGGGGAAAAAAGTCACTGGGGGAGGCCGAGGATAGTCGGGATCAAAGGCTGGCCAAAACGAAGAGAAAGGTAAGAAAAAATGCAACTTTTTTTTGTTTACTTTTACTCACTCATCGATTCATATAAAAGGCTTTCTTTTCAAAAGCCATGAAAAATATAGAATTAGAACTTCGCAGAAAGTCTTTTAAAAAAAATATTCCTCACGCACAAATATTTCGCAGGAAAAGCTGGTCTGATGAAAGCTCTTTGAAGTACTACTTTATTTTCTTACACTTGTGCTGTCCATTTAATCTTTGTAATTCTTGTCATTTGTGTCGTGAATAATATGTTTATGATTATTTTCGTTTGGTATAAAGAATAATGTTTTGTCTTCTTTCTGTTTTGAATTGGGGGATCGGATAATGATTGTATGATGGTGATAATGTTGTGCAGACTGTGGCAATGAGCCTGGCTGTAGTGGCGGGCTATACATCCGCATGGCTCCCATTAAATCTGTGGGTGCTAGTGGGTCATCGTATAAACTGGTATCCTCAGTATGTGTTTTTTGCATGTCATTCGCTTGCAATGGCTCACACAACCTACAATCCCGTAATTTATGCTTGGATGAACGTGAGATTCAGAACCGCTTTCCTCTCAGTCCTCTCCCGTCTCCCATGTCCCTGTCTTCTCAAATTCTGTCTCGCCCGAAACTCTGACTCTAACAACCAGTATCCCTTTAATCATCACTACAACACAACCACCACCAACCTCTATTACAATCAGCAAATCTATGGAAACTCTGCCCGAGGCTCCAACAAACTTCCACTCCTCCAACAACAGCGAAAATATCAAGGACCAAATAATCTCAATCAGCAACTCAATCTCAAAAAGAAATCTACGCTCGAGTTTAAGAACGGCTCGATAAAATCCACACTGGACAGCGACCCCCTGGTGCTCTACACCATTCCTACAAGCCAAATCCAACCAAATTGCAACATCAAAACTACCTCTGCCATTATTATCAGCAACACAAAACCAAATGAGAGCGGAGTCTCAATTAAGTCTGATGTCGATAACAATGCCAAGAAAGAGCAATCCCCTACAAACAAGCAGCTCAACAACAGCTCTACTTCTAATACTGCCCCGTCAGAAGGAGGCGAGGTAGCTAGCAACAACACAAATGGAACCTCAACCTCCCCCAAGGTTATTGTCAACAACTTAACAACACTTACTTCAGGGTCCCCCACTTCTGTGAATATTATGGCAACAGCGAAAGAGGAGGACTTTCTCGAGGATGACCTGGAAGAGCTTGAGTCACCCGTTTGGACTTAAGCTTTTTCTAAATCATCGCATGTGAAATGGCCATTATCTTCTTACTTTCTTCTACACACAAAAAAACCCTTTACAATGACAATGTTCTTCATTGTCTTCTGAGAGAAAAAAAATAATCCTGTAAGTGTTCTTTGACTAAAAATGTCATGTCATAATTTCTCATTCATTTGTTTTTATACTAAATAGTACATCAAAGTAATGTAGTAGAATTGGATGATACTAAACATATACACCCACACAACACACATCAACACAACATCCATTTGTATATATGTTGCTGCTTACTACTGTAAATGGCTCCGAGTGTATATAAATAGAGAACAAAAACATTTTGCAAACAAACGATCAGCAAGGAAGGAACTGAGCTGAGCTGACCTTATGACTTGTATGTATATATTACCCCTTCCAAAAACTACTTCACAAAATAGGAGAATGTGGGAGATGATGATAAAAGCCCTTTTCTATACTTCCTAAAAAACTACTTACATTTGTTATTTCATTTGTTGTGTGACCCTTGTTCAAAAGTCTTGATACCTCTACTTCTTCTTCACCCGGCAAAATACCCGAGAAACTTATAAAGCATTTTACTAACAACTACTAAACTACTAACAAATTTTTAAAAAATGCATTTCGTTATTTATAGCTGACGCTGTGGTTGTTTTGTCCTCTCGTATGTATTTCTAGTTTGTTTTGTTAAGTTGTTAATGTTGTGTTAAATGATGTACATTTTACATGTCAATGTCAAGCATGTTGAACAGACATTTGCTTGAGCCAGCTATAAGCAATGACGCACATCCATTTTACAAAAAAATGGTTTGTATAAAAACGCTTCCAAATCTTCACCAAGTTTCCTTGTAATGCTGCTTACACAAACGCCAAATTGCTAGAACATGATGAAACCCTATTTTTTATTTCTGCATAAGTGCGTTGATATAGGCTATAGGTTAACTTGGCTTGCGGTTTACTGTAGCATATGATGATGGGATTTACGAGTCTTTCCAGAGCAAGAAATGCACTAAACAGTTTCGGACTGAAATTGGACTTGAGAAGAGGAGCGGGTTATAGATATATGTATAATATTATATATTCACCTTTGGTAATGGAAAATAAGAACGAGAGGACAGAAAGGATGTACAAAAGTGGGGCGGATGAAATGTATTTGGCATGAGTGACATTCCAGTTAGCAGATTTGCTTTCTTGCTTGGGCAGCCACCCTTTCCTCCTTATTCTTACCGAGAAAGGATGGAAAGTCGGCCATTCAGCATTCTTCTTCTGCTGGAGTAGTTATTGTCTAACTTATACTACTTTTTTAATACTTTATACCATCAGTGTTACTTATTTCGTTCCTTGAGTCGACATCGATGACAGGTAAAAACTTAATTCATTTTTTGGGGAAGAGCTCATGAAAAATGAGGTGGAGAGACAACTTGTCCCTTCAGAAACTTTACTGCTTGGAATAAAAAATTCAGGTTTGGCTTTAGCTTCTACGTCTTTTCTCACAAATTGAGGATTTACGTGACTGTCTCCACAAGATAAAGCATTAGAGACTCTTCAAGTAGAATATGTATGTCTTCACCTGACGACCATTTTATCGAGAAATGGATTTGAAAAATGTTACCTTTATTTGACTTTCCCAACCGAGTAGGAAAGCAAGTAAGTCAACAAATACGATGAGCATACATTTTAGTTCTAAATCTCGTCATGGGCTTTGCCATCCCCCTCTTGCCGAAATAAATATGGATAAAACAGTACAAACGGAACTGACTTTTATAAGCACGTTTGCATCCACTGATTGACATTGTCATCAAATAGATCTCATCTGTTGTAGTAGTTGTACACAGTTTTTCAATTCAAATACCGGTTGGGAATCCCTTCACCCATATTTTACTCTTGCTCAGCATCTCTCTCATGTCAAATGTTCATGTCTGGATGATGATGACAACCTGGGAAGGGAAAACTTTTAAAATGTCACAATCACAAATTGTACAACATGAAAGGTTTTTTGGGGGAGTAGTTGAAAATAAGTTATTCAATTTAAATATAATCTAAATCCAACAACATCCACTTCATTTTCAATTCCAAGCTTAATCTACTATGCTAGACGTTGCATGTCAATGAAAGTGCACATGACTATACGATGCAGTAGAAAGGCAGTTAAAATGATTTATGTCGAGGGAGATACTTTTGTTTTTTTATTATTTTAGGCAAACCATATGGAAGGATATATAGGGAGTAACTAACTAACTTGGAGAGAGCAACAACTTTCCTTTATCAGCTCGCAAAATTTCTTTGGAATGAGAAGAATGTGGAGAGAGTGAAAGGGAAAGCAGGAGCCTATTTCAAAGAATGCATATTATCAGCCATTTTCCCTTTTCGAGGAAAATTAGAGTGTTGTAATGAAAATGACTTTTGCGATAGTGAGGCAGTCAACAGTAGCATAATATTATTTTAGCAGACACAGCGTCGCTGGTGGCCGTATCACATGTATTATGCTGTATGTGTTCTGGTTGATGAAGTCATTGAGAAAGTAGTCCCAAAAATGTGGCTCCTGTCAAAGCACAAACGTTAGCCGTGATAGTCATTTTCATGCAAG
Source organism: Orchesella cincta (assembly GCA_001718145.1). NCBI lineage: Eukaryota > Metazoa > Arthropoda > Collembola > Entomobryomorpha > Orchesellidae > Orchesella > Orchesella cincta. The sequence goes on from LJIJ01000011.1 coordinate 343,324, forward strand.
TCAGCCTCCGTTACAGTTATATACTCTCGTAGTCAAAATGTAAGCACTTTTTTTGGGATGCTCTCCCGTTCTCGCGATACATTTGAGATTTAGTAAAGCGTGAAGTTGGAGATAAGCGGAAGAAAGTGTAGCGCAATGAAAATCCTCATGTGATGTGATGTGATGCATCATGCAGCATCGCACAGCACACATACAACCGTTTTTCCGGAGTAGACAACTTTCACAAGAAATCGTATTAGAGTTGGCTGATATCACAAAGGAGCGGAACAACCTGTTATAGATAGTAGCGTGAATTCTATGTAAGAATGATAAAATTCTGAAGATAGTCGTAATCCAACCGTTACATCTTGCACGTGTAAAAAACTATCTTTCTGTCAACAAGACGCTGTCAGAAGGACAAACAAGTCATTTGCAAAAATGTGCCTTAAATCGCCCCTGTACCAAACTATAAATTGTGCATGTTTAGCTGAATTCTTGTTTGGAAAGAATTCGTAGCATCTTTTTTTCTCCAGCGACTTGTTCTGATAAACAGCTCTGTTCTCTATGCTTATATCACAAGGGAGCATTAAAAGGAATTTGAAGATGATGATCACTCCATTATATTTATATTGTGCACCACTGCTTTCACATTTCCATGTCGTTTTTCCCCAATCTTTACCACTTTTTATTCGGCAAGCCACATCATGGGAGTGCAAATCGCTATGCAATAAAATATGGCGGCATGGCACATAACTTTCACTCAGTTTATTTTGCCAGAATTCGAACTAGTGAGGAAACGGCTTTTTCTGGAGAGGTGGGTGGTGGTGGTGGTGCTGTATTCATGGGGTACTATGCCACAGGCAACAGGATTTTCATTGACATAACAATCAGCCCAACGTCACACTGTTACAGCCATGATTCCTATATATTATGCTGTATAAAGTCGAAACAAGTCACTTTGAAGTTACGAGTAAATCTAGCGTGCTGTAGCAAAATAGGATGCTGTAAATTACAATTTAATTGACTGTTTTTGTTCGTAACTCATCTGAAATACATTTTAACACCACAGTTAGATAAACAAACTTGATTTCGCGCATTGCTGTGTAGATTGTCACTTTGTCCAATTTTAGTTTGTATTGCCTTCTTAACGATCGTTTTTTACTTGTAAAGTTTTGGAGCGTAGGTCATTTCATAACATGGACTTCTTATCTTATTCAAAAAACGTATCTTCAAACTAGTAAACTGCTGCTCAAACATTTTATCAAGAGAAAATCAACTGAACAAGGGGATTGCATAAGTCTCTGTTAAACATTTAGCTAATAAATATTTCACGTCAATTTACGAAACGTTTGATGCTATCCACATATATGTAAGTATACATATCATTTGATATTGCATTACATATCTCTGTCCTGGTCTGTTCTTTGTAAACATCATCATAGAAGTGGCATTCAAAAAGATGTAAACGTGGTAGACAGGGAGAGGAAGCTGTCAAAAAACATGTTTGTGTTGAGCCACCCAAATTTTCACTCATTCTCATCTCTCTTTCTCTCTCACTTTCATATTTTCTCTCCTGTCGTTCATTTTCAATTCAGGAATCGTATAGAAAACAGAAACAGCATGGTACGCATTTATTTATCATGTCAAATCAGGCTGTATTCTCTCTTTCCTCATTTGAATCACAAATTATTTTTTTCCAGCTTTTGCTTACACCGATGATCACCATCATCACGATACTGATATAGTGTGTACTGTGCATGTGGATATTTCAATGTTTTATGTAGTATGGGTTCTGTTTTCAGCAACTTAATTTCAATTAATCAGCGCTTTTCTTTCAGAATAATTATCTTTAAACACATCTAGGATCCGTATCATTTTGTCTCAGAGTTTGGGAGCATTTTCAGTTTCTCCGTAAATAAATCACTTTCGCAGCTTTAACCGGTAAATGAATAAGATGGTAAATAATGGCACCTTCTCACGATGATAGATGATCCTGTTAGCTCACCCACTCACTTAATAAAAAACAGCTCAGGTTCAGAAAAATCTATTGTGGTCAATGGTCATTCATCATCTCACTTTTGACTAGGGGCTATATGTAGGAGATAATCATCCGATGTGGGGATGATGTGATGTGATGCGATGACGTTGAGAGGTAGAGAAGTGGTTGGTTGTTGGTTTGGTCAAAAATTAATCCTCATATAGTCAAGTCCAAGTGCCCAACTATCTATCTTCTCTGTCGACGGAGAGTGTCAATTCAAACGAATTGTTTTAAAAGGTTTTTATCAAACAAATATGACAGGCAAGCAAAGTAAGCCCTGCTTCTAGGTATATCGTATGATCTGTTTACTTGTTGACACACAAGCATAGAAACAAAGTAGCATGAAAGTAGGGTTCGGGACGGGTGAGTGGTGATCATCCTGATTAACAAGCGAGCTTGACAAGAGTACGAGCTCGGAACACGATTTATGATATTTGATTTTGTTGATCCAAATAATAATGCTGCAGTCAGATATTAGATTCGTGTGGTTTCATTTGTCCTCTCTCACTGTCTGCGAACCCACTTCAACTTAAGAGTGGTTTCACTTTGATTTCTCTATAAATAGGATCAACTACTTGTATGTACATCGAATTTATCTCAGTGGAGCAGAAAAGTTGTCAATTTGAGAAACGGCAAGTTTGCCATCCTTGCAAATAAACTTTTATCTAAACAAGTAAGCTCTCTCTATCTCGGTGGGTGGCTTCACGCAAAGAGTGAAGAGCAATTGTGGTAGTTATTAGCGAAGCCAAACAAGATGCTGCTGTTTGAGACCTCCCACCATACACTGCACTATACCACACTTACCACTTAGCAGAGATCTAATTTAGCTCACCCTTCTTGCAGAAAGCTAAAGCCTTGCAAAATCAAAAGTTGATTAGAATCGATTGGATTCCCATGAATTTTGTATGTATAATAACCTTGAGCAACGAGTTGATGTGTTAGTCACATCGTCAGCTCCTCTTTCCTTGTTCACTCACATTACGTATATCTGATCGCACTGTAAGCGTAGATGCAGTAGTTAGTTAAATTGGAGCGAGAGGGGTGACATTTGATCCTCTCGAAGCACATACTTGTTTTAAAATACCCACAACATTATAATGATGTTGCTGCTTTGTTTTTCGTAGAAACAATCTGGCAGTAGTTTATGTATCAAATTTTGGAAAAACAAAACCCTCTCTCGCTAACATTATAACTGTATGACGAGTACAATACACCATCCAAAAATACCAAATGACATGCTGTGAAAATTATAGGACACAATGTGTTAATAATTTGTTAGGAACTATAATGTAATCTTTAACTTTGCAGATGATCAAAATGATGCTGACTGTCGTGATGGTGTATACAATTTCATGGCTGCCGTTGAACATTTTCCTCGTAAGTTTAATTGTGACGTGTGTTGTGTAAGCATTTACATTATAAGATATTCCTAAATGAATGAAAGAAAGGGTGAGACCCCCTGCATTTTCCCGTTTTTCACTGAACCCATTCTTACTATATTCAACGTGCAAGTTTTCACTCATCAAATTAATTATTTGCATGCCCTTGATAAATAAATTCGGCATGACCTTACAACTTTCACAAATCTGATAAACCAAATGTAAAGCAACCAATTAGTCGAAGAAAATGAGGGAGCCTACTTACAGTAGAGCCAAAGGTCACATTAAGGTCGCGCCAATCACTTTCACAACTTTATTCGCAGAAAATCAAATTTCGTATTATTTCCTGTATTCTTAAAATGATCTAGTAGCATTGCTAAAATTTACCTGTGTTTTACCAAGGTTTATGGAAAGATTGGCGAAAACATAGATCATTGTTAGCAGAACAAATGAAGGACGGATAAAACACAAAACTAATACTTACATTCTAGTTAATAGGTGTGCCTATTAGTGTAATCATCTACAAAACAGAGGAAGCTGTCGGGGAAAGTTGACATGCTTCCTTCCCACAACTCAACCAAAACCATCCTTTGATTTACTCTAATCAAGGAGAACTGCAATAATTACATTTCATCGACTTCCAAGGTTTATATTGTTCATAATATCCGACAACGATAGTGCTCTTATATAGAGATACGCAGCATACCCATTCGTTAAAATGATTACAGGCCACGACCACTAAATAAACTTTTAACGGCAAGGAGAGCGTTATATTTGAACAAGCTTATAAATTTTAGGAAAAACTAGAGAAGAAAATGAGAAAGGTGTCGACTCTGTAAAAATAACGACCCAATTGTTAAAAGCTCTAGTGCACAATGACAAAGAATGAAGTTCAATGGAGGTAACAAAATTTCTGGAACGATCTTACAACCATCATTCCGTGAGAATTTTATCGCGCTAAATTATGTGATGGGAATTTTAGCAGGCATATGCAAATACAAGACGAACCTACGTTTGCTTTCTTTGCAAAGACTTTCTCATCCTCGTGCAAACAAAAACATTAGGAAACTCATTAAGGCGAAGTTTTAAATTGTGACGATGATGATTGTACATATTATTATCATGTTATATAAGAGACTTAGTGTGCCATAAACGGGAACATGAGAGTGCATTCCACATGCTTCCACATCTCGGCACATTGTTTCCTTCCTTCTTTCCTTCCTTGACATCCTCATCACGAAAGCGAAATCTCTCTTTTTTTATATAGAAAGCTCATGCATGAGCAGTTTCTTTCACGGTGGCCAACTGCAATTAATGAAAAAAGCTTTTTTCTTCGTTTTCCACTCTTAACAATCCCTTAGCTGAACTTATGAATGTATATGGCATAATATGCATGTATTCACCTTGGGCCTGAACGGTTGACTGGAGATGTAATAACAGGAGAGTAACTCTTGCTCTCCTTCTTTCAATTTGCCGACTCTCTTTGTCTCAAACAAAATAAAAGTTTCTCCACTTCGTCATATACGTAACACATTTCATCCCAGAATTAGTGAAAAAGGGAAAAGATTAAAGAAGGGAGAATGGAAAGGAAAACGAAAAGCACGCGTGTAGCAAATAGTCAGGACTTTCCTTTGATTTCAGCTGCTAATTAATTCAACAGTCGCATGTCGAATCGCTACAAAAACAGAAAATTGGAAATCCTTTTGACTTTGATCCCCTTTTGTTTCTTATTGTTGTCAATTACAATAATAAAACAATTGTTTCTTTTATTGTTTTCCTTTGGAAAGATTTATGGAGACATATGGCACGAGGATTTATATCAAGGGAAAGCAAAAGTGGTCAAGTATTTGTATCCCGCTATTCTCTGGCTTGCTCTTGCACACACCGTTTGGAACCCAGTAATTTACTGTTACATGAACTCCCGATTTCGAGACGGCTTCAAGGCGGCTGTGAGCAACGTGCCGTGTATGTGGAAACTGGTTCTCTATTGTCAAGAGGGACGACGCTCCAGTGGACAAATGACGGATAGTCGGCGAAGCTATAGCACCAACCGACTCACAAGAACAAACACTTCTTGCACCACATACACTTTTGGAAGCGGGAGTCTCCATAATCTGCATAACAACAGCCATTATCACCACCAGATAAATAATTCGATAAGAAAACACAGCTACTTGGGAGCTGTTTCTTTCGTGGGAACAGGGGCGCAACCGAGAGCAAGCTGCACCTCCATCATCTCACAATACCCCAAACCAGGTAATCATGCTCTTCACCACGCATCCCGGTCATTAGAACTCGGAAATCATCATCATCCTAATGTGGAGCAGAAAGCGGTGAAAGTTATGGCACCCACTTCATTAGTGGCTCCTTCCTCTCCACCGGCAGCATCTCCCAGCTCGTCAGCCAACGAGTCAATTAACTTGCCAATGACAACTTTGTCTCATCCTCCACCCTCTCCAACATTGGAGACTAATGGGATGATGGTAAGAGTGAAAATTAACAATTTTGATCTCAACAATAAGGTAGTCAACAATGGAACAAGTAGTGGTAACAATGGTTCTAGTTATGTCACCGTTTCCAACAAGTTTGGAAAGGATGTGGTGACTACCACCAACAAGTCTGGTAGTGTGTCCGAATCATTTATGTAAAAACACTAAAGCATATAGTACCAAGCAAATTATTTTGAACTTGGTTAGGCAGTGAGGATGAAATTACATTTATTTTTTCGTTGTTATTTTCATAATTTGTTTTTTATCCCATTAAAATCTAGTTTGAGGTGGTTAACATTTAAACTCTTAGAAAAATAATAAAAAATGTTATCATGTAAAATCTATTGTATAAGTAGACATTTGGTAGATTCAAATTTAGATATATTTAATACAATTCCAATATCAAATGTACAATTGGCATAAAAATGTCATAAGAAAAGTATGAAATCAGCAGAATATTTCAAAATATAAGCAAATTAGCTGTAACCCGCATATAAATCTGAGCAAAATTCTAATCATGGTAGATTTACTTGTAAAAAGAAATCTCAGGTAGCAAAGCTTATACAGTATAAAACTATTAGATGAGTCGGTATCAATTATGTCTATCTATATTATATATCGTACGTAACGAAAAATTATTAGCTCCATGTAACTTTTTGACTTTAGGCATTTAGAGTAAATTTTTGAGATTTTATCAAACCAGATGAAAAATGTGTTGGACTGACTGAGGTGAAACAAGGAGTATTTTAAATGTGAGTGATGAAAATAGAATACTGATAACTGTTAATGTACACATGTGATACGATATGTTTGTGACATGCAATGCACCAAGTTTTGAGATTGATATTTTTGAGCTTTCTATACACACCATAATCAGTACATTCTTGTCACTTCTCTTTATCATGTACCTACCGAAGCATACCTGTCTCTATATCACTACCCTTAACTCTAATATAATATATTTAATGCAATTTTGTCTCCCTCTCCAATACTTGCATATAAACGTGTGTAGTTCTAAATAATGTCCGTTAATACTGAATTTATGTAGATTCGATAAATAGGAATGAAGCATAATATATAGAATGTGCTTGAATGATTGCTTTAAAACGTTACAATGTATGATGAACGAGGATTATATTGAAATGTATGAAATGAATTTAAAGAAGAGGAATGTTGAAAGAACGCAGTATTAGAAATCATACCTGTCAATTTATTTGCGATAGGTATAAATACAAATATACTATATTCCCATTTAGTTTGTAGAAGAAAGTAATAAATAAATAAATAATAAAAGTAAATTGAAGGCATGTGAATCATAAAAATTACATGTAGCACCTCTCAACATAACTTTCGACGATCATGAAACTCACTATTCTGTCACTGCTTAGAAAACTGGATAGTTAGCCTTTGGTCGGACACCGGAGTGTCTTGTGAAAGTCCAGTGCTTGTCAGTATTACCTAATGGCAAAATGCTGATCTCCCCTTGAGCATTCACATCAACCTTAAGTTTTCCCATGGATTCCCGTGTGAACTCATCAAAGCTTGGAACCTTTTCTCCAAGCTGCTCATCAACTTGCTTGCTCTCATTTATGGTAATCCTGTCAGAATTGTTGTCCACTGTGATGGTAAATGTGAGATTTTTGCTGTTGCAAATGTAAAATCCAAGTCCAGTACTTCCAGCATCGGCGATTCCAACACCTTGAGCGCTTCCACCGGAGCCACCAGGACCTGGACAGGTATCACCACCACCGCCACCTCCACCACCTCCGATAGTCACTGCACCCTTGACAAGCTTATTTTGGTTGACCTCAATGAAAGAGCAGCCGTCTGAGGCAGGAGTAGTTGGTGAGCCAGGTGTGCCAAGACCATTTACGGGGCAAATAGCGTCCGCTCCATTAGTGCCTGGTAATCCGTTTAGTCCCGGACGTCCTATGTCATTTAAAAATTGCCTCATATTAGCAAAAGTCTAGCATAAATGAAATCCACAATTCCCCAATATAATCATTGATGTCAAACCTGACAATCCTGGAGTTCCAGGTATTCCATTTGGACCGGGTGTTCCAGGAAGTCCAGGCTGTCCGGGTAATCCTTGCTCGCCTGGTCTACCTGGTGCTCCTTGGGGACCTCTTCGTCCATCTCTGTTAATATCAAAATGTATTATAGAAGCAGCCCGATTAAATATTAATTTCTACTTTTGGAACTATATAAATCTTGCGTACCTTCCATCTTGCCCGTCAACGCCATCAACACCATCAGGTCCTGGAGCACCCGACCTGCAAAATATTTTCATTTTTAATCCTCAGCATGACCTCAAACCAACAAATTCTACGTGTTAAAGTAAACTTACGGGCCAGCAGGACCAGGTAGTCCATCACGTCCATCCCTGCCATCATCACCCTGATCTATAACAGTCAAAAACTCGGAATTATTATTTGGCCAACTGTTGAGATGTGCTTATATTGATTATAAGAAAAAAATGGTACCTCCTTGTAGTCCAATCGGCCCTTGTGGACCAGGTAAGCCTGGTGGTCCTTCAACGCCATCAACACCTTGGTGTCCTGGCTCACCCGGAATGCCTACCAAACCTGGAGCTCCATCCGTTCCATTTAGCCCTGCGAATGAAAATCAAATGTTGCAAAATACTATACAGATTTTACAAACTCCACAAAACCATTCAAATTACCATCAGGTCCGGTAGGACCTGGTGGTCCAATAGGTCCAGGATAACCAGCCCTTCCGGGTGGCCCTGGTGGGCCCCTGGGGCAAACAAAGCTGACATTAGCATCCACGCCAACTCCCACTGATCCATTAAAATTGAGGGAGAGTAATTTGTCCATGTTAAGCAAATCCATTTCTAATTGAATTCCTAAAATGTTTGCAATGGGATGAAGGAACGGCATCAAACAAAGGACAGGGAGGAACGCAAACTTTTTGATGGTTTCCAGCATTGCGGTAATGGATGGGAAGACCCCAAACCGGAGCTGACTGCTTAAGGTTGCTGTACTGATCCTCTGTCGACCACGATGATCTTCCACAAAGATGCTAGCCACCTCTTCCCTTCCTTCCAGACCAAAGAGTCCACTACAACCTATGCGTTTTCCACCGGGTGAAATGAAGTACATTTCGAATTCGCCTGAATACAAACAAGTACAAAATAATTAGACCACGTCTTTTTACAGATCCATTAGTGAAATCAATGTAATTTCTCTTACCATTATCCTCTGGTCTCCTCAGTTGTTGCAAGGCAGAGAAATCCTCCAAGCGGTTGCAATCTCCATTTGCAATAAAAAGGGTAAGTGTAACGTAGGACAGCAGGAGAAGTCCTGGAATGCTGGACATTTTCTAAGATTTCAAAAAAAAACTTGTTATCAAACCTGAGCACGTACCGTTTTGAATTTTTATTTTACACTCAAATTCTTTACCTTTCTCATTTTTACGTGAGCGATTTCAGTATACGTCTGTGTCAAACTCTTAACTTTGGAAATAAATCTTCATTTAAGCTGTCGTATACCTCAGATTCAGCTCGGAAATGTGAGAATGTTGACAGGGACGAGACAGTCAAGAAAATGAAATTCATTTCAATTACCAAAGCTCATATTGCGTTATTGCGTATACATCCCTTAGAATAGAAAACCGTGACAAAAATAGCTAAGGAATTGGGACCCTTCGCTCAAAAAGGTGCATCGTTCCCTTTATGAACTTGAACTTGGGAGCTGCTGCATAGTTTGCTATCTCTAGATACAGTTCTGAGTTGTACCTGTGCAGGTACTTCTCATTCATTCTTACATATATCGCAGGTGAGTACTTTGTAAAGGGTTGAAGTAGAACAAACGGGACTTCCTTGCGGTATGTATGTAGATGGACTCATCATTTGTCATCATTTGGTAGACAAATATTTACCGTTCTCCGTTACTGCTGCAGGAGACGAGGTGATTGCACTTTCCTCCAAAAAGTGTCAATGTACAGTAATCTCAGTCTTCCGCCCCAAAATAAGTCATGCAAAAGTGTAGGCACAGTTTTATGCACGTGTGATGATGATACATGTATACACGCTCTGAATAGCTCCAGTTATGTTACAGGAAGTCATTTTAGGAGACAGTGTATGTAAACGGTTCGGATCAACTTTCATCCGAATGGATGGGTCCATTATTCATCCATCATCCTCACTCAGAATTGGTATAGAATCCTGCTCCCAAATTGAAAAATAGTTCATTGTTATTGTACTTTTATCTTCAAAGTACTTTTCCATTTTGAAAATGGACTACATGAAAGGTCTTTTTTGATATACAGAGTGTACAATAGTTTTCTGCCTTCGTACTCCATCGTCAAATTCCCATTTGCCTAATCAATTGCGTTATTCAATCGAAGATTAGCTTGCAAAAGTTTTACATGACAAAACGCGTAAGACTTATTCCCGAAGCTCAACTCAAGTATTATATTTCTGTTATTCCAAATAAGAACAACGGAATACACCTCGAATCCTTTGGTAATCCACTCTCTTCATTTTTTGTCAAAAGAACAACGGAGTTGTCTTCCTCGTAAACATATATTATTGAGTCAAGCAAAAAGAGCAACCACCAAAAAACCAGCTTCATTGTGAGTCCGCATTTCCAAGATATTCCATTACAGTCCAAAGAAGGATGTCATATTTTAGTCTCTTTGTTCTCTGTTTCGTGATGTGATTGACTTTTACAAGGAGAAAAAAATCCGAGCTCTGTTCTTGTTAACGTAGGCTTTGGAATAGTAGATTCCTTTCTCGTTTGCGAAGCTACACGCGAGCACGTCTAGTTTACCTATTCTATTCAATAGGATCAGGTATCCGGAAGGAATTCAGATAAACAAAGAAAAGAATAAAATAGTTTTCGTCTACCACTCCAGTAATTCCTTTGGTCTTCTGGAATACCTAAGACGAGCTTTTTTTGTTATTAGCTTCCAGAATAGGTTCTCAAAAGGGATTAGGTAGAGCATATGTGAGAAAATAATACACTTGTTGTTGTGTGCTAAAATCATGGGCTATATTATTAAGCCGGTTGTACGAAGCTTCAGAAGAACAAGAGGAACGTGTGCCACTAGAAATAAGGTAAGCATTTCTAGATGGATTTTGGAATCTCCAGAATCCGAAACAAACCCCAACGACAATTCTCAAGTTTGACATATGCTGTACTTGTGTGGTGTGCGTGTGGTGCTACCGCTACCTCAGAAATATCAAGTGATTACATTGGTGGTGATGTTATTTAACTGGCTTTTCTCCACTACCAACAAAAAAATAGAGAAGAAAGCGAATTTAATATCCCATCTGCTTTGCCTTCCCTTGTTGTACCTTCACGTGCCATTAAATATGTAAGAGAGAGGCTGTGTGGACGGGCAGCAAGCAAGGAAAAGCAAATAAGCAGATGTTTCTAAACACAAAGAAAAAACGTAACGTTTTAGGAAGAAATGTTTGTGTGTATAGGCGTCACATTTACTTCCGCTTCGCATTCTTTTCCCCCTCCATCCTGTTTACTAGTTTGTTACTCCTGCCACACAAAAACTTGCTTAACGTTTCTCGTCATCTTGATAATTTATTAGGTTCCTTGAATGAATACATTGTTGAATTTTTGTCTTTCATTTCTTTCCCTAGAAAAGCAACCTACTTTACCCATCTATTTTTGAGCTGCTGGATCTGTTGGGACTGTCAATAATCATTTTAATCACGACATCAAGCTCCAAAGTTTGCGCTGTTTCCATTGCTGCCATCACCGTCACTCAGACACATCCTGCAAATGCTATTATCAGGTTTAATATATTTTTAGCAGTTTCCAAGTTTATTATTAGCGGTTAATTAGAGATTAGCGAGCAGTCTTCCATGAAGCTTTCTCAAGCACAACTAAAAAATTTAATAACCTTTTCCTTCCATTCTCTTTTTTCCCAGTGGAAATTTCTCTGTTCCAAGCCCACCTCAGCATAACAACGTTATCATTAATCCATCACAAAAGGGAAGGCCGCCAAATGTTGGAGGCTCTCTTTCCATAGCACTCGGAAATTTGGTTTTGCCAAATTACTCCTCTGAACTAAATGAACGTAATTCTCGTCCAAAGAAAGCAGGTATATTTGTTTTTCTTTTGGCTTCCGGCACCACTTTAACCGCTTTGGATTTCCAATTTGCTCCATTGTTATTTAATTAAAAACTGACCTAATTTTCAACTTATTATTACATTTTAGATTTGACACGAAGTGCCGGAAGGGACACAACAATCTCGAGTAATCAAGATGTGACTACGCTTGCTTTAGCTGTTGACAACAGTTCTTCTGTAGCCATTGCAAACATCAATAGCAGCTGGAACAATGTTGTTGTGTCCATTGCCAATCAGGAAAATCCTAATCCTTATCCTTATTTTTAAACTGAGATAAATTATTACTATTATTCTCTATACAATAAACTTTGTTAATAAATCGTTACATATTTTTCATTGCAAATACAACCACAATAAATGGTACGCCAATATATAATGCGACTTTCATTATTTTGGACATTTCTCAACTTGCCCCAAATGCTTTCTCTTGCGGAACTCATCATGCAGCAGTAGCATAAGAACCATATTATTATGCATTTCCCGTATAAAAAATCTGTAGAATTCGTTGCTTTTGTCAACTGTTTCCTTTTCATCCTCATGTTGACGTGCTGAATACATGTGACCCGTCTTTTTAACCTTTTTTTCCTGTCATCATCATGAATCCTAAAAGTAATGTTACCCACAAAAATGCAATCATTCATCCTGGAATGCATACAACAACATGGCCTTTCTGTAAACCAGCTCAAAACACTGAATAAAGGACACAACCAGTTCAAGACTGTTCTTTGTGTACTCCCTTGCCATTGCCACACATCAATTTATCATCCTGGATTATGTTAGCTCGTTCGCCGCTGCTTGTGTTTCAGTACATTGCTATTGCATTTTCGGTTGCAAAGAGAATTGGCGAAAATGACTTTGAAATCAGAAAATCCTTTACACAATTTCGCCACACTCTCATCAGTCGCTTTGTGTAAAAAGAAAGACGTAGATAGAAAGACATTATCTTCCCATTCAAAACTATGAGGTACATATATTTTTTGTACAAAACCCCCCTCGTTAACTCATAACTCAATCTTGTAATTTGTTAACTGAGTTAAGCACACTTTCTTGAAAAGTTAGGCCCTCCGACTTTCTTTGGTTATAAAATGCATATGACATGTACGATGATATATGAAAATTATATGCAACACAGAGCAGAGTAGAGAGTGATAGCGGTGACTCGGATAATGGAGTCCATCATCTTGGTTGAGTTGGTCCAAGCTGAACAAATAGGACAAAATGTGTAGGATGAAGTTTGGAATGGAAAGAGTTGTGATTTTCATGTCCATTGATGTAAATTGTGAAAGAAATGTTGTATTTGCTGGGCTCGTACCAAGAAAACTCAGTTTGCATGAAAAACTCATCTAGCAGAAACAATGTATTTTATAATGAAATGTGTTTTCGTTACTACTATGCTCATACTGTAGTTAAATGATGATTTGGTTGAGCAGCCACACTTTAACTTTAGCTTCAGTGCGAAAGTGCTAAGCAAGAGTGTACTGGATCATAATTCGGTCAGAGGATATCTCTTTTTGAGCTATAGATGACAGTAGCAAGTAGCTACAACGGGATGTTATTGGCATTCGTTCGTATGGAAAATTTCGTCTTAATTAGATTTTGCGTAGTTGTGTCATGTATAAAAGTTTTGAGTAAAATACATTTTCTACTAATCAAAAAGTAATAGACTTACGATATCTTCTGAACTTTCTTTTATCAGATTAGCATGCCTGTTACGCAGTACATATTTGCAACATGAATAGAAATCATATTAACTTTTGCTGACTTATTTTAACAACTGGATGACGTATACTCTTTCTAGGTAGATACACCGCACTTGTGGTGTCAGTTAATTTGGAGTCGCGTTTGAATTGTTTTTGAGTTACACATATTTGTGGGTTCTTTGAAGTCTTTGAAGGCTCAGGCATATTCATTCATAATGCATTACATGAAATTAGGCGAGTACGTCCATATACATTATGCATAGTGATTTAAGCATGAGCGACTATCATTTTAACCAGCCACAAGTTCTCACCAGTTTCTGTTCAGTTTCAAAGTTATGTAGTGTGACAAACGTAAAAATTCCTAGACACAACTGTCCTGCTTAAGTGTTATTCATTCAGTTTGCAAATTTTAAAGACATGTTTTTGGAAAAGAATCACCGAATGCTGTTAAATTGTATAGTATTGATGTAATGTTACTTCATGTCATATTCATAAAATGTTAAAGTCAAACGGTGAAGGTTATAATCATTATTGGTATGTATGTCAGAGTCACGGATGCTTAACCTTTCTTCATGGGCAACCTGCACTTTACATGATATTCTCCTCCAATTCATGTTCCACTCACTCAAATGACCTACAGTGTGACTGAAATTACATTAATTCAAATATAACCCTCAAGCTCCATGCATTCAAAATAAATGTTTATTGAAATTGAAAAACGCAATGAAGATTTCGTCTCAGTGACACAGTCACAAACAATTTTTGGAGGAACCTGATATACTGTTGGGAAAAAAGTCAATATAGCCCTCAACGGCTCTATAAAAACGTCTTTTCAATTTATGATGATGATCAGTAGGAAGAGTATAAAATCTTACACAATAGCGAGTTTTTACCACTTGAGGCTGATTGCTGACTGCACGTATTGGTTTTGTGCATACTTATCAAAAGGAAACCCACAGCTCAATAACATGAAATAGAGAAAGAAGCCTTCAGAAAGAAGGGCTTGTGGTATTTTTAAGAAAACTTTATTGCAAGCTTGTAAGAATACAACGGTTTTTATTCTTAGAAATGTCTTGGTTTCCTCTTTATAAAGTTTTGTAATACACAGGTCTAGACCAACCAGCAGTTCATAGTTCATTTCAAGTCTTCTCTTAAGTATTCATTTTTATACATTGTTGATTTAGTTTGCATATATTCGCAGTAGTTTTTCGTTCATTCAAAAGAAATCTGTTTATTTTATAAAGTAAGGAATTCTGGTGTATTCGGATGTGCACGCAGCAGTAGATTGCCGCTTTCGCCTTATCATTTACTAGATTTGGTTTGCTTTCTACATTTTTTGGCTCTCAAATCTTAATCTAAGAGAAAGACAAAAGATTCATGCTCTATATTTTATATTATTCCATTTTTTATTCGCTACATGTTTTCTGACCTAGCTTCCTTTTGCCTTCGCTGCTCCCCAGAGAGACTAATAAAGTAGGATGGGATGAGATAAGATGACAATATCGAGGGTGTACATGTTAGGTTGGTGAGAGAGAAAGCTTTTATTTCCACTGACCCTTCTACTGTCTACACTGCAACATTATTTATGTGAACCTGAAATGTTTCGTAAACTATATTATGTTGGTCTTGACTCTGAAGCAACATCGTGTACGCAATGCTCAGAATTTTATTGCTCCAGTCGAATACATTTTCAAAAAAAATCCTTTGGTGTTGATTCTTAAATGCACTCATTGGTTACATTCGTTTGAATGTACACCAGCTTTGATCAAATGGTTTACCATTAGAATTCTGTTGAGTTTAGCCAAAGCTGAGCAGTAATTCTTTTGCTGTCCATACCGTTCGGATAAGTTTCATTCAGGTGTCTCCTCCTAGAAAATAATGAGTCGAAACCTTAGCTCAGAAAACAACAAAGTAACAATTTTGTCGCATCCCACTTACGACTTGGCCAACAATCTGACCACATCTTGAATGAAAATGTGGTAGAGAGGTGGGAAAGCTATAAACCAAATGCAGATAAGCAGGTATACGGTACGGTATGTAATGTACAGGTGTCCAGATGTGGAGAATGCAACATCTCGACACATTTCCAGAAGGAACGTTACTGAAAAGTAGAAAGTAAGAAAGGTCGGTCCAAAATGACATAAAAGTGGATCTAAGCTCCCTTCTGCTATTGCACTTGCTTTATCACGTCATTATCACACCGTGAGATTCACAGCACAGCCCACAACTGCCAGTATTCACAGAAAGTGTCCTTGATACAAGGTGTGCTCTCATCTTGGGTGGCAATAAAACTGTCTAAATCGTCCATAAAATTTGGTATCCATAATATATAGAGCTCCCCAATGGTATAGATATACCATAGTCGTATGTACCGTAGAAAGTAATTCAATTCTTAGACTCTTCCATTTGTTTGTAGGCGTCATCCACATCAAGGTATTGCTAAAGTTGGTAATTTTGACCAGCCGCTCAGTTCTTTGTCAGATTTATGTCACTGGAACAAATGACAATCCACCCTCTTGCTGTCATTTCATGTAATTTTGTTTTTATGCAAATTCCGTAATCCCTAATTTCTAGCTATTACGACTGTCTATCCATGCTCAAACGAAGGGATTTCCCGGATTTCCATGATGTAAAAGGTGGTACGAATTTCTCACGTTGCCTCAACTCTAAAAAGAAGGCAAGGGTCATCTGAATGATTCACATTATTGAACAGATATGAAACTATTTCGAAGTTGATAATTTTCGTGAACAAAATGCCTTTTCATGCTTAGAAATTTCGCCTATACTTATGAGATATGAGGATATAGGCAAACTCCTATAGAAACTTTGAACTAATCCGATCCGAGTGAAGACGAAGGGTATGAAATTGCCCAAAGAATGAATGCGTTAAGCAGTTGGTGTCAGTGGAATAAAAACAATTAAAATAATTTTTACACAGGAATTTTTCCAGTACGATGATTGCATCTATTATGTGTGTATTTTTTGTGTTGGAGGCACAGAACACCCCATAGTACAACGTCAAACTTATTTGGTGTTACGTATCGTAATTTCCATTCATTCTCGTCATTTTAACATATTCAGTTTATAATAATATTATAATTTTTTTTAGAAGTTTTGGTTAATTCGCATTAAAATACACTTTTCTCTTCAAAAGTTATAAAAATGTATCCTAACCTAACATGTCCTTATAATAAACGAAAATGCAGACGTTATTTAATCGGTTGGAAACGTTATTTTCGATTTCGGGTTCAATCCATCTTTCTACTCTTACGTAAATACAATATAAAGCAATGTTCCCCACCGACCTATGGCTGCTAGTGCCAAACCTGAAATGCAAAGAGTTAATGTATTATGAATTTATCTACAACTTTCATCGTCCTTTCACAATCTACTTTCTACCTTCTACAGCTACGTATTAAATCCGTACAATAACTAATGATTTTCAAACATACTGATCAAAACTGCACACTATACCTTCTTTTTTTCGTTGGTGTCAGAACATTTGCCATACTAGGAATACGTAAGCCTAAATAAAGCATTTCAGCAACGGTCTGGTTCGTGGTCGGTGTACATAATTTTACTAAAAAGTATAAACTTTGCTCAACTCTAAGCTAATGAACAATAATATTTTAGGTTCTTCTTCATACTTCATAACGGCCATTTGCACATATAAACCGAACGATTAACAATTTCCTTACGTACCTATGCATTATTATATGCACCTATGCGGTGGGAAACAATGTACCACCATCAATGAAACAAATTAAGTAATGATCTGACTCTCTACATGTCTCTCTTCCTCTCGATCATGCTCATATTGAATCTTGGGCGTGGTTTAACATTTAAACATTACGGCGACACGACATTAAATAAGTTTTGATGGTATTTTGTAAAATAATTGCTTTGATTACAACTGGAAATGTTATCACATATTAATATATCCCTACTACTTGCATATTTTAACCTAACACCCTCAAATTCGATAGCAGGCAACAGTATTTTGATTCAATCAAGGTTAATGATTGATTAAAAATGCTACTGTGCTACTCTGTCCATTAGTTTTATTGTACATTCATTGAACCCATATACGTCCTAATTCTAATAACGATAAACCATCTAAACTGAAAGTACATCAAAACAAAATGGGTCTACTTCTTGATAACTTGCTTTTCAACGTGTCTTAAATGCATTCCATAGAATTTTACCTCAACATACAATAAATACGTATTTCTTAAAAACATGCTGTTAATTTTGGAATCAGTTTAAACTCGATACGCTACAACAAACTTCAAGAATCATCTAAAGTGTCAACCTTGGAAAGCTACTAATCGTTTGAAATACTATATCATCTTTCTACCTGAACTAATGGATATTCATTCTGCATTGCAAGAAAAATAGTTTTCATGCAATGTTAAAAAGGTTTATCTGAATCAGTATTGCAATTTAATGGAGTTTTTGGCGAGCACCATGCACTTAATCTTGACTTTTACGCATACCTTGACAGTTTTACAATATTATAAGGGATCTGACTTGAGTGATGTAGTACATGAAATGTGCAGTACATTTACACATCTATAAACTACTTCCATCTGGATTCACTTAGCAATTAAAAATAAACCAAGTTTCTGTAGGA
Organism: Orchesella cincta; assembly: GCA_001718145.1. Taxonomy (NCBI): domain Eukaryota; kingdom Metazoa; phylum Arthropoda; class Collembola; order Entomobryomorpha; family Orchesellidae; genus Orchesella; species Orchesella cincta. The sequence continues at coordinate 361,655 of LJIJ01000011.1, forward strand.
GATCGAGCATAATTGCTAACCTATACACCGCAGTTAAGCCTTTCCTCTTATGTGGAGAAGAATGAAAAACTGTAAGTGTAAAGTAAAATGCAAAGCCTGTATGATATCTTGTGAGAGATAAGTAGTCGAAAACGGATGACCAAACTTAAATATTTTTAACTAATAAATTGGACACAGTGTTACATTCCATTTTTTTACAATTCTTTTATATCACTTATAAATCCCTATAATATGCGATCCTACTCATCAATTTATCAGTCAGTCCATCCTCACACCAAAAATGTAAAGCAAATTAAAAGTATTATTAATAATTATTATTCAACGAACAGAAAACAAAAGCTTTTATAATGGAGTTTATACTAATGGCAACAATTTATACATTTCTTCAAGTTCATACTTTTTTTTTCAGGAAAAGAGTCGTTGTTGTAATCATTTTTGTCTACACTCGGGAACAGTTCATTCTCAATTTTTCATGCAATATTATCAACTGATGCTAAAATTGGTAGAAAAATGTATTCTTTCTCAAAAAAAGTCATTTCCAAAGCTGAAATCTGTGACAATATTTGTATTGTAATATATTACGTATAATGATGTTGTTTGATGTCTTGTACGATACCATTTCCATTACGATTGAATAGTTTTAAGTCTAACTGTAGAAGTGTTTGTAACTAACAATTCTCCATCGGTAGCCCGAACTCATACTAATTTAAATGCGTAAAAACAAGTGACTATCATCAGGGTAGCCTAATTTTGATTTCAAACCAAATAGTAATACTTTTTTTATGTGTTATGTGCGCCAAGTCGAGTTCACAATTGTATAGATGTCACCTTTCCTAGTCTAGTAAACCTCCTCTGAAAAGAAAAAAGAAAACTTAAATCAGACTTTCTCCAACATGTAGAAGGAAAACTATGTCGGAACATTAATTTTTTTTTAAAAATTACCTAAAATGCGACCAAAGTTGTCCCAAGCTTTGTAGTTCTTGCGACCCATCCACATAACGCGTTCAACAAACGAGCCAACAAAATTTTGCAGACGACCACGGCTGATGAAACCCTCCTTGACAAGAAAATGAATGCAGGCACCAGTCATTCTCAGAAAACCAGGATCTTTCTCCCAGTCTCCACAGCACACAGCGTACTCCAACGCATCTTTAAAAAATCGATCAATGCTCTTCCATGTGGGACATCTCAGTTTGAAAAAACGCAAGAATTCCTGAAAATAAGCAACATTTTTATTACAATTTAAATATTACTATATTGTCTTGTCCTAATATTTGTTATGAATGAAGTAGATCGATAGAACGATAGTTTACCTGTTTGTCCTCCCCAAAGAGTCTTATGAATCCTTCCGTTTCGAACCGATTAGAGAACATGGAAGCAGTGCAAGGGAACCACTGAGGTGGTTGTTGATGTTCCCAATTAGAGTTGCGCAACTGTATTACGTTCATGACAAGACATAGAGATCTGTTCTGATTACTTGGCAAAGGAATCGTCCCCGCAGTCATGTTTAAATGATCCAAAACTCTAGTCATCCAGTTGCGGTCCGACACCTCTGCATCCAATTTGGCACCCACAGTGAACAGAAAAATTGCAATAGGCTCTACAGCCGGAATTAAATTTTCAGAAGGTAGAGCAATGATACTTTCCAAAGTAGCCAACACCTGGTCCACGGAAATCAGATCGCATTGATAAAGCTCCCCAAGAAATCTAAAGCCATCCACAGAGCTGGGATTTTCTCCAGCAAAGTCCAACACTTTGGTGACAATTCTCTCACCAAAAGAAGGAACTGTGTCGTTTTGCACCACTCTTGCTATTAAGTTGGCATGTATGCGAACGTACATTCCATCGCTCAGCACCTTGTCAACAATAATGTCGACTGCTACATCCATGCTTTTGTCTTCCCTATTCTTGGGTAAGTACTGTTCCAGTTGGGTGGCAATTCTGTGCAAATTTTCAGGGCTCACTTTGTTCAACAAACCAACCAGGTTACGTCTCAGAGCTCGCATTTCTTGAAGTGACATGACATTGCTACCATTCCGATCAATCACTGCTCGTTCCCGAGACGCTCGAGAGCTGGACCTCGAGGATGACGACCGATTTTTTCCTTTCTTGGTTACTTTTCTAGGTGGTTCATTACTTCCGACATCTACAGGGGCAGATGATGTGCCATTGTTGTTGTTGTTGAAAGCTCTGTCGGAGCTTTCACCCTTGTTACGTGAGTTGCTTGTTGAGTTTGCCCTATTCTCCACATGCTCATTGTTGGAGATCTTGACTGAAGGTGACCACCATTTGTTGTGCGGAGACCAGCCGTTCAATCTCATTTCCATCAAGTCAAGAATCATGAACTGAATCCGCTTGGACAAAGCTTGAGGATTTTCTGTCTGCTTGTGGGACAACTTTTGAAATATTTCATCCAACCATTTCTTCTTGTTTTCTTCAAGCTTAGCCCCAGCAAAAGTTAAAACCACGCAAAGACATTCGATGTTCTCGTCTACATTTGCTACAATAATAATTCCAAATCATATTATTAGAAAATTGTACTGTATGCTACAATGACAATTGTAATTAAGAAAACATTGTTGCAGGTAGTATAGGCTGTTTGTTACCTGGATTGTTCATGATGAGGAGATCCTTGACCCGCTCTATAAGAAATTTGGATGTGCATCCTTTCTCACAATAAAGTTCCGCAACAAACCGGTGAAGAGAGACCTTTCGTCTTCGTGCAGCATCCGCTCTCTCGATGGATCGATCAAACAGTGCCAATTCTTTGTCAGTAGCCAATTTTTTTAGTTCGTAGTGAAGCTGGCTGTTGATCAGCAGACGAATTTCATAGCACGCATTATCAGCTTTCCCCACAGCCAAGTCTCCCATCATACGAGCATAAATATTCATGTAGATGGTATCATCCAGAGCTTTGTTCACTACCAACTGGAGTACTTCAGTAATGATCTGCATGTTGTTTTCCGGGCCATCGCCACTTGGTAGTACGCTCAGCCAACGCTTTTGCAGCGCATGATAATTCAATGAGCTGACTTTGTTGAGAACCGACCTCACCTTGCGTAGAGTGTTGTCTCGCTCATTTTTTATGGGAAATATGCTCTTGCGCCCATCTTCACTAGTCTCTGACAAAGTTCGCATTCTGTTCAATGCAAAAAAAACGATTAATTATGTGAACGTAAAATATTATAACTTGGATAAAAAAAAGTTTAATGGAATAATTTAGTTTTTTTACCTATTGAAATCAGGTTCTGCATTGCTGTTGGTATTATTTATATTCATCATGATTGACGAATGAGATTCTGTAGACTGCTGTTGTAGTAAAGTATTCCTATGATGATCACGTTGGTTTTCCATTTTCGAACAACTTTTTTTTCCGCAAATAATTATTCAATCTTCTATTTTCAAGGTGAAGTAAAATTCTCGTTATACTTAGATAACAATCTTAAAGCTTATTATCCACTTGTTGTAGACTATGAGACCGGGATAATGATGGAGATCTTGTTTGACAACGCTGTCAATATTTAGCAAATTAAGGTTCGCACATGAGAAGGAAGTTAAGGGTTTGGCCGTGTCGCGATAGAGGCAACGACAGAGGCCTGGATATTTCGATATAATTATTACAAAAATAAAATTCGGATTTACGAAGATTTAATTTTTTGGAGATGCGATGATTGGAAAATCGCAACAAAAAATTAGTTATGAAACGGTAGCCAAGAGGGGCGAAAAAGGTTGATATAAAATCGTTTAGAAGAAGAAGAGGGGCACCAAAAAAATAAGCTGATGGCTGATGGCTAACTGCCACGGAGAGACACTGTTGCTAAAGCGGAGACATGAGTTCAGTTTTTTGAAGTTGAATGTTGCTCACACCACAAGAGATTATGTCTTGTGTGTTGACAACACTGGAAAGGCTCCTTCTGGGCCTGCTGAGCGTGACACAACAGTTGTCAGACTGTGGGGTAGTTGATGATAAGCACTTGTTGACGATGTCGTCCTGGGGGAGGGGAACGTGGCCCTGACAAGGGCTCACCACCACCCAGCCTCCTTTCCTCCTCCTTTGTTGAGCCCTCTGGGTTTTCCTCTTGTTGGCAACTGTGGCACAAAGACAGTGAGATGTTGATCGTTGGGTCAGTAGCTTTCTCCGGCTGACCGCGATTTCTGTGTACGACACTGGCGCAGTTATTGTTGTTGCTGATGATGAACTCCAAGTTTGCGTCAGAAGTCGTTGTGGTGTTGATATCCCACAACGGGGTGGACAACGACGGGAGCAAATCCTCCACACCGAGTTTTCCACTGAATTTTTCATTCATAAACAACAAAAATATTTATTTAAAAAATAATGAAGGGTCAAAAGGTTGAAGAGACGAGCAAGCAAGGTGAGGTCAGGTCTGTACTCCAACGATTTTACATTGCAACTGAGCCTTCCTCCAGCCTAGAAACCTCATTCCTTCGACAATAAGCCAGTGTGTGCGTGCACTACGTGGAGTCCACTCTCAGTAAGGTCCTTTTCCGACACTAATCCATGTCCACAGAACAAACTACGCCTGCAAAAGTAATCACAAAAGTAACCATGGAACGTTAGTAACATACGGCTGTAAGGTTATGGAACTGGATAAAAATACGACGACATTTGAGGTGCACACACCACTCTTCATCTCTATTTCTCCTTGGTGTCACCTTGCTAAAACGAACAACGTACTACGCTTATATGTATTTCTTATCATGATCAAGTCGGGCAACAAAAAAGCATCTACTACTTACTTTACTACACTCATTTTAGCAACTTTATGTATACATACACTCTCTCTATCTTCTCAGCACTTGTGCCCTGTGTTGTTATGCTGATTTAGTATTAGGTACCTACTCACTTTACTACGCAGTTACGTCCTTGTTTTGCCACCTTAGTACGTCTTCCCCAAACCCTCCCAAAGGGGGCCCCCACGTATTTTCAATTTATGCGATTTCAAAGCAACGCCTGACTTTCTAGTTCAAAACAAATTGGAACACGCCGAATCCCAACTAACAAGAACTTTCTAACAGGATAATTTGGATGGACCGTTGATGTACACATCATCAGCTGTGCTTTGTTTGTTTACAGGAAGCCAAAAGCATGAAAAGTACATATGATCCTCACTCAACGATAATAATTATAGGTGTGTGGCTTTTGGATGAGTAACGTTCAAAGAGTTTTTACAGAACGCATATACTTACGGCATTCCTACAATACAATTTAGGTGAATAGATATGGATGCTTTAAAATACTAGTATTGCATGACTGTAACATAACTATAATACACTAGCCATAGCCGGTTATGATCTACAAATAGCTATAATTCAGCCTCGGTTGGGCTACTCGCTATAAATTTCAAATATTTATAACATCAACAAGCTAACATCTATTTATTTCTAATAAAATGTCATGAATTTAAAGGACTTGTTATCAAAAACATAAATTCACTTAATTACTTTACTAACTACTTTATCTCTCTTGTTACCTGACATGACTTTCACCCTATGCGCTGAAAATTTAAAGAATTAACGCCATTAACGGTACAAATTTTAAAGTGGATTATGGGATTTTAAAATACAATCTGCAGACTGAACTTTTATAGGGGTAGATAATACAATATGCCTACCAAGCACAGTACATATAGCATATACATAGTGGCGATTCACAACAAAGTACACTGCGTCAACTGCATGGATGAAAAGCAATCCTGAAGAACTAAACTGCAAAGTGCGATAGTGCGAAGTATTGAATTGAACTTAATTGATATTGATACCTCACTATGTTTTAAGAAACGTTAATAAAAGGAAATTTTATGAATGGAAAGGACAAAGCAAAAACTAAAGCTGAAGACCATTCTATTTATAAATTATATGTATAAATAATTATAACGCGCTCACGGCTGTATTTGACTGATGAGTGTCCGGCCCGTCCATTACAGTTTATATACTTGGAGTAAATCGTTGACTGTCAACCAAGATCAAATTTTGAAATGAAATGAAGGATATGCATATGCATAGGTCAAAAATACAACCTTGCCACTTGACATGACGTTCTGAGTAAGCCACGTAAATTGTACTGATAGATGAGTGTGAATATTTGGCATTTTGACGATATTTTGTCATTCGAATACATTTTGTCATTTTGATGACAGGACTGAATTCCGCATGTCAAACTACCCTTAAATACTCATTTTCAGCTAAATCATGACTTTTTATCTAAACGAATTTGCTGAAATGAATTCCATGGAATGCCCTTGAGTATCAATAATATGCATATGACCCGATTTGCAGGTGTTTGGAAACGAGCGAACATGGGCTACGAAACTGCTTCTGAAGAAAAGCACATGCATCTATCCAGTCTGGCATAATTTATAGTGGACTCACAGGCATCAGTCTTATAGTTTAGAGATATAGACGATGTTCATATATAACACAATGCTCATCTTCAACATTCATTTTCATGAGCTCACACTCCGACCGATCAACATGCTTGTACTACAGTATGTACTTACTCGCATGAAGCCTCGTGCCGATGTCAGATTTCATCTTGCAAAGGTATCTTCGTAATGTATATTATGGAAAGACGTGTGGATTTGTTGTTATGTAAAACTCTGCATGCAACGTGTGACGCGAAGAATCCCAGCGCCTCAATCATCAGCAATCCAGAGTCCCAGTTGCCTGATTGAAGAGAGGATCACAAAGTATTTTAAAACATCTTTCTTACTGTCAACTCGTTAGCTGTCAGGACAAAGCATGTCAGCAAGTCTCAAAGAGATATCCAAAGTGTTGGTGGCAAATCGAGGGGAAATAGCATGCCGAGTTTTCAGAACATGCAAAAAGCTAGGTATGCTTGAACGAATGCTGTGATGTGATAAAAAAGTAACTTTCCAAATGCTTGTTAAAATGTTATTCAAAATTTTCATTAGGTATCAAGACAGTTGGCGTGTTTTCCGAGCCCGATAGAAACTCTCAACATGTTCATCTTGCAGATGAAGCATATTTCATTGGCCCTGCGCAATCAACTCTTTCGTATTTGAATCAGGATAAAATATTTGAGGTATCTGTCCTCCCTATATTTCAAACTCACATTTATATGAACTCGCTCTAACAACTAACTGGCTTTTGGTTTTGCATAGGTAGTCAAGCGTTCTGGAGCTCATGCAATCCATCCAGGCTATGGATTTCTTTCAGAAAATTCCGATTTCGCACGAAAGTGTGCTCAACAAAATGTAATATTTGTGGGTCCACCTCCTCAAGCAATTTTTGACATGGGAATTAAGAACAAGTCGAAAGAGCTCATGATCGCTGCTGGAGTCCCTGTTGTGCCTGGTTATCATGGACAAGAAGCAGCATCCGATTTGGAAGCTTTGCAACAAGAGGCTCTTAAGTGAATGCTTAATAATAATTCATCCTAATCTATTGTCATACATATCTGTTATGTAAAATATCAAGTAATATATAACATTTAACGTAATACACTGTAGACTTGGATTTCCTCTAATGATCAAAGCTGTGAAAGGTGGAGGTGGTAAGGGCATGCGAATCGCGAGAAATGCTGATGAATTTATGAGCCAAGCTCAGTCCTGTCAATCTGAAGCAGAGAAAGCATTTGGAGACGGAGCGTTGCTTATCGAAAGGTAAGCCAATGAGAAAGTTTTTGTTTTATATATACTTTTTGTGCTAACAAGAGTACATTTCCCCTTAAACTTTAAGGTACATTGAAGCTCCTCGTCATGTGGAAGTACAAGTATTTGGGGACTCTCACGGTAACTGTGTATATCTTTGGGAGAGAGACTGCTCCGTGCAGCGTCGTCATCAGAAGGTCATTGAGGAAGCTCCTGCCCCTGGCCTGAGTTTAGAAACTCGGGCAAAAATTGGAACTGCTGCAGTTAATGCCGCAAAAGCAGTAAAATATAGCGGAGCAGGAACTGTCGAGTTTATTGTGGAAAATCAAGACTTTTACTTCATGGAAATGAATACAAGACTCCAAGTAGAGCATCCAGTTACAGAAGCAATAACAGGTTTGGATCTTGTCCAATGGCAGCTTTTGGTTGCAATGGGTCATGAGCTTCCGATCAAGGACCAAAGTAAAGTACCTGGACCATTTGGTCATGCCTTTGAATGAGAGTGTATGCTGAAGACACCAAAGCCGGATTTGTTCCTGCTCCCGGTTTAGTTCATGCCTTGCGACTCCTCCAAACTGCCGGGTGGAGTCTGCCATTGTTGAAGGAGACCAAGTCAGTGTTCACTATGACCCCATGATTGCCAAAGTTGTTGTTTGGGGTGAGAGTAGAATAGAAGCAATGAAAAAAGCTGATGTAGCTCTCAGTCAGTTTAATGCTGCTGGGGTAGAAACGAATGTGGACTTTATGAGAAAAATCCTTCGCTCGAAACCTTTTCAACAAGATGTTGTAACTACAAAGTTCATTGAGGAAAATCGAGACAGTCTTTTAGGGAAACGGGAGCTCACTTCCGAGCATCTCGCATTGGCTACGGTGACTCTATCCGCTATTCAGGATTATAAAAGGGGTCAAACATTGGTTAGAAGGTTTAGACTCAATGCCGACCTCAACACAAGTCTTTCTATAAAAGATGATGATGACAAGGAACTCCAAGTCAAAATCCAACATTCCTGCGCTGCATTAGCTCAAAACAACTACTATTCTGTTCAAGACGTGAGAGATTGCTCAGCGTCCAACGTAGTGAAGAAAGGCAACTTTTATGAAATGGATGTAACTGTGGGAGGAAAGAAATTGAGCGTTGCTGCTGCCTTGGGAGGAGGCGATGCGCAAAATATCCTTTCTATTTTTACACCTGAAGAATCATTTAACGTGGAAGTTGGTACTCTTGGTCCCGTGGACAAATCACAACTTGAGTCTGAAGCCGGTGGAGCAGGCTCATCGGATCAGTCAAGTCGCCAATGCCAGGAACGTTAGAAAAGGTTTCGGTGAAAGTTGGAGACGCTGTCAAGAAAGGGCAACAACTTGGGACTTTGGTAGCAATGAAAATGGAGGTATGATTATGATTTGCAACATGTAACATTCCATATTATAAGATAACAGTAGTCTCAGTCTAATAATTATTGTGAAAATGACATTTCAGCACATCATTCGTTCACCTTGTGATGGAACGGTGGAGAAAGTAAATCAACAAGCTGGACAAACCGTTGCAAAAGGATCAAACCTATTTACGGTCAAGCCTTGATGAAAGTTTTCAAAATAAAACAATCAATTGTTATAATTCCAAAGGATATTTAGCGACTCTGTTTATTTCTATGATACATATATCTCTCTACTTTACATTACAATGCAATACTTACGTTACAACGAATGCTCAACATTATATGTTATGTTCCGATAAATACATTTCATTTTCACTATCCGATTGCTATAAGATATGTACAGTTTGTTTCAAATAGATACCATTTGTCATGCATTGATTTAATTGATTGATTGATTATATACATTTTTCATTTCATCACTGAAACCCTGTACTTCGTTTTCATTTGATTAGGTGCTATCACACTGAAGTAGATTGATTGAGACTACAATATATTATGTTATACATTGAGGTACTAATATTAATACGTAAAATTGTACACGTGCCACGTATACAAATCATGTATGCAGTTTTTGAACATTTTATAAGAGAAGAAGTAATAAAACTGAAAATAACCGATTACTTACTAATATGTATGTACTTATATTATGGGTTTAGCGTAAATTTTTTGTATCATTCGGAAACTGGAATAACCTTTTACAGGAAACCAGGATCAGATCATTGATTGTTTTCTCTTCTTCATGACAAACTATAACTAAGCTGCTGCTTCTCCATCATCCGGACTGCCACACTTTTTGGCGCATAACCTATTAAAAAATGAAATATACGTGATAAAAAGAAAAGTCATGATTACTTTAAACAATGATTAATCTTGTATTATGCAACTCACATCATGTGATTCCTTTTTCCAGCGACAGACTGTGACTTCCGATTGCAATAGGGACAAGTGATGCTGCTCATGTCATTGGGATGAACCGTGGACATGTGTTCCAATCTCATCGGGCCATTGCGAAACTTGAGTGGGCAATAGAAGCAAGTGAACTGGGGATCCTTTTGATGAACCTCTTTCATATGCCGACTCATCACGCCTCGCGAGGAATAACTTTTGCTACCTAGGACCATTTAATAGATAGACCAAGCATGAAAACTTCTTCCCATGTAAAAATTAATGTATAATGTAATGAATGTAATGTATAATAAGTACATTCTAAACATTTCACAGGTCTTTCCAAAAATTTGCGACTTTTCCTGTTCAGCGCAGCTGCAGCTTTCGTCTTGACGTCGAGATTGTTGATGGCCGCCAATCCACTTGCAGCGCCGCTGTTGACAGTTCCATGCATGATTACTCCCTTACTCTTAACCTTCTTCATGCCCTTCATTGAGGAATGCTTGGACGGCTTCCGTCCTCGTTTATGAGTATCTCTGTTGATGCTTTGGTTCGTCCGTGAAGGTGAGCCCATTGAAGGGACCACTCTTTCCTCACCTGCAGGAGGAATCGCAGGGGGAGCAGTTGCAATTATGGATTGAGTCTGACCACGAATCTGTGGTTGATTTTGACCATTATTCATCATCAGGGATTGATTCTGATTCTGAGTCATGAGTTGGTTTGCGTCCATTATGACCGTTCGGTGTTCAACAAAATGATTAGTCTCCTTCACATGTTCCGGCTGTTGTTGCATGACAGCTGGATTCTCAAAATTTCCACTTTGCTCAGCATTGGGTGGTGGTGAGACGCCTACACATTATCATTATTGCATTAGGACATTGTAAACATTCTTCAGTAATGCTAAACGGTTACGGAAAAAAAGAAAGCTTACTGTAAACTTGATTGATCACTATCGGAACCCAGTCACATCATCCTCACTCGTATCCACATTTACATCGGTCTGCTCATCATCTCTTTGCACCAACGTCCCCTGCATTGTTGAAGTGATAACAGGAGCAGGAATCGTACGATGACTCTTCATTTCCACATCACAAGCCTGGCTTATCATCATCAACCCATCCATATTGTAATGATTTGGATTGTAATCTGCAACTGAATATACATGAAGCATTTCAACAATTATTTTTCAGATCACATTTAAACTTTAACATTGTTTCTGCAAATGGGTATTACCAACTGGTTGATGATGATACTGATAGTGATAACCTGGTGGCGGCGGAGGTCGTTGCTGAATGCTCACAGACGTCCTGCTTTCACTTCCCCTTACTCTTGGACGCAACTTGTTCAGCGTATCCACAAGCTTGTTGTAGCTACCAGAATCTCTAAAGTAGCTCATCTCTGCGAAAACGATAACATGGCATTGGATTAGAATGGCAAGTGTATTTGGCACTCATATTTTATCCATAAAACTTAGCACTTACCCCCTATTTCAGATTCAATAAACTCCTGGAACAAAATCAGGGCTTCCGTAACGGTCGCCAACGATTGCCGAAGTTCCACCACCTCTGAACCTATGGAACATGCTTGTCCCATGACATCCATCTCTGCTACTTTTGCTACAGATTAGCAACCAACCATACGTATTTAGAATATATGTAAATATAAAAATGATTATTATTGCATGTTTCCGAGCATGATTCTAAACTTACTTTATTGTGCACTCCACAGGACAAATCAGATACGTGTCACTTGATTGTCAACCTAAACTTTAGTCAGTCTTCTGAACCACGTCACAAAAATGACCGTCAAGCCAATTGTGCAGCTACCGATAGATAAATCACATTGGAAAGAGCGAAAGAGAATACCTTGCACGTAATAACGTCTCTAGTAAGTTGATGTAAAGTGCAATCAAAAGTCAAATGAAGTCAGTAAATTAAATTGGAGTGGCAATTGTTCCTCCAGAGACTCTCTTCTTCGTTACACGACAAGTGGTTCTAATACGTTACGTTCTCTCCACTCTGTCTTCCTCTACTCTTTGGTGCTTGTGCTTTTCTGCAACACCTTTTGCTCTGACTATTTTGGATTTTTGACGATATGATGAGACGGAAGGATAAAAATGCTGTTGTGCGAGGATTACAGTCCGATGCAGAAGGAGCAAGTAGCAAACCATAGCTCATATCAGTTCACTTTGCAAGGCAAGGTGTGCTTTGCAAACCAAGAAGGCATAATTCTGTTCTGTGTGACTGAGGCTTTGCTATCCTCTGCTGCTGTTACGTTACGTACTTACGTCTGCGTTTAAGTAACCTGATGCACCTTTGCCTCGTGCCTTGTATCTGATATCTATATGCCTTTTTATTACCCCGTCGTCCTCATGTGCAGTCTGACTTGACGTTGCATGCCAATGCCATGCATCGCATACTCTTTGCAATGCTTGCATATTTCTTCACTACTATTGGCAAGCTTCTGCCCTGCATGTCCTGTTGGTCGGTAGCGAAAACGACAACGTGCAAATATTTTCAGCAAATCATTCCATTCCATGTCCAATCCATCCAAACCAACTATGGACAGCAAAAGCATATCATATTAGAATGTACATGGATAGGTTGCATTGCATTGTGTAATGATGTTCATGCTAATTTCATTGTACCGAATATACCGACTGCGGACCCGAGTCAACGTGCTAATAAGTTTGCATAATATAACATTTTTGTTGCTTCCCGATCTGATTTTTAATAGCGAGTATTGTACATTCCGACTGGTAGTAATACGGATGATCTATATGACTCCTTGACAAAGTACTATTTGACACGTCGCTCAACGATTGATGATATCCCATATTATGAAGAGTTAATGAATTGAAGTGCAAACTGCAATAATGTATATAATTTGCATATCATGTGTATGCATTTTGTATCCGTCAGCCAGGATATGCAAGGATATCCCATGTCCCATCCCATTCCTATAATATCTCATTTTTCCGTCCGACTTTGACAGCCAAGGAGTTGACAGTGACTCTGCACTTTTCAACTCCAGATATTATTACATGTATGCGTCAATCCAGTTTTTAATTAATTTTCTTTGCTATCAAATACCTTCCTACAGTTGCTTGTAACAAGCATCAATCTTGCAGCGGATATAATAACAAAACAGTATATCTAGCACAACATATCTACAGTTGTATGCCTGATAAAAATGTGCTTTGCAAAAATGGGATGCACAACTTTCTTATGGAATATCCATATTCATCTCTATCGAAAAGGATATTATACCGAGCAAGCTGAGATGACCATTTTACCCAAAACATGTTTCCAACTCCGGCGCGGCTTTCCTCTCTTTCATCCTTGCACAGCCACACACACACACGAGTACTTTTTTGCATCATCAAAATATTTGTAATTTAAAGGGTTATCTGTTTTCGGATCCTGATCCCATCCCCTTTGTTGTGATACTCAATTCAGGTATGGCTCACATGCTTGATTAATGTAGTTTATTCTCTAGACTATGGACCATAGGAAAAGGGTAATGTGATGGATGCAGTTTGGATTGTTACTATATATATATATTTTGAATTTATAGGAGCACTTTACCACTAGCTCAAAGCAATATGAATTCTGGTTTCGACACATCGTTGGGAAGTGCAGGAATGTACTCTGGAGGAGCTCCATCAGGTTCTGGACCTTTGGAGGAAAGTTTAGGTGGAGCTGGGGCTAATGCAGAACTGCAAGAGTTTATTGCAATGGAGCAGCAGAAACAGCAACTTAGAGCCACCGTAAGCTTCATTCAGTAGCTCATGCATGATTGTTTAAATAATAATTAATAATGGTCATGTTTCTTCATTATCAAAGATTCAAAATCTGACGGACACGTGTTGGGAAAAATGCATCACTGGAAACCCAGGAACAAGGCTAGATAGTAAAACAGAAGCTTGTCTAGAAAATTGTGTTCATCGGTTTTTTGATGTAACTGTTATGATAGCTAACAGATTTGCTTCAGCGTTACAACGGCAAGGAGGGATGTAGTCTAGCTTACAAAATTGTTCGCGTTTTCGTATATAGTCACTTGATTATAATTTAGAAGTCAAATTATTATTATTTTTCTTTTGTAATGTTCTTTTAGCAAAACGAAGGACGTTCTGTTGTTTAAGGATTTTGTATCCGGTTCAAGTACTAAAATAAATGTTCATATGAAGTTATAGCCAAAATAGAAAACATGATGCCATTACACAGTGAAGTTTCAAAAGCTTTTTATTCGTTTGATAAACATTTAAATCTACCATTCACCACGTCGTACATTATTTGTAAACCTGTAGTTAAGTTTCTACTCATCTAACAACTACATTATACTCATTCATTCTCATCTTTTGCAATATTCCTTCCTCAAGTTTGCTGCTAACCTGGAAAACCTTCAATAAAACTGGAATGTAATTTGGCGACTTTAGTCGCACACGTTCCATTTACACCAGTCGCAAAATACATATAAATTATAATATTATTCGAGATTTCAACAAAACGATTCGTCGTTACAAAATACTGCAAATTCAAAGTGAGCTTTGGAATTGACTCTTACAAAACAAACAATAAAAATAACTTAAAAGATATAATCAAAGTCAGACCTATTTTTCCTACCTATCATCATATCTGTTGTCATTTCATGTAATACATTATTGAATCTAATGAATTTTAGTCTAATCATAAGTTACTCTTTGATTGAATTAACGCTTCCTTATTGAAGACATGTATTTGAACTACATCTTGTCATACACACTTTCATCAACTTTCACCATTTTGTATTTAGCTGACCTATTTTTTTGTTACGTAATTCGTATTTTAGTTGAAACTAAAATGCAAGGGGCTCTTTAGGGCATGAATCACAGTAATCGAATTCACACAAAATTAGACAGTGAAGTGAGTGCGCTATTTAGGCCTTGAAATAAGCTATATCTGACAAAATCATCCAGTTGTGAAGTTTCTGAGGAAGTATGAACTCAAAAAACCAAAGTACGTATCACGTATAACGTATGACATAAAATTTGTGGGATTTGTTTAGGGCTAGCTGACTACTTTGGGAATTCTACCATCATCGACATTTACAGAATATAGATTGGAGATCATTATTTGCTGAATTCTTATTATTCTTATTGCTCGAGCTGCTTACTTGGATGCCTCCCTGATTTAAGGAAATGTCACGTTCATAACATTCAGAATTCATTGACACCACAGGAAAGCATGAAAACAGACACATTAAGATGTACAAAAATATGAAACTTGTATATACGTTAGTAGATCAATAATATTATCTCGATTTTCAGAAAATTATTAAGATATTAATGTATTAGAAACCCAAGTCCAATCATTCATTCAATCTGTAAACACTTCTCTCATACTTTCAACTTTGAAACAGATTATTATTAAGTATCAGAAACGCTTCATGCAGATTATGTACATTTTTTTCTCTGAAAAATGAAAGTTAATGAAAAGGGAATGGAAAAAAAGGAATTACTTCGTTCTGCATTACCTGTTAGCTTTGCGGTTGTTGACGATTTGTTCTTCATGCCCTTTGTACCATTCTTCAAGCTCCTTTTTGGCAGCTTCCTTCAGTTCATCTTTCTTTGTTTCCTCCTCTTGATCTGAAAGGTGATTTTGGAGAAAGATAAAGCAATGAAGGCATATAGACAAACTTTCATTCAACAAAAGTTATTACTAGGTAAAAACTTTTTTTACCTTTGACTTCAAGTCGCTTTTTCTGTTCTTCTCTCCAAATGCGAATCTTTTCAGGATCTTCTCGGGGTATGCCGTTACCCTGACTGATTATGGAAGGGGACGTTGATCTGAGTTGTACTGTTTCTGCTGAGGGTGTTGGAGAAGCTCTTTCAGAGGTTCCATTTGTGACATTTACTGCAACGGGAGGTATTTCATCCTCCAAACCAGCCAAATTGCTTTGTTCCCTTGCTAAAAATTCGGCAGCAGGATCTGCCTCCTCCGATCCACTTCCGTTTGCTGGACCTCCCCCGTTACCAAATGAGTCATCAAAATCATCCATTTCTGTTTTTGTGGCCATGCAAATAAAATACTGTGAATTTTGCATACACTTGCATATATATTCAATATTATATTTCCATCAAGGAGAAATGTGTTTTACATCATACAAGTGTGCTTGCTTACCTGTGTGCTTGTATTATTATCACTTTGCAAAAGACTTTAATTTTCTAAAATGTGCAGATAAAATGAACTTGTCAGAATCTATTGCGGTAAAGGTTGCCTCCTCTTTGAATACTAGGAACATTGATTCATCCTGAGACAGAACAGGTTACTGACTGAGCGAGCATAAGACAGATGCTATTATGATGTTATGTACCATTACAATATACATTCAACATTATATTATACTACTGACAGTTGCAAAAGTAGGGCTATTCCTTCATTGTGCTGGTATACAGGAGAATAGCATGGGTAAAAGCATTGGGCTTGGGCAAAAGGTTTTCAATTCTTAGTCATCCGGTGAACCTCCCTTGTGTTGTGATAATACATGAAGTTGTATTATGCCTATAGCAAGACTCTCTTCACTCATACTTCTCGGTATGTATGCTTGCATTTTATAAAATCTTTTGATCTGTACATTATATAGTACTTGCCCATCTGCACGGAAATGCTCGTAGTAGGTACGTTTACGAGTATGAATGATTTCATAGGATTTCATATAACTTGCATGCTGAAAAATGAATGGATTTAAATGAAATGTAAAAGCATTTCAATTTATTAGCCATTATGTACCGGACATAATAATAAAAATAAGTATAAAACAGCTTTAATAAGCTAATGTAATATGTACGTTGTCCAGAAGAACCGTTGACAGTCGTTTGTTGCATGACCTGCATAAAATTGTCAAAATGGGGCACTCTCAGACAAGTGAAAATTAAGCCAACCTAACAACTATTGCAACTACTACTTTGATGACTTACTAACAAAATTCTCTTTGTTAACTTCTTTATCTTTCACTACTTGTTAAAGTAACGTTTAAACATAGCTTTATCATTTAATTACAAACGACAATGTTATAATTAATTGGAGCTTGTATCCTGAAATCAGTTGTACGTAAATACGTTAAGTGTGTATTACCTTGTTCCAGAAAAGCAGTTTTGCATGGATGCTGCATTAAATTGCTTTAAATATCATAGGAATCAATCAACAAAGGCGTAGTGTTTAATTTCTTTTACTCGACTGCATACAACGCGCTAAGGCGCAGCTAATTTGACGGCAACCGTTTTGGCTTAAATAATCCGATTTCTGGCTCTGAAGAATGAATTAGTAGACGGTAAAGCGCGTACGGTGGTTGCGAGAGCTTACGATGAAGTGTTACGAGAGGAAAGTGATTTTAAAATATTGTCCAATTTTGTATTGTGTTCAGGAAGCCACTTCAGTAAGAACACACAATTGGATGAATTATCCTTCATTTCTGGTGCTATTGAGCTTGACTAGGCGATAAAGATGAAAGTGTGAATGAAGCGTAGAATGTATTGCGTATCAATTTACAGATGCAGAAATGTTGATTTTGTAATACCAACACCTTTGTTGGAGCAAGGAAGCTTTCTTCTGGGATCATTGCTAATTTGTCATGGTTTATTTGATCGCTTGAACGAGCCCCGTCTTTTGTTCTGTGGGAGTCGTACGCGATGCGCATTGCACACATGAAATATACGACATGACGCATGACGCCTGCCTCAAGCCCTACTTCATTTTGGGAGCATGGCAAGGAAGTGATTTTTAATTTCAAAATGCTCAAAATTTTCATTTCACCAGATTCTCAAAGACGCACAGCGATACACAAAATACGTCAACCAAATAAGTTATGCTTCTGCTGATTTGCTCCCGAGGAGATGATAATACCGACGCTTAGCAGGCTTTGTGTTCTGCTTTTGTATTGAATTACATATTATGATGATGATGATATGCGATGCAGCAAAATGATGGTGACAATGACAAGTGAATTTTTATTGAGGAAACGAGGTACATTGCCCCTCCACTAATTCCCACGCACTACTGCGAACAACGCAACGTTACGAAACCAGGTGAATATCATCTTGTTTTTCCGTGATTAAACAATGAAAATGATGTGACGAAATGCTAGGTAGCCCGAATCCAATATTAAATTACTTTTCCGTGGTTTATTGAGATTACTGTCGTGTGATGACATCAAATTTTTCGCTTCTGCCAAACAACAGTTTACGTAACCATTTTTGATCATGATCATCTTGTACATGCATTTCTTATTTTATAATAATAATAGCAATGGTCTAGACGTTATTTAAAAAACCCAGCAAACATAACTTTATGAATTTTACTCAGGTGGCTTACCCCTGCCCTAGATAACATGAGCAACGCAAAGCTAAAAGTAACGCCAGCTTTTTGTAATACAAAATGGAGCAGATTCAATTTACAATGGATCAAGAACTATATGTGACAAACACCTTGTCATAATTCCCTATTCATACGGTGTCACAATATAATTGTCATCTCCGCATTTACAAAATAATCAGATTTGTATGCTAACGCTTAAATCAGAAGTGAGGGCTTTGATCATTTGTCAGAGCCCCTTTAAATAGGGCTCCTAGCCGAAGCAGCTCTCCAGTTCACTTCATACCTCAGCAACATTCTCTGACTTAAAAAATCAACTGGAAACTCAAAGTACGTTTCTGAAAAAAAGTTCTGGTTTATATCTTCCTGTAAAAATGGCAAAATTAGCTTTGGTAAGACATAAAAAATTATTCGCAATTCCAGTTATAGTTTTTCTAATGAAAACAAGAGTGTCTTAAACTAAAGTGCCTTATATTTGTTTGCAGATACTTGCCCTCATGGCTGTACTCTACATTAGTTATGTCGCTGCTGGAGGCTACGGCGGTAAGCTTTCTGTTACCTTATCGAGTTCATTAATCGTTTATAAGATAAGAATCGTTTATTCAACCTGGTTTTATTTGGTTTTATTAACAGGATATGGACATGGAGGGTATTTTAACTTCTGAAATTACAATTTTGAAATTAAATTTTTGAAAATTATTTCTTGACTAAATTAATATTCTGCTTTTAGCGGGGGAGGAGGAGGTCATGGAGGTTATGGGGGTCACAAGAAGTACGGAGGGCATGGGTAAGAATTAATTATTAAAAATTTCGAAATTTAATTTTTCATGAAATTTTTTTTTGCTCAACAAATTTTTTATTTCTATTTCTAGCGGTGGGGGAGGGGGTGGAGGGTGAGTAGACAGTTAAAAACGGTGTTCCTTCGACTCCTTGAAGTTTCAGGCAGATTTGTATTCTCGACAGCTTTTTTTTTTTAAATTGTTACGTGTAAGGGAACGAACACAAACTAGACTGCGTTAGTTTCTATGCAAAAATTAAATGCATTTCTTGTAAAACTTCCTATAGTAGTTGTTCGAAAACGTCGTTAAGGTAGTTATGGCGATAATGAATCCCTTTGTTTTTAAATGGAAATTAATATCGCGTTAATATTTACAAAAACCGACACTCAACCTTCTTATAAGCACGAATTTATAGCAGTCCTCAAACTTAGTAATGATTAGTAAAAATTTGCTGATAAGTAACGAAGAATTATAATCACCATGACTCAAACTTTAAAAAACATGATTATCAACAGTTTCATTTTTAACATCACCAAGGATGTTGAACATATTACAATCACTTCATGTGATCGCAATACCTGTTGTCAACGTTACCAAAGTTCAGAAACATTGAAATAATCGCTAGGTACACATAGTAACTGATAAAAGTTCTTAAATACTGATCAGCATTCAAAAATTTTAATTAGCTTGAGGATCGCTTATATGTACTCATAGTCCTTTGAAAACGCGAGACCATTCGCGTTTATCCGAGGCAAATGTTTATTACGAATTGCTGGATATCTATATTGCAGTTAGGTAGCTGTCCAGAATACAATTTTGCTTGAAAACTCATTCCTCAAATCGAACAGATTTTAACCGAAAAATCAGTCGCTCTTCATCTATTTGTCTGATTGTACCTTATCTTTTTACATATTCAATATTACATCTTATCATGTCATTTTCCCTCCAGGTATGGTCATGGCCACAAAAAATACGGCGGTTATGGCGGGTAATTAATAATAATAATTTAAAATTTTAAAAAATTTGAAATTAAATTTTTTTATGAATTTTTTTAAATTAAATTTTTTTGTTTCTGTTTCTAGTGGAGGCGGTGGGGGTGGGGGCGGGTAATTTAAATTAAATATAGATTAATATTGAGTTTAAAAAAATTTACCATCACCGTAAAAAGACTCCTTCACAAGGTCTGATCGCTATCACGAAGCTTCTTAGATTCTGATGCTATAGTGATGTACGCACGGATACAGGAAATCTATCAAATGAAATCTTGCGAACGGGGTAAGATTAATCGAAAATGACGTCTACAGTTACGCGATTTGATTTGTTACTAAGGACAATTTTGTCCGGACAACTTGTCGGGTAAAAAAATCGGGTAACTTGTGGATTTCATTGTTAGCTGAGCGTTCGGGCTACTCCTCAGTCCCCGAGTTTTAATACCCAACCCGAATGGCATCTCCTGTATCCATGCTTATATCACAATAGAATCGTAATCTAAGAAGCTGCTTCATCACTTTGAGGAAACGGGACAAACCTACGAGGTAGAAATTCGAAATATTAAGAGCTGAGCTGCTGATAAGATCAGTCCACTTGTTTTCACTTTGGTTTGTTAGTTAGAAAAAATTTGAGTACGAATTGAAGTTTTCTTGATTTTCTCCATGGTGATGTTAAATTTTTTGTGTATCTTTGGTGTTTATTAATTACTTAAATCATGTTTCATTCATGGTTTCCCTTAGTTACGGTCATAAGAAAGGGTACGGATCATGGGTAAGCTCCAATTAAATTAAATTAATTTAAATTTATCATGAATTTTTTTACTTAACAAATTTCTAGCGGAGGAGGTGGAGGTGGTTATGGAGGTCACAAGGGGTAATTCAAATTAATTTAAATCCATTTTAAAAAATCAAAATTTTTAAATTGAAATTTTACAAATTCAGATTGTGTTAACAAATTACTTGAATGATGTTTTATTTATTTTTCCCCTTAGTTACGGCCATGGTGGAGGTGGAGGTTGGTTAGTTGAAACTTTTTAAAAGTTTTAAAAACATTTCGAAATTTTGTTGTTGAAAAAATGAACTTTAGTGTGCCTCCAGTCCTATCAAATCGAGTTATATGTCAATGAAAAGAAAATTTTATGTAGATCATTATGGCGTTGGTTTTATCTCCCAGTCACATCGGGTTTGGGAGATATTGACTCCATAGGGTACCTGGTTACCAATGTATGTTGGGCTAACCTGTACACAATTTCGCCGATTTATAACCATGTAGTCACTCTACCATGACCCTGTACACAATTTGCCAACCTTTCTTTATAAAATTTTCTTTTCATCGACATATCACTCAATCTGATAGAACAGGAGGGTTGATTATACCAAAATTTTGAGTTTTATTTATTTATTTTTCTATTGTTTCCAGGGGCTACGGCCACAAAGGGTAATTATATGCTTTTAATTAATAGAAGAAACTAATTAAGATTATAAAAGTACAAAATATAATTGTTTTTTTGTTTTCCTGCTTATAGATATGGCTACGGTAAATAAGTATTCTGGCAATAGAAACTGTCGAGAACAGTGTACAAACGCAAAACTAAATCAACATATTCAATTGATATTGTTTTAAATAAAGAGCTATTTTCGTTCATTACTCATTAATTCTGTTTTATAAACTGTAACCTTTTATTTTCATTAAACTGTGCATACAAATAGCATCATGAATTCAAACTCTTTTTGCGAAATTTTCCTTGTACCCATACTCTATACATTTTTAGTTGCTTTCCTCTATTCACTTGTAACCGACGATCTACATACAATGCATGCTTTTCGAATCCTTCGTCCAAAAACAATAATTCCAGCTCATCTGTAAACATGCATACAAATTAAAACATTATGGCTTGATACTATGAAATATGAGCAACTACACTCACTTTAGTACACTTTAAAATGGTAAGCTTACTTACCTTCAGTAAAAAAGTAGACTCGAGTACCATCACCTCTTACGTAAAAATTTTCTTCTATACAACGTCCATTTTTAAACCTCAACTGAGCCAAGTCATATCTCCCATAATCTCGGAACAACACCAAGCCCCCTGGTTTCAGGAATTTGTTGAAAGACCTTACGACTTGTTTAAATCTAATGTGGACATGGAAATGCAGTAGGAAATGGTATTAGGAGTATTCCTTATGAAGGTAATGATGTAATAGTTTTTATTAGAATAGTCAAAGGTTTACTTACTTTGACGGACTTATTGCGGAAACTACAAAGATGGAGGTAATGACATCAATAGAACCCTCCTGAAAAGGAATCTTGGGGTTTTCCTCAGTGATATCCAAAACGAATGGTGTACATCGTCGAGAATCAAACTCTGAATTATTTTTCACGAGATCAACGGCTTGAGGAGAGAAATCACAGCAATACACGTAGGTGTGTGGGTTGTTGTTTGAAGCCAGCAGCGGAAATACAGTGTTTCCAGCACCACATCCTATTTCAAGAACCTTAAACTTTGAGTTTTCTCCAGGATAACTTTCACCAGTTCTCAGTTCTTGCAACTTTTCTTTGGCAAACTCTGGATCCACAGATCCGCCAAATGGACTTTCTAGTTCTGGAAATTCAGAAAACAACCAATTTCTGTCCCGGAAAAACCTGTTAAAACAAATTTGTTTACGATTTGGAAAATGTCATGAAATCAGGTCGTTGAATTCATGTCGTCAACTTCTAAACTACGAGGGCTATGACTGGTTACTAACCTATTCTTGTGAGCTCCATAAAAGTCGTCCCAAAACTTATAAGCTTCGTTTTCTAACACTTCTTTCCTGTCATCGCTCATCGGGGTCTTCAAATGACCACTTACAACTTCCGTCGCTTGCTTTTTCATTTCTTCATCCCATTCAACATCATCCCTACGAAAGAAAAGTTCAGTCTTTCAATGCCCCTTTTTCATCAATTTATTTATGCAGTTTTAACAAATAAAGTGCTTATCATCAATGGAATCATACCATGCGTTACACTGGAAAACTGCTGTAGCATCAGTCAGATTTCGGCTACGAACAATTTTGGGCTTGGGGAAAGGAACAACGGGACAACCTTTCGTTACTTCCTTCCAAAGCTTGACATTCTCCTCATTTTTCTTCCTCAACATTGCATAAGTTGACAACTTTGGTTTCTTATCCTTTTCACACTCTTCACTCTCACTTTCCGAACTCAGGGTTGCATCTTGCATCAAACCACACAAGGGGTTATCATCATCATCAGAGTTCATTTCTCGTTTCACTGTAGTCTCTGAACTTGTCGAGGAGCTCATTTTACCTGCAGTTCTTACAAGCAAACCCCTTGAAATCAATTGAAAATTTTGGGGGACCTTGAGAAATTCGAAATATTTTACATGTTTTGCTGTAAAATGTTTAGAAACTAAATGCCAAGTTGTTGAACCAATCCTTTTCATCCCATGCACTGTAATTAATTAACAATTCTAGCTGAAATTATAGTTTAAATTAACTTTTTAAAATAACATTCAAGCTTTGACACTTTTGTGTACATGCCGAATTGCCGAAGCCGAGCACATGCATTGTAAACAACGTGCATTTATCAGCTGCTGCTGCTGATTTAGTCTTTTGAGTCAATGCGACTGCCCTCTGCGTTCTTTTGGGTGAAGCAGCGATTGACTGGGAATTGGTCCAACCGCTAAGCTTCGACTTTTCACATTTAGTTGCACGCCGTCCCTTGAGCTTGTGGCTTGTGCATTCCGTACTACTTCCACACCCACGTTCATTCATTCAGGATAAAGTGTGTGTGAGAGTGAAAGGATCATCGTCCGATCGGGTCCCGGAGTTTTTAATTAATCCTAATTAAATATCGTCATTAATCTAATTACATAATGGCACCGGTAAGTAGCTTTACAATATTTTGTGCAGTTTTGTTTGGAATATGTATTTTATCAGCATTTTTAATCACAATCTGTTTAGCAAGGTTGAATGTATAGATAGGCAAGCAGTGGGTTCAAAGTTTTTATTGAAAATCTTTGCGTATTTAGATGATAAGCAAATAGAATATTTCAGGCTTACTGATAATTTGAAATTGAACATTGTTTTTAATTATTGTAGCCAAGTGAGAAGAAGAAGGCAGGAGGCGCAAAGGCACCTGCAGCAGCCCCTTCCGCCGCAAGAAGGAAAATAAGCCACCAGCAGCAGCTGCTGCCGCCAAGGCAGCGGTAAAACACCTGCCCCTGCTCCAGCCGCCGCTAAAGCTGCAAAGGCCCCTGCTGCTGCTCCAGCAAAGAAGAAAGCAGCACCTGCTCCAGCGAAAAAGGCCGCCGAACCAAAGGCACCAGCAGCCAAGCCCGCTGAGAAGAAGCCTGCAGATGCTCCAGCGACGGCAGCAAAACCTGCAGCGCCCAAGAAAGCCGCTGCCAAGAAGGCTGCTCCAACTGCCCCTAAGAAGACCGTGCTTAAGGGAAAGAACACTGCTGCTGGAAAGAAAAAGAAGGTCGCTTCTAAGTTTGTCATTGACTGTACTCTTCCAGCCGAAGATCAGCTCTTTAACTGCTTAGATTTCGTAAGTTGAAATACTTGGAAAATCATTTTCATGTAATTAAATTTTTTGTGATGGGAAGGAACCCTTAATGTGACAACACGCGTAATTTTAAAATTCACGTGGAGCGATAGAAAATGTGTTATGATATTTTGTTTAGTCAAGAATGGGAATTGGTGGTGGAGTGAGAGAGTCATCAACATCTAATAATTGGATGACACGCATGGAGGAGAGAAAGTGGAGGGAAGACGGAGAAAGCTCACCACCACCGTTCCATCTGCGCTCACATGAATATGTCGATTAAAAGATTAGGGTTATCTTCCCTAATTCTGACATGAGTAATGTGAGTTTGTTTTTGGACCATTTCTATAGGAAAAGTTCTTGAAGGAGAGAATCAAGGTTCAAGGCAAGACCAGTAACTTCGGAAATGCTCTTAACATTGAACGGGGAGACAAAAACTCGAAGATAGTTGTCAATGCTTCAATTCCCTTTTCTAAACGGTACAACAATAATTATTTTAAGAATTTCAATAAATCATTGTTTGTCTTGTCATGCTTAATTCTCATATTTCTAATTTTTTTTATTAATAGGTATCTGAAGTATCTGACAAAGAAATATCTCAAGAAGAACTTGCTTCGAGATACTCTCCGTGTCATCTCTACCAGCAGAGAAGGATATGAACTTAGGTACTTCCAGATTGGAAATGAAGCCGACGAAGACGAAGAGGCCGACGAATAAACTATCTGTTATGCCTAAGTTTCATCTGAATTTGTACAAGTCACGAGAATAAAACCCCGTGTCTGAATGAACTTTATTCCATTTCTAACTGTTGGTAGTTCTTTTTTGTTAATTTCATATTATTGTAGCCGCCCTCTGTTTCTCCTCCCATTACATGCATGACATCGAAATCACTAGTTGTTCAGCAGAATTATTATATAAATATTCATGCACAAAGTATGTTTAATGTAAGTAATAATGATAGCCATCTGGACTGGATTCAATTTGTTATATTGGACATTAGCAAATTTCTTTCTTGGAAAAATGTATTATTTATGGAAATCCAAGTAGGTTATTCTAGCTGCACGCATTGATAAGTAGTTTAAAAGCATATTGGTTTTACCCTGCCATTACAGTACGTGTCTATGTTGACGTTCATTACGAAGAGTCTCTACTTATTCCAGTGTCATCATTATGATATACCGTCCAGTTGTAATAATAGTTAGTTATCCATTTCCAGGCTGGTTTGGAATAGTTGGTTACAAAATATTACCAAGTATTGGACATAATAATATCAATATCATGCACTGGTGTTGAGTATACTTCTAACAAATTAATATTGTATGTTCTGTTCTGGTATTATGAAGATGTAGTATAGTTAAGCACATACATAGTATAGCAATGGGGCAGGGCCTTGGCTTGAGTCCCACGACGACTGCCTCGAGAAACACATTGTCAGCATGCCCATCTGAATCTCTCGTATTTTTATGAGCAAGAAGGGAGACAGCACCCATCTCATACCAGTCCACATTACGTGTTTCAACCAAAAGGCAAGTTAGAACGTTAGCTTTTTTATGCTTATGCCCACCTGTGCCAAAGGGAGCTCAAGTACTTTCTTTAGTAATTTGGCACTTCCTAAAACCCAAAAAATGATTACGACAAATACGCTCCTCCGACGACTGTGTACATAGCAGCGCATAAGCATATATACCCCCACCAACTATCATCATCATCATGCTTTTTGTAAGTAAAGGTCATTGTGCAAATGTAAAACGATAAATAAGCAGAGATGGAATCGGGTTGTGTTATGTTGTGCAACACAGGGAACATCCATCCCAATCCAACGCTTTTAAGCCACCCAGAATAAAAAGGTAAAAGAATGAAAATGGATGGATGGCAGAGATGTAGGAGAAGTCTATGATGCTTATGCTTATTAGTCTGACTGACTCTCTTCTGTGTATACATATCTTTGTGTACTTACATTACACCTTGTTTTTCACTCCTCTCGCAAAGAATGGAGTAAACATAAGAATCCATATTACATACCCTGAGCTTAAAGTTTACTTGTGAGTTTTGAGTTGAAAAGCTGACTTACTTGGTGGTGTATATTTCATGTGTAGGTATGAGCCATCATTTATTGAGAAGAGATTGAAGGGAATGGAATGAATGCCTAGGCACAAAAACCAAGTAGAGAGCTTCTCAGTCGCGTAAATACATTGAAAAATAGAAGAGAGAGCTTGGAGCTTCCCACATCATCATCATATCACATCAATAATAACATCATCATCATCCACTCCTTTTCTTCCATTATCATCGCAACCCTTTTTTCTCTGCTTACGTTACGTTAGTCATCTCGTCTCATTATCATCAAATAAGCCATATCCTTCGTAACGAGTTGATTCATTCAACGTTAACTCATTTGCACCGTGATCGTGATACTTCTCAATTCTATGCTGAACACCAAGAGCAGAATAGTTGTTGATCTTGACATTTGAGTCGCAAAGATCACCACGAAAATAATTATTATTATTATTGCGATTTATAATTTCGATTGGAGTTACGGATCAAATAAAAATTGGATATCAAAACACGGCAGCAGATTGTGAGAAAGCAAAGTGAAAGGTCGCTCCTTTGAAACGAAGAAAGTAAAAGCACCTGTTTGCGTACCCAAGATAATAAATAAAGGATTTGTCCTGTTGTATCTGCTCCTGTTTATGTATATTTCATATTGATACACACAGAGCGGAAGGAGGCGGTTCTAGTTTTGTGAATAAAAACGTCGTCAGAATCATCTGATCCGATTAGTCATCATTATTGCCAAAAGTTGGAGGTGCTGATAATAAAAATCGTAGTTTGCCAAATTCGTAGTGAAAATTGTGAATTGTTTTGTTGGAAGATATTTCTAGAGAGCTCTCTGCAGCAGTTACTGCCATCAGTTAGAAAAGGTGCTTTTAATTTAAGGTTTTTTTGTTCTAAATTTCAATTGGTATCAAAAACGACTGTGACCTAATTTCTGGTTTGTTGGTGTGCTTTTGAAGAATTTTCATAGTTAGAGAGGAGATCGGTTGGACGAAGAGGACCACAATTTGCTAAATTTCAATCAACCGTATATTTCTACTGTACAATAATGTAAGTAACAATCAAGGTTTACAAGGTTTATAATACTTTATTGTTATTTTGCTCATATCACGTTGTGTAACATGCTTCAGTGATTTGCATCATACATAATACTACTACGACTCGCAAGATTATAGTCATGTTTTTCACGGCAATTTCGTGAGTTGTGACTAGCTAATTGTCATGCTCATGCATTGATGATAATTTGTTTACTTTTGACAGTGCGCTTTATTGAATGTGTCCGTTAATGATATTGATAAAAAGCCGAGTTAAATTTTAGCGTGACGATCAACTATAAAACACTTTATTTAGGATTAGCTATTAGCTAGCATATGAGTGAGATCATCCACCTACATGCGTACGTGGGCAATCAGTTTACGTCTGCATTTATGGTTAGTAGAATTGATTGCGGTTCCCTGGTTATCGGCAGCGCATAACCATAAGAGTTTAATATGTACTCAGGTATCTGTTCTGTTCAAATCATCATCACTTTCTGATAAAAAGATAGATAACAGGGGGTCGCTTCTACATACTAGTAGATAGATAGACACTCTACGGATAGAATAATAGTATAGTTATGTTAATATGCTTGTTCCATTTTGTATGGAATATGGTTAGTCCCCAATAATAATCAGGAAAATGTTGAATGTCACATGCGTATTACGGATGCATCCGTTCCGTTTGGTTTTGTGGTTGGGTGCTACAGGATTGATACAATGTAATGAAAAACTATAATATTTGTGAGTAAATATTGTTGATTCACATCCAAAAATAAATAATGCCACTCTAACAAACAGTAGTGATGGTCAATTACCTGTACTCTACTTCGCAATAGCTAATTTATTCATTGCGCTGCTGCAAATTGAGTATGAAACTATGAAATATGCAAATATGAACTATTGTAGTTGTAAGCTAGTTTAGGTATTGAAAGACACGGGTGACATGAAATTAAAAATGCCGAGAGCATATTATTCCCCTTCTGTGCCCTATAAAATTAATACATACAATACAAATCTCCAGCTCTTTCCGCTTCGATATTAAGCGAGCTAACTTTAGCTTCAATCATGCAATTTACTAGAAGTTTGTGAGTGTTATTGCTGCTATTAATATGAAATGAAATTTAAGAAATGCATAATGCTCATGCAAACGTTTGCATTTTACATTTTGACTTCAGGCATAATGTAATGGATGATGGAATACTTGGAATAGTCTCATAATCTAAAAAGCAAAATAAATGTTACTATTTTTTCTTATCACCTATTCACTATTATTAGTTAGAGAGTACTGAGAGTAGTCATGCTGCTGAATGAAAGCGTCATGGTTGATGCCCTAGCTAGATTTATGATTTAAGCTTGCATTGCGATCTCTAGTGAACTAGATTGTTCATCCGATAAAAGCAGTCCTGCTTCGCTGTTTTAGATGAAATCTGCTTGTTTTGGCATTTTGTCATGAGTTAAAGTTAAGGTTATTATAAAATGGTATTCTACACACACGCACACATTTTTACGCGATCACATTACGCAGTTAAGTTAAACTAAAGTTAGTTCATGTAATGATAATCTGATATTAAAACTAATACGGCAAGCACCTCTTCATTTATCTAGGGATAAGAAAGCTGTTGTTATATGATTTGCATTTTATTCTGCACATCTAATGTGATGTATTGATGATGATTATTTATGGTCTAGTAGTTTTTGCATCATTCATCATAATTTTTACTTGCAGGTCGAGTGAAGGTGGATTAGCAGCTGGTGGATCTGGGGATGGGGGCGAGGGAGGTGTTACTGGAGGTCCTAAAACTCCTCAGCAGATCGCCGCCCAGAGAAGACTTCAGCAGACTCAGGCTCAAGTTGATGAGGTATGCATGCATTTTCCTGTAAAAACTCTATACAAGAACATTTATTGTTCAAACTCGAATTTCCGATTGTATTGATTGTAATGTATAACAATGGCACGAAATGCTATATCTACCATCGACAAAGATAAAAGTGAAAGTATTAGATTTCCCAAGGAAAGTTGAAGAATCGGTTGATTCGGTTGTTGAGGCAGAATGACAGAAAATAAATCAAAGTTGGCATGTTACAGGTGGTTGGCATCATGCGAATGAATGTGGAGAAAGTATTAGAAAGGGACCAGAAGCTGTCAGAACTAGATGATAGAGCAGGTAAACCAATAACTAAAATGCCGACCGCCCACACACATAATCAAATGTAAAGTGCAAATGTGGGAAGGAAACACGAGAAAATACAGTGTAGATATTACTTTCAACGTAATTCATTTGTTATTCAATTACTTCACTATCTTTATATATCATTAGTAAGCAAATGTGGGAAATGTCTTTTAAAATGTCAACATTTGACAATGCCCTTGGGTGCGTGCGTGCATGCATTCATCTCTCCACTCTCCACCTACCTTGAGTAAAAGTTTTTAGCCAAATGAATGGAGTAACTGGGGTTTTTTTGTGTGTGCCTATCTATATGTTATTTTGTCAAATGGCCTAATGTTGGGTGCATTTCGTGTTAACTATGAACTAACATGTATATCACGATACGTATCAAATGCGGTTTTTTAATTACTGCATGAACTTTCACATTTATACCGAAAAGAAATATTTTCATAATCCTGCTTGTATAAACAATTGTTTACGTGAAAGAAATGCCGAGGTTAGGGAATAATATTATACAGATCACGTTTTAGACTTAAAACTTGAGAGAATACGAAATCAGAAATGAGTCCGGCAGAAACGAAAGCTCTTGTTTATTTACGAGGTTGGACTGAAATTGTTGTATTTCATGTGTGTAGGTGGTGGACATAATGCGGACGAATGTAGAGAAGGTGCTGGAGAGAGATCAGAAGCTCTCCGAACTGGATGACAGAGCCGGTTATTATACTTTCTTTTTAACAATTCCAGCACTTTTTATTCTGTAACCTACAAATAATGCTATTTTAAAATGTGCATGAACTCAATGAGTAACTGCTGCATGCTATAAGCTGTGTAACTAACAAAGTAATAACCGTCATATGGAGCTTTTTTATTTTTTTGTTTGCCATGTTCCAGGCTACTGTTTACGTTTCTAGTTTTGATTTTATTGATGTCTGTGCAGTGTAGTGTGTCAAAAACTAATCATACCTATGCCCTTCAAAAATCCCTAAATATCCATTCAACAACGACACTGTAAACCGTTTAATTAATGTATTAGTCATTAGTCAAGATAGCCAAAATGTAAATGATTATTAGCTTATTTGCACAATTTTGCTTTGATTTCTTTCACAATGTTAATTTTTTTTCTCGTGTATTCCGTTTCCTTAATTTGTACATTTTGCTTGATTGTTTAATTATTATTTTGCGTTGTAAATAATCATGAACAATGTATAATTTTGAACAGATGCATTGCAACAAGGAGCCTCCCAGTTTGAACAACAAGCAGGAAAGCTAAAACGGAAATTCTGGCTGAAGAATTTGAAGGTAAATTGAGCATGCACCATGCACTAATCGTAAGAGTAATATTTTTTTTAAAATAAGAATATAGCCGTAACACACTTTATTTATTTCATCTTGCAGATGATGATCATAATGGGTATAATTGGTTTCATACTCATCATTATCATTGGGGGTAAGTTTGGCATGTTCTAGAAGTGAGTGCTGACAAAAAATGAAACAGAACTAATCTAATGCGAAACAGAATGCAACCCTGACTACTCCTGCTTTTACTACTTCACACGAGACATGAACCGAAAAAGAGTTGTATCTAGAAGCAGATTTTTTAGAGTTTACTAAGACAAAGAAGAAGAGGAAAAACGTCTTTTCTAGAAATTATACGATGACCTCCAACACACGACATAAATGATTACTAGATAGAATACAGCAAAAAAAGCCTCATGTGTTTCTCTTTGCGCTATGATAAGCTGCCGCTACGCTGCGTGCTCCTATCTTCCTTCTATTATTGTATCAAAACTGCTGCGTGTTTGCAACCTGCAACCCTTTCTTTATAGTGACTCTATATCACCCCTATCTATTATCCTCCTCAACTGTTTCTCAGTTCAACAAGAAACGTTCCACTCTGATCTCTACTTATTCTTCAGTTGTTCCCCTGTCTCTCAATGTGTGTCTTAACTGCATAAAGCAACCTAAACCACAATAACTCTCTTTTGCCATTAGTTGATGTTAATATAATGTTTGTAATCTCTCATCATTTCTTGTAGTTTTTTTTATTAATCTATCGTAATCAAATACAAGAGAATATTACTATTTGTCGTTATTGTAATAGCTCTACGTAAACGTCTAATGCAAATATCAATGTGTACTACCATATCTGTGCGTCATGTCCGAATGATTGTCGTGATCTCATCGTGATTTTTTGTAAGTTAAATCTATTCCAGCAAAGGAAAATTGAATCAGAAAGTATTATATGTCTATCAAAACTTATACAGGATTCATTCTCTTTCACTCAGTGTTCGTATCAATCTCTATTATAATCTATATTAACTGTGTCTCTCTGATCCACAACTGAACCCCGTTTTTTGCTAGCTAGCAGTACTGACTTTTACGAACTAGGATCAGATCAGATCTCTCTGATCATTCATGTAAAGGGCTTAGATTAGCATACGTGTACGCTAAAAGGTATTATATGTGTATTAGATTGTAACATGGTAGTTCTTCGTCTAGTGATCAGTGTTTGTGATGCCAAAAACAGAATTATCTACCTTTTACCAAAAACGGCTGTAATAGATTATCCCGTATATCTTGTACATTTGTTTCTACTACTGCAAAAAAAAACTCGTATCTTTGTGAGAAAAAAGTATTTTATCATTCACCATCACCAATATTATACACAAAGGTGTCGAAGGGAATAAGGAAGCATTATACAAACATTTCTTGAAACGAAGTGTCCAGCTCTGAACTGTATCTCATTATTACGAAGAGCAACAAATTCAGTGTTCTATATCCGATATACGATGTAACTACAAAACTGTAGAAAAATTGCCGAACGTATATAGTTGGCTGAGTACTTAACTAAATGTAGCTTTGACAAGTTATGGTGCTGTAAAAAATTAAGATAGTCCAGAGTACAATGTAGGATGAATGATACGTGTCACGCCGCTAGAAAGCAAGAATAAGTTGATTGGACAACTCCATGAGGTAGGAAACAGCTTAGAAAATTATCATCATATATACAAATCGGGTTATAGAAAGGAAATGAAGGCAAGGATGTACAAACTAAAATGTAAGTAGGTAAGAGAACAGGCAGGACTAAAATATGTATTCTTGTAAAGTATGTTTATCTCTAACTAAACAAAACGTGTATTCAAATTCTGCAACGGGGACAATTCTCGACATCTTGAGGAACTTATTCATTTTACTTTTAATTGTTTGTATTTTTGGTATCAAAAAAATGGAAACGTGAACAGTGTCAATTAAGTCAATCAGAAAACTGGGCAAAGCCAAATAATATATTATCCATACTTCTATCCAATTTTTGAGATTGAGTAGTATTTTGATGTACTTTAGAAACGAAAGCTTATAGTAGAGTTGCTACAAATCAATATATATATATAAATGTATTTTTCGCTATGATCCAATTATATACCATTTAGAGCTTCATCTTGATCTGAGAAAACATATTCCTAAACCCAAACCAAACGAGTATGAGTATTAAGAGGTACTAGGATGTAGGGGCAGGGCTTTATATACTATTGACTATGTATTTAGTAGTACTTTACCACAGATTTTTTTTTTTTAAAGAAACGTACAAAAAGTTCAGGAAACATTTGGTATTCTACAGTATTATAAAAAAATCTGGGTAGCTTTTCTAAAATTGGCAACTGAAATCTTTCATGTGAAATTTGAAAATGTCAAACATTTTGTTCCTATCCTTATACTGTTTCTTAAAATTTACCTACATCAGTTTTAATCACTGAAAATTGTAACCCAGATAATCAAACCTACAATTATTGTGAGAAGAAAGTCTATATAATATGGTCAATCAAGTAGCTGGAATTTGTCTAGTCAAAATGGAACCTTCAACAATGTCAAATGTACGTTATGTACAGTTCGAAACAAGGCAATCAAACATTTGTTTTGAAAAGTGTCCAAGTCTAAGAAACCAATTCATGTGTTCCCAAATTTTTTATAAATCATATCCAACTTTTCACAGCAACTACAACAAGGCTAAAACTATAATTTTTTTGTTGCAATGCTTCAAATATAATAGTAGAAACTTTTACCACATTTCTATTGCAAACTGCACCGGATATCTTACACTTGGCAGAACAATATTTTGTGACAAAGTGAAACGAAACAACGGCTTTCAATCGACTGATGAAAATTTGCATCTCTAAAAATCTTTTTTAAGCAAAAAAAAAATTATCTAATTCTGAACTCCGACGCTCTTTCCTACTCTACAAAATTATATCATGGTATATTTGCAACCAAACCACATTTCAATAATTCGAAACTTGTAACTCGCTTCTATTTTTGTTACCAACAAACAACAATCTGTCTTTTCTCTAAAATAATAGCCCTATCATCACATCATCACATCATCTCTATTTCAAGTGAGCTAACCAAAAATTACAAAAAGCTGCTATTTTATGAATGTCTACGTACCAAGAAAAGAAAGTGTATAACCTATTTATTTAGTTACAAATGGAAAAAAGAAGCATGCTGTAAAATAACGTAATATAAAGATACCCTTTCTCTGCTGCTCTTCTCTCTCCCTTCCCCCACCATATCAGAAAATATTCGTGTGTGCAAATTTTTATGTTTAGAACTGATAGTAGTAGCTGTATTAAAAATTCGTACCACTACATATATCCATTAACTAAAAACCATTTACATGTCAAAAGTGTGTCTGTGCTATAATAATCTTACTCATAGTCGCTGTATGCATCCATCCCTCCAATCAATCAGTATTTTGCCATTGTGATCTCCTCCTCTGTAAAGAATTCGCATTCTCTATGCACACCACCTTTCTTCATGTCTCATCAAATGATTTATAGTAATATGTAATTTTACGAATTATTAATGTTTTGAGTAGTTTGTCAGTGTGTAACTAAAATTAGATTGTACGTATGTATGTATGACCGAGAGTATGTAATGGGAGAGTCATGCCTTTTCCCTTGGTGAAATAATGTGTAATGCTTTTTCTGCTGTTGTACTGCTTATTGAAGGAAAGTTCAATCTATTTTTTGAGTGTATATTTATACCTTCTTTTGGCATTTGAAATCATGCCTATAGTGTATTTACCATTTACCTTTTGTAAAATCATTTTACTAAAATGTATTGCTGTCTTGCAAAAACAATGTTCATGCTCACGCACACTCACCAAACAACAACAGGACCAGAGACATTTTCCAGTAGAAAAGTACACTGTGTTTTATGTTAGAGTTGAAACAATTTATAATTCTTTTGAGACAGCACAGCTACTGCACAGATACAAATGTGCATTTCCTTTCCTACACACCTTGTAGACTTTCATTAATTTTGGAATGATGATGTCGTAATTGTGTATTCATTTGGTTTGGTATTTGTTGTGTGATCATGTTTTTGCATGCAGCAAATTTCATGTGAGATGATTTCCCCTCTTGAGGTAAGAGTTTGAACAAATATGTGCAATCCATTCAGTATGCAGCAACAGCAGCAGAAAGGAGTATGAAAAGATATGCAGCGTTATCTAAAATATCCGTTATTTACATGTTACAATTGTTACATTTCCCCAGTTCCACCGAATCTATACATAATATCTTTACCAACCAACCATGTTTTCATAGGGGAGAAAGTGTCTGTAGTTGTAGTCATGTTTCTTTTGACAAGCAGCTTTGATAACATGTATATGTAACTAATGATTTCAACTATATCTTTTACTTAATTCGGATTTCATAGTATAAATAAGGACGCGTATAATATTTTCACGTCATTTACCTCAACTGTGAACTATTAGCATTCCATCATCGTTAAGATTAAGCCATAAATGTATAGGAGGATATTATATAGAGTAAGTTGAAATTACTTTAAGGTGTTAACAATTTATAAAGTCAAAGTGATTGACGAACATGGGGATGGGAGGGATGATATATAGGTAGCCCAATGTAGAGTGAAAGTAAGCTTTATAAGAAGGTTTTAGCAAACGAAAGGATTATAGATTAAGGTAAGAAAAAAGTTGTATTGGTAAAGAATTTCATTCCAGAAATCAGCTTTCCCACATGATCTCAAACTATCTATAAGCAGGTGCTGTTGATTACAAAATGTAATCTTCAGAACTACTTGCAATCACTATTTAAGCGGAGTGTGTATGTGTGTGAGTGTGCGTGTTTGAATGTGAAAAGTTTTTCAATTTCATATTTGCTTTCACTTGCTTTTTCGGTCGTCTTATTTCTGTTGGCTTTTTCTATTGGACACCTGAATGGTAGACATTATTTTGGACGTTTTGTTTTGTTTCACGAGGTTATTATTTTATTTTGTTTGTTTTATTATTATGTTTTTACCTGAATTTATTTTTGCTACCTTATTTTTTTAGTTTGGATATTCGGCGGAAGTGGTGGAAGTGACTCAGGTGAAAGTTCCAAGACGGGTGAGCATGCTGATACCACAGCGGCCAATAATGTGGAGGGTTCCCAGGCTTCCGGAACGGGATAAGACGATTATAATGTTCCTATGTTGCCCCCTCTTTCATACAAATTTCCCCCAGCTATTTGCACTGGGACAGAATAAATTTTAGAAAGTCAGAAACCAGAAAGTTGAACATTTACATTGGAGCAAGTCGATTGGCCTTTTATAATATTGGATTCAAATTTTGCTTTTATTGCCTGCACTTTATTATTTTTGTTTTGTAATTAAATTATTATTGGTCAACCTGTAAAAAAAAATTGGTACGAAAGTAATTGCAACAGAACGTATATAATATATAAAACAATCAAGTCCGCATGAGTATAATAATAATAATATTATGTAAGAAAGAGGTGTAAAGTTTCAGGAGAAAGTATAACAATTTGTCTATAACGTACATGTTGAGTTAATCCTGTTGGTAACATTTCCTCCGCATTCTTGTTTTCTACAAGGCATTTGTAAATAAACAAAAAGTAGTTCGTTGAATGAAACCCTATCAAGCATTTTTTCTGTAAATATTTATAACAGGTGCAAGCTATGTTGACCAATGAGTAGCGAGTGAAATCAGGTAAAAAATTGAGAGAACTGAAAGGCTTCACCTTTTTTTGTTGACTTACGTACCAAAAATAGATAGGCGATATTAAGCCTGAAAATGACATGAAATGGTTCATCATTTCTTGAATTTTTCACCTGTTTAATATTTTAGGAATATGATGAAATGTGTATAGCGTTATTTTCTAAGTATTTGTGTTACTTGTGATATTAAATGTTTAGGTATATTTTTGTGATTTATAAGTTAACTCCAAAATTGTCCTAAATTCCCTAACTTTCTGTCTGTATTAAGTAGAAAAGCATGATTTCTATTACAATATTGTATCATCTGTAGGAGAACTATAAATATGATTTACGGTGTACAATAGGCATGAGTATTTCTTCAATTTAATTAAACTGATTGCAAATTATCCTCCCAAATATATTCTACATAGAATATTGCTTTATTCACTTTATTTTGACGCTTTTCGTTGCACCAAACCAAAAATTTGCATGAATGAATATATTTATGAGGTGAGAAAAAATATGTATATTTTGTAACTCTAGTCGTGCCAGCAATGACTCTTCCTACAATTTATTACCAATATACTTATAACCACTTGGTAAATTGGTAAAGGGATGCCTTTTTTGAATTGGAAACTGAAAAAAACCATATTCAAATATCATTATTGTTAACGCAGTTTAACATTGAAATGAAAATGTGTACTTAAAACTGCTTTAACGCGAGCATAATCATTACTTTTGCTACAAAATGTGTACTTACCTTTCATTATGTTTCATTAAATTTTATCCCTTCCGTTTTTGTTACAATGAATGCCCAATCTGAATGTGAGTGAGTGAGTGAACGTGCTTGCAAAATCTTTTGCGTTTTATTATTATTATTCAGTCCCAATCAATATCTTTTCAGTTTCCATCCAGAATCTTACAATCTATATAGGCTTGGATGAATGATGGAGCATGATAATAATGATAAAATATTCGGATAGTTAGTTCAAAATTATTTCGTCATAGGAGAAAAACTAAAATGAAACGGAGATTGAGTCGGAGAAACCCCTCACTTAAAGAGCTATGTAATATTAAAAAGAGAACTACCTATTAAAATCTACGACAAACAACAATGCATTATTGGTTTAGTAATTCAAGTAGTAAATTCTTCTTCAAGAAAGAGCCTCATCGAATATATATATGATATCGTTGCACCCTGAATTTTCCTAATTACTCTATAGGTATAGGACAAGGTTATTATGATAATAATGGAAAACATGATAATTTAAATTAAGCAAACACCATTTACCTTATGAAAAGGAACGTATGCATAATGACTTTATTGGTGTAAGTTGTAATTGACTGTAGTCTTGTTTAAATTTGAAAGTAACATATTATACGAGGGATAAAAAATAGAAATCGATATACGTGAAATGACCCCTTTCAAAATATCCAACAAACTAAATATATGCATAGGTCAAAGGTTACATCTATCATCATAAATTTATGTGTATAAAACTCTGTTTTCAACAACATACTAAGAAGTACTACTAGCTACTACTATGTTAACATAATATTAAAATGAAATTGTAAAATGGTGACTGTCTGTAGAAAAAATGAGATGATACAAATAAAATAAATACATGTATCCACCCCTTTCTCCGGCCTGTGTTTCGGTGTGGTTAATTTCAATCGAGTTATCAAACCATAAAACTTAAGTTTCATTTGGTCTTCTTAACGGAGTGTGTGAATTTAAATCAAATTCACTTTCATTTGTCATAAACTGCTTCATAAGTTGGTCAGTAGATAAGTGTTCATATACTATTGGGCGTGGGTGGATGCGGATGAGCAAAGACATTTTTGCTGCTATTTTGGTGTTCGTGCTGAGTATCAACTTCCTTATGCGTTAGCACCATAAAAAGAATGACATGGACGAGTTCAAACTGCAAGCACCAACAACAGTTCTTCCTTGTCTTTGTGTCCTCACATCATCATTTTGTAATTATGCTCATCTCATTTCCATCGAGCATCCTTGCAAACAATTTCTTCGTTCATAATCATCATAATTAGCACATTACTCTGCAAACTTCTCACCTGCAAGATCAAGATACAGTATTGAAGACGCTGAATTCAATGCGCACATTTTTACTACAGTTACTTACTACTAGCGTCTGATCTATATCGAAGCTCAGAAAATCGTCACATGTGCAGATTTTGCCTTGCACAGTTGTTCGACCAACAGCCTACACTTTTTGTATCCTTTTGAGACGAGTAAGAACGACTTGCCTTCAGTTGCAACACAAAAAGAAAAGTGAAAAGGCTCATATATGGAAATCGAACCAAAAGTGGCAACTGTTCCCATTCACTTTGTATTTTTTATCAATACTACACTCTTGGCTCTCAGAGGTCCTCTACAGCTTTAACCAGTTTCATTGTTGCATCAACAAAACTGCATGGCATAGCTTCTCTGCTACTGCCTTCATATTATCATATAATATCATCTTGACACATCATTTTTTACAACGAAAAGTTGTATAACCTTTTCAGTATGCAGCAGCCACAGCCAAATATCGAATCTAGCCTGCGCATTTCATAATACGTAGTCATCAACATTTTATATATCAGGGCCTTATAGACTGTAACCGCCTCCGAGCTTTTTTGGCCCTTGGATGAGTAAAGGCTCACTTTTTGACGATTTATTCTACTACTGCGAAATAAAGTGAGAATGTTTTGTGTTCTTTTGTACAAAAAGTGTCCCCAAAGTTAAAATTGTTGGTAGTAATAATTATGATTTGAAAATTGGGAATTTTTTAAATGTGTTTCACGAAATACAATGGCAATTTTCAATCCGTGCTGTTGCATCACGCTAAGAACTGGAGCGAAAGCAGTTGCCACGATTGACATTGTAAGTTGCATTTATTATCGGTATTTCTGTGTTGACTGTGATGTGCTCTCATATAATATTCAATCATATAAATAATACGAATGGTTTCAGATAGTGGCCCTGATTTTGCTAATAATCTTCCTCACGGATTTGTCCTGGACAATTTCGCAGAATGGTAAAATTGAGCAACAATCTTTGTCCAGAGCTTCCGACTCAAGTTGTGAAGACGATTATGATGATCTCACCAGTTATTAACATTTACACACGCACACTTTTTACATTTTAAATGCTTACTTAAACAAAAATGTGTGTCCTGCTTACTTATTTGTGTGTCACCCTAGCTCAAACAAAGCTAGCATATAAATTCTTGAACACTGAGTTTTGTGTGTTTCTGGCCAATTAGGTGTGTCCAGCGTGAGCGGCTCGTATGTAGCTAGTGGAGTATGGACCATTCTCACAGTGTTCTTGGCCACCAATGTCGGTATCTCTGCCCTACTCTACACGGGAGCTAGAAATGTATGCATGTTCAAACATAGTTTATTCTGATTTTATTAACAAACCTTAAGCGGAGTGAATTAAAAGTATGAACATTTCAATTTTTTCCATACAGTACAGCATCAAAAGATGTAAATGGTGGTTTTACATCCAAACCGTGATTACGGCTATTGCGGTCCTCGTACTCATTCTCATAATCTGCTTCCAAATTTCCTTCGGCTTGCTCGTGCTCGATTTGATCCATTTGTTTTACCGAATCTACACACTTTGGGTGGTTTACCTCTTCATCGGAGAGCTGACCTATTTGGATACACTATGCAGCCTCAGTAGTCATAAGAAGGGTGGTTCAACGATGTACGCACCACACCCGCCTGCGGTGCCACCACCTCCAACAATCTACTCCTCTTCTTTCTATCAGCAGCACTCACCATATCCGGACTATTCACATGAGGACTACCACCATCATCACCAACATCAGCCCTATGGGGACACCGGAAATACAACAAGTGTTGGAATTACAGGACACCCAACTTGGTCCTCAGATGATGGTCTGCCAGGGAATGGAACTGGTGGCAGTGGACAAAGGGGAGGAATCGATAACCCCACTTATCTTCCTTGATTAATAGAAACTTAACGTGATCAACTTACCTTGTAAAGTAGCATGAAAAAATAACTAGAAACGACTAATGATTATTTCCATAGACTGTTTTATTATAATAATTATTGTTCTTTTAAAAAGTCTTCCTCTTTTATCTAAGTGTACTGGTCTCATGATATCAAACCATTATGGAGAAATAATGGCGAAAATTAAAAAAACGAAAAAAGTACTATATATTATTTCGTTCCAAACTTTTTTAATCTGTATTCATGTTCAGACATCCTCTATCATCATGTAAATACATTGGAAAAGTAGTTACACGTTTTGCTAGCAAAACAGGAAAAAGGAAAGCATGATATTATCACATCCTCTTTGCTTTCAGGTTGTATATCAGTGGCAGTTTGGGTGGAGCCCTCATTTATCACGGTAGAGTTAAATTTTCTCCCTACATATTCCAGAGAGCATC
The DNA here is from genome assembly GCA_001718145.1 of Orchesella cincta. NCBI lineage: Eukaryota > Metazoa > Arthropoda > Collembola > Entomobryomorpha > Orchesellidae > Orchesella > Orchesella cincta. The sequence goes on from LJIJ01000011.1 coordinate 402,953, forward strand.
AACGCTTTGCAATATTGGCTTTGAGGCGTTTCTTCTTCAGCCTACTTTCATTTCGTGTGGAAAACTGCTTGCAGAGAGGCACGCAACTCAACTAAATGGAGGATATGGATGGATGACTCCTGGCTCCAGCCAAGTCAACGATTTATCGCTGCAAATTCTTTAATGAAACTTTTTCCTTCGTATTCCCTACTACCACCGGTATACTTTGGATTCATGTAGCGTACATATGACGGCCCACATAATATGACATGGTGATGTGATGGGTTGATGTTGATACGAGGTAGGAGATGATGATCGCATCAAGTAGGCCACTGCAATGCAATCCTCATCATCTGCTCATTCATGCACTGGATTATTATTAGCTGTCATGATGTTATTACATGCTGTACATGAACTACGCTACTACAAGAGATACGATTTCTCGGAATCAGAATCTAGGTGAAAGTGTATCAACATCATGAAACCTTTCTCTTCATCATCCGATCAAACATGCCATGCATCCAACCAGAGTAGTAATATGCTGTTTTTATAACTTTCCATGCACCAGTTCTTTAGTTGATGCTGGTTTGGTTCGCACATCACTTTCACTCCATCAGCCTCCTCCTCACACATCAGCGTCATAAACCATTGGCTTCCTTGGTTCATAAAAGGAGTCGGATTTAAACAATGAAACGAAGAAAATGGCTCCCATAATAATTGCATCAATATCTGTTAAGGAATAGTAGCTGGAGGGGGCAACGGGAGAACTGAGTAAACAATGGATAATTACTAGCCTTGTAGGTCGTATACATTATAGACTTATTTACAACTGAAAGAACGCAATATGGCCACGCAAAGTAGGATTTGTTGAGTGAACACGAAGTAGTGAATGAGGAGTGGTCTCAGGTAGTCAGCGCACTTTATCATTATCATCTTTGTCAATAAATCAAGGGAATGACATGCTGGAATCGTAGGTGAATGGTGAATTGTGGAGACACTAATTGCTTTACTACTACAAGTGCTACCGCTGTGAAGAAACAGTTTAATATATATATATACAAATATAATAAACATTTGTCCCGTATAAAGTGAGTTTCACTTATCTCTCTCGCTCTTGTTTCTCTCAACACCAAAAACCGTCATGTTTCAAAAGAAATGTGGAAATGACACGGAACCGGTAGGACACGCTATATAAATTTATACTATATATTGCTTTAATCTCCCTTGGGGTTTGCTTGGCCTTCTCTTTATCTGCTCCTTTCCCTTAAATCCTCAATTATATTGGTAGACGAGTATTTGTAAACTCTCAACTTTTGGCTGGTTTAGTTAGTTAGTGGAGAAGCTTTTTTAGGAACGTAAGTTTTAACCTTGCATTTTACCTATTGTCAGCCACCTTGTTTCAACTCAAGGTGAGTTTGCTAAGATTCTGATAGAATGCGTAGCGAGGATGTTGATTTGAGTGAAAGAAAGGTAAAGCAGCCAAAGTTTTGGGGCAACTTGAGATGGCCTTATCCACCTAGCATTTTTGTGTTAACTTTGGTGAGTAAAGTGTTAAAATCTCAAAAGGTGCTTGTTAATTTTTTTTAAAGGGGTGTGGAATAGAAGATTCCTTTACAACCAATGAAGAAGAGCAGGATGAGTGGATGGAAGAAACTGTTTGGTATGGCTTGCGAATGTGGCATGTCATCTTCTTGTCAATCGGAACTGTGCTCAGTTTTGGTAAGTCAGTAATGATTGATATGATATTATTGGTATTTTTGGCTTTTTGGTAGTAAAATAATGTTTGTCTTTTACCAAGTCATATTATTGTGCTGCTGCTTCAAGTTTCGCATTCCTCGCACAAAACAAGAGATTGAAGGAGACTATGTTCGGAGGCGAATCATGCGCAAGTTTAGAAAGCGCCTTAAGACCATTCAGAATCAAGAACTGGATGAAATGGACCTCAAGAAGGGTGAGAATCCTAATTACTATTAATAAGTTACTATTAATATTAAATATGTACATTGTCTTTCCAGCTTTGGATAAGATACGGACCGAGTTGAAATCAGATACCGAGAGTTTACAACAATCGGATGGCTTGTCAGGCGCAACACTTAGTTCTGCCGGAATCGGAGCCGGCCAAGGTTCCACTTATCGGCGAGCGTCTCAAATTCAAATTGGTATTTAACATAATAATATTGGAAATTTGCATCTAATAATTGCCTAATTTAATCTGATCTTGCTTTTCCCAGACATTTCCTTGGAGGATCTTCGTATACAGTCAATGGGCCTCGGTGCAAGAATAGCTCTAGCCCTGTCTCGCTTATTCCGTCGCGGAAGGAATCCTCAAGGTCAAGACGCCGCCATGGAAGAAGGAAATGCCAACAACACTGCAGAAGGAGCTGATAAGCCTACCACCGCCCTCTTATCAGCTCAAGGGGAGCCCACTCAACAAGGAGCAGAGGATGAAAGTTCCAAATCAAAACCAAAGAAAAAGAAGGACAAAGACAAGCCAAAAACTGAAGCATCCTCCTCCTCCACTCCAGCCAGCAAAGAGAATACCAACTCCAATAAAGACAAGGAAAAAACCAAAAAATCTCAACTAACAACCGAAAAAGAAACAAAGGGAAAAGACAAAAACAAACAAACGGATACTGTCAAATGGAAAACAGACAAGGACAAAGTAAAAGACAGCAAAACTGACAAATCGTCTACAACTTCCGGCACCACAGCAAAAGGCAAGACTGGAACTGGAGGGGATACCAGCAGCTCCAAAAAGAGCGATAAATCTAAAAAGCAATCCTAATGACTTAAACTATTTACACTACTCAAGGGAAAATTAAACTTGAAGCCAAGCCTATACTCTCTCCATTTCTTTTCAGGTTATTTGTCATTTTTATTTCCGATTCCATTTTTGTTGATTTCTTGTGGATTTCATTATTTTTGATGTAGTACATACATATATATTTATGCATACATAATAATAGTATAATAGTCAAATAGTAATAATAATAATGAATGTCATATTGTTCATCATCATCATCATTACCTTACAATTTAATACATCATTATCTGTTTCTTTTTTCCTCCGTCATATTAAGGTTTTTTTTTGTATGTATGTAATAATGTACGTTACTTCGGTTAAGCTTGTATTGTTTTTCATACAGAAGTACTGTATCATTGTCATCATATTTGAATATATTGTAGTAGTAGTTTAATAATAATGATAAATTTTTAACTGTGTAATAATAACTATATGTATGTATCTTAGGACGTAGTAATAATAACAATCATAGTAATATGTATGCATATATAATAATTTAATCATCGTCATCATGTGTGTTTTCTGTTTATTATTTTCATATAGACCATATAATTGTAATTTAATGATTCGTATTTTAAATATTTTTTATTGATTATTGTTGATTTGCTCATGTTTCTTTCTCGTCCTCATCATCGTGTCATACACATATATTTCAACCAGTTAATAATGAATATAGTTTTACAATAATAATTTAAATTTACTTTACGAGTCTGTGTAGTTTACGTCGTCCAGCATATGCATTGTTTTATTTTTAAATATTGTTGGTGAGTGAAGTGGTACTGTAGATTTTTTTATTAATTTTTGTGTTGTCGAGCACCGTGTCACCCAACCTCCATGATTTATTTACCCGTGTCTCAAATCATTATATATATATAGCGACACGTGCACGCTGTGGTCTGTAGAAAACGGTTTTGTAGGAGAGTTGAATATGATTATCAAGTTGGATAGTTTATTAAAATTTCAAATAAAATGAACAGTATTGGACACGGAGTGGAGGGAGCTGGCGCCGAGAGTAAAAAACGTGGGGAACACTGCAGAAATTGCACACAAGGGTCAAAATGGAAAAAATAAAATTTTCTGATGATGATGAGCAAAACCCAGAATTTTCTCTTTAGCTGTAAATACTTTTAATAATAATAATAATTATACGCATCGAACGATTTCGACAATTTTAGAGTTCAATAATATTTTTTTTACCCGAGTAAAATTTACTAGTTTACAAATGTGACGACGATACGATAATAACGACGTTAGCACTACCGTTAAAGTCAAATATTGCACATCTTCAGCATCATATTATTTTACAACTTTCGTTCCGTGCTCATTTCTTTTTGAACAACAGTTTCTTAATCGCTGATTTTTTAGTCATGTGAAGAATTTCTCGTTATGTTTATAGCACCATAAAATGTAAAAATGATTGTAGGTTACACCGATTTCTCCAGCAATTTTTTGTCTATATAGCATGGCCGCTCAAATTGACACCGAATCAGATTTGATTTTTTACACTACTTTTTAAACTCAACATGGCTACAATACGAATCTCTAATCTCTCTAACACTACGTCTATTGCAGACATGCATCTATATATCTATATCATCATTATTATGTACCTGTACTCTGTACTGTACCGGAAGTCACGTAAGGAAGAAAAGGAGTGGAATGGAAATGTTGGGAGTTTACAAAAAATGGAGACTAAAAACCTCTCAATATATTCTCACATGCTTTGTTGATTTGATTTGATGGTTGAGCACAAAAAAATTGGGGAGTAATGTTGTCAGTATTATTATGCACGCGTTACATCACCATTTAAATTATTATAATGATGAACGAGCAAGTTATAATAATACCTCATTTTTTCCCTTAGTTTTCGAATACAAGTCTGATATAATACATAGCAGCCAGTTCACATTCACATTACTCTTACAACATTCTCTATACATTGTACTCAAGTTTTATTTGCACAATCTAAATTTTTTTTCGATGAATTTCATGGAAGCATATTTACGTTTCTAGTTTATATATCAATATTAACAAGATAAGTATCTCGTACCAAAAGAAATTTGCTAATAATAATTGTGATTGATAACACAAAAAACAGCAGCAGCAGCAACAACAACTAATTCAGATGCGTTTGGAATTTGGAGTAAAATAAAAGACAATCGTACAAAACAGGAACCCATCAAACAACTATGTATATATTCTTCTCTCCTTAAAATTAACATGGTTTTGTCGTCGACAACAAATCGAAACATCGCGTCGTGTACATTTCTGGAGTGTAAAGAGTCAAACTAAAGCCTAACTTAAGTTTAAAACCTTATAGTAGCTTGACCCACGTAATAATATCCTTGTTTTTTATACGTAGTACAAGAAAAAATGTACTTACATTTATTATAGTAGTAGTATTTCGTATAATAATTTTATTTATATTATGTCTTACAAATTAATAAGGAAGTTAGTCTCACTATCATTTTCTCACTAACTGAACATACACAAATTCCTCCGCCCACTTCTTTTCTCACGATCAGATACTTTCTCTGCCCCTGTGTCGAATATATTACTTGCAGTGTCTTTTTCTCAAAAAAAGTTATTTCGAAAAAGTTGACATGATTGTATTTTATATATTTCTTATTGCCAAATTTGATATACGTAAATATCGTGTCCATTTTCCTCATTTGGAGAGAGCCATTCGATTCGATTTGATTCGGAAACTTTGTGCATGAGCAGTTTTCATGTGTGTGGTTTCTCTTTTTTTCTGTATTTTTTGTAAATTTATTTTTTCATTTTTGATTCTTACGTTTAAAAATGTCGTAGTGTATATTGTATATCATTGTAAAATGTGTGCTGTATAATATAGAAAAAATTGTATTTTTCGTTTTATTCTTTCATCTTGTCTAACTTGTCTACAGTTTTAGTACACGCTCAAATAGATCTCATCGTTTTTTTTATTTTTGGAAATAAATTTTTAGTATTCATTTATTTTTTATACTTAACTGTTTTTGGTGATCGTTTCGAGTTGAAGTGACGGAGGGAAAGGGTGTTGTGAAGGATTGCTTTGAGATTTCTTTTTTTTCTAGTAGATTGAAGAGAGCAGAGAAAGTGATGGATGTCAATGTGTCACCCTTTCCAATTTTGAAGGTTTGGAATATTCGGAAGGAATTTTTTTTGGGTAGAGGTGAGGAGGGAGCAAGGAAAAGAGAGCTGTTGGATGATGGATGGCTGAAGACACAAAAAGTCTCTCTTAATTTTTTAGTTTTTTTTAACAATTACAAATTCTAAACTCACTTATCAAGTATACATGATCAACTCCTGTTACAAACTAATCTCGCTGTTCTAAACACTTGATTTTGGCTATGCAGTACACATATATAACTATAGGCTGTATAATGTTTAATTGTTTTCGATTGCTTCTTTGATGATGTGTGTGGTTAATCATTCCTCTAGCTTGGATCTACAACTTTGAGTGTACAAATGATAACAATAAAAACATTAAGAAAAAGTAACAAAAGTTTTTGCTCAACTCATAATTAAGGATATTAGTACATTAGCTTACTTAAGTGTGGCAGTGGTTTTCTTTCGAGAAGAATATAATAATAACAAATGTCTATTTAGCTTTAACATATTTCCTCTCCATTTTCCTACATCTTGTTGTTGTATTCTCATGCATAAAAATTGAAGGCGAATTTGGAAACAACAATGAAGAAAAGGAAGGACAGAAATCTCTGAAGAGGAATCCGTTGTTTTGTATTTATAATGGGGCAGTTGTAAGACAGTTGCCTGTTCTTGTCTATGACTATAATAAATATTTACCAATTATTGCATTGCATTGAACCACAGTAGTAGTAGTAGTATATTAACTAATATGAACAACGGAACCAACTTTCATTTGTATATTAATTATGCCTTGTGAGCGATCTGTTGCACAAAATGTCTCAGAGGGTATAGTTATTATATGGTATTATGTTTGTTTCCGCTTCTTCTCTCTCACTTTATCAAAAACATAAAGGTTGTAATTAAATATTGCTATAATTTGTTTTGCTTGCTTGCATTATATAAGACAAAGTTTTTTTTATAGCAAACGGAATTTGCGAACTATAGCACACTATGAAAACGTTCGTTAGTTAAAAGTATCACACTGTTTTCCCTTTCCCCTCATCGCTACCAAACAAATAACAAACAAATGTAACGAGCTAACAATATATATTATTATTACTGATCCATTTTTTTTACTAGCTGGAGAAACAATGAACAAGGTTTGTTGATTCGATTGATTTTGGATAGTACGATCATATTTTTTCCCTAAATACAACAGCGAAAAAGAAGTTATATATAACTGTTTGCCTTTTCTCTTTCTCAGTTATATATTGTTTCGTAGTTTGCTAACTGTAATAAATATATAGCATAACTAGCATTTATAGACTTATGAGTAGCAGTATATAATATCATGATAATTTTATGTGTACAAAGTAGTGTGACTGAGCAAGACAAAACTCTAAAACTTTTTCCTCCCATTCATCATCGACTCGTGGATTTTTTAAGAATATAATATCGCTATCATTTTTAAGATAATTGAAGATTCATTCAAGATTTTTTGTTGATCAAAAGTGGAGCAATCAAGTTCCCGTCTTAAATTATCTATGTTTAGCAAACCAATCAACGTTTTTGGGAATATCTTTTTTAAAAGGTTCGAAATTTAAGGGAGGACAGATAAGGCAATAAATATAAAAAGAATGGACGCATATAATATTATATTCAACATTGTATAATAAATAGCATACATAAGATTTTTTCCTTGCTTTCTCCTCTCACAAGAACTCTGCGCACTCAACAATCATAACGGTATTGAGAAATTGAAGTACTAAAATTGTAAAATCTGTTATTTCTTCTCCTCTCTTTTTCTCTTCTTGTTGTGGGGACGGTGTGCAAGCAATAAGGCGGTGGCGTGTAGTAATATTTCTAGCATCCTCTTTTTTTTCATAATCGATCGATGGAACGTTTTTAATAATTAATTTGTAGTAACAAAACTCTCGACTTAATCCCTATCCTCAGCGTTCCCATTTATTAATAATACATAGTGTTGCTATAAAAAAGAATTGAGTTGTAGTTTTTTTATAGAAATGCTCTCTTTCTCTGTCTCTCTTTCAACAACAAGTTGAGGTTGACGACGATGATGATGATGATGAGAGGGAGATTATGGTGAGGTGGGAAAGGAATAAGGGTTGAGAAAAGTTTGTAAAAAGCAGTTTGAGAGGGACCACAGTTGACAATCTCTAGAAAGTAGTGACGACTAGTATAGTAGTAGTAGCATCAATCATCATACGTCTAAATTGTAAAATGTACAATGATTTTTTATAGACTCCTTATAGACAGTACAGTAATTGTTTTTTTGCTTTCTCTTCCTGTTACGTTACAAGGTGTGGGATTATTCGAATAACAGTAAGTTTTGTAATGTTACAAGTTAGGATTATAGTATAGTCAATGTAGTAATTTATAGTTGTTGTTTTTTTTGGTATTGTTGATCATGTGGATGATGATTATATAAGATTGTAGTAGAGAACAGAAAAAGAAACGTTTTTGTTGTTGCATTTTTATATAGTAGAACAGTATAACGGGGGAGTAGACGAAGGTAATAATGTTTTCCCCAAGTAATTGTAGTAGTAATTTTGTTGTTGTTGTAAAGTAGAAGTTGTATATAGATCGTACAGTATATAGTATTATTGTATAGGTAGTACAGTAATTGTAGTAGTTAAGTAATAATATGTAATATAAAGAAGAATGACTAAGGAACCTGGTGATTAGCTGTGATGATGAGTGTGTGAAGAGGAGTGATGGGAGGAGGAATGCGGATTATGACTGTGGCTATGGCTGGACGAAGCGGTCGAGATGGGGGTTCCGGGTGCGAGCACTCCGTTTAGTGTAACTACCAGCTTGCGACTCCCGGCGTGATTACGGTGCTCACACAGCCAGATCCCTTGCCACGTGCCGAGATTCAGCTTCCCTTCGCTTATCGGGATGGATAGCGAGGAACCTAGGAGGCACGCCTTCACGTGAGCCGGCTAAATGGAAAGATACGGGTATGTTAGTATATACAATAATTTTGTTTGTTTAATGGTCAGTTTCATTGGGAATGTATTGGCTCACCATGTCGTCGGGACCCTCGCACGAATGTTTGTAAGGCAGTCCCTGCTGCAAATTTGTGTTAAAACGCTGTGCTCATTAACAGTGATCAAGGCAAAGGAACAAAATACACAAAAAACAACACTCATTCAGTCACGCACCACCACCCCAACAAAGGTTACCAAGTGCATATTTTTATTATAAGAAGAGTTCAAAACTACGGCAAGTGATAGTTACTGTGATTCAGTGGAAATAGTAGATAGTAGCTTTCTTTCATTCATTCATATTTTTTTTACCCTGTGCATAAAATGTGCGTTGTGAGTAGTCGAAAGGACTTACCTCAGGCACTAATTTATTAAGCATCATTTCCATGTCATCTCTGACATCAGGGTCCCAACTCTCGTTCAATGCCAGACTCGCTGATGTATGCAGAACTGGAAATATAAATGCAAATGTAGAGACAAATCCTGGAAAGCCTAATTTACGCGATATAAAATAAAAGGCATAATCATATTACTCTGAATGTGGAATAGCCCGACAGTAAAGTTGCCGAGTTCAGGAATTTGCCTGAGGATTTCCTCAGTGACGAGGTGGACACCCCGATGTTGTGGCCGTAGGTTTATTTTCCTTTGGAACCACGCCGAGCCCATCTGTATCCCACGGCTCGACGAACCCATATCACATTGGCAGCAACTCTGCTCCAAACCATAGTTAATTTAAGCATTTCTCGAACAAAAAATATATTGATTCTGAGCTGCTATAGTATATACCTCAAGAATGGAATTCTTGCCCTGCTGACTCCCAGTATTGGAGGAGCAGACTGTCTTCTTGCTATAACCCGCCATTGTAATCCAGTTAATTGTTTCTGGAGGAGTTGGAGAAACAGATTCTTTCCGTTTAGAAAGATTTGGGAATTTGGAAATCGATGGGGACACGTACAACGTACATATACGGATGTACGACACAAATCGTATTTAAGGACCACCTTTTTTCTTACTAAAGGTGCTATCAATGTCTAAAACTTTCACAAGATACAATCACTTGTGTCATTAAATCCCCCTCATTCTCTTGTCTCTTTTAACGCATCACATTATTATCTCTCACATAACTGCCTTGGTTTGTGAGCTTAATAAAAAGGGATGCTTAAATGCTACGAACGTTTGCTTGTTGTGCACAGCACCATACTTTCATTTGAAACTTGTCACATCATCACATTTTTTAAATAATTAACTTTTTGCATTCGTCCAAACAGGACTGATGAGGAATGTTAATTCTGCAGGGAGGGAGTGACTTGAATATATTTTGAGTTATTTCCTGGACAGAGAGGAAGGAGGTCAGGTCGTGCGTCTCATATATAATGGTTATAATCGGATTTGGTTTGGTTTGATTGACCCTGGACAAGGTGCTTCTGGCTTTTTCCTTTTGTAGCAATGAAAAAGAAGGACGGACGTGGCAAAAAATAATACTCTCTAGCTCTCACCACCACAGCACAAAACTAATCAGCAGCTTGAACTACTTCCATTCGTTCCTCAATCACGTGGATATAGGCTTAGCAAAAAACTGGTGATGTTGGGATTCACAAGGAAGACACGTGCTTCATCATGTTCACGCCTAAAACCCAGCCACAACAAAGAGCTAAATCTTCGCTCCAGCCGATTCTTAATCTCCTTGGAACACAGCTTATCATACATACGTGCTTGAGGCAGTTTTTTGCATAAGAGTCAAATAAAGATTTGGTTTTCTACGTTGTCTCCATTTTCATTGCGGTTGAGTTGAGTTGTTGTTAGAGGAAGGATATTGATCGTATTTATCTTGATTGACTGGATATGAACGGTGATGAATGACCAATTTATAAATTTTTTAAATATGCCTATCAAAAAGTGAACAAAATAATCACGTTGAGATGAAAGTCGAAAAAATTGGAATGAGTGGATGGAATCAGGACACTTAAGGTGATCACTTAAAAGTAGTTGGCAAATATATTTTTCTACATAGTAAAGTTTTTTTTTACAATCCGGAGGATTCCAATAATGGTTGCAGTTTGGGACGCTACTAGTGTGCTTGAATGAATTCTTGTTCTGCCTAGCTAAGTTTAATGATGATGAACGTGTGTTGTGTATACAAGAAACTGGAAGGAAGGTGGGATGTGCTTATCGCTCGCACTGATTTAAATATGATTGCCAATGATAATAAACGAAAGTAGTGTTGATAAAGATGACTGAACAACTAACTGGCTGTGAGTAACTATTTCTATGCATACATTATATTTCCCTAATTTAGATGAGCTGAGCAGAAGAGTTGGACTGGACAACAATATAATTTCAAATGTTCTTGGACTGTGGATTCTTTTCACTCTCACTAATCTTCTTCCTTAACAATTATTAGAATTTCCTGTAGTAGATGAAGGATGGCTGGTGCTGAGCGCTAAGACGATAGCTTTTTTGGGCTCACTGGCACACCACAACAATGCCATATAAACGGCAGCATGACGGTGATGATGGTGCCATCGACGAGAAACAGGGTGGATTTCATTTTTCTTGGGACAACTCTTCACAAATCTATTTCCAATACCATTCACGTTTCGAACAACTTGTCCTGTCCAAGATGCCAAGAAGCAAACTTGTGCATCTTGTTTATTCGCATCCTTCTTCACACCACATTCTCCTCTGGATTCTCTCAATCAACATTTTATGTATCGTTGATTTCCATATTGCTTCATCGTCTTCAACTGCTACCCTTTTCGTGGATTTAGATTTTGAACGACAAACTGGGGATTGAGGTTATTGAGGGTGGATGGTAAGGCTAATAATAGTAGATACGAGTTTGTTTGGACTGCGTATTATTTAATGGGGATTTGGGAGCAAGTGCTTGGTGGAGAGTGTGGTATCATTATGATTTTAATTTCAAGTTTTTTCTATTAAAAACAATCAGGAGGAAAAATGTTGATGTGATGTTGATAATGTTGATGAAGATGATGATGATGATAGTGGTGGTGGTGGTGACGATGATGATGTTGATGTAGTAATTCTTTTACTAGCACACAATACAAATACAAAAATGCACACCACCAAGTGAAGAAAAAAACGAGTAGTAAAGAAGTAGTAGAAGTCGTAGCAGTAGCAAAGTAAAGTATTATCAATACATATTTTTTCTCTTCTGCCTATTTCCTATCTGGAGCAAATGTTTTCTCCAGCAGCAGCACACATACAAAGGCCATATATATTTTGGCTCATATGTGTTCCATTCCTCATGAAGGCTACTACTACTACTATATTATATACATGAATTTATGTATGTATGCATTGTGGAGATGTGTATGTGTGTGGAATTTAGTTGAGGGATGATGATAAAGATGATGATGATGATGATGATGAAGGAATAAGTGGGCCAAAGTGGACTTGGAATTTTTTCCCTTCTCATTCTCTCTCTCTTCCATTCCATACATAATACAACTGCTGCATAATATCATGGAAGTATTCACATTCACAAGAATGAATGGTGCTACTATGCTATTCCTTAAAACATGAAAAGGGCTCTCTCTTGTGCACTGGAATCTCCAAACTAAGAACCCAACACAATCCCATTCATTTCTGTCTTCTCTCTCCCTTTTCCACACAAAACATATGAAGTACAGAGGATGCAATGCATATTTAGATGTGTAAAGTGAAATAACTGGAGAGAGAGAGAGAGAAGAATATCATCAGCATCAGTCACTGCTGCTCTACTGCCGATCCTTGTAGCAACACACCATACTAAAAAGTGGTGCCGTTTGCCTCTCTCTCTCTCGTCTTCTTTGCACCATCATCATAATCTTATAAAGGTACATTGTATACGACACAGAGGAAGGGAAAAATATTACTGCTGGAAAAAAGAAGAGTGGCTGGACAAAGTTAAGAAAGGGAAGGATATTTTTGCCGTGCATTGCATACTGGTGAATTCTCGTCCCGTTCTACTAGTGGAAATAGTAGAAGTAGGCACTCGCTGCAAAAATCTAAACTAACCATCTTGTATTTCACTCTCGTCCTCGTGTTTCCACTTTTCTCCATGCCACTCGCATGTATCCAATCCAAACATACTATTCACATTGCAATAGCTAGCAGCTCCTCTCTGCTTTGCTACAGCTTTTCTCGTCTTTGGTCCATAGAGGAAAAGAGAAATGCCTGGCTTCCCATTCAGCTACGCACTCACGAGAGCCCTTTCTTTTCAGCAATGGGAAAAAGTTGATATGGAACGTTTGTCCCATTCCTTCACATGGTGCTGGGCTGGATTGGGAAAATAACAAGGAAGAGAAAATGGTGCAGTGATGCCAGGGCCAACATGGAGCAAGACACACGAGAGCCAAAAGAAAAAATGAATCAAAGAGAAGGAGTTACTTTTATTTTCTTTAACGCACATGTTTTGTGAGAAGCTCTCTAATGTACACACATGCAGCTCTCTCACTTCCTATAAAGTGTATTCGGGGGATCCAATAACTTTCACTGGAATTGAGTTGTAGCTCACTCAAACATCTCAACGTCTCCCTTTCTCTTTTTCTGGACACTTTTGGGCTCGTCCTCGACACTTTCTTCCCATCCTGGAAATATTGCAAGGATTCCTGGAGAGCTGAAAATAAGCAGATTGCTAACATAAAAAGATGTGAAAATATCAGAGAACAGGAATGGCATGCAATGGCCACCTTCCGGGAAAACTCTCCCCCGCTTAGAGAGAAACAAGAAAAGAAGGATTTTGGATGCTTCCAGGGGCAGCTCATAGCTGCTCCCATTGATTCCGCCAGTGCTTGTTGTAATACTATTCTTGGATCAAAGCGCTTTCAAAACCCCATTAACTCTGAAAGAATACACAATAACATCAATCATTCTTTCAAGGAGCATCCATTTCGAATTTAACTAATGGAAAACATGCAATTTGAAACTTGTTTTTAGTCACTGTTTGCGTAGGTGTAGTATGAAATCGTACACGTATAACTCAATATTTTTATACCCTCAATAAAAGCATAACAAACAAACGATGCATGTTCACTTGAGGCTACGTGGACCTCGGTAGAAAGCCACCAAAAAGGAAAGAGTATAGAAATGGGACACATATGGTTGCATACGTTTGCTCATGTTTGGTTCTCAATGCTCTTTACTAAAAGCATACGAAGAGAAATATTTTATGCTGTATGCTGCTAAAAAAAGTTGTCCCGAATGGACATAAACCGGAGCTTTATACCAATCCCGTCCATGTGCACTCAACACCATGCTCTGTACTGATCGATAGTTGCTCTTGAGAAGAATACTTTGTATCAACTGGAAAGGATTGTAATGCAAAGTTTGGAGAGAATACCGTCTATATAATAATTTTTGGATACATGTTGCAAACGACTTTCACTTTTGTAGCCCCTCATGATTTCATTCATTCAGTTTGCTATTCCCTTCTAAACCCACAGAACAACGTATGCCTCTTTTCTTCTCTTTTACCCTCTTCTGTCAACAGTAATTATTCTCAACTATGGTTCCCTACCAGCAGATTCGCAATAACCTTCAGCAAGACATACAATTTAAAGTTGGACTGTAGTTTATTAACATCATTTTGTGATAAAAGACAAAAACAAGAATGAATCCCATTTTTACAAGACGCTACAAAGGCAGTAAGTTAAATATATATAAGGGTTTTATATTCTCAGTGACAATTATTACGTGTAGAGAATTCTTTTTATAATTTTTATATTATATTCCTTCTAGGCGGAAGACCTAACATCATGCCAACATCAAAACGCCAAAGTTACCAAAAGTCAATGAGTTCAACTAGTGGTAGCAACTCTTCCAGCGTCGCTTTCGATGATGATAGTCCGACCCAGTCTGAAGAGCTGAACAAGTCTCCAATTTCTGAAGAACTGCCAACTATGCTGTTTCAAAGTAAAGGGAGTCGATTGAAAAACAGTGGAAGTTTGCTGGCTCACCAACTTTTAGCAAGCAAGCAGAACATGTTGGCCCAACAGAATCTCACGCCCCAAGAAAATCGTCAGAGATCTAAAATGAGTAGCAGTGATCATCCTCAACTGAACAGCAGCATGCGACAGTCTGTGTCAATTGACAACTTTGGGCAAATGGTATCAAGCTCTCAACCGTGTGGAATGATGACGAGAAGTCCTACAGTTCATGAAATTGGGGGAGCTGGTTGCAATAGTCAAAAGACTGATGAAGGGTATGATGAGATGCGATTTTGTGAGCTGGAAGACATTGACGATGCTGATGATGACATACAAATGTCAGCAGCTCCCTCATTTAATCAGTATGGAAATTCGAGAATCTCTCGTCCGAATCTCAATCAGAGGATTTCGAAGGAAGCCCTTGACATGAAAACGTGGAGGGAGCTGAAGCAGGTTGTGTCTGGAACTACAAGCTTTCAAGAAGGATGGATTGGTCAGGGATTTAACTTTGACCATAACATTCCTTTTGGACTTGTTCAGAGAAAGGTAAAAATAAATTTGGCTTTAAAAAAGGTTGCAAGATGTGTATATAGATCAATGCAAGAATTTTGTTGCTTTTTAGGGAGGTCCATGTGGTGTGCTGGCCGTAGTCCAATCCATCCTCATACGCAATCTCTTATTTGGCTCCCCGTTCTCAAATGCAGGGAATGAGATGGCAGTGGAAATGAGAAATATTTTAAATGGTGAAGATGAGAAGGCTGCGGAAAATAGAATAAAGCAAGAAAGAAAGTCGTACCTGGTGGATGCCATTGCCGGAATCATTTGGGGCTGCGCACAAGCTCGCACATTTCCCAAAAGGACGGAAACATCCATCATCATGTTTAGTGACTTTCGCATCCAACCGGAAATGATTTATGTGACGGGGCAGCTTGAACTTCGGAATTTTCTTGAGGACAATTTGTATCGATTTGATTGTATTAGCTTGGTCTACTCTGCCGTACTTTCTCGGGGTGTTTCAGGGTAAATGAGCTTTTAAAAAAATGCTAGCGAAATTGGAACATTGAGATCCGATTATATTGAAAACTGTTCTTTGGTTGGGCAGCATGGTTATTGCTCTCAGGAGCTGATTAACCTGCTCAATATGGGGAAAGCAATTTCCAACACGTTTGACAACGAGATTGAGCTGGATGGAAAGGTGCTAAAGGGGATAGCATCTCAATGTGATATCGGCCTGCTTTCCCTTTTCGAACATTATGATTCCATTAAGGTAAACTTATCATTAACTACTTTAAACGTGCTTCAAAAGATATTAATAATTTAAAAAATCTTGTATAGGTGGGTAAGCACTTCAAATGTCCACGTTATCCAGTCTGGATGATATGCAGCGAGAGTCATTTCTCTGTTCTGTTTTCGCATGAGAACTCCCTTTGCAACGAAAATAATCAAGGTGCTCCGTTGAATTTCGACCTATTTTATTATGATGGGCTGGCTCGACAAGACAAAATAATTCGTCTTTCAATAGGTACTAAATTAAATACTACAAAAGCCAGAGCATCATAATTCCAAGAATAATAATTATTAAATAAACTAATCTCCTTAGATTCATCAGGACATGAAATACCTTCAAATAAATTTGGCATTGACAAAAAACAAACTTTTTCTGATGATCGTCCTCCCTTCATCCATAGTCGAGAAGGGATTCATCAGTATTCACACTCTGGATCATCAAGTATGAGTTCTGGAGAGGATTTGGTTCCTCCTCTGGAAAAATGTATACGGACGAAATGGACTGTAGCCGTGGTCAACTGGAATGATACAGAGCCCATTCTGTGATCTATTATTGAACATGTCACAAAATATTTCATACTTGAAGAATAATATGCTAAATGTACAAATGTTTCGGTGCATCACCCCACAGGGTTTAAGTATTACAAAGTCCGAGTGCTGCATCGTATCATCGTATTTTAGCAACTTAATAATATTTTTACGCAATAGCACTGCTATGTAATCATAGACTATATAGGGAGAGAGTCGCAGTAATTGCTTCAACTGTGCATCGAAAATCAACAACGAAACTAGTGGCAATCCAAAACGAATTTCATTCTAGCATTATAGAAACTGGAAGAGACTGTAGACATGACATAATATAATATAATATGTATGTACATTCAATTAAATGCAAATAAAAAGCGTTATGTGTTTAAATATGTTGTATTGCACTCATTTTGACAAGTTATACAACCAAATGGTTGCAATGGATTGAATATCGCATCCAAATACTACTTTTATACTGAACAAAATTCAGACGAGCAATGTACCAAGCGCTGGAGTGGATGCAAGCTATCAAATTATTTTTATCAATAATGTGCATGGCAAGCGGATGACCAAATGTGTGTTAAAATAAATGTTATATAGCGTGTTTGAGTTGGCATAAAAGTTACATAAAATAATATTATTCTGGGTTGCGTTTGAGTATCTTCCCGTGACTCGTTTCCTTGAGAAAGGCACAAGGGCATTAAAGGACACAAACTAAAATCCTGTACATAATAATTCAAGCCTGTTGCTGCCAACTCCCAAGCCACTTCACAGAACTAAACCGATGATGATGGAATGATACAATTTCATTTCAAGGGAAACCTTTCTCTAATCTCACTTTACAACGCGAGCAAAAAACACAACCAAGATTTTTTGGTCGTGATTAAAAAAGCATGCACTTGAGATGGTAAAGGCAAACCTGGGTAAAAATTCTCAGTAAAAATCTGCTGTTGAGTTGCTCATTTTGTTGGACGCGCATATGTGTTGGAGTGGTTGCTTTCAAGGGTCTGGTGGTGCTGCTACTCGGCCACGGACAAAGACTCTCGAGAGAAATATATTATATGGTGACAGTGAGTAGGAGGATCGGTTGTTGCTCTTGATGTATAGGGATCGGGAATCTGTCTAATTTATAAATAGCTCAAAAAGTGCATCCCTCATTTTTTCTTATGCATGCACACTGTTCATGAACAAAAGTGAACTGACTCAGTTTGTTGAAAACTGAGACAGTTTCTTCAAAACTCTTTTTTATGAGGGTTTCAAGGTGCAGTTTTTCATTGCACTCCCATAAATCCCATTTTTTCCATCTTCTGGTGCTCTTTTCCATAATGCAAGGGCACACAAAGGAACACATTATTTCGACATGGAACCAGATGCTGACTTGACTCCCATGTAAAAATGAATTGCCATCGCTCAGTTGATGATGATGATGACTCCCATGCATCATTCTTGATGTTGTTCTGGCTTCTTGTTCTTATTTTTTTAAATTACAAAAGTAGTATAGTAGCCGATATCTCATGAAAAAATACCCCCAAAAGAGAAGAAGACGAAGAAGGATTTTTAAGAGAATCCTGCCTTTTGTCTTGCTACTCAAGTGGTACATCAGCAACTCTTTATCTCCATATTTCACATCCTTACTAAACGGGACGTCTTAATCTCCTCTCACTTCACTCTTCTCCCTCATCATATCAACTTCGCTCAAATAACAGACTTTTTTTCTGGCTGCCCATCTTCCATCCATACTCCACAATTATGTAATCACTATCTCTCCTCTTTCTTCTCGCAGACACAGCAGACAACTGCAAATCTCCACTTCAACGGACGCTTGTGCATGCCAAGCACAAGTCGCATATATCAATTTTAAAGGAGAGTGACGCAAAAAATTGTTTATTTGTAAATTGCTCCTGTTTTATTAGTTCATTCAATGCTTGACGTATGGAACTGTACATGATAGCTGTGCAGTGTGCAAATTATAAAAATACATTCTGAAGAAAACAAAGGATTTGGCAGGAGGAAAAGAGTTTTGCTGTCATATTTCGCAGCTTGTTGAGTGAAGTGAGCAGTGACCTTTGTTCATGAATTCTGTTTTTCTTGGCATTTCATTTATATATGCCAATGGCCCTGGCTACTGAGACATTTTCATGGGTGATTGAGTAGATAAAAGAGAAGGTGTACTGTGGCACGTCTTCTTTTCTTTTTTGTTCGATTACAAAACTACTCTACGAACTACGGAACGACAAATCGTTTAGATTATTTTATATCGGTTGGTTATAATACGAAATTAAAATGGGCAGCTTTTTCCAAACTGGAGGGTTCATACTTTTGATATTCGCAGCGTTGGTTTATGCTGCGCCGCAGGCGCAGAGAGGCTCGTCTTCTGGAGATTATTCTGTCACGTAGGTCAACTCTTATCTGAGCACTTTTTGGTGAGGTAGTTGGTGAGCTAAAATTTTGGGATAATTGTTTAAAAAGCCATTTAGATATTCGAGATGCTATCCTATCGCTTGTATCGGTTCTTCGAGACCAAATGGATAAGTTGGAAAGGCATGAGGTTCGGGAGAGGCAGCTGGGAGAGCAGTTGACTCGATCTCTGGCATCCCTGGAGAAGAGGACCAGGGGAGAGGAGAAAAATATTGAAAATATTGCAACTTATATTGCGAGAATTGAGGAAAAGCTCAAAGTTACACAGACCTCTATTGACAAGGTTGATTCATTTTTTGTACATGTAAAGACTTGTACGAGGGAAATGAGTACAAACAAAATATTACATCTTTTTTATTTCAGCAAAGTGAGGACCACCGGGCAGAAAACCATAGGATTCGTTCGGATCTTGACATACTGAAGCAGTTGCTTAATGAAGGAGGTTCAACAGCAGCAGCGTTAGCAGCTCTGGATACTAAAATCACCAGCCTAAATGAGAAGGTAATGTTGAATTTGTATGCTTTTGGGGCGATGTGAGACTGACAGTCATTTTTTGTTGAGTTTACAGCTTAGCCTGCTAAAAGATGCTGGAGACCGTACGACAGAGAAATTTGATGGATTAATGGAGTTATGGAAGGCAACTTCGCATGGCAGTGCTGGAAGCAGTGGAGGTGGTGGAGGAGGTTCTGATCTCAGCGACGCAATCATGTCCGAGCTGGCTGATATTAAAGAGTCCTTGTCTCGCACGCAAGAGATTGAGACTCAAATCCTCACCCTTCGTTCCCCCGGGGGTGAACACGGCTCAGATTGGCAAACGGAAGTGATCGAGTCAATTGATTCCCAAAGAAAGCAGCTGGCAGTTCTAGAGGAGGAAATTGGCAAGGCAGTTGGAATGCTGGGAGATATGACCACCTCGGCACAAGCTCTTACAGGTATGCAAACAAGTGCTCGTTAATTGTAAATTTCATAGTCTACAATGTTAATATGGTCTTTTAAGGAATTCTGACCAATTTGGATACCGACACCCGCAAGGGTTTTGAAGTTCTGGACTTGCAAGTAAGCGATCTCCGCCAAAACTCGACCGGAGACCTAGAGCGTAAACTGGGCAAAATGCAAGAGATTCTGAAGAGTGGTCAGAAGCATTTGGAGGAAAGGGTACGAATGGCAGAAAAGGCAGTGGATGGTCTCTTTGTTAAAATGGAGAGCGAATATGACCACCTCAGCAGCGAGCTGAAAGGACTTGCCAACGTCGAGAGCGTGCTCCTCGACACCGGAGACAGTGTGCTGGACACAAAGCGTCGGCTGGAATACGGTGTCCAACAAATCATGGGTGAAATGAATCATCAACTTACCACCCACACCGCAAGTCTCAACGCCTCCCTCCAAGCTCGGTTTGACGGGCTGTCAGATGCCGTTCTTGGAAACCAAAGCATTGCACTCATGAATTTAACTGGGCGGATGGAGGAGGAGATCAGTCAAGTTTGGAGGCAAATTGGCATCCTCTACCATCAAATGAGTAGGTCTGCCAATTTACTGGATGAAATCCACAACCAAACATCCAAATACGTTAATAACAGCTTGGACACAATGTCCTCAATGGATGACAAAGTCGGCCAAGTCACAAATCGAATGGGAGAAGTTGATGATAACCTTAATTATTTGCTGGGACGCATGTCACTCGTAGTTCAAGAGTTTAATCAAATCAAGTCCGGCTTGGGAGATGCGCTCACTTCTCTCAGAGATTCGTTCACAGAAATTTCCGAGTTTGAAAAGAAGCCTGATCCTTTAGAAACCAACAAAACTGAGGATGAGTAGTAGCGGATTGATTACCTGTTCCACTTTTCCTTTGACCAATAATTCAATCATTTATTTGTACTCAACCATTATGATATATGACTGTTCAGATGAAAGTAGTATTGAGTAGGATATTACTATAAAAAATTGTGTTAAGCTTTGCAATGCATGTACCTATCCCTTTTAAGTTTTTACTTCAACATTTTTGTTATTTTACTTTTCATATTTCATCATGATTTGCACCAGGATTCTTCTCAGCAAAAAAAACCAGTGATTGGCATTGTAAGCAATGTACATATACTCATGTGGTAGTTTGTAATATATTGATGTAAATTATGCTTATCTCACCTTCTCATAAAAATATTTATCATTATGAAAGCTTAGCTTAGCAAATAAACGTTGATAATTCTCAGAAACCATATTGCTATAATATTTCCAGCCGTGAAAATAAATAAATTTGAAGGAAAACAGAGCTAATGGATCACACAATGTTGTTTTTCCTTGAAATTTGGCAGTTTGAATGTTTTTCAAAAAGTTTTTGGCACCGCATATTCTCACCACAGTGGGTGCCCAGTAGCGATATTTTTAACAGCTCATTATCCATATTTTCTTGTTGGGTTTCAAGCATGAAGTACACGCATTATGCAATAACATACATAACATGACATAATACACCATGTTGTCACAGATTTTTCCCTGTGACTAACCAAAAACATTTTATGTCAACGACACCTTTACAAACATAACTGACTGTCGATTTTCAAAGTGACCTCTATACCATCACCATCCATTCCTTTGCGACACACACCCAAATGAGTTGTTATGAATGACATAACCTGCTGCAAAATTGGCACGCACAAGGAGTGCAAATGTGTGTGCGTCTCCGGCAAAAAGTGGATATCCATCATTTAGGCACACAAAATGAGATCGTTGAGTGAAACTACCTATATGCCCATGAACAAGGGCAAGATGATATCTCGATGCTTGAGGAAGAATAAGAAGAAGAAGGTCTTTCGTAGGTATTGCCATTTGCCTGTTTTTGTTTTGTTAAACGAGTCGTTCCGCTGATTTTCAATATTTCATAAACATATTTTTCCTGTCCTGTGTCTTATTTTAGCTCATGAGCCAAAATTCTTTTTTGGTAATTTTGGAATAGAAACGCTTTCGTACCTGACTACAACATTTAGAATGTTTATGGTTTGCAAGAGAGGGTAATAAACTGCGCAATATTTTGCCGGCATGTTTTATGCCATTTCACAAAACGTTCGTTCAAATGGTTGGGTTTGCGTTTGGAAAAGCTGCAGATTGGAGGTATATAAGTGATCCGTGAAAACAAGGACGCTAATCAGTCAAGACAACTCGCTTGAAAGGAACACAAGTGCTTTTAGAAACCAGAAACCACACAAACACATCAACAACAACTCAAAGTTTTTATCAGAAACTTTCCTCAGAGACCAATCTTGAGTTTTGTGTTATATTTTGTTGAAAACCAATTGAAGTGAGGTAGAAATGGTAAGTAAGCAATTTTAAATGGAACATTTTAAGCAAAGTTGATAAAAGAAAGAGAACAATCTCAAGTTGCCCCTTATCTTACCTTTCCTTTCCAGGAATTCAAGGTGCGCAAGGAATCTCAGTCTGGTAATGGCCCATTTAGCTAAAAATACGCACGTTTTCTTAATAAATTTTAAATAATTGCTTTGAATTGCATTTTAATTGCAGTTTTGGAGAAGACATTCAGCACCTATGAGAAGCAGGGAACTGTAAGATCCTACCAAATTGGTAGCATGCTAAAAACCTTGCGCCCAGACGTCACCATTGATGAGCAAGAGCTGGAAAACGTAATCAGCCTAAATGATCCTGATAAGACGGGCAAGTTTGACTTGATTGCTTTCAACAAAGTTGCGCTCCACTTTCTCGTCAAAGCGTCGAGGCAAGATGCTGACGGTTTTTCTCACAAACATCTCGTCATTTCCAAAGACTTCCCGGATTCAGAAAATCCATGCTAGAAAGCAATTATTGCTAAAAAATTGAATAGCCCATTCTTGTTAATATACACCACTTAAGAATAAGTAGCTTGCTTAGCCAACTGCCACCTCTACATTTTATCTATATAGCTTTTAGGCTTCAGCTCAACCTCGAAACTATTTAATCATATTTTGACTGTAAGATTATTGTGATTACTTTGAGCATATGGTAAATTTCAATATTTTTAAATAAAAAAATGAATAACTTTTGTTCTTGCAACTTGGAGCATGGTTGGCAAATCATCTAGTTTGATACAAGCGTAATAATATGTTACACAAAGGAATTCATATGGCAGTTGACAAAGGATACAGAGATGATGTGAGCAAGATATGAGCCGAAACCTATCAATCAAAGGAGAAAATGGCAACTTGGCATGAATATATTTTTCGGCATTTCAATCAAAATCAGAGAAAGAAATGAGATTACGTAATGGGCTAATTGGAACAAGTATATTGAGCAGGGAAGCGTAGGGATCACTGCATCTTCATCCAGGCTTGTTGGTCGTTTGTCGAGTTGAAGTAGCGAACCCAGCTGCATTAAATGTTGCCTTTTCAAACCCACGGCTTACCAAAACCATGTATTCTGAACATCCTGAGAATCTTGTTGACACAGGGCGCAAAAGAGGGGCGGATTTCGGATTGGAGAGCAGAAAAGGAAAAAAATCTCTTGTGAATGAATCGGCCAGTGTGGCTTGCTCAAAGCTAATGAATACTGAATAGCGTATTACGGACTTATTATCAGGATGATGATGAGGTAGTGCACAACAAGCATTTATTGTCAAGAGCTCAACACAAAAAAGGGAAACATGTAGCAAAGCGAGATTATGAAAGGCGGATGGTAAGATATTAAAGGGAATGGGAATGTAATACAATATGTTGATGTGGGATGAGGAGATGAGCAAAAAAGACCCTTGATCTGATCACCATATAAGTACCCTCTCATCTCATGCTTGGTCTTTGCCTTGGTGGTATGTTGGGGCTTTACTATAAAATCTGTGTTTGATGTGTGTTTTCGACCCTTTTCTTGATGTATTAGCTCATCATCACAACAAGTTTAACAAAAGGCTCAAATATTTGGACAGATTCTGTTTCTCATCAGCAGTCTCCCTTTTCTCACATTTTACTACCTGCCAAAAATAAATGGACATGACATGGACATGGATCCAAATAATGGAGAAGAATCATGATCCGCTTCACTGACAATGTCAAACACATGCAAGCTCCGTGTAAACAAACGTGATTTAATTGATTTACAGTAGAACACGCAAAAATATGGTTTCATGCAAGTAGTTTCCTTTCCTCATCATTCTGATCATTGATCATCAACATCATCATCTGCTCTTCTCGACCCAATCATCTCTCCAACTCCTTGTTTTCCGGTGACGGTATGCCCTAAATTTTTACATGCTTTTTCACAAAGGAAAGAAGAGCTTTTTTTGAAGCACGCAATAAGCATTTTCTGTTTCCTATTCTCATCAATAGCCAATTAAAATGATTACTGGTGAATGGATATTGTCCTGTTGGCTGGTCTATAAGGTGTGATTCCACGTCATTTGAAGAGGTTACATTTTATGTTACAACGAAAAAGAGTCCCTTTTCAGATCAAAACATGTAGGGCTGGTGGAAAACGGTGCGCCTTGTAATTATGTGTGTCACCACTGATTCAAAAATGAGGATGTCTGATCAAAAAGTTTCCATTCATTTTTCAATTAATAAAAAAGTGTAAAGCGGCCGCCAACGGATGTTCCCTTCTTTATATTCAAGTAGTAGGCAAACCCACTGAATAATTTTCCAAGTGTGCACAACTCACAATAGACTTTAAATTATGGTTGTAGGATACAAGAGTGGCTTGTGATTTAAATTTTGAGGGGAACTCAATGAATATTCGAGTGGTTCATCATGTAAGAGGTGTGAACAACGACTACAACAACTAATAATGCTACTACCACCAACATTATTACTTTTAGGAAGTGTTTGCTAATGAAATCTTGACATGCAAAGTTGGATGAATGAGTACTTCGGAATAATCATAGGCTTTTTTGGGAAAAGCATTGTGTATTTTCATGTAACACGAAATGACTAAATTTTTATTAAAGCTACGAGTAAAAATCAACATCTTTTTTAAATAACCAAAATAATATGGAACATTGAATCTAAACTCTATCGCTGCATTAAATTTATAATGTACTGTACAAATTCACCTGGTTTAAAAAATGGTATCACAAACCCCACTTTGAAATTTTAAATAGAATACGTGTTATAGGAATGTATTGATGATATGGTTTCACAATAAATATGAAATTACAATAGCCCGAATAGCAGTTAGTTATTCTTGTTTTATTATACCTTCTTCTTGCTCATCCTGATGCGCATCATCATGATCTAATAATCCTCCGTCAAGCTTTGGAGTCCTATTGTCTGGAACAACTGATGTTTTTGTGTTGCAAGTTGTGCTGGTTGCTGAAGATAAAGAAGCTAGCTTCTTGGGAGAAGGTGAACAGGTCCGTAAACACTTGCATCTCGGCGCTAACAACCCGTTTTTCTTTGGTGATAAATCGGAAATGGAATTCGTTGAGTCTATTCTGCTGTTGATATTATTATTCTCAGAAGCGTGAACATGATGATGAGAATGAGAGCTACTGCTGCAAACTGAAGAATGATTTGAGCTGGATGGCTGCTCACTCATTCCCAATTCTTCCTTCTTGTACTTGACCCTTCGGTTCTGGAACCAGATCTTGACTTGCTTTTCACTCAATTTGAGGCTGTTTGCTATCTCTATTCTTCGCAAACGGGACAGGTACATGCTGGTCTGGAATTCGCGTTCGAGCTCTAACAATTGGGTGCTTGTAAATGCAGTGCGAAGGCGCTTGCTGCTTGTACTATCTTTAGCTGGAGAACTTTCTTCTTCGTCATCATCTTCATCATCGTCAATTACCATCGGCTTCACTTTCTCCTTTGGAATTTCTTGCTTTTCTTCACTTTTCTCTCGAAAACGCTTCACTTGCGTACTTGATAGTAGCGACTCCTTGTCAAATTCGGGAATGGGACGTTTGATCTTTGACATGGGCATTACTTTCTTTGGGCTATCATGTCTAGCTGATATGTGATTTTGGTCATATTCCTCCTTGCCAGTTCTTTCCAGTTTAGGAGGTATTTGCTGCACTTTTGAATACATTTGACTTCTTTCCGATTGCACTGGGTCACAAGCTACTTGGAAAGGCCAAAGGGAAGATGCCAACCTTGCTGATCCACTTCCCCTCTCAGCTAGTTCCGGAAACTGGGAAGAAAGATGTCGAAAATATGCCAACGGATCTCCCAGCTTCATTCCGGCAATACCTGCTAGCTGCTGCGGATGCACATGTTGGGCAGGATTATTAAGGGAGGATCCCATAAAATTCCACAGGAGTGAGGACGGATGTTGCGAGGGATGAAGAGGGGATGCTTGATTCATCCCCGCAGAGGAAAACGGTGGTAAAACACCACCACCACCACCGTTACTCCTAGTCACAGCGTAAAATGCTGAGGGATCTGTTGACATCGGCATACCTGGTAGCAGCAGTGGTGATGCTCTTGATGGATTAAGCATCAAATTAGAATATTGGGGCATTGTGAGATTCAAATTATGCCCTTTGTCTTCTTTCGAATTGCTTTTCACCGAACCACTGTGACTTTCTGCACTTCCACCTTCACGTCTTGTTTTACTAATTAGCGAGTCCACCAAAAAGGAATGTCGCGAAGCCATTCTTACACAAATTCCTTACACAGTTCACTTTTAAAAACCTTAAATTGTCATTGCTTTTTAATACAACATTGAGCAAAGAAACAAGTCAGCCATTTCTCCCAAAAAAGACTATAAAACCTTCTTTATTCAACCCTTTCCTGCTCTCTGGTTTATCCCTCCGCTCTAATCAGCTCAGTCTCTTGACGATTAATAAAGTCACTCGGTGGGGTTAGCTCGCGTATAAATGAAGTGATAATGGGACCATCAAACGATGAAGAGTAGGTAATCTGGAATCCCAGTCAATGAAGGGGACAAAACCCAACTCAGCAAGAGATATACTCAATGTATGTATCTAGCTCTGTAGTAAAAACCCATCCCTTTCATCAATTGGATTGGTCTGGCCGGTATGGAAGGGTGTACTGCTGGCTTTTCACTTCTTTCCCCCGGATCACCATCACCACCACCACCATCATGATCATCATATCTGATTTTAGGTAACGTTTTTTTTGGCCATGATGATGTGCGCGAATTAGAGTTATGTCAATGCTCAAAAGTTGAATGTGACTCTGGGAAATGGATTTTTGTATACCTTTCCCATGTTCAAATTGAACATTTATCAAAACATGATCATCCCCCCATTAATATCCTGTCTTTGTAATAAATTAGCAGTGGACCTGGACTAGTTTTCCTACAGTTCATATATACATACAAGGGAGCTCCTCTGTGTGATACATCATTTCTTATTAATGAATTCATGATGTTATGTTAAATGCTCCGAACGTTTTTAATTTGACGAAAACTGTAACAATTCATCATGTGAGACCAAGTGGCCTTTGACATTTACAGCGACCCGAAACTCCCTGCAGTGTGCTCATGTACTCCCATTTTTCTTATAAATAATCAGAAAATATATACAAATTTTATTGTTTTCTGTGCTCACATTATCATTCATATCATTTTTATATTTGTAGGAACATGATGAGATGACATTTTGAGAAATGAGAGCGAAGAGAAGGGCAATCTGACAAATAAATTCTTACATTTCCTCACCAAACCTAGCTAATTTCGATTGTAATGATATTTATGATAGTCAGGATGAGAAATCGAGAATCAAGTTCAAATTTGTGGGTATATTAATATTCTACTACAAAAACTTGATGAATAAAGTATGATGGTGTGATATTCCATTTGCAAAGCTAAATGGGATCAGTCATACTGTTGCATGGGTAATGTGACGAAGACGAATTACAGCCAAGGGCTGATGCATATGCTTATGAGGTGGAGTAAGAGATAAGAGCAGGTGATAATGGCTCCTTATGAGGGCTATCATAAAAGTAGGATGCAGGAGAGGATATTCTTGAGAGATATGATGTACTCTACATTTATGCCCACAGAGCTTCAAGGGACGTGAATTATTGGCAAAAAGCTCCATTCTACCTATGATAAGTTTAGGAGACTGACATTCGGGTTTTCTGAATTTGAATCATTTAGACGACACGCTCCAAAATGTTGCTAGAAAAAAAATTGACAAAAAATTTCAGGCGACAAAATTTTTGCAATTTTACTAAAAACTGCCAAACAACCTATAGTTTTCGAACATTCGATATGTCTCACTTCGTTTGCCACTTTCTTAAATTTTGTCTTCATAAGGATACGGTCACAAACCGTTTTTGGATCATAAATCGTTTGAACCAAGTGCGTTATCTTGGTGCATACTCCTACAATTAATTATTGAAGGCTGACCAGCTTTTGAACTCATCAGCCGAGCACCGACACTCGAGGTTGTGTTAGAATAGCCAATTTCGACGCACGAACTTATAACGGGCTAAATATACAGGGTAATTGCGCAAACTTTATCAGTTTGAACATTGTAAAAAACTATTTCTTAATGTCAAATATTGTAACAATTTCTATGTAATTAACGTGAAAAGCAGTTAGAATGGGATGATTTTTCCTGGTTTTTTACGTCATTACATAGGAAATTGTTAGCATATTTGACATAGAAAATTTTTTACGAAGTTAAACTGCAACTTACTGCAATTACACAACATATTTTAGCCGTTTAATTCGTGTCTAAAATTGCGCGATTCTAAGACACTGTGGCATGATCCGTTCAAAAGTGGTCAGCGTTCAATATTTAATTGGCAGGAGTTGCAGCCTATGATAATCCAGCTTGGTTCCAAACGGCAATTATGATCGCACGGTTGTGAACGTGTCCTGTATGAAAGGACAAAAATTTAAGGACAAGTGAAACCCAAGTGAGACCTACGAATGCTTCGAAAACTAATAGGTGCTTTGGCAGTTTTTTAATAAAATTTAACCAATTTGTGCTGACAATTTTTGTCAATTTTTTTTCTAGCACATTGTTGATGTGGTCCTAAATGATCCAAACTAAAAAACGCCCGAAATCTCAGTCCCTAAAATTATCGTAGTAGAATGACTTTTTGGCCATAATTCACGTCCCTTGACAGCTCCTGTGTTTATCTTGCCTGCTTTTGGATAATGAAGGAGATCAGATAGGCTTTGGATGGGAGAAGTAAGTGGCTACCACCTGCAGAGAGAGAAAATTATTAATCATCCGATCATCATATCCTTCATTACCTCTTGCCTGCTCCCTCCACATTTTACTAGATAGAAAATGACAAACATTTCAAGAAAACTTGTCTACACACCACCATCAACAAGGATAAATTGCCTATTTTACTAGTCAACCACCATAAATTTCCAACTACTTTTCGTCAATTTCCCTTCATCCCTCACTCACAATTGTGTGACGTTTGGGATCAAGTTAGACATGTTCCAATCCAATCATAAAATATACACGATTTGTAGCAACCGCACACTCAGTTTTCCATTCTCTCCTAAAAAAGCATATTATTGTCAATATTCATGTGGGTTCTCAAACCGTATATTCATGTAAAAAGGTACATGATACATTTCAGTAGCTTTTCAATTCTTCGGGCAATATGTTACTTGTGGCTAATTTGACACGGCATCCGCATACGAACTGATATGGAATTGGAATTCATTCACACACAGAACATATGTATATGTTGGCTCATGTGACGCAATAAATTAGCTACCTTTTTGCCAATACAAAATAAATTGCTTTTTTTACAGTTAAAAAGTGACAAATTTGAGTTTTATGGAAAAACTCATGCAGCCATCTCAAATGGGAAAAGGTCCATAATATGATTTCATTTCAGCTCCAGTAATTTCTTCTTGCACCGTGAAAAAGATGTGGAGAAAGGAGTCGAATAGTTGAAAGCATAATAAATATATAATTTCCTCGCCATCCGCTTCTACTACTTCTTATTGTGTGGATAACCATTTGTCAGTGGAAAATTAAATTCATCAATATTTATTGCGTCATGCTCATCATTAGCAGAGGAGCAGAACATTTATGACTTTTTTCATGCAGCGTGACTTGGCGAAAATTGAAACAAATTACATGCAGCTCACAAATGAATGTGCTCTTGCTTAAGTCAATACGAGTGAACATGATACGACCATCTTATTACCCCATTCACTATTTTATTCTTATTTTTACCAACGCAGGCATTCTAGCTGGGATCAAGAATAATATGTGAACTTCAATAGAATATAATGCAATATTCGAGTTAAATCCTATTGTTCCACATTTTCAACTTTTTGCAAAGGAGATAATGAAAGTGAAATTAAATGAGCAGTCTGTCATAAATTTCATAAATGAATGAATGGTGGACGCACAAAGGATATTGATACTGCAACCTGATACTTTTTCCAACTGGATCCTGCTGAGATGTATATCGGCTTTAGTAGTTGAATACAATTGTAATTGAAACCTTTTGAATAATTTATGTTTTAACGGGCTCATGATGCTCAACTTTGTGCTTTATCATCAGATCATCACGTACGTTGGCACACTTTTCCAGGTATCCTCTTGATTGAAAAGAAAGATGTACGATAGTTAACTTATATATACCATTTTTATATGAAAAGGTCGATAATATGAAAGTACTCAACTGAAGTGAACCCGAGCTGCTCATTTTCCAGCTTTCCACTCATCCACATTAAATTGAAGCTTTAGTTAGAATGAATATCAATCCGTACAATTTTTTACGGTGCATCAATCAGGTCACTTTGAATTTGAAGTGAATACAATAATATATTATACCGTCATTCATTCATTTATTCCATCCCAATTCCCATCGTTATCATATCATTGTAGCAACATCCTCTATTTCCGTAAGAAATCAAAAAAAAATCAGAGTAACATGGAAATGGACCAAGTCTCCGTTTGATGGATCAGTTTTTAGAATACGCTCATGATCATGACTAGCCAATATGCATATGAGAGCATAAAATTGTTTTCTACTTTTTAGACTCCCAACTAAACGGATTGTAAGTGAATGAATGAATAGAAAAAGTAGCAATAAAAATGCGATCACAACAAGGGTACGAAGCATTTGGAGCTGGAAGCTCGCTCACAGAAGCATGTCTAAATGGATTTGTCATGGAAGGGCAGGATTGATGATCTTGTGCTGGTCCCTGCTCATGTGTGTACATGAAAATGCCCTTTTTATCCTTTTATACCGGTGCATTTGGTTATAGGAAACGCTAAACATATTGCACTCCGATGATGATGATGGTGTAATAATGCAATAATGATGAAAGCAGATGGTGAGAAGCCAGTGAGATGTAATTGATACTACTGGCTACCAGCAGTGTGTAGTCATTCACTCTTTAAATATATTTAATGAGGATAATGCTCTCCTCCACTCTAAAAAGGGCTTCTCCTAAGGTCACATCATCAGATCATGGCAAGATGCAAACACATCACAATTACAACTCGACTATCATCCTATCATCAGGATGATGTGACGACTCATCTGTCAAAATGAAACAAAAAGGGTCGCTGCTCTTAATTCAAACAATATGGATGTTATATATATAGAAGCATATAATATGTAAGAATCACAGCGGTATTAAAATTAAATAGGGGAACTACCGTTTCATTTGCGACAGTAAAGCAGCCTGCAATAAAAGATGATACTCATCTTTTAATGCGCATGTCGATGATATGATATCATCATCTTTGTTGAATGCAACGCACTACGCAGCTCTTGTAATTTGATCTTGATTTGTTAATGGATTTAAAACACATTTTTTTCTAGACCTTTGTCTGCTTTTGTTTGATTCTATTTATCGTGTGCATCATGATGACGGATCAGTTTAGTTTAGTATATATATATATAGATATAAGATATATAAGATTGCAGCAACTTCTTTATACGGTAGCTCCCTCCAGAATACATAACGATATGGTATTGTGTGAGGCAACATTGTTAGGCTGTGTTCATCCACTTTAATGAGAAGTGATACGAGTATGATGATTTGATTGCTGTCAACAATTTTCAGATCGTTCTGTAATGGGTCAACAATATAATATGTATGCAAGTTACAAGCAATTAGGCATACAAACTGTCAAATTAAGTTTGTCTGGAACAT
Source organism: Orchesella cincta (assembly GCA_001718145.1). Taxonomy (NCBI): domain Eukaryota; kingdom Metazoa; phylum Arthropoda; class Collembola; order Entomobryomorpha; family Orchesellidae; genus Orchesella; species Orchesella cincta. Next base: position 435,022 of record LJIJ01000011.1, read on the forward strand.
ATTATGTGCGTTGGTGTGATGTCCGTAAGCATTGTATGGAAATGAAGACGGAAATGAAACGAGGGCACCATTCCGGTATAATATGGAGAGCAAAACTGCTCATTTCATTTAGGGATTTATTGTAGACAACAGCAACCTGAAAGTGTACCTTTTGCATTGATAAAAACATGGAGCTTTTTTACTTACTAGCGTTGGTGTTGGGTGTACTGTTAATTTCAGGGATACATGCTCAAATGGATCTTGGGAAGCTAGAAACGTGGGACAACTTTAATGATGTACGGCTAATTAGCTATAAAAAGAATTGTTGTAGAAGATTTTTATCTAAAATGGAATCTTTAATTGCCAAAAAAATACAGGTGGACAGTGAAATGATTACAATGATGGCTCCAAACAAATTGATGATTCGTAAGTTTGAGTACAACGGAGACGGTCCTGCAGCTTGGTTTATGATTGGCAAAGAAAAAGACGACTATAACGAAGAGTTTGCAAATTTGGACGGAGTAATTATTCCGGATGAAGACGGAGGGTATGTTACAATACTGTTATATTTATTATTGCCAATACAACTTTGTTTTTTGTTCATATCAAGTTTTTAATTCAGTTGCGACCGCCTTGGACGATACGACGGTGAAGACATCATGCTAACTCTTCCAAAAGACATGAAGTTCACTGACTACGACTACTTCAGCGTGTTTTGCATCCCTTTCAGCCATAACTTTGGATATATTAGACTTAGGAGGGATGCCGTGTTTAATGCCACTGAACAACCACTGGTAGCTACTGTAGCTGATCAGATTGCTGCTGCAGCTGCAGGGCCTGAGGCCGAGCCCAAGACTATTGAAGAATGTGAGCAAGACCCGGAACCACGCGGAGAAAACGACGGCAATGTACGAAGAAGGAGAAAGAAGGGAAACAAGCATTAAGATGCAAAACACACTCCAGTGTTTTCTCATCATATAATTGTGACCCCGACGGCTCAATGTAGTTTAAGTAATTTATACGTATAAACTTGCGGGTACTTCAATATCAAACTTCTGAATAAATGCCGATTCATGCAATCCAAAAACATTTGTAAATCTATTTCAGGTTTCCCCTGATTCATACTTCATTCAATTAATTGTTCGGCATTTTAGTTTTACAAATTGACAACATATCGGCTAATTTTTCATGTCAGAAATGCAAAATTATTTTCTTGAGCAGCACGAAAAAGTGAAACCTCAACTGACCTAAATACATACAATATTGGAACCTAGATTGGCATATTCATATTATGCATGAAAAACTTTCACCGTGACCTGTCTGCTGTATACTTGCGTCATTTGGCAACAGATTGTCCCTTGCATCTGGATGTATTTCTGGATTGTCTTGTTTATGCATTTAAATTGACGAGGATGAGAATTCATTATAGTCTTGAACGTGCTGTCAATATCTCGAGAGTAGTGGACTAGTCTGTTTTCAGTGTCACATCTGCTCTCAAGTGAAGTGTGCAATAAATAATTGTAACAAATATGATGTTCCACCTTGTGCAAAATGGACTCCTGCTGTTTGTCGCCAGCTTGTCTGTGGTGTTTGCCGAAGTAAAGCTTGGAGGAATGGAATCTTGGGGTTTTAACGGAGTCCGATCAGGAATGGTTAGTATGATGAGCCCCTCCAAGTTAAAGATTCGGGGTTTTGACTACTCGGGGGAAGGTCCAGCAGTGTGGTTTATGGTTGGGAAAGAGGATGATCCTTATAATGAGGAGTTTGCTGAGCTGAAAGGCACTATAATTGCTGACGAAAATGGAAGGTGATTTTAAACGATAACTGATGTGGTTCATTAATGGTGAATAAATTTTATAATAATATACGTTTTTTGAAGCTGTGATAAATTAGCGAGATACAGGAATGAGAACATTATGCTGACGACTCCAGAGGGAATGAATTTCACGGACTTTGACTATTTGGCAGTATTTTGTACAAGATTTAATCACAACTTTGGCTTCATTGAGCTGAAGAGAGATGCACAGTTTGGACAAGATGAGATTGCAGCGTACGCTGATGAAAAACGGCCAAAGCAATGTCCTCAAGATCCAGACAACGACGAAGAGGAAGAAGATAAAGTAGAGGAAGAGAAAGAAGAGGAGGACAAAGAAGAGGAAGATGAGGAAGAGGATGACAACAAGAGGAAACGGAAAAAGTCTTTTGTCGCGTCACCCAAGTTTGCTCCGATTGCGCCTTCTGCTACCAAATAGCTTTGGCTGGTTTTGGAATTACATTATAGACTTGAGCTCAAACTCGAATAATTCTGAAGCATGATTGTAAATTATTTTTTGTTGTAAAAAAGTACAGCTTCATTTTGGCACACTTGTGAAAAACCACTAATGAATAAGTAAATGGAAGGAAATGACAACTGTAAAAGAGATGCATCTGATAAGCATTTTTAATGAGCTGACAGGAAATTCCGTTTATTAGCCATTCCAACACTTCCAACCCAATTCCAAATATTCTGGTTTACCACACACCACTCCTCCTTTCACATCCTTATGAATTTCTCTTTGCTTGAGTGAACTCTCGTACAAAAAGCTAAAACTAGGTCTACCTCCTTGGAGAGCACGTTTTTGAACATATTGGAAACTGATTTAGAAACAAGGCACATTAATAATTATAAATGACTTGTTGGAACACTCAAGGTAACAGCGGAACACGCACTCATCTCATTTCCACTGATGAGTTTCATATGGTTCTGATAAATTTCTGGCAAGGGTGGTGCTAGGAGTATAATGGGCGGGCGGCGTAACAACAGAAGATTGAAAAGAAAGCGAAAAGAAGAATAAATTGGAGAAATGGCAAAAACTAACATACAAAGATCATTCTAAAGAGATAATACAAATGCGCATCATCAACATTCCCATATTCATCCCATCATAATATAAGCTTCTTGTCCCGTTTCCCTTCTCAGTAATCCAATAAAGTATACAAACTCCAATTGGTAGTGTATCGGTAAGCAACTATAGTATTTACACATGGTTGCATTTTCTACATATGGATGGACTCCTTGCCGCTTGCATAGTAAATAATATACGAGTTGATACAATGTAATGAGAAATGGGAATTCGAATATGAATGGCTTAGTGCCAAAAAAGCGACACAAGTGAATTGTCTAGATGAAAGAGGTCCCTTGTTCCTTCTCCGGCGACATGCTCTGGTTTGTATACTTTAGCAACAATTTGAAATATGCGTGTTTGAGCCTCCGATGAGCACGCATACTTAGCATATCACTCCCATCAACTGACAACCTCGTGGCTTGCTCACAACTCATCATTTAATGAAATGAAGGAAGAGGGGTTTCCCAATTTCCTTAGCTCGATCTTTATGATGGCTTACAGATGTACGCATCTTCAAAGAGTTGTGTCCTAGAGTAAATGAACAGAAAGCAATTACATTTCACCTATTACCGTTGAAGCTGATTGTTGCCACACACATAATCAGCACAAGTCATCGGTTCCAAGTTCCAACTCAGCAAAAATAATATTGGTTGAACTGTGGCTTATATACGCAATTGGTATACTGTGATTACAATATCTGGTCCATCTAGAACAAAATGGAAATGTTCTTTTGTACTTCCGTTGTGGATACAATCAGAGACATGAGAGACGCCACAGCATTGAGGCAAAATCTCGTGATTCTTGATTTTTTCGAACAGTGAACATTATATCCTTGACTACTACATATCACCAACATTTCCCCGTCTTCCCATACCAGTTTTATACAAACTAATCCAATTTTTAATGTAAACAAACGGATCCAGTTAGCCCAACCTACCTAAATGTACTGCGCCCAAACTGACTGAAATGTACTGCTTAATTTAATTTTTACGTATTGTTTTGTCGTTTGTATCTCAATAAAGTTGTTGTTCGACAGTTTCATTTGAATTCAAAGGAGTGCTAGATATCTTTAGTCAGTATGGGTTCTTGTAATATTCATTGTTCATAGTCAAATGTCGAAATTATTGTAGTTAAAGAAACAATGTTCACTGTTCGAACTGATGAAGATCACGCGGAGCATCCTATCTCTCCCATTGGATACTTGCCTGCTAGTTTGTTATTAGAGCTCATGAGATAAATGGTAATGACGTAGTTCTTACTGTAAATACTTTATCGCGTTGTACTCGTGCGTATCTTGAACAACAACGTCTGAAAATCCAATGGATTACTACTCGGCTCAGCATTTTTTGTGTTGCTCTTTCAATTGAAGTGTTTGGATAAGATTAGCAGCAAGAAGTGAAAGGTCACTGCCAGCCACTGAGATTATCGTATTTCTTGTCCACAACGAAAGAGAGATAAAGACAACACGATAAATGACATATTCTTTTCTTGTTCTGTGGCTTTGACAAAACGACAGGGATGCAGAGGTCATATCCAGATCCAGTTTCTATTCTTGGATTGATGCCAGCAACACGCATGTATTGCATACGTATGTAATATCTTGGGGAGATTATTGAAGGAGCAATATTATGGGTTGTGATTTGCTGGGCGTTAATATTTATACATATCTTTCATCTTCATCGATAAACTCACTTTTTCCTTGACTGGATTTCAGTCACTATAGATTTGTTTACATTTTGAGTTATCTCCTTTTTCTACATGTCTACTCCATTATATTAGACGGATCATTGCTCCAGATTTAGGGGTTCTTTATTTCATTGAAATATTCGAAGCCAATTCCCTGTAACAACTTTTCTCCACTTTTGACAATGATGATGGTTATGTTATGTGATGTATTGTGTAAACACTCCAGAGCTGAACAAGTAGATTTGTTTTGTTTGTGTAAACAACATGAAATTGAAAGAAACTCGTAGTTGTCACGAACCATACATATTTACGCAGCTTCACAAGACATTTAGTTATTACTTGAGAAATGTAATCAAAGTATATCTTATGCATAATGTTATAGTTATGATATGAGCAAATTACGTGATGCCTAATAATAGCCACTGGCATACTTTGACAATATGCATATTTCATAAAACTTATGTCCGATCAACCAATCACATCTCTTCCATGCATGTATGCTTCTCACTTTCTTTTCATATCGATAGCGAAAACATGTATGTATTAGTAACTCGTGTGTGTTTTAATACTTGATCTTAACATGCAAAAAAATCTCCTTCTTGTAATCTTGATATCCTTCGTTTCTTTCTGGACATATGCAAACAACTGTCGATCGAGCGACACACTTTCATTCTTCACGACACGAGGAGCGATGTACTCCCATTTAGTAGCATGAGTACTGTTGATATAAAAACACATTGTGGATCATGTACTGCAGCAGTGGTGGCACGGATTATCATAATGAATAATAAATACAAATATTCGAATTTCTTTCCAACTCGGCTCCTCATGTGAATGTCCTGCTGCTTCTGGCGAGAGAGGTAAAAATGTATGGTTGGTTGGTGCATGAACTACTTTTATATGTCATCTTCTCTCACACACTCCAATCCAAGCTGCTTGCAACCTGAATTCGTGCTGGCTGCTCCGTACGTACGTATATATATCCTTCCTTAAAGGAATGCTCACGAGGAGTGTGATACTCTGTGTAATAAGCGGTGATTTACACTCAACACATTTGTGTTTTGGAGAAGATAGAAGAGAGCCCAGTTAAAACAGTGGAAGGATAAGAAATGCATATGATATGATTTTTATTGCCATTTGAGCAAGTATGATGATGGAAGCGTTGATAACTAAAGTAGTACTTAAAAATATTGTATCATAATGTATATAAAGGCTATATTATGCATACTTTGTTAAGATGCATGGATGATATTTCTTTTCTCAGTCTCGTAACGTAAAAAGACAATTACTTCACACTTTACTCGTACACGGGAAATTAGTCATCTATTACTTCCCAAACAGACTAGCAAAGTTGTAAGGTTCGCTCCTTCTGTTTTACCCTTTAGCATTCGTGACTAATCTTCTTATCGTCTCGACTCATTGGGGCTAATCAAACAGATAGACACAAGCACAATGATATAAGGAAGCATTGTTTGTTTTTAAAGTTTTCATAGAAATGTGGAAATTGATCCTTTTCTTTAAAAGTTGGTATGAGTATAAGGAAACCTAGTCAGGTCCAGGAGATAGACTTGTGGCCGTCCCATGGAAAAATACCTTCGAGACTAAAGACCAAAGTGAGTTAGAGTTGTGAAAAGCCGGTCTTGAAAGTGAACTTCCAAGAAACAAAAGCTCATTTCGTAGGCAGCGAAGCACAAAGTGTGGAAGGGAAAGTGGTTATGACATGACAAGCTGGTGACGAGGGAGTAAACTCCTGTTTTCTTCTGTCTTCTTGTGAGTCAGTTCACTCCAGACCGAGGACTGAAGGAGTAGCAAACTTCTCACTCTCCGTCTTACCTCCCTCCAACATTTTACACCATTTTTCACTCAAGCGATGCGGGAAAATTCTCGTGTGAAACGTGCAAATTTTATTCTAGTCATATTTCTTATGGAATATTGAAATTTTTTGTTTCCAAGTTTGGTGCATTGTTCACTGTAAGAAACTTTAGGAGGTGTTATACAACCTTAGCGTGAGAAGTTAAAATTGTACATGAAAAAATTGACATTTGAGAACCGATACGATAGTGAAAGTGTGACTTTTGTCAAAATCTACTGGATTTTAAATCATTTCTTGTCCACTGTTTTATTATACAGTGACAGTCAGTTAATCCTTTGCCGTTCATTAGTGCAAAAGATACCTACGTTCGGATTTAACACCGACGCATTACCGGCTGGTGTGTCATCAAAACCCGTGCCGCCCTTCAGCAGCAGCAGTTCCAACATCTTGAATTATTAAAAAGTAAGTCCCTTCTCAAATAGAGTAGTCGAAAAAAACAGTGAATGTACACTATTGTCTCTATTATTTTATCTTTTTGCATAATACATATTAACAACATTATTTCAAGTACTACTGCATACATCCACAACACTAGCACATTCACAGTGTATATTATACAACGCATCTTCTCTCTCCGTACTTTGTTCATATCTTGTTTATCCGTAGTTGCATGAATGGAAATGGAATGCTCATCTCATGATGCTATATTATGATAGAGTATCCAAAAGCCCAACATCCATATGCCCATAAGATAAGCATAGCAAAAAAAGATATCGTTTATTCATCTTATTGTCGTCTAGTGTGACTGCAGCCGAGTCAGCTCATTTGATATTTCAGTGAGAGGACATTATTATAAGAGACAAGAAAGTTTTGCCTTTGTATGCACGAGGGGATTTTGGTTTCCTTCTCTTTTAAACTGCCTTCACCATATAAACTCGTGGTGTAGCATAGTTTTGCATACATTTGCAAAGGTCTTATGTAAGAAATGAGTACTAAACATCATATTCCTCTTTTTTTTATATTATTAGTATTATTATTACTCCAATTCCCTCTCTTTGATATGCCTGCAATTTTTGCTATTTCACAAAGGATATGCTTCTGGTTTGGTTTGTGTGTGTAGTTACGCAGTATGTCGTAGATCCGACTTTACTCAAAAAGGTTCTTATCCTTTCATTCTTAGCATGTATACGCAACCTCCTTGTCATACGGTTGTTTCTGCTCCATAAGTATATGCCACCATGCATCACATTGCAAGAAGGATGAATGTGATTTCATTCCGCTAGTCTACTGGTGACATTAATCTCGCTTCGGGCTTGCCTTGCGTCTCTGCATTCTCTCTCTGGAAAAAAGAATGCGTATCGCGTATCAACATCATCATTGCAAAAACGATTTTGAATGTACATATTATACATTCTTCACGATGCTCATTATGAAAGTATGCATCCTGACATTTTTTCACTAACTTAGTTTCAACACGAAGCCCGAAAATAATAACAAATGTTCCGGCATATTATCAAAATGTGAGTAGGTTTTTAAAAAGTGCCATTAAATGATTTAAAGAGCAAGTGCCTTATCATTTCTCCCAATTTTTCCAATCATTTTTGTTTTGGTTCAGTGACTTGTCATGTCTCTGTCCGTTGCTCAAGCTATTTCCTAGTCGTTTCCATCTTCATTTTATGAGTTTTTCCTGCTCAACCATCAGACTAGCAATTTCATACGTATTTTACGCATCCTACTATTATTATATACCCTTAAACTTAAGCATGATGCGTAACAGTCATAATGTGGAGGGAAGTGAATCATCAGAGAAGGTCGGTTCATGTAAATGGATGGCAATGTACCAAGTGAAGCCTCAGGAGGCTCATTTTGATAATCTTCATCATCATACGTGGATCAAGATGGAACGTATCAAGTGTGAATGACAAATGATGTCGTTTTCTTATACAGGCTTCCTGCTCCTCAATTTCTCTATAATCTACGGAAAATCTTTTTTGAAACTGATTTTTTCTCTTGTACTATTTTCTCAAACCACTTTATTAATTTTTTGTGGGATGCTATAACATTACATTTCCGCAATTTTTGCATATATACACTCAACCAGTAAGGGTTTTGGTATAAGAATTTTGATTGAATCCTAATTGGCATCATTTAAGAGCGAGTTTGTTTGAAAAACGGGATTTACATTTTTATTGGCGAATCGGAAGGAAGAATTTTCATAACGCGTTTTATCAGACAGCGAAAAAAACAACTCATAATGTCTTTGTTACAAGATTACTTAGCATAATGCCATAGAACAGTATGGAGGATCATAATCATATTGAAATGATACTGCAAGCAATGGTTTGTTCATACTCTACTTTTAAAGCTTGAGGAGTTTTTCTTCAAAAACATATACCTTTTACGAACTGCGTGGGTACAATACTTACCAGTGGTGACAACAAAGAATGAACAATGTGGGCATCACACCATACTATTCTCATTGTAGTGTAGTGCTATACCCATTTTTACTGGCTAGCGTAACGCTTTCATTCGGATCACCACACGAACATACATCCTGTTGAATTAAACATGGAGTTTGTACAAGATATACAGGCAATGAAATCCTTTTATTACTCCTACCTTGAACCGATAAAACGTAGGTGCATATGACAATAAATATAAACCATGAGGTTCCCTAGCAGTTGCAGTTCAATGGCATTTTTCGTTCATGTGAATATTTCTTTTTGCATCAGGTAGCACGCAAGCAAAGCTATGATTATCTCCGTTCTGCACACGTACAACAATTAGGCTGTTTCACTTGCATTTCATCTCTTGTGCACTTGTCCAGTTTATAAATATGAATTCAAAAATATTTTTATATGTGCAAGGACATCGACATGCGGTTTCTTAGAAAGAGGGAATTTCGGCATAATGCATATCAGTGACTGTTAAGACACGCGAGACATGATACCCCTTTGGTTTTATGGGTGATTGTTGCACTACTTGGTGGAACAGCAAAGTGAAGGGAAATATGCAATGATATCATTTGTCTGGATCGGGTTGTCTAATGCAAAAACAGAGCGGCACAGACTTTCGTCGTCTGTTGGCATCGAAGAAAAATGTGATAAAAAACAGAGAGAGAGTAGACCTGGTACATAGACCTCTTCCCAAACTGCTTCTACTTTGCTCATCCGCTTCAGTCAAAGTGGATGGGAGATGAAATGATGAGCGGTGAATTGTTTCGTTTTTCCATTTCTTGATTGCGTCTCGTTGAGTGATCTCATGGTTGTGGTGGAAGGAACATGCCTGTGAGGAAGCCGCACCACTAGCAAACCAACACTGCCACCAGACCAGGCCAAGTTGTTGGGATGAATGCATGCACAAAACAACTTTTACATATCAATACAAAAGACAGCCAGGTATTATTCGTTAAGAAGAAAAAACATGGACAGGTTTTCTCGCACTTTTTTCATATCAACATCTCCAATAACTCATTCCAGTTGGGCAGCCTCGCTGTGCATATGTATCTGCCTACAACAACATGTATGATAGCAACAAGTCTACGAACCCAACTTTCCCTCTGCACACTAACCTCTGATGCACCTACTTCCCAATTCTCCACCAAATACTTTGCACAGCGCTGCCCTAACCACATTGTTCCAGCCACGATACGTGCCAGCTATTCACATACATTAAAGCCCAAGGCACACGCTTCCTAGCCTTCTGGATCTAGCATTTGCACAGCGAAACATAAAGCAATTAAACTGGCACACCACTGCACCACTAATCAATGCATCTTTGTTCCGCTTCTCCGGTACATACCACTACTGCCTACCGGCCAAATATCTTCATATCCAATTTCAAGCATCTTACATCTCTAGTGCTTACACCCAAAGTCTTTTATTGGGATGTGGCAGAAACAACAACGGACAAACAATCAACATCATAAAAATGTAAAGCTCTAATCTGCTTGTTGCCCGCCACCTTCCAGACTAGCTTGGCGTGGAGATGCCTTCTGCCGTTTACCGCCTTGAACGAGCAAGATCATCCTGGCACCCTTTATCTTGGAGTGATCCGAAATTCGTTACTGTTTGCAATTAGCTCCGTGAACATGTGTAGGACCGCGGGTTTGCACATGCAGGTAAGTCAGGACCAGTGACAGTTTCCTCTCCTCCCCCCTCTTCCTCCCTCCATTCACATCCTCACCACCTCTCTCTGACCCGGCAGTCAGTCAATAATTATTCGCATATCCGGACCCGAAACCCATGTGAGTCCGAAAAAGCACACGCCAGGAAATTAAGTGGTAGAAAAAGCTACGGACCGGTGGAGGAGTGTTCCCGTGTGTGATTTGTTCGTACCCCATATCAGCAATAACGTATTCTGCAGAATGCGAAGTTCCAGTGGTGGCAGAACAAGGCTCGCCGCTACTGGAACGGCCCCCCTGCTCTTGACAGACCCTCTCCGTTTCTGCCGGAGGAACGGTCGTAGCCCCTCCACGCTCATTCGCAGCGTGGAAAAAGCGAGAAAGGAGCAGCATCTCAATGGCAGGAAGAAAGGTAATATCATGTATTTCATGATGGACTCAGGCGATGAGGACCGGGACTCGAGGGGAAGTAGGCAGAATCGCCTTGAACGTTGTGCTGCCAAGAACAGTGGCCCGACTGACACACTAAACGCTCCGCTAATTTATCTACTGCTTTTTCTCGCGCATTCCTCATATCCTTCCTGCTCTTTAAAGTGTCATTGTAACTGGCTTCCCAAATGTGCCCTCAAGCCGCAGCCGTTGAATACTTCGCCTAACTCACAATGCATGCCTTACGTGCTCAGGTACGTAAAATTTGTGTCAATAAATTATGCATTTACGCCTCCATTTTTAGCCAACTCGTGCGTATTGATTAAACTCTATCATTTGCATCTTTCGCCGTATACCTCCAACATTATGGTATCATTAAGGCAGTAATAGGAGTGTAGTAAGCTGGCATTCAGGCCGCCACAACCGTTCCAGAATTCAAAACAAAATTTTTCACTTTGCTCACTCTCATGTACCTCCGGCTGCGGCCATGCTTCTTCCCTCATTAGGTCTGGTGGACGGCCGCCAACGACCACGTTACGCTCAATACAAACTCTCATTGTCTTCTTATCAAATACACTTATCGACGACCTTATCGATACGGAAAACGACCTAGGAAGATGGCTGACGATACTGGAGGGTAAGTACTTTTTATCATTTTTCTGTAAAATACAATTTAAATAGAGATTCAAATGTAAAAAAGAGGCTGGTGTGGCTGTGAGCCCACCTTATTGACTTTGAGTAAAAACAAATAATTATCTCGTTAATACAATAATGGAAAGGAAGATGACGCAGTCACTCCAGATAAATAAATAAACAAAAAGCCTCAGGGTTTGATGACGCTAGTCACAACATTTAACTGGCGTACTCTCTACCGCTCGCATGATGCAATCACAGGCAAACACCATGATCTGATGATGTAATCACATAATATTTAGATCGGTATATTCTACCTGATGATGCACTCATCAGGACACATGATCTGATGATGTAATTCACAGACTATGTTAAGAGTATCCGTTCTACCTGATAATGCCAATCACATGCGGAAAATGCATGATCGTATGACGTGCCAATCGACGGAGACATATTCTAATGGTAGTCTACCTGATGATGTAATCACAGGACACCATGCATCTGATAACTGTATCACAGACACAAAACGTTAAGTAAAGAATTAAACAGCAGTTACATGAAAACTGAAATTAGATAAATAAAGCAACGTTTCAGTAAAAAAGTAATATGATTAGTTTTGTATGTCCAACTCCGTTAAAGCCACAAGAAAGCCAACCACCTTATTTGCCTACATCACTGAAATGATGGCAAATTGACAGAAAAGCCATTGCTTGGACAAACGCTCAAACAATTGGCGTCATGACAGGACCTGGTGCAAAAAGTCTGCATCACTTAGTTAAAACGCCACTATTGCTAATCGTGGGCGCTGAAGGCGAATACTCACGTGATGGGTCAGAAAGAGAAATAGAAGACGACGGTGTTGATGTTTACGAAAACTTAATGGAAAAGGCTACATCGGATAACGATGGTAATTTGACAAGCCAAGATAAACTTAATTATTGATGCGCATTAAAGCTAAGATTGTAAATCTAGCCTTGATTACACAGGAGTAAATTGTAATGAAGCGCAAGATGATACCCCTGACTCAGATCTTATTGAGATCTTGAATGTTAATCAGCCGGAAGTTTTACGTGGGCCAGATATTCAAAGGGATGTAAAAGACTCAGTTAAAGACTATTCACAACAAAGCCAACCAAAGAAATTTTTGACAAGATTAAAACTCAGTACAAAAGTACCAGAAAACTGTCCAGCTATTCGGTGTACAAAAGATCAATCCAGGAGTTCTGGTCATCACTCCCTCAAAAGTCTCGTAATGCTGATTTCTCCTTGCAAGTAGAAACAAGCAAACGTATTTCGTTACTGCTTCAATCCTGAGCCGTATGGCATGGAAACTCTTTTTACCACTAAAGATGCCTATTTTCTAAGGGGCCCCTGAAATAGAATTTGTTCCGCCGAATGACACTGGATGGTCCTCACAACATTGGGTGCCCATTGCCCCCAAGACCCCCCCAGGTCAAAAACCCGACTCGAAAGAGGATAAAGCCTCTGCTGAAAAGAGGATTTTCTGCTGGAATTTCCTGCAAAATACATCGATCCTGAGTATCATCAGGTGCAGTTGGGAAGGCGGTTAATCTTTTTTTTTTTGGAAGAGTAAATCTACAGACAAGACCAAAGGGCTATCGAAGGCAATTTCAAAGTATTATGGCGCGTCATAGCACTGAAGAACTTCATTGTAGAGAGGGAGAGTGAGAACCACCTCAAACGATGTTGAGTAACCACAGGTTTGACGAGGGCAGTGATCTGCTCAAAAATTATTATGATAATTGGTCTTAAAAAATACAAAAGGACCCAAGGTCTTATTAATTGCTTAGAGGTTAAGACTCCCATTTATTTGATATTCCTTCCGTGTCCCAATCGACCCCAACAATTTGGGGTAGAAGAAAAATTACGGTTTCTAGGATAATGTCAATTAGAGAATTTGCGTGGAGAGTTTAAAAAAACCAATAAGGAACTTGACAAAAGTAAAGAAACAATCTGAGATCACTGGACTTTGTCCAGATTCAATTTAAACTCAAAGAAGTTAACTGCATACATGCGAAGTTACCATTATTAAAATGGAAAATGTACGGACGGCAAAAACGTCAATACTCTCGTATAGGAATTATCTATATCGCAAAATCGAATCTTTTGGATCGCTTACTATGCGGGGTAGTTGTTATTACAATCGATTGAAGATATCGCAAATATTGAACATTTAAAACAAGAGATGAGGTATACAAGAATTAGATGAAGACTACTGTTTGAAGGTTGTTGAAAAATCTTAATGCAACAAAGACATATTATGCAAATCTAAAGGGCTTCAGGATTTTTAATTGAACAACAAGTTGCAGACTGTCCCTTCTCTCAAAAAAGAGAATTGAGCTACATTGGATTGCATTTGATTCAGCATGGAAATGACCATTTCTTTGCTTGCGAAACGGTCGTAACACCTTCTATTGAGGAACTCATTTAACTTGAACGCTGAAGAAAAGTACTCACAAAATTCTATGCTTATTTAACTATTAAGTCATTCGGAATCTTTAATTTTCTTAGCAACTCCAGCGCATTCCAATTTCCCTACTTATGGACTGAGGAAATTTAGGGTAAGAGAGAGAAAGTGCAACGGCTACTAGAGAAATCATAACTTAGTGTTTGGTATCTTATTGTGAGGCTGGAATTTCAGCGTCATCGATGCTTACCTTTAGCAAATGAATTGCAATCTTGCTCCATGGTGGACTAAACAAAGCACTGAAATTTAACCATGTGTCACAGATTAGAAGGAAAGTACGATTATTTTTTTACTGATCGCGATTCCTTGACAATGTTAGAGTGGCATACTAAGGAGGAGAAGAGTAACAAGAGGGTTGCTCACGAGAGAAAGGAAAGACATTAACGTTCTCAAACTCATTGCTGATTCTTGTGGTTAATATGTCTTATATATGCACTTAGATTCATCTTCGGAGCTGCAAGAAAGAATTGCGTAAAATTTTACGGTAATATGATTGACAACACTACAGGCCTTATTAAATAAACAAAGCGAGAGCACGCTCGATGCGAATGCGCCCACACAATTGCAAAAGAAATTTGGAGTGGTGTGGCCGTGAGAAAAATTTGGATTTTGTGCAAATGATATTTAATGACGAAAACATATTATTGCGCGCTCGATAGAATCTTCTAGGTGAACTAAAATGTAGACAATAGAATGATGTTCGGTTTTAGATTTGTCCATCATTTAGCCAACAGCATTGTAAAGCCAATTGGGAGAACCTCAATAGATCTGATTTGCAACACATGGCGATAACGAAAGAAGGTATTTTAAGTAATGGTTCAGTAGTCGCTACCGCGTGAGCCAGAATCAGTTGCTGATGATGCTAAATCACTATACCTTGGGTAGTTGCACTATTGCCATTCCACACTTATTGATGGATTCATATACATTTCACGCGGGGTGTTTAAAAGAGATAGCTGTAATGAGTAAAGGCGCAGAGGTATTAGTAATAGACACCACACTGGCCGGTTATCATCAGTTTATGTGCACAAATGAGACAAAGCATAAGGTTGCGTGAAACTTGGAATCAAGTTAAATAGATTCAGTATTAATGTTCCCATTAATTTGAGGAAGAATCGTCCTGACTTCTCAGAAGAATCCTATAACACCAGTCGCCAGCTTATAAACTTTCAGGGTTGCAAATTGAACCGGAATACTAATGTAATTGTGTCATGTATTTTTGAACCTTTGTTCCGAAAAATACCTGGAAACAGTTACAACTCTGCATCTTCAACAATTGCTCCCGAACCCGCTTCTGTCGAATTAGAGTATGATTCCGGTTGAACCACAGTTTGAAGCGAGAGGTGTATTATACTTAACATTAATGTATTGACACATGCGTTTTAGCATCATGATTTCTATTGCATATTACGCGCCTCGTAATCGATGACTTGTTAGTCACTCTTCTTACGTATGCTATTGACGGTTACTCCATAGGTACACCAACCTGATTGGTTGTTAGATTAATAAAGGGTGTTGGTAGGTTAAGACCACCAAAGTGTCGGTACGAAACAACTTGGGATGCCCCACTAATACTGAAGTTTTTTCTTTCCTGGGATGTAAACGAAAAAATTTTCGTTGCTTAATCATTCGATGAAATTAGCTGCGTTATTAGCATTATGCTTCGGACAACGCGTACAGACCTTATCAAATATTAAGTTAGATCAAGTGGTACTTTCTGAGTTAGGTGTTAAAATATTTATTTCTGCTATACTGAAAACGTCAAGACCAGGAATTGGTACTATGCTTAGTTTTAGTGAATTTGAAGAACACAGATTCTGTGTAAAAAAGTGCCTTGAGTCTTACATAGAGCGGACAAAATATATCCGCACAACTGATTTTTTGTTGATTTCTTCCTTACCGTAGTTTAAATGACCCAGACTTCGCATATTAACTATCAAGTAATTGGTTAAGAAGGTAGTTCAGCTGTTTTTGTAGAATAGACACTATCATCTATTTGATAATCTCACACGCTAAGACGATTATCGTCAATACCTCTCAAGCGTTGTCTATAGTGATTCCATCAAGAGTAATAGTACCTAGCTTACTGCGGGTCGGGGTCTGGAGGGGAAATGCTCAACGTGTTTGGCAAAATGATATTGTAGACGAGTAAATCGGATTTGAATTTACATGTGAAACTAGTTTTCTGCGGATGCTATTGTTGCCATAACTCGTCTCTGTTTTTAAGATAGTGTAGTGCGCTGTTTATGTTAATGAATTAATATGCCGGTTGTTTTGTGGAAAGTAAATTGAATTTGCGCACGAATTCCCGGGAAGTTTTTCCTTTAATATAACCAACTCTCGCATGTATCGTCAGTTCGGATTGATTGTGCTAAGGTTTGAACAGGTAACTCTATTCACCTCCTTAAATGGGGCATACACATATGTGGAGTCGACGTATACGAAAGATCCAATTAACAGTATAAGTTATCGTCTAGAGCCCACGCAGTTGGCGGCGAAGGATAATTGTAATTATATCTGAGATATATGAAAAAAGGCGATGTATCCATTCCCTTCCCTCCCTCCACTTAGTTTGTTTTTTATATATGTCAGCCATCACATCGAATTCAACAGCTTTGGACGATGAGGAAAAGCATGCGGCAGCCGAGGACATGAGAGTGAGCAAAGTGAAAAAGTTTTGTTTTGAATTTGGACGGTTGTGGCGCCTGAATCCAGGCTTACTACACTCTATTACTCCTTAATGGATACCTCCATGTTTTCATATACCTCAGATAATTACAATTATCTTTCGCCCCCACTGCGTGGGCTCGGATAATTATAAATTATTTTTGTACTCTTTTAAAAACAGAAATCTTAAATGTTTTATAATTTTTACTATGCTGACGCGTTCACACCCACGAAGTACTAATGTACTAATGACTCAGTTTAGTGAATTATAAGATTGTGGTGAGGCAAGACTTTTAATGCTATTATCACATCTGCAAACTTTAGGTGCGACTGGGTGTGACTTATTTGCCCAAATAGAACAACCTTTTGTTGAGTTTAGGAAAGTAGCCTTGAGGCATGATGACCCAATGGGATCAAGATTAAATGATGATGCAATTTCAAAGACTGTCCAGTATGACATTGAGTTATAAGCAAATTAATGGCAAAACCATACATACATATATCATAGTTAATCTAGTAGTAACCTCAAATTGTACAGCACAACATAATGGAGGTAATATGGAATGACTCACCATTTTATATTTACTTGGTGAAGATTCCATGAGAGCTCATGACATAAGCTTAACTGGACGGTGTAACAGTGCGGTGCAAGAAAAACAATATAGGAAGTTGGAATGAGAAGTAATACAAGGGAGAATGTAGTTTCTCAACTTACCCCAAGCTCCAGACTTCCATCCAATATAACCAAAGAATGAGCTTCTTCTGTTTTTTGATCAGGCACCAGGCATATATAAACGTTTTCTTTGAACATCATAATACTCAGTGCGTACGTGTATTTAATCAATAACTTACATCTTGCTCATCATAATCATTGGGATGACATCACGGGTATCACATCGGACTTGGCTATGTAACAAATATGCTCCGCGCTTCATTGTTCAGCATCAAAAGTTATCAGATTGTGAGATGACATACAAAATCTAACGAGAATTACACTAAAATTACCTTCTTTCATATAAAGGTTAAAGGTAACATGGTTCTAAGTTCCCGTCTTCAATTCGGTTACAAATTTAATTACGCCAGAACTGTCCATTCAGACTCTTTTTAAAAGCAGCCTTAGTTTACTTCCTCAAACGTCAATTCGAACAAAGTGCATTGACTCCGTTTAGTGTGGAAGACACTATAGTTGCCCATTTCAGTCATGAAATTAAAACATGGGCAAATTTGCATGAACTACTTTTCCGCAATACGAGTATCATAATTTCACGCTGTGTGGAGTGGATCATAAAACAACGTAATCTGCATAGCATGAAAGACTTCAATCTTCAAGACTCCTTAAAAATCAAAATGACATCGTAACACGAACATTTTCGACTAAGCATTGCACACTCCATCCTATATTTTTAACAATTTTTTTACCTGTAAAAAGCCTACGCGTGCGAGTACATGATGTCAATAGTATGCGTTCATAGACTGAAAGGTGAATATATACCAAACTAAAATGTTCCGATTCCGCCAATCATTATAATATGATCATTCATAACGAGATAGCAATGCTATATCTGATAGCAGGACGAACGGGTTGTTAATACACATACAAAATGAATTATGATTTGGCTCTCTTTGCGCATTTGTCATCATCCAAAGAGCACCGTTAAATTTCTCATAGTAAATATATTCTGTCTAACCAGCTATATGACTAGGATAATTTGACATGATATAGAAGTATATACAAAAATAGCCTGAACACCCGTACACAATGCTAGAATTCTCATACCATTGTTACACCATGTTATATCCAATGTGTGATTGCTTTTTATCTTTACAACCCCACAAAACGACATAATACACTTAACTGTGCTCTTCTTCTGTCATATCATGCTCATATTATACTTATTGCATACACATGCACATGAATAATAATACACTTTTTAGCCTGAATAATTGGTAGATTCAGTTGGTTTTGTGCACACATTAATTTATATAAATACATTTTGACATGTTCTGTTCTCAATTTCCCCAGTTAGTATCGTATAACATATTGACTTTAAGCAAACAGTAATCCATACACCTAACATGTTTCAGATTCAATGCAGTCAAAGCCAAGTCAGAGACTGCTTCTCTGACAGAAACTAAACTCATTAAATATAATGCATGTATAATGTACACATGCATTATATTACCATCAAACCTCCAACTTGACAGATCCGTCATTTAAAGGTGCACCGTTCCACGTAATCAACAACAAAACTTTTCAGGGAACCAGCAGCTGGGTGGGATATTTTCTCCGTCTTCATTCAATTTATAAAAATCGTGTCATATTCATATCATCATTGTCTTCGTCTCTTTCGCCTAATTAACCACGTAAGTTTTCTTTAGTCTTTGTGTCATCATGACATAATATGCCGGTGTATTACTGAGTTTGGGGTATGCAGAAGGATGAGATTAAACATATTTTATGGATAAAAAGTATGATTTCTAGCCACATCCGTTTGACTTGCAAAGCATTTGACTACCAGGGAGTAAGAACTTGCTATCAGTCAAAAAATAGTTGGTTTCATCCGTCCGTCAAAGAGCAGCAATACGGAAAATAGAGTTAGGTACATATACACATCAGCATACGGAATTCTTATCGTGTTTTTGTTGATATGGATGACGGAGGAACCCTTTTGCACAGAAACAGAAACCTTCCCATCTTGAATGTTTGTGTGTGTGAAATCTTAGGTGCATTTAGTACGTATGTTGTGGTGTGCTGAAGTATCGTATGATTCCCAGCTGACGCTCGACATTTACTGTTCCAAAGTTGTAATAATTAAAAATTAAATTTCAAGAACAATGTTATCGTGTTTGTTATAGTATAAGAAGGAGTGCTTACAGTTAGTCTAAACGGGTACATCTGGTTGAAAAGGTGAAGTCTGTCAAATCATGATAAGTGTACTTTATATTGACTTAGTTTTAATGCGTGACAACTCATTAGGTTTCCTGTTAGTTTGGTGTTTAAAAGAAGAAGGGGGCACGTTACTTGATATTTAGACAACAATATTAATCCTTTGCAGTAATAATGTTTGTAGTTTTCGTTTAGGTTTGGTTTATTTAGTCGATTGTGGGTGTACAAAATTTAAAACTATTTACTTTGGGGAGGTGTAACGGGGGTGGGAGGACATGTGAGCTACGATAATTTTTGTGAGTCAAAACCTGGACTTCAAAGGGTAGAGGAAAAGGTTTATCTCAACATGATAGGCATTTATCTTTTCGGTGACCTCTACCCTACCCTTTGGCACCTGAAGGGGGGTCTTGAGTCTTGTCGCTAACGTCGTGTTGTGTAGGGAACCTTTGGAAGCTAAAGTTGCTTTTTCTACGTTGTTGCTTGTGACTTGATGATTCTTCTTATTGTGAGGCGATGCTTATTCTATTATAACTGATAAAGTCATTTCTACAATTGCAGGAAGCTTGTTCAAAATGGGTGACATTATGGATGGGAATGATAATCGCCGTAATAGTGTGGCATCGGTGACGACCAATCCGCCAATTCAATCTTCAACAGGAGTAAAGGAAATTCAAGTAACTGCAAAAGAGATTGTAGACAGGATCAGCAATTTCCAGCATATGCCACCGGTTGGCCTGGAGTCGATAGGAGTTTTTGATGAGAAGCAAGCGAAACCTACAGGGTACGTCAAACCATTTACTGGTGGATCAGAGCCTTCCGGATCATCATCAGGAGATGAAAAAACTGATGATACAAGGTCGGATAAAGATGCGCAGCCGACTACAACACCTCCACCTTCAACTGCTGGTGGCACTTCCCAAACAGAGAAACCCAGACGACTTAGCTCTAAAAATTCAAGATTATCCGTTGGCAGCTTTACTTCTGAAGGTGGAGGCTCGTCAACCATTGAACAGCGAGCTATTGAGCATTTACTAGATGTAGTACAGGTTAGGATAGTTTTAAATCTTGAAACTAACTGGTTTTCTTTTCCGTAGCAAAAATATAATTTTTTTTTGTTAATGGTAGAAAATTGCACAAGAAGCTAAACCCGAAGATGAAATCGGAATAGGAGACATGTCTGCCATTAGCAATATGCATTGGGTTTATAGTGTCGAATCGTATTTACGAAGCTTGGAGATTGACTGGAAAAATCAGAAAGCGTTGACGCATAAATTTGCAACTCAACTGTTAGGATGGATAAAGCAGTTGTTTCATTTCGGGTAAGTTTCATCAAAACTGAAATGGTGTCTATTTCCGTCGCTGTGAAATATAATTTTAATGATCGTGTTTGTTCTAAAATATAGACCTGAAACCAACCCAGAAAAGGAGTTCAATAGCATACATCCGCATTGGGAGTCGAATTCAGGATTAACAACTATCGCAAAACTAAGCTTGCATACTAAATTTCCTGAGATTTGGGCTCAAGGTTATCAGTACTTCCATGAATCAAACAAACAACCCGTTATATACTGTGCAGACGATTTAGTTGGTCAACAGATATGTTGTAGTGTAAGTTTTTTTATTCGGATTTCGTTTGATCGTATAAAATGTACTAAATTAGGTCCAATTTAATACGACTTTGCGCTTTATATGTAGTTGGGCCTTCCTTTGACATATACAAGTATTGTCAACTTTACCGAACCGAATTGGGTGGAGCAGTTTGAGTCAAAGCTAAAAGCTGATATCGACAAGGGAAAAGTACCGGTAGCAATATTTTTGAACGCAGGTAAGAATTTTTATTGGAACTGTTTCGTTGAGTGTTAGCGGGTCTGTGGATTATGGTTATGAATACAAATTCTAAATTTGCAGCTGTGGAAAACCTGGAAAAGGGTGTAAAGTTGGCTGAAACGTTCAAAGTATGGACGCATTTTTACGGTAATAACGTTACTGCTTACTTTTTGAAACGTCCGGAAACGAAACAAATTGGAAACAGTTTTACAATCGATTTAACCAAATGGCTAAAGAATCCAAAACTGCCGTACTTAGTAAGTTGGGAAATATAAATGAAGACCTTGATATGAAATTTCACTTTGAATCTGAATGTTATTATTATTTTTCTTAGACGATATACAAAGCTGCAGATAGAGTAGACTCGAATTTAATGGACATTCTTGGATTAGGATCTCCAAAACTTGAAATTCTTTGTTTTACACCATGGCTTATTGTTCATGTAAGGCATAAATATATATATTTTTGGAAAGACAAAAAGTTTCCTGCCTGAGTCTTCATGTTAAAAATATTCATTTCCTGTAGGTCTTTGGTAAAAGTAGACTCTCAGCATTGATTAACGAAGCAATTCACAGGGGAAAATTCTTGTTGGATATGGTGCGGCGTCATGAGTGCCTCCACGTTGTGGTAAAGCAAGCAAACAAACAAAGCCCTAAAATATCTGTGTGTTGTTTGTTTTTTAAAATTACATTTACATGATGGTTGATTATTTGGTTTAATGTAGCCTAATTGGTCCAAAGCAACCGATGGAAACATAATATTGTCAACATTAACATTCCAATACAATCCTCCAAATTATAAGAGGAGAAATCTGACAATTGACTCTCCTTCATCACCCAACAAAGTCACTGACTCGTATGAACCAAGTGCTCAGTATGTAGATACATTGAATTCCTGGGTAATTAAATGTCATTATGTTAATTTACATTTGAATATGAAATAATTTTATATGACTAAACTTTTCATTACTTGAATTTCTTAGCTTTTCCACATTATGGAACGAGACTTAAAGGGCCTTTTATCCATCGAGTTTGTATTTGTTGAATCCCGTGGCTGGAATATTCATGTGGATGTAGTGAAATCACAGAAATTACTGCCAAACGAAGAAGCCGCAATAATCAGTGTTTTTGATAGTCATATGAAGGTTTTGCATGCAACCGTCAAACAACGACTTCGGTTTTTGGAGTTAGTAAAGGTGTCAGAAGAACTGGAATGGGTAAACGATCATGGGGCTCATTGGGCTGGCCTTGGGGCTGTGCGATATATTCCGAAATTTTTCCGCAAAGGCAAAACATCTGCACCAACATCTGTGAACGGGGTCGATGGAAGTGCGAGTGATGCCGTTGTCAATGGAGCAACAAACTCTGTGGACGAACCGCCAGATCATCACACTGCAGAAGCTAGAGCAAATATCGACCATTTGAACGCCAAAATTATCGATAAACTTAAAGCTATTGATTCTGCATTTTCATTGGGTAATAATAATATGCAGTTTCTGATTTTGCAATGTTCGTCAATTTATACTTAGAGTTATAACGATTGGCATTGTATGTCTTGGGATTTTAGGTGAAGCAGCTAATGGTGTATGGTGTGTGCAATTCGGAATGGTCACTGAAGATACTGACGTGAAGGAGCTAGTAAGATTAGTAATCGCGACTGGACTTGAAATAGAAGAAAGTTCGGAATTTCTGGACAGGATGTCTGAGCTAGTCAGAAAAGGTAATTAACAAACTGAACAAAAGTTAATGCTGCAATAAGCTCACTGTTGCTTTTGTATGATAAATGACGAGTACGTATATGATTTTTACAGGAATTGAAAAGGCTACTGAAGAGTTGAAAAAGGAAGCAGAGGAAGCAATGTGGGAAGAAGGTATTCTTAGAAGAGTTCCAGTAGTTGGCACTTTTGTCAGTTGGTTTTCACCCCCAACTAAAGAGTCTGGTGTAAGGGGTAGAGCATTGAACCTGACTCAAGGGAAAGTAGAAAGTACAGAAAATATTTATAAGTACCATATGCAAATTGATGCTTCTTCCATTCCAAACAACATGACTAAACCAATTCGCGAATGATTATTATGATTGAATTTACCAAAAATGTATTATGTTTCTCATTATTCAGGTGATTTTCAATTAGTTGTTATTATTATTGTATATAATATATGTCCGCCACAACGTTACGAATTAAGACTGCTTGATTCAGTTTCGAAGATTTAGCAGTTGAAATACATGTGTGCTTCTTCAGTTGGTGATATTGATTTAGGAAATCTGTTTTGTTTGTGGGACTTGTCGGGGTTTGTTAAACAATGTTTTTTTGAGATTCGACTGTTTATAAATCGGGGATTTTACGATATGGCTTATGACTAGTTAGTAACTAAAGTGTGCTTTATAATATTTATTGACGATATTTAGTCTCACATTGTTCTAAAGACTTTAGGGAACTTCATAAAGAGAAGGATTCCGTGAAATGTTTTTGGTGCCCAATAATCTTTATCAACTATGCTTATCTCATTCTAAATGACATTTTGGAAGACTATTCAATGCAATAAATCTAAGGCAGTCTTAGTTAATAACCAAGATGTCTCAACAATTCAAATAATCAATTAATGTGGCTTAGATAGCATCATGTATTTATTTTTGCTGTTATCATTTTTTGGCAAATTCTTGTCGCTTAAGCTCTCGTCGCAATATTTTCCCACTAACTGTCTTTGGCAACGAATTTACGAATTCAATCTAGAAAAGACAACAAATAGTTAAAGTCCATGGAAGTAAAAGCATTGTTATAATGAATAGATTGTGGCTATTCGTATTTACTTTTCGTGGATATTTGTAAGGCGCTGTTGTGTTTTTGACGTGAGTCTGAATTTCTATAGTTAGTTGAGATTTATCGACATTGCGATATTGCTCATTTAAAACAATGAAAGCCTTAACAACTTCTCCTCTCTGGGGATCTGGTGAGGAAACTGCAGCACTTTCGACAACTGCTGGATGTGTCTGCAAGGCTGATTCCACTTCGTTTGGTCCAATTCGATAACTATAACGTATTATGGTAAATGTGAAAACTTTTATAACATGACACCTGTGTCCTATAATGATTAGTATACCCAGCTGAATTTATTATATCGTCAGATCTTCCAACAAAGAATATGAAACCATCCTTGTCCATGTAACCTTTATCTCCCGTCAGGTAGACGTTATTGATAAAGGATTGCATATTTTTTTCGTCGTCCCATTCCGGTCCACTTGGTCCAGGTTTCAAATAGCCTGCAATGACAAGTTAACTCTCAAGTGTGTCAGTAGTGATACATATATATATTTCACTAAATTCGGTACCTTTGAATAACCCTACAGGATAAGTGGGTTTTACTCTAACGGCAATTACCCCCTCTTCACCTCTGGGCATTTCATTTCCAGACTCATCTACAATCATGGCATCGTACATTCCATTCGGTCTACCTAAAGACCCTTGCTTGTCTTCACCAGGAATTTCACATCCCAGAACCGTGAACTCAGTTTGCCCATACATTTGATCCAGAGGTATATTTCCTACCAAAATCAATGCATAGACTTATTTAACCAAGATAGTACAAATTGCAAGATGCTTTAAAATGGTATACACACCAGTTAGCTCTTTCCAAGCTCGAATTACTTCTGGATTCACAGCTTCACCAGCTCCAACAGCATAGCGTAGGGATTTGAATTGAAAGCTTTGGTTTGCCTCTGCAACCATTGCTCGAAACAAAGTTGGTGGAGCACACAACTTTGTAACAGGTTTTGTTCGCAACGCTTCCAAAACTGGCTTTGCTTCAAAACGCTTCATCTTGGAAAATAAAGAGCGCAAACTTAATTTGATTGAACGACAAATACATAGTATACATAGTGTGTTTCTCATATATAACGTATGAAGAAAGGGCGCACTTGATGTATAAAAACAGTAGATCCTGCTATCCAAGGGGCAAAGAAATTAGAGTAGCTTGATTTAGCCCATCCAGGGTCCGAAATGTTCCAGAATACATCATCATGTTTAAGGCCTAACTGTCTGACATAAAATTAGGAATGATTAATTTTTTTAAATGTCAATATTCCTCAAGGCCGTTTTAACCCAAACTCTTTAACCTTGCTGTTTCTATATGCCCAATTCCGTAAGAGGATTGTACATGCGCAACCATTTTCGGCTTTCCTATAAAAGAAATTTCAATTCTCAACTTAAAGCTTTATAGGAAATTCAAATTGATGCTGGTATTATTGTCAAGAATACCTGTTGTGCCACTGGTGAAAAAGGCTTGTGCAATATCTTCACTTTTGGTGTCGGCATGTTTAAAATTCAGGAGATCTGATTCTGAGATTGTAGCTGATAGCTTGTTATAATTAACCCAGTCTCCTGGTGTGGCATCAGTTGTTGAATTTGTAACAATGACTTTCTTTAGCTTTTTACAAGTAGAGGACGATGTTGAGTTTAGTATGGTTTGCTGTGCTCTCTCTACTTTTTCAGCATTTTCTTCGTCTGTAATTATCATGTGCGCAGAGGATGCTTCCAACCTATACTGAATGTCTTCTGATGTTAACATGGTGGTTCCAGGACAAAAAATTGTTCCAACTCTAATAGCGCCCATGTGTAGAAACCACCATTCCGGTATCCTCGGCAGTACAGTAAGAACGAAAGGAGATGTTCCTACAGAGAGTGGTTCATTGAGTAGATTTTGAAGCACTAGACCCGCTTTTAGTGTCTCCTTGCGAAGCTCATCAAACGTCCAGATGCGATCTTCGCCATTTTCATTTGAAAACCATAATGCAGGAGCACTTGGTCTCTGCTCCTGTAATAATAAGTTTAAGAGATAAACTTGAGCTTGAAGTAACTACTTTATGATGTATCTATTTAGAACACCTCTTACAGCATGCCAATCAAACACATCCTTTGCAAAATTGAACTTTTCAGGGGTTATGCCTGTTCGACATATTTCCTCTAAATCTAGTTCTCCCACTTTCTGAGACAATGCTCTGGAATATTTTCTTTTTATTGAATTTAAACCATTTTTAACAATTGTTTGATTCCTAAACAGGATACAAGTTTGCAGTATTCTCATTTTTTATCTACAAATCGCAGACTTGAAAAGGTTGAAAAAAAATGATATAGGTAACTGAAAATTAAAGCAAGAGCAAAAGATTTTTATGAAGCAGACACAATGAATTTCCTTTTGATAGCAAGTAACACAACACAATAACAGCATCTTAATATCCGATATCAGGCTTCTCTTGACGTGTGGCTATAACCTTCCCACAGTCTATCATATCGTATCCTTCATTCTCCATACCAAGGCTTTGCAGGTAACGCATTATATTCTGAGGCTTTATGAATCAATATGCATATGCATATTATGTAGAAACAGAACATCAAACACCGAATAAAATCTGACACATCAACCATTCGCTTATTTATCTCATCACCATGTGCATGCATGTATGCAATGTGTGAAGTGGAATGATGGGAAGGATGTGGCTTCTGTTCCTTTGCTATAACTTGCAAAATAATGAAGACCCTTTTATCAGTACATATAGTATTGAGCACGCGAAGACATTTTTGCATTAGTGTTACATGTATACATAAAAGCGTGTAGTATCTTTTGTTGTCAGTTTTAACAAACTAGCACCTTTCCAGATCAAGCAAGAGGTAACCTCTTAGATGTTGCTTTAAACATGATATTTGCTCAAAACATGACTCGCGTCTATTCATTCTGATGTGAATGGAATGTTAGTGGTAAAAATATTAATCGTTTGAGAGCCTATGCCGCTATATTGCCATCTGGCTTCATGAAATCTTGATTGAACACTTGATAAAGATCTAGATTAATCTGCATGCTGCAGCAGCAGTTCCTAGATTATAAATCTAAATCCGAAGACCTTTTCCATTGCCATGTTTAATTACTATAATACTTACAATGTTCACAGTACAAACAAAATGTTGGAAAGAAAGTTTAATACTAACTTTGGGGCAAAGTGAAACAGCTAATGACAACTTGTTTGCTGCTTTTGGCCAAGGTCAGTATTATGAATTAAATCTTTAATTAAGTACATTCTCCATTTATAACGATGCAATGGGAATTCTTATTTCGAATAGCTCAACACTTTCAAGAGGTCAAAAAGGTGACGACGGGTTGCCAAATGAATGAATCAACTTGTGGCTGACTAACATGTTCTGATTGTTGATAAGATTAAATCTCGGATTACGTTTATGCTATATAATGTATAATATAATACCAATTTACATGTAATATTCAGTTTCAGAACCACTGCTATACAGCATACCTATAGATTAAGTACCGTTTTCCCAAGATCCAACGACTTTTTAATGACGAGAAAATGAAAAACATACATTGCTATACGACGAAAATCTTACATGGGTGTTTGTGTTAAAATTAAAATTGACAAAAAAGCAGATCGAATGGCAATTTCAAAAACATCAAACTTGTAAACATTACAACTCACTCATCCCATAAAGAGTTCATTGATTTATTTTGTCAAAAATGAAACATCTTATCAAAACCAGAAGGCGTCGTTGTTCTGTGATTTGGAAATGAGCTTTCTGCATTTAACTTAAATGCGTAAATTTAATGACAAGTAAAGACACCCCTACGTATCTCTTTTAACCAGTTTGATCAAGTTATGAAAATTGCATGACTTTCCCCAAACTGCGTCTTTTCAAACTATTCAATGCATCTTGAATATTATCATCTACGTGCAGTGAACTCTTCTGATATTCTTCCCTCCAGCAGTGGAAAATGATGACAACAAAATGACTTGGCTTTCCGAACCTCAAAAATTCCTTGCTGCAGAAAGATTTGTCTGTAGTACTGATTGGCAAAAGCTGTTGCTGTCAGAGTTCTCATTTCTGTCAATGTCATCGGTCACAAGCTAGTTACAGAAAGTTGTTTTTGTTTATCCTTTGCAAAGACAACAAAACTTTGTTGGCATTGTGAATCCAGAACTTGGCAGGTTATAATTTTCCTCCCATGAAAACAAACGTCTTGTGTCAACACGCAGTAGCCCAGAAACAGACTGAGTAAATACAGTAGTAGTAATGTAATGTCAACTATCGCCCCATGTGTTGTCCTTTGAGCTCTAACTGTGTACTTTCATGTACGTGACATCATGACCGTTGACCTAATGGTTATGCTTTACTACTACTCGCTAATATTAGGCCAACAAGTTGATTTTTTATACCTCTACGCAACTTCTGGTAAGCCAGTAATAGTGGCTAATGTTTGTGATGGTGTAATGGGATTTAAATCAGATAAGGCAGTTTGACGCGATTCATGTGGTCAAGTCTGAACTCTGTAAACATTTTGATAACTTCCACGAACTATTTACCAGTTTTGGGTAGAAAAATAAGACGACTTGTTGGTTTCATTTCATTTCAAGGAAGAGTTTCATCGTAATGTACAAGCCGGCTTTTCTTGTCATCCACATGATGACTTCGTAATGTACATTTATGTCAGTCATTATTTAAAAAAAAGCTTATCACAAGAACCCAAGTTTATACAGTTATATACTGAACGATAATGCAAAACAAGCAAGAAAACCTAATTAAGCTTGAAATCAAGGAATTTGGAAATCTTCTGGAATATCGTCATTTGGATAAAAGTCGTCACTCACTCATAATCTGATGCAGACTTGTATACCTAACCATGTATAAAGTGGGAAGATTTTCTTAGCCGTCATTCAAAACGAAGTTATCCCCATTTTCCAAAAGATCAATGGAGGTCATGGATATCAAGAAGATTTATGTATTATATGCATAGTAGCATCCATCAGACCGCATTTAAAAATCGTATAAATACAACGTTCGACCGTAAAGAAAATTTTCCTCAAAATCATTTTCATCTCAATCGAGCTCCACTCAACAACTCATTTGCCTATTCAATAAATCAGATATTTATGCTAGTTTTTATTCCACTTGAATAGCTCTCTGCTGCCGGTCTAACTAGCGTTTTTACTCTGACTTTTACATATTCAAATTCCAAGTTTTTCCAAGGTAGCAACTTTCAAGCTGATTTTACTTTCAAACACTCACTTTCCAAGTAGACTTTGATGGATTCATGACAGGGCCTTTGAGGGGGCAATAAAAACGGGAAATTTTTTAGCACAGGCTAAACAAATTTCTCATATACAATTTTAATGCTCTTCTGTAAACGAAAATATCCAGAAATTTGGAGGTGGAGGCTCACCTACTGTGTGAGGCAAAAAGCAGGAGATATATCCACAGAAATTTTTAAAACTAGAGAAGTATCTACGTTGATATAGACTAAAGTACTGATAAACTAGTCTAATCAAATTGAATTCTAATTTTTTATCGACTGACAAAGTTTCTATATAAAGTTATAACTTTTTTACAAATCAAATGAGCAAAATGATTGTCGATGCATCGATAAGAATTAAAGTAGCATCCGTGGTAAGTTAGGTTTTGCAAACTTATAATATGCTCCATATGTACCTATATACTTTTATAATGATGAATGATTACGGTTGTGGTTTGAAATTATGGATGTAATGGGAATTTTTAATGATGATGTTTAACAAATTCTGTTTACAGCTCCTCGCCTTCGTAAATGTCTTCCTTTTAACAATGTACTATCGGCCAGAGTCTGTTGTTGAGGTGTTTGTTCTTGCCACAACAATAGTTTCGTTTGTCATTTCGGTCATGTACCTTGCTACTGATCAGTATTTGAAGACGTACACTGTCAGAAAATTTGTACGTAGAAATATCAAATTTTCCTTAAAATTACAAGAAAAACGGATTATTTTTTAGAAAAGCCCGAACTAAACTAGATTTTTTAATAATTTTATAGGACGCCGGCATCCACAGCATAATGGGCATCATAATGTTATGTGTTTCTACCGTTTTCCTGTTGATCATTGAACAAAATGATCTGAAATGCTATCATGACTCGTGTTTGGAAACACATGCATTCCGGATTCTCTGCGGTGTAAGTAAAACTCGCTCACTTTTACTGACTTTCTTAAAATTATTTCACTCGTTTCATGCAAAAGCTAAAAATTAAAAATTAATTAAAAGAGTTCTAATAATAATAATAATAATTTTTGTGATTTCTTTTGACACACAGGTTTTCGGGGTGATTGTTGGAGTTCTCTACGGAATCATTGGAATTTTGCTCACTTCTGAAAAACAAGTTGGAGGCTATGAAGAAATATAATTTTATTTTGCAAGTAGTTTTATCTCGTTCATTAGTATATTCTAAGCGAATTTTCCACGCAGTAAGTTTTTACCGTAACTTTTTATACCTATGAATAAGCTGTAAATAGTTCTAAGGTATGTATGAATTCCTTGGAAAATAACTTTTTTTTAAAAGTTTTACAATCTTACCCCAAAAGACCTCACTAGAACCAAAATAATTTTCCATTCGTAAGGGTTTGTCAACGAGTGTGTGTCTAGTTGTGTGTGAGTGCGGTAGTTACTGGTATGATGATGCTCAAAGCTCCCATTGTGATGATTAGTGTAAAAAGGATGAGACGACCTTTTATGTACCTCTCCTCCACTTTTAGTCATGAAGTTTGTTGTTGCACTGCAGAAGAATCTTTCTGGGTATGATTAATACTTGCTGGCTCTTATTGATTAGGGTTTATGATGTCTGAGTTTGTTTATGTGATTCAAGATGAGCCAGTGTATTGTGATTTGTGATTTGTACTTACTTAATATCACTCATACATTAAGAATGACTATTTCTGGAGTTGATGATAGCACCAACCCCCTTCAGTTTCAATATGATCTTATGTATCTTATATGAAGACAAGGGTATTCAATGCAACCCAATACGTACATGTTATTGATCAGAGATTTAGGACGTTTTTTTTGTAAAATATTCATTAACCACTTTATGTGTGTTTTACATTTATCACAGTTAAGAAGTGAATGTTCGTTATTTAAGATTAGCTTCAAGCCAAGTTAAAGAGTATGATGAACTTTGCAGTTTTGTGATGCACTTTTAATGTAACTCAAAATTATTTTTGTTAATAATTCCTCCTTTGTGAATAAGTTTATGTTCCTATTTATATACTATTTTAACTTTATATTTCAACCAGTTTATGTTATGCAGTTGTTCCAATTATTATATGTACATAGTAATATAACGCTAGAGTTATTATAAATGAGTTGTTCAAATAATGACTATTATTGACGCTGATGATGATGAATATGAATGATTTATGATTATCTTATAAATGAAAATAAATGCATAATAATATAACATTTATTGATTAATTGGTTCAATCCGTAATTGGGAAGGAAATTTTTTCCCTGATTGGAAGTTATGACATGACAAATACGCATGTTGTTATTGTTTGACTCGTGTGCGCTTCTAGTCGTGATTCCTCAAGATGATAAACGCTCGCTGTATTCAGCACTTCATTTTTTATGTCCTTGAGTCAATTTGCATTCATAGCCGGCATCTTTGGAAGCTTTACCTTGCATCTTGAGCATTACTAAGGAAAAAGGGGCATGCGATTTTAGCGTTTTGATTAGCTATATCCCCCATGCTTGTTTGTGTAAACCAAGTAAACATTTTCTTTGGCTTCAAGTCTTTGACGATACTTAGCAGGCTCAGTATTTGATTGAATTATGTAAATCAAGTACGCGCATACATTCCTAAGCTAAAACAACATTAATTAAACCTATTGACCTTCTACGAGAGACATTAGTTATTTTTTTAATCACCCGCATGCATTTTTAAGGCACCTTTGCTGCTCTCGACGCCAACTTGAATACTCTGGGTCAGTCTGTACAATGCCTAAAATATGAAGCCGGGACTTGGAAACGACCTTACTGCATAATAAAACTATTTTTGTGCTTATCTAGTTTCTAGAAGTAAAATTACTAGTTAGTTGGACTGTCGACTACATTCATAAAGTTTACTTGATAACAGTTAAAACATCTCATAAATAAGTATGCTTCGATTTATCGCAAGTCAGCAGTTTTAACCATAAAAGTCATTTATGCGATTTAGTCATCGTTAAAACGACATTTTATGATTCAATACCAATATTTTGCACATGAGATGACTCTTTGACTTTTAACTGCAACCTCATGTGTTTTTCACATTGTTTTGATGACATCATTTTCATGAGGTGATATCTGACCCATATATTAACCTTGTACATACTTCTATTGACTATCGCATGGAACATCAAACATTAATATAAGAAGTTCTCTTTTCTGTCTTTGTCCTGACCAAAATATTTGTCTGTAGCTTCCTAAAAAATCGTCATCATGTACTTACTATTGGATTTGCATATTTATTAAACGATGAGCGCAACAACATACGTATTTTGTATGACTAACCGGCATATAAAGCTATAAAATTGCGTCATTTATTTATACAAAATAATTGATGTTGATACTTGATGATGATGATAATCCAGCATCCAATGAATTACTTCATCAATTGAAAAACTTGTACTGACGATACGTTTCAAACGGCCAATAATTAATCTGCGACAACAAACTGGATAGCTATAATAAATGCATGAAAATTGATGTGTTAATTAGCATTGCTCACTGTGATATTACCAATCTTGGCATTTAAGTTTCAACAATATGGCAGCATGCTTCAAGGCAGCAAGCTGCCTCTGACATTTGGCTTGAATGAAATCCTTCAAAGAAAATGATCTTGAGTAGTCAGGAGTCAGGAGAGTCATAAAGATTCCATTTTACGTCATTGTTATATATACAAAACATCTTACATTGTTCATTTCATGACGGCCAGCTAGTTAGCTCATAAGCATGCAGCTGTTGCTCTGAAAATGTTGATGATGATACTATCTATAGCTGACCATATCTGTGAAGATGCAACTTTATATACTTTAACAAAGTTTCTGCATTTGCATAAAGTGATGATGCCACAATCATGTTATAAGCTGCACTAGTATCGTATGAATTTCTAATGGGTACCCTCTGTGAATTTTGATTAATACAGTATAAGAGATGATACTATAAAAAAAAGTGTTTCCTCAAGGCACATTATAGCATTCAGTTTGACATGTTATCCTTGACGAAAGTTTACAATTTTGGAGCTTTATGGAGACTTATGGTATGATGTGAATTCACGATTTGTTATTAAACAAGTTAGCAAGGTTGGCTGAAGAAGACTGGCTGGTTGAGTGACGGGAAATCTTGGGAATGACTCATCAACCAAAAAGGATGTTATGTTGGAGGATGTACAATTTAGCGAACGCAACCAAAAGAGCAGGATTTTTGCTAATGCGCTATTACAGAAAAAAAGACGAAGAGGCTCACACATGGAACTAATACATTGCAAGTTGCAACGCGTAGGCATTTAGAAAAACTTACAACAAGATAAATTACATGCATTATGTCATTGAATTTACATGTACACACACTATAGACATATAAATAAAATGTATATCACAAAAAGTCGATCAGCAATTGGCTGGGAGCGGGGGAGTCTTACGCATCGTCAGAAAAAATGTAATTTTTACTTGCTAACAAGAACAACATGCCACATTTATATCAACCACGTTATGTGGGTTAGATTAGAACATGGCACAATGAAATAGAAAGGGCTACACCATGACGCGTCCTATGAGCTAACCATATTTGAATATGATGGCGTGGTATGGAGAGTCATGAAAATAAATTTGAAGGTTCAGTCGCAGTTTCATTGTCAGCGAATCAACACAATCTTGGTTCTGAAGAGAAACGCCGTACCATTATCAGTTTAATTGTTTGACGACTTGTTGGCTCGTGTTGCTACTCCTTTCATTGGATACATTTTAAGTAGTTCAGTTGGTGCTGCGTATTTTCACAACTTTGCAAAATGGCTATTAACACGAAAATGTTTTCCGAAACATCCGGAAGGATGAGGCTCTTTTCGATTGTAAGTGAAGTTTTATAAGCTGTAAATGCAAAATTTATTCGATAAAAAATTTAATAAATGTTCTTTGCCTATAGGTATTCGCGGTCGTTGCCTTCATACTACTTGCGGATAATTATGCCAGGAATCTCTCAAACGAAGAAGCCTTTTTCTACGCTCTCATGGTCTGCATGATTATTTCCATCATTTTGGCAGTCGTATCGTTATTAGGACTTTTGGAAAATAACAACTTGCGGATGTTGGTAAGTTCATTTGAATGTCCGACCAAATTTCGAATTAGGTGTAATGATACAAAGTGACCTCAAAGTTATAATTGTTTCTCCAGGATAACATTTTCCACACTGTTGCTGCAGTAGCCATCCTTATCACCGCAATTTTGTTTCTCATTTCCGTTTTCGAGTACAGGAAGTACCACACAAACAGTGTTTTTGCCAAGAGATTGGCGTCCGGGGTAAGTTGATACTCAAAGCTGTAAGCTACTCAAAGTGTGCCCATGTTCAGCCATTGCATTAAAGATGTATTGTGTTTTTTTTCTTAAACAGATCTTGGGATTCATCTATGGACTTATGTGTGCCAACATGGGATGGTTGCTTTTCCGTGGATAAATTCTCTTGCCATAATGATATTTTAAGTTAGAGCTAGAGTAAGAACTATTTGCTTTGTTTAAGCTATCTACCAGAACATACACAAGCAGTTTATTTTCTTCTTTTGTTACGTCCATTTAGTTCGTAGGATAATGTTATGAATACCACTATGACTATTAAATCTCAACTGCCTTTTGAACTTTAGGCAACCTGTTATGTAGCAAGAGTTTATTCAGTATACAAATCGCGTTAAAGTAATCTAGTACTAGACTTGACGTGTGCCAGCTGTATTTATACTTAATATACTAGCATTTGGTGATCAGATTCATTAACTGTAATAGGTAGAGTATGGACAATGTCAAATGTGTTCTTTGATGATTAAATTGTAACCAACAATTATTATTTAGTTTTAGACAATTTAAGATTTTGTGTTGGATGAACTATTTAAACCAAAATGAGTGAAACTCATAAGTTGTGTATAGATTTAAGATTTAATATGTGTATCATGAATGATGTTAACAATATGTGCAGGGTGTTGTCGTTTATAATGTCAGGGTAGATTCGATGGATGAATGAATGAAATTGCTGAAATGAAAACTTTTGTACCCCAGCTTATTCCTGCATTTTCATGTTACAATGGATCAAGTCTAAAATATTCTAGATTGCATAAAAAGGGTTGTTCCACTTCGGAATTATATAATTTGCCCATGTATAGCTAAGCTGCTGGCACGGCATCACCCAGTTAACTACAAACAATGGAGGTTTTATTCCATTACATCATATCCCACGTGAACCACACCTCAACCATCCAAATGATGACTCAAGGGTGGGTTGCAATTTTTCCAGAGGAAAAAATATAAATCTGTGGATGACGGGATG
This sequence comes from Orchesella cincta, assembly GCA_001718145.1. Taxonomy (NCBI): domain Eukaryota; kingdom Metazoa; phylum Arthropoda; class Collembola; order Entomobryomorpha; family Orchesellidae; genus Orchesella; species Orchesella cincta. The sequence goes on from LJIJ01000011.1 coordinate 470,798, forward strand.
AGATCATCTCCATGTTTTTGCATAATATTAATAGTTTTGTTAACAACCCAAACTTAACTAAAACAACCATGAAAAACCTGTTCCGTTCTGTTGAATAGATGTATGTTGTATTTACTTTACCTGCATAACAATATCCAACGCAGACAACCACGTAGGCACTATTTATTGAAACAAAACAAACCACCAGGTTGCACATGCATGAAGACGACCTCATCGTAAAATACCTACGTATAACTGGCAACAAAGAATTTACGTACCTGTGGAGTGTGGAGATGGAAATGTGATAATGTAAACTAATTTACACTTAATTTTCAGATTTATGAATTCATGTGGTATGGTATGGTGTAGCGTGGGCTTTAAACCAATATCATGCATCACAAATATTTGTCAAACCCTTTTTCATGGATACATGTAGCTGAGAGGTGTGCAATGTGCAATATTGCTAAACGTTTTTGGGCACAGGGATTATATCGTTTCGGTTAGATTTTAATCAACTGAAGGTCATTTGTTGTAGGTTTTTGTGCGCTTTGTAAACCTCAATAAAGGAGTCAGTTATATTGACTAGTTACTACATCCTGAAAACAAATTACATGCATATCATGTTTATCTGCTTCATTTTATGAAGATGCACATTGAATATAACATGACGATGCAGTGGAAAACCCATTGCGTTTCTCCGAACAAGCACTCACACACCACGTGAAGATTTGATGTCATTGGTTTTATGCGAAAAATCGGTTACTAAGATATTTCATAGTCCTATATCGATCAAACATAATGACCAAACTCATCCAACATTTTAAGAACCGGACATATGAGAACTGAATTCAATTTACACAACTTGCATATCTACGTTCAATTCTCAACTTTTTTTGTAAAACTTTAAAACGCTGTCAGCATTTAATCGTATCAAGAGTTCAGCATAAAACATGGAGGATCTTTCTGATTCCGGCGACTTTACCAGGCAGAAGCCGGGGACAGCAAAGGATGAGCCACTGCTTGTGATGACAAAGAAGCCCAAACTGAAGGCATTACCCCCAATACCACGTCTTCCCAAGCAAATTGAGGAACAATTCAGTGGTCTTCGGGGACTGGAGTATCCACCAATTCTTCAAACAAACTCATGGACACGATCCGCCCCATTTAAACAAGAATTTTCAGACCTGAGTCCAGGGGAAAACATTGGCAATCACTTTTCTGGAGTGAGGTATCGAATGAGGGAGCTAATTTATCCTCCCAAGAATAAAGCCATGCATGTTCACATTGACATCAAATCATTCAAAGCACCACCTCCAACATTAGAAAAGAAATACACTGCTGGAATCTGCAGCTATTCAATTATGCCCGTTGAGGTATCCAAAATGCTTTTTGCAAAGTTTCTCTCATAATTTGGGTTGAAATCCTTTCATTCATTTTTTCAAATTGAAATACTAGACACTTCTAACCGGAGACTACAAAATTACTGACCTTCAAAGGGAGCTTGACATGGAAATGTTGCAGGCAGCAAAGAAAAAGGCAAAACTTTCTAATACAAACAGCGGAGAAAGGCAGATGGTGGCAACAACCAAAAAAATGCTAAAGGGTTGTCCCCTCAGTCCATTGGAAGATGGTAGAAAGGGCTCATTGAGTAAACGCCCATCTTCTAATCCCTGCAAAGTTCCAGAGGAGAATAGAGATAATCTTGCTGACTTGCCACCTCAACGGCTTTTAGAGCTTATTTCAGAAAGGTTTGAAACTTAATTGATTTTAAATTATGGTGTTTTAAACTAATTTGAAACCATATAGTGGACATTCAATGGGTTTGCATATTATGATTTATTTTCTAAAAGGACGGAGCTTGTTGAGCCAATGTGGCCGGAAGAGCAAATGATGCTGATGAAAATTGCAGATGAGTTCAACCGAAGTGAAGATCCTTCAGAGGAAGACATGCAGAGATATTATCATTACATTGCAGTAATTAATGAGATTTTAGTTTGTCATCATATTTTTAATTATATTCAAACTAGCATCGTATTTGACGAAATCTTAATCTTATAGAGTATTCCTGATGATGAAGTAGCAGAATGGCCCTCAGACATGACCAAACGAATCCGCAGACTCATTCCAAGAAAGAGTATGGAACGAAGGTCAATGAAATTCTTATTGAAGCAGTTGGAAGAGCGATTTAAAACGCTATTCAAATGGGCACTGAAGAAGGCAGTGGTGGATTATATCTTGATGGACCCATCTGAAAGAGTTAGGATAAGAATTTACAATGTTCCAAGAGACTTTCCCCTTCACGTCATTCGAGGCCCTATTCCATGGCACGGGAACTTTCTTGCATCAAAAGATCAGATTCGGGGTACTCTGTACCTAACACATCCTGTGGTTGTCGCGATTCGCAAACTATGGGATGAAAAGTAATTTGAAAATAATTGGTTTTTTAAACTTTATGGAACCAGTACTTTTACAAAGCTGCTCTTTATGATGCGATACTGTTTTTATCGTTAAGGTATCGGCAACTGAAGTTTATAAACATGGATGAATTCTTTGACCCAAATGTTATGCCACTGAACCCAACACAATTGGCTGAACACGTAAAACGATTGACACAAAAAGGGAGAAGTTTGCTGGTGAATGAGTAAGTAGATAGGCATATAAATGTTTCAAGAAACCCTATAATTGTTACCATTTCCCATTCCTTGTTTCAGTTGGCTGAATGACGTTGCGCAAATATTTGTGGACCAAAAGCATACCTGGGTTCATCTGGTTCCGAGGAAAAGGTCAGGAAATTTTCAGGGTCTCAATCGCTTTCTCAGCAGCGCAGCCGCTCTGATGGCTCGACAAATGAGAGATATGGTTGTGGAAACAGTGGAATACATTCAGCATACATTTGAAATTTACAAAGTGGGTGTGAAACTTTAATTAATTGAGATGAAATCTGACAAGTCTTGTAGATTTTGAATACATATTTCCTATAATTTTTAAAGGAAGGAAATGCTTACACAGAAGAGTATCAAGAACGGCTATTTGGAACTCGTCCCATACTAACTGTGACTGTGTACGCAGTGAACGGTCCACCATATATAAAGTTCCGCCCACAACTCCAGGAAGTGGTATCAAGAGAGCCGACACTGGGTGATAGAATGGACTGCATTAACACGGTAACACAGCAGCTTGCGAGCATTGTGGCAGGAAGCAAATTGATTCCAAGGGTGGAAAAGATACTCTTTCCAGGCATGCTGGATAAAACTACAACTATGCTTAAACAAACCCAATTAACATCAGTCAGCAAGCTAATAGCTATCTCTTTAATTGCAGATTTATACCAGAAAGATCTTCACTTGCTCGCAGTAGCCCTGCATGAGTCACGAATGAAGGAAATCTTTGAAAAGGTGTCTATAATTATACGAGCGAATTTACCAGGACCTGAGTTATACATAAAGTTTTATGATGACTACCTTTGGTTGCTGGATGGGACTGCAGATGCGCAACTACAAGCGTTTTTGGATCGGGAACCTAACTTTAAAGTACATTTTGTTAAAATTGCACTGAACTTATGACCATATAATCATAATATCATCGTAATCATCCTAAACCTTTCATATTTTTTCAGCACATGAACGCAAAAATAGACGAATATGAGAAACTGAAGCAAGAAGTATTTCAGTTCCGGAAGTTGGTCCCACTTGGCTTTGTTGCTTTAGACTGTTCTGGTTTTAATGATCATTTGATTGCAAAAGTGGACTCGTTGATTAACATTATAGTACACGGAGAAGCTGAACGAAATCAAAACCTTCTTAACACGTCAGTCGACAGCTTTCTTTGTATTGCATGTTCCCCCATGCCATTTTGATTCCTACTATTGACCTGTTCTTTATTTAGGGTTTGCGACACGTTTGAGGAAATGGCATCAAAGACAAGTGAACGTGTGGAGACTACTGCAGACTTGGTTAATCTAACTAACTACCTGAACAAGTGCATGTCTGACACTTTCTTTAAAATGAAATCAAGCATTTCCGAAGCTATGCAGCGACTCCTGTTCTTGCTTGACCACTACGTTTTCAATGGTACTTGAATCGACAGTAAAGTATCATGATTTTTATCTTGCTGTTTTACATCTCTGACGTAATATTTTAGAGGATCAACTACAGCTCCACAGTAAATCATACAATTGGCCGGAACACATGGATAAAATTTTCAACCAGAATTCCACCAGACTTCAGCTAAAGCGAGACCAAGCAGAAGAGCAATTGATTCTGGATCGCCAAGCGTTTGAAACCAGATTAGCCAAAATTATCACACAGCTGGATATTTATAAAACAAAGGATTCTCCATTTTTAAACGTAGAAGAAATGAGGATGAATTCTGAAGCGCTGCAACTAATATATGATGAGATACAACTATGCATTAACGAATCTGATGTAAAAAAAACTTTTCATAATGCACAAATTGATTTCGCTGTTTTCCGTTATTTGCTAACTTGAGCTCATTTTTTCAGAGACTCAACGAAGAAGAAAAACTTTTGGATCAAGAGCAAACCCAATTCTCCGATTTGACCACCTGCATGCAGCTAATAGATCCATACTACAAGCTGTGGGTCACTGCTTATGAGTTCCACCAGAAACATAAGAAGTGGATGGACGGTTCGGCATTTTTTAAATCTTACATAACTCTAATAAACACTACCACTTCATTCCAACTGTCTGAATTTGCTTTTGCATCTGGTATAATTTAAAACAGGACCGTTTATGGGACTGGATGCGGACGCAATATCCGAAGACGTTGAAAATATGTGGAAGTTGATGTATAAGCTGAGTAAAGTTTTCCAGGATCAACCTGGTCCTCGAAAGGTGGCTGACGCTGTCCGCTCGAAAATTGAGAGATTTAAACAATTTATTCCCTTGCTGTTGTGCATTTGTAATCCTGGAATACGGGATCGTCATTGGAAGCAGGTAGGCTTCAATTCTAACTTTATGGAACAATTTTTCACAAACCAATGTCGGAAATGGATTTGTTTGCACAATATTTTTTGTACCATAGATGAGTCAAATCTGTGGAGTGGATCTGAAACCAACCCCTGAAACAACCATGTCTGAAATGATTGATACGGGCATAGCCAAAAATGCAGCGCAGCTGGAAGAAATTGCTTCTGCAGCATCCAAAGAATATCAACTGGAAAAGAATTTGGCAAAGATGAGATCGGAATGGATGGATGTTAAATTCGAATGCATTCCTTACAGGGAAACTGGTGTAAACATCCTGTCCGCTTTGGATGACATCCAAACCATGTTGGATGATCACATCTTGAAAGCCCAAACCATGCGTGGTTCGCCCTTCATCAAACCTTTGGAGAAGGATATGAAGCGCTGGGAAGAAAAGCTTCTTCAAATGCAGGACATTATTGACGCGTGGGTTTTACTTCAATCAACCTGGATGTATCTTGAGCCTATTTTCACATCCCCAGATATTATCAAGCAGATGCCTAATGAAGCCAAGAAATTCGGCGCAGTGGACAAGGTTTGGCGTGACATTATGAAAAACACCACTGAAAATCCGGGTGTAATCCGTGCCACAGAGTTCCCCAACATGCTGAAAGAGTTGAACAAAGCCAATGTTCTTCTGGAAGAGATCCAAAAGGGTCTCAATGACTATCTTGAAAAGAAACGATTGTTCTTCCCAAGATTCTTCTTTTTGAGTAACGACGAACTTCTTGAAATATTGAGTGAAACCAAGGATCCACTTCGCGTACAACCCCACATGAAAAAATGTTTTGAAGGCATTCATCGTTTATTTTTCACTCCTGAACTAACCATCACCGCGATGATTTCTGCGGAATCCGAAGAAGTCCAGTTTGTTGTGCCTATTAAGCCCCTGGATGCTCGTGGAATGGTAGAAAAATGGTTGATTCAAGTGGAGCAGCAAATGTTAACTTCTCTGAAGGATGTGATAAATCGATGCGTATTGGATTATGGGCATACCAAACGTCGAGAATGGGTGCTCAAATGGCCTGGACAAGTTATCCTATGTGCGGATTGTATTTTCTGGACTGCTGAAGTGTCCGAGGCGATTCATAATGGAACAATGGCCAACTATTTGAAACAAAGTAATCGGAGAATTGATGAAGTTGTGGGTTTGGTCAGAGGGAAACTAGATCCTGGGAATAGATTGACTTTGGGAGCACTCATTGTCATCGCTGTGCATGCTAGAGATACTGTGGAAAGTTTGGAGAAAGTCAACATCACGTCCACCCACGACTTCAACTGGATAAGTCAATTGAGGTATTATTTGGAGTCGGGGATTGTGAGAGTGAAAATGATTACGACGGATATGAGATATGGCTATGAATACTTGGGAAATAGTCCTCGGTTGGTCATTACACCTTTGACGGACAGATGCTATCGAATTTTGATGAGTGCAATGAAACTTCATCTTGGTGGTGCACCAGAAGGACCAGCAGGTTTTAAAACAGTTTTGTAGTTAAATTAAAATGATTTTTATGTGAAGTTAGAGTTATAAACCTGTTTTTGGAAAATAGGAACTGGGAAAACTGAAACCTCAAAAGATCTTGCCAAAGCAGTGGCCAAACAGTGTGTTGTATTCAATTGTAGTGATGGTTTGGATTACAAAGCGATGGGGAAATTCTTCAAAGGATTGGCTCAAGCTGGTGCCTGGGCTTGTACGTTAATGGCTGAAATGATCCAAAAGCTACTTTATACCCATTTATAACAGATTTAAAATTCAGTTTCTTTTAGGTTTTGATGAGTTCAACCGTATTGAGTTGGAGGTGTTGAGTGTGGTAGCCCAACAAATTCTTACTATTCAACAGGCAGTCGCTGCCAAAGTGAAAACTTTCATGTTTGAAGGAACAGAATTACGATTGAATCCAACTTGCACAGTTATCATTACCATGAATCCTGTAAGGAAATTTTACACTGGTTAAATGATCAAGCTATATCTCAAATATCATTTAATTTATGACACATTATAACTGTAGGGTTATGCGGGGCGATCTGAACTTCCTGATAATCTAAAGGTTTTATTCCGAACTGTGGCCATGATGGTAAGAAATATACGAAACAGTACAATTAGCATAGTCAAGATCAAGAAAAATATGATGATTTTACATTTCATAGGTTCCCGATTATGCTCTTATCGGTGAGATTTCCTTGTATTCCATGGGATTTGTGGATGCCAGAAGGTAAATTTACCATAAATCAAACATTTGTAAAATGTTTAATTAGATACGTAAAAGGTTTTGTGCAATTTCAGTTTGGCAGGAAAAATTGTGGATACTTACAAACTGTGTTCGGAACAGCTATCCTCCCAACACCATTACGATTACGGAATGAGAGCTGTCAAATCTGTGTTGACAGCTGCAGGGAATTTGAAACTCAAGTACCAAAATGAGCATGAAGGAATGTTGGTGCTGAAAGCCATTAACGATGTCAACTTGCCCAAGTTTTTAGCCCAGGACATTCCACTTTTTCAAGGCATCCTCTCAGATCTTTTCCCAGGCGTGCTTTTACTCAAGCCTGATTTAGATACTTTGGTTGGCGCATTGAAAGAAGTTTGTGAAAGAAGAAATTTGAAAGCAACGGATTTCTTTGTGGAGAAAACGCTACAAATATACGAGATGATTCTAGTCAGACACGGGCTTATGGTTGTTGGTGATGCTATGGGTGGCAAAACATGCGCATATCAGGTTTACTATCTTGCTTATTATCATTTTGATATGAAAACTTTATGAATTTGTATAATCTACAGAATTACTGAATCATTGGATTTATTGAAAAAATTAGTGCTTAGCTGCAGCTTTGACAGATATTAGGGTTAACAAAATTCCGGGGCTAAATGAGAAAAAGGTTCAGTACAAAATAATCAACCCAAAAGCAATCACAATGGGTCAACTTTACGGCTGCTTTGACCCAGTTTCTCATGAGTGGTCTGATGGGGTTTTGGCCACAAGTTTTCGAGAATTTGCTGTTTCTACAACTGATGACAGGAAATGGGGTAAAGTGCAACTCGGTATAATATAGGTCTTGCTTGCTGTCTTGAACATACTATAATTATGTTCTGTTGTCCCTTTTAGTTGTCTTTGATGGGCCAGTTGACGCCGTTTGGATTGAAAACATGAACACTGTGCTGGACGACAACAAAAAACTGTGTCTAATGTCTGGAGAAATTATCCAAATGACACCCGTCATGAACATGATGTTCGAGCCTGCTGACCTTGAGCAAGCTTCTCCTGCCACAGTTTCCCGTTGTGGGATGATTTACATGGAGCCAAGAGAACTTGGCTGGCGTCCTTTAAAAGATGCCTACCTGGATAGGATAGGAAAAGGATTTAATGAGGAGCAGAAGGAAATGATTGATGAGCTTTTTGAATGGGTTGTGCCACCTTGTTTGGATTTTATTAGGCACGAGTGCAAACGTTTTGTGAATTCCTCGGAGCTTCACTTGTTTCAGGTATGAAATCTTTTAGATTTCCAAATGTAGTCTCGACTAACTGTATGTAAATCACTTTGTAGGGATTTTACCGCATTTACAATTCCCTGCTACGAGGCGATTCTGGCAATGAAGACCAGCAACCACAAAGCTCTACTTGGTTACAGTATTGCTTCATTTTTGCAGCCATTTGGGGTCTGTGTGCAACCTTAACTCAAGATAGTAGAGAAAAGTTTGACGCATTTTATAGACTGCTGCTAACCGGAAACAATAAGGATTATCCAAAACCAAAGGGATTCAAATTGAACAAGAATCAACTATTCCCTGAAAAAGGGCTCGTATTTGACTATATCTGTGATAAACGAAATAACCAATGGGTTTTCTGGATTGATATTTTGGATCGAGAACATTTGAAAATCTCTCCAACTGCCAAAGTAATACTTGATTATTCAATTCATCTCTGCTTCGAATGCACCAATTTTTTATTCACAATAATTTTATACGAGTAATAATACCCTTTCTGTTAGGTAAATGAGCTTATTATTCCCACGGACGAAACAGCAAGACAAATCTTTTTCCTTAAAATGTATCTCACGAACGAATATCCAGTAATGTTCCTCGGACCTACGTAAGTTATACATGTTAGTAGTCATAAGTATCCAGATCTAAGGAGATCTACATGTATTTTTAATTAATATAGTGGTACAGGAAAAAGTGCATTAACACTGAGCTACCTAATGTCACTTCCAAAAGACAAATATATTCCCAACGTGATCAACTTTTCGGCTCGAACTTCTGCTAATCAGACTCAGGATATTATCATGAGTAAGCTTGATCGAAGGAAGAAGGGATACTTTGGCCCTTCCATTGGGAAAAAATGCGTTGTATTTGTTGACGACTGCAATATGCCCAGCAAGGCAAGCCAGTAAACAAAATTCGCATTAAATTTCAACTTGATCGTTTTAAATGAGTTGTTAAACTTGACACAGGAAATTTACGGGGCCCAACCACCCATTGAACTTTTGCGACAATGGATTGATCACAAACATTGGTACGACAAGAAGGACACGAGTACGATAAACCTTGTGGATTTGGTAATTCATGAATATCTACCTATTATCCTTATGAGATTTGAATGAGTGAATGAATAGCAAATCTCATTTTTATCACTAAATGAAGCTGCTGGTAACAGCCATGTGTCCACCTGGAGGTGGCCGCACAGACATAACAGGTCGATTCGTTCGGCACCTGAGTATTCTAAGCATTGACGCATTTGATGACAACACCATGAAAAAGATTTTCCAAGCCATTGTGGATTGGCATTTTTCCAAAGAATTTGAAACAGAAGTTGTGAGGTGGGGTAGACCTTTAGTCCAAGCGACAATGCAAGTGTACAAGTCAGCAGCAGCCTTATTCCTTCCCACCCCTGCAAAAAGTCATTACGTCTTCAACTTGCGAGATTTCTCCCGTGTTATCCGAGGGGTTTTATTGGTGCCAAACACTCATTTGAAGGATGGTCAAAAGCTGATTCGGCTCTGGTTCCATGAAGTTTACCGTGTCTTCTATGATCGTCTTGTAGATGACAACGATCGTCAAATATGCTTTAACCTTGTGGGAGAAACACTCACCGAAAATTTCAAGACTGAGCCTGCAAAGTTACTGGGACATTTGGTTCCCAGTGGTCAAAAACTTGAAGATTATCACATACGAAAACTAATATTTGGGGATTACATGGACCCAAAAGCAGATATAAAGATTTATGATGAGGTCCCAGATATGAACGAGTTGAATGATGTGATGGAATGGTATCTCAAGGACCACAACTCAATGACAAAGACTCCCATGAGTTTAGTACTGTTCCAGTTTGCAATTGAGCATATTTCTAGAACTTCTCGGGTTTTGAAACAAGACAATGGTCACGCTCTCCTCATTGGTATAGGGGGAAGTGGAAGACAGAGTTTAACCAAAATGGCTGCATATATGGCTGGCTATGATCAGATTCAAATTGAAATTAGTCGAACCTACGGAACCCACGAGTGGAGGGAGGACATGAAGAGAATATTGAAGCATGCTGGAAATGAAGGGAAGCAAACAGTGTTCTTATTTGCGGATAATCAAATTAAAGATGAGAGTTTTGTTGAAGATATCAACATGATCTTGAATACTGGGGATGTGCCCAACTTGTTCCAAGCGGATGAGAAGGGAGAAATCTTGGAGAAAATGCAGGGTGCTGCGAGGGAAATTGGAAAGAAAATTGATACGACTCCGTTGAGCTTGTATAACTTTTTCGTGGAAAGGGTGAAAGCAAACTTGCATATCGTTTTGGCCATGTCGCCTATTGGAGATGCGTTTCGTAACAGAATTAGGATGTTTCCTTCGTTGATCAATTGCTGCACTATTGATTGGTATTATGCTAAAAATTAAACTATGTGTAGTTTAATGAACTGTATATCACAGACTGAAAGTTATCATGAAGGTTTAAAATATTTTAGGTTCACGGAATGGCCTGATGATGCTTTGACAAAGGTAGCACAAAAGTTTTTGGCCACTTTGGAAACTCAGGATAGCTATCGAATTGCTTGTGTGGACATGTGTCAACAATTTCACTCATCTGTGCAGAATTTATCAAAAGAGTAAGTGAATAATGACGCATATCTACGTTTTAAAGCAATTTACTTGTTATGTTTCGTTTTTTTTTGCTAATATAGATTTTACGAAAAATTTGGTCGCAAAAACTACGTAACTCCTACAAGTTACCTTGAGCTAATTCTCACCTTCAAATCCCTGCTCGGTCTAAAGCGGGATGAAATTGAAGCCCAACGCCAACGATACCTTACGGGTTTAGACAAGCTGCAATTCGCTGCTGCACAAGTGTCAGTGATGCAAGACGAGCTTACGGCATTGCAGCCAAAACTTATCGAGACATCTGAGGCAACTGAAAAGTTGATGATAAAGATTGAAAGGGACACCGTGGATGTGGAGGCAACTAAAGAGGTTGTTGCGCTGATGAAGCCCTTGCAAATGAAGCTGCTGCTGCTTCACAAGCCATTAAAGACGATTGTGAAAATGACTTGGCAGAAGCTATTCCCGCTTTGGAAGCTGCACTTCAAGCCTTGGACACCTTGAAACCTGCGGATATTACTGTTGTGAAGTCCATGAAAAATCCTCCCATGGCAGTACGTCCAACGTTCAGCAAATCATACATGTTCATTCCATTCTAGCCTAAAACCACATTTCAGTAAGCAAATTAATAATGATTCTAGATAAAAAGTGTGCTCGAAGCCATCTGCATCATGAGGGGGGTCAAACCCGAGAAGAAAATGGATCCAAACGGAAAGCAGTACGAGGACTATTGGGGTGCCTCTTTGAAAATGTTGGGAGATATGAAATTTCTTGAAGGATTGAAAGAATATGACAAGGACAACATCCCTGGGCCAGTCATGAAAAAAATTCGTGAAAAGTTCATCAAAAATCCAGACTTTGATCCTACTGTCATTAAAAATGTCTCAACTGCTTGTGAGGGTCTCTGTAAATGGGTGAAGGCAATGGAGGTATACGACAGGGTCATTAAAATTGTAGAGCCGAAAAAGCAAAAGCTTTTGGAAGCAGAGTCAGAGCTTCAAGCTCAAATGGACAAGTTAAACGAGAAGAGAGCTTTACTCCAAAAAGTAACAGATAAGCTGCAAGCTTTGAACGATGAGTATGCAGCGATGAATAAAAAGAAGAAGGATTTGGAGGATAACATTGAGCTCTGCTCTCAAAAGTTGGACAGAGCTGAAAAACTTATTGGTAATGTAACAAATTAACAAAATAATGATCCTATTAAATGAACAAGTAATAGTAATATCTTCCTAATTTTATAGATGGACTGGGTGGAGAAAGGACTCGGTGGAGTGAAGGTGCTGCTATGCTATCTGACCGACTTATAAACATCATAGGTGACGTACTCATTGGAGCTGCGGTGGTAGCCTATCTTGGGCCATTTACTGTAGACTTTAGATCGGTAAATAAAAACATCACAATTAAATTTTGATCCATAATTAAGTCTAAAGTTTCTACAAAAGATTTGCTTGTTTATTGTAGGGATGTGTAGAAAAATGGCAGCAGCTATGCTCCAGCATGAAGGTGCCGTGCTCTGAAATCTTCTCTCTCATCAGCACTCTGGGAGATCCCATAAAAATTCGAAGTTGGCACATTGCAGGGCTTCCAGTTGATACATTCTCGGTTGATAACGGAATTATAGTGACAAATGCTAGAAGATGGCCACTAATGATAGATCCTCAAGCTCAAGCTAGCAAATGGATCAGGAATTTGGAGAAACCAAATAATCTATCTGTGATAAACTTGACAGATCCTGGATACTTGCGCACAGTTGAGCAGTCTATTCAGCAGGGTCTTCCCGTACTCCTGGACAATGTTGGTGAAGACATTGATCCCGCATTGGAGCCGGTACTCCTAAAACAGACTTTTAAACAAGGGCCAATACTTTGCATAAAGATTGGTGAAAGTATTGTCGAGTACAATAGGGATTTCCGTTTCTACATCATAACACGTCTGCGAAATCCACATTATCTTCCCGAGATTGCGGTGAAGGTGACCCTTCTCAATTTTATGATCACACTTGAAGGCTTGGAAGATCAGTTGTTGGGTATTGTGGTGGCGAAGGAGAAGCCAGAATTAGAAGAACAGAGACAGCAACTTGTTCAACAGACGGCAGACAACTCAAAGGCTCTGAAAGAAGTGGAAGACAATATTCTCAACACTTTGTCTTCATCCAAAGGCAACGTTCTGGAGGATGCCAGAGCTATTCAAATTCTCGACTCGTCAAAACGAATCTCTAACGAAATTATCGAAAAGCAAAAGTATGCGGTGGAAACGGAAAAACTCATTTCTACTTCCAGAGCTCTATACAGGCCCATTGCACGCTACACAAGTGTTTTGTTCTTTGCCTTGACCGAGCTTCCAAATATTGATCCCGTAAGTTTTAGAATTATTATTATTAGGGAAGTATTTATGTGAAATGACATTCAGCTAAAATTGTTTGATTTTGTTTTCAAATGAAGATGTACCAGTATAGCTTGAATTGGTTTGTAAACCTTTTCATAACCTCCATTGAACACAGGTAAATAATATTTTATATCTTTAGAACTTTTTATTTACTAAATCAATTGTTCCTAACCACCATGTTTGATTGCCAATAGTCATCACAGTAAAGATCTAGAAAAGCGTCTGAAAAGCTTGGGTGACCACTTTACCCTGAGCTTATACAACAACGTTTGTCGATCCCTTTTTGAACGCGACAAGCTGCTCTTTTCTTTCGTACTCTGCATGTCCATCATGATTTCGCAGCACAAGGTGATGTTGGACGAATACAAGTTTTTACTAACGGGAGGTGTTGGTCTCCAAAATGAATTGGCAAACCCAGCCAAAGCATGGCTTGCTGATAAGTCTTGGGATGAACTCTGCCGCATGATTGACACATCGCCAGTTTTCAGCAACTTTTTGACAGAATTTAAAAAGAAGCTGAATCATTGGAGAAAACTTTACGAGCATGAAGAGCCTCATTTACAGCATCTTCCAAAGCCTTGGCAGAATCATTTAACAGATTTCCAAAAGATGATGGTGATTCGGTGTCTGAGACCAGACAAACTTGTGCCCATGATTGTTCAGTTTGTGAGCAAAAATCTGGGGGATCACTTCATTACACCTCCACCCTTTGATTTGGCAAAGTCATTTGTAGACTCGAGTCGTTTTACACCGCTAGTATTTGTGTTGTCTCCGGGAGCAGATCCAATGTTAACTTTACTGAAGTTTGCGGATGATTCTGGCTACAGTGGGGATAGATTTCAGTCCATTTCATTGGGTCAAGGGCAAGGGCCGATTGCAAAGCAAATGATCATGAAAGCTTTGGAGGAAGGGACGTGGGTGTGCTTGCAAAATTGTCATTTAGCAGCATCTTGGATGCCTGCTTTGGAGAAGATTTTTGAAGATATGCCTAATATGGAAATTCACCCATCATTCCGTCTTTGGCTGACTAGCTACCCCTCACCAAAGTTTCCAGTTACGATTTTGCAAAATAGTGTCAAAATGACTAATGAACCTCCTACAGGTAATTAATCAGTATTCTCACAATACCCCAATACTAACCAAGTGATTGATATTTGAGCAATTATTAATTTTCTAACATTCGCCAAGGTCTCCGGCAAAATCTTTTGCAATCATACCTGTCAGATCCAATAGTGGATCCGGACTATTATAACAGTTGCCCTGCAAATCATGATTCATTTATAAAGCTACTTTATGGACTTTGCTTCTTCCACGCTGTGGTTCAAGAACGAAGAAAATTCGGACCATTGGTATATAAAAACAGAACAATCCAAATTTTAATCCATTGTTAACGATCTCTCCAAATACTTGCTTGTTTTTTTGTAGGGTTGGAATATTCCATATGGATTTAACGATTCAGACTTGAGAATTTCTATTCTACAGCTTCAGGTATGATAGCATAATAAAGACGTGAGTAAAATTACGCTTGGAATGGAATAAATCTTACCGTTTTCCTTTGTATGCAGATGTTTTTGAATGAAGCTACTGGCGACGTGCCATTCGAAGCGATAACGTATCTAACTGGCGAGTGCAATTACGGTGGTCGAGTTACTGACGACTGGGATCGTCGTACATTGAAAACAATTTTAGAAGACTTTTGCAATCCAACAATGCTCTACCAAAGAAAGTACAAGTTCTCTCCGTCAGGCACCTACACAATCCCATCCAAAACTGACTACACTGAAGTCGTCGACTTCATCAAGAAACTGCCGTTGAGTCAAAAGCCTGAAGTTTTTGGCATGCACGATAACGTGGATATAAGCCGAGAGCTGCGGGAAACCAGAGAGCTCTGCGACGCCATTCTGCTCACACTTCAACGCTCTTCCGGTGGTGGTGAAGGGTTTGGTCAAAAATTAACTGATATTGCTTCAGATATTCTTTCCAAACTTCCCAAGAATTTCGATTTAGAAGAAGCACTAGAAAAGTATCCTACAACTTATAACGAATCCATGAACACGGTGCTTGTTCAAGAAATGGAGAGATTTAACAGACTCCTCACAAAAATCCGATCCACTCTTATTGAGGTCCAGAAAGCAATCAAAGGATTGGTTCTGATGTCCACAGATCTGGAAAGATTGGCAGTGTCTTTGATGAACGGGAAGCTGCCCGCATTATGGGCTAAGGTTTCATACCCAAGCATGAAACCCCTTGGATCCTACGTCAATGACTTTTTAGACAGACTCAAATTTCTCCGAAAGTGGTTTGACGTTGGAAAGCCAGATGTGTTTTGGATGTCGGGATTCTTTTTCACTCAAGCTTTTCTGACGGGAGCCATGCAAAACTTTGCGAGAAAGTATACCATATCGATTGATAGACTGGGATTCGATTTCACCATACTTCCAGGAGATACCTCGGACGGGGCTGCGCCGGATGGAGTTTATGTTTATGGGCTCTTTGTGGACGGTGCAAGATGGGACCGAGCAGGGTAGGAAAATGAAATGAAACTTTACCCAGTTTAAATTAGCATTATGTCATCATCGTGTTGATGGATCTTTTGTAGAAATCATTTGGCCGAAATGCAGCCTAAGATTTTGTGGGATGCGATGCCCATTATATGGTTCGTTCCTAAGATAAAGGATGAGCTGTTTGAGGGCAAGCGTTACAAAAGCCCATTGTATCGGACATCAGAAAGACGAGGAACACTAGCAACCACAGGTCATTCTACTAACTACGTTCTGCCAATTTGGCTCAACACCAAAGAGCCTGCCAGGCACTGGATCAAGCGTGGCGTTGCGCTACTTCTACAGCTGGACAACTGACAGTAGCTTAACATCGTATCATTTCAATAAATTAAATGCTAGCGTATTGCTTATTCTCTAGACTAACTCGAGTTTTGTTATAATTTGCATTCAAATACGTTTTACATAGCATACAAGCAATAATAGAGTAGGAAGTTTGTAAAGGAAAAGTTGTGCATATAACTGTTATCGCTATTTTTTAACCAATGATATCTCATATCATGCAAAATTTATTGGACCGTTGTTTCCAAAAATTTTAAATTTGGCCACGGAAATAGTTTTGATCGTAAGTAAATATATTTGCAATCACCAGGAAAATACAATAGACAACCTAAATATATTGCGATCAAAATGAACTGGATAAGGTACAAATATATGTGTGTGATGGTTCAGATAGCATAAAATATAAAAAAAAACGTTTGAATTGTAATATAAATGCATGTTATGATAAGTAGTTTCACATTCAATACAAAGTTTCTCAGAAAATTTGATATTCGCTGCTAAAAAATTCTTTAAAGACTGACCAATCGGTAGATTTAATTGTGTAATGTAATAAAAATCTGATTTTTTAAATGAAACTTTAACGGGACTATCAAAGAACTACAGTTTACGATTCAAACCGACAAGAAGACTTTTTCCCTATGTGTCAACGTTATATAAGCTCCGCCCAGTCTGAAAGAGCGATTTGTGATACAAATGACATTTTCACATTCTTTTGTTGCATGATTGATGTAATGCTTTATTGGAAAGCGTGATAATGTTGTCTCTTTCCAACTTAAAGAGATTGGGAAACTTTTTAAAGCTAAAGCAAATGCTTCCTGAGAAAATTCAACAGCTTAATAAGGTTTGGTACTTTCCAGTTTGATGGACACTATTGTACATGATTGACAATGTGCAAAAACAGTTTCAATGAGCTTTGGGTTGCAATTTGAAACCCAAGGTTTTATTCTGTGGTCATGATACTATAATACAATGCAACCACTTTTGGATTCGGTGGGAACTACCATGTGTTAATCACCAAAACTTGAATGATAAAGGATCGTAGCTGTTATATACCTCCGTCTCGTTATCACAGGCAAACAGAATGATGCCTTTTTATTATCTGTTGTATAAAAACTGTCCATTTTCTCATAATATCAGGCAAAATTGCAATTGTTTGAGAAAGGATTTACGCACTTGTGGTTTGCATGCATATACTTAGCAATAAAAGTACATATTTCTGACTCTGTCGGTTTACAACCATCCACAGTCCTAACACGAGCTGAGCACAGAGACCAACAAATAAGAACCCTATATATTTGTTATACTTATAACATAAAGTTTGGTCGTTTTATCACAGAACAAGTACTTATAGACGGGTCTAGGCGACTTCCTCCCGGGGCAACTTCCCCCAGAGGTCAATTTGCTCCCAGTGCAACTTCCTCCCAGGAACCAGTTTGCTCGCCCATCAACTTCCTCAGCTTAACTTCTCCCGGCAATATCTCCCGTCATCCCCGTGCAACATGCTCCTCGGGTTGCCTTCCAGTACCATTTTGTTCCCATGTACTGTAGGTTTATCAGGATCCATGAATTTGAACAGGTCTTTCCAAAATATTCATAATTCAGCTGTTAAGTGAGGTCTAAAAAACAATATTTCTTTTTTGTGGAAACCGACTGATTTCCGGACTTATAATTTTAGGCGGAGTGTGGTAAGTGGGCTATAATATAACGTTTAAACCTGGGTTTTAATGGACCCAGCCTACGTAGAATTTGATGAATTTTATGGTTGAAAGCGAGTAACTACATAAAACAGTGTAAATCAATGCAAAATCGGAATATTTTTCACTACTTTCAGTTTTTAAGTCTTAGCTGTTCTATGTTACCTTTTCTGTTACATGATGATTTTTTTATACATTTTAATATCGTGTGCTATATAAATCTAAATCTGCTTGATAACAACCCGGGTCACAAATTACGTAAAAAGCTCTAAAACTATATTGCTACATCTCGAATTTTTAAATGCATTGAATTTTAGAAGTTTGAAAGTCTCCATTTTCGGTAAAAGATTTCCGTTTCCCCCGTTTATTTTGAAGGTGACATGCAAATTGATCTATTTGTATTATATTAGAATTATTATACGTTTTCAGGACGCACTGGCTCACGCCAGTGTAATTAAGACATCGTATGAAATTAAAAGTGCATTGGATTGGAAATAACTAGTGTGATGATCACTGCTCTAAATTATTACGTAATTTGTGACCCGGGTTGTCATAACATGTCACTCCCCGCCTAAACTTATAAGTCCGGAAATCAGTCGGTTTCCACAAAAAAGAAATATTGTTTTTTAGACCTCACTTAACAGCTGAATTATGAATATTTGGGGAAGACCTGTTCAAATTCAATGGACACTGATAAACCTAAAGTATGGGAGCAAAATGTACTGGAGCAAAACCCCCCGACGGAGCATGTTGCACGGGGAGCAATTGACCCGGGCATATTGACCGGGGGAGGAAAGTTAAGCTGGGAGGAAGTTGCATGGGGAGCAACTGGTCTGGGAGGAAAGTTGCACTGGGAGCAAATTGACCTCCGGGGGGAAGTTAACCCGGGAGGAAGTCGCCGGTTACCCTTATAGACACCGAAAATGGGGTTCGTTCGAGTGGAAAACGGGACCACATTAAAATACAACAGGTGAAGTATTAACTTGTACAGCGTAACGTAACGGATGAGACTCATACATAGTTATAGAAATAGGCAACGGAAGCGTTTCCGTAACTTATGTTTCTACTTTGTCTGTCCGTTCATGATACTACGACTTTAATTTAATGACAAACTTCAAGTAGGAAAATGATCTACTGAAAAACGAGTAGAACTTGATAATCATCATAAGATGGAAAGTTAGGTCATAGCTGGCTAGAGAATTTACCATATATATTTAGTGAATTCGCTGCTTTCAATATCAAGTTATGTAGAGTAATCTATACTGATTGACACTAACCGTCTCTACCGTTCCGGTTATGATGCTGCTGGTTTTACAATGCAATGCAATTATGACTTTCGTATGGCAGTCCACGCTTGTATTGCATAATATGGTTCATGAGCTAACAAAGTTCAGATTTAGGATGATGCTCTGCACGGGCGACAGCGGACGCTGCACGTGAAAAAAATATACGAAAACTGTTTTTATGAACATGCATACAGTTGGTAAGATGTAAAGGTACAATGATAAAGCAACATTACTACAAATACACATACCAGTCTTCACTTCCCATCACCTTAAGTCAATATTTTGATATGATGAGGATTATTCTATAATTCTGCAATCTCATCATTTTATGCATTGGATAATGTAGTCTTAACTGTACACTCCTGAACTAATGACTGGTACACTGTTTCTTTGCAAATGTTTAAATAATTTGCTGTAAGTAAATGGTGACTACGCTTAACTAGAGACCGGTAAAGAATTAAAGTAAAAAGCGTCTTCTACCAAGTGACAGTTAAACCAAAAAAATGGATACTTTTCTAGGAACAACGATCGCAAATGTGAAAATTGCTACACTTGTAAGTTTTACATAGTTAAAATAATTTCTTACTCGCATTATGGTTCTAATATTCAACCAAATAAAAACATTTCTTCGAAATTCACTTCGATTCGATTTACACCATTAAAAATACTGGATAACCAAAATTTTATATTGGAATTCAACAGGTAGTAGGGGTAATTAACATTGGATTCATTGGACACTCCTTTTTGTCAATTGGCACGGAAGAAGCTTATCTCAGTGCAGTGATAATTTGCTTCATAATTTCGTTTTTATGGACAATGGCCATTATAGTTAACCTCATCAGTCCGGATACGGAAATTATGAAAAAAGCGGTATATACATTAAATCTCAATTTTATCTCTACTTCCGATTTAAGCTCCACCTCAAACTCAAAGAAACCTTTAGTTTACGAAAGAAAGTACGATAAAATTTGTTGTTTCTTCCAGGACATGCTTTATCACATGGTAGCGTGTGTGTTCTACCTAATAACGCTGATAATTTTCTTTGTGTCTCTTGTGGACAAGGGCAAAAGGGCTCCGTACCTTTGGGAAAGGATAATTTCATTTGTAAGCTGATAATGGAAATTTCCAATTTGAACATTTCCTTTAAGAAGAGAAATTGAGTAGGTTGTACTTAATTAAATTTTCATTTTTATTATAGCTGCTTGGAGGAGCTAACACAATACTGTATGGTTTTGGTGGATACCTGTTTTACAAAGCTTAGAGAGCTAATTTTCATAAACCAAACATTCTATGTTATATAATATCGTTGGTACAAACTTAATGTATGTCAAACCTTCTAGTGCTTCAAATCTGGCAGTTATTACAACGAATGAACAAACGTTCAAATTATATTTAAAGTTGATAGTTGTATGAAAGTTATATTTATTCTGGTGGTAGTTAATTTATAAAAAATCATCGGTATATATCACAAGTTGACGACACCTTTTAATGGGAAGATGCAGTTTTGCAAAATAAGCTGATTACTTGAGAAAATGATGCTGTGACTACTTGATAGTGAATATTTTTTATTTGATTTTGTTTCTAAAACGAAGATGTAACGGTGTAATGGCTAATAAACTTAACTACACACAATATTATTTCACCCCGAGTATCAAGTTGGCTTCCGGGGTTGTTTTCAGGTGCAAATCTTTTGAAAATTGAAATGCATACGCTCATAAGTTGCAATTTGTCTTCACGCTCAAGTGAATTAGTTAGGCATGGGAGTAGTATTTTCTGTCTTAAGCTCGATTCGAAAGTGTCTATTAACAAATAATTCCGGTTTGCCCCTGGCAGATCCTCCAGTTTGCTATTTACGAGTTGACGACTACTCAATTTGTGGTATGCAACATTTTCTGTTATTGGGCATCATGTAAAACTGAAGTAGGGGATGAATTCTTAATTTACATTGGAACGCAGGTACTTTAAGAAGAAGTAGACAAGAAAAGTGGAATCGTTCACTGAATTCCATGATTTTTCTTGATCTTGAAACGAGACGATTTCTTTGGCCTATTATACAAAAGCGAATGGATAGAATGGAAGCGTATCTAAAGTATACAAATTGCAACTTGGAAGATCTCAAGACCAAATTTCCCAAATGGGATGACAAGAAAATATTTGAAGTTCACGACCTCTTTCAAGCATTTGAAGTTGATGGCGATGGACTAATAGAGATAGCTGAAATGTGAAAAAGCAATTTCATAACAATGTACATCTTCTTGTCAGGTTTGCTTATAATAATGACCCAATGTCCGTTACGTACAGGAGTGTTGGTTTAGATAATCTTGGAGATACAACGCTTAGAAAAGACCGAATTCCTCAATTAGCATCCGGGGATGAAGACGGTACTGGAAGCATTGACTTTGAAGAGTTTCTTCAGGTACCTTTTGAACTTGGCCCACGTGGCCGTTAGAATGTACATTTAATTCCGGTTTATACTTTAGAATTTACATTGTAAAATGCATACTTTAGATTTTATACGACCAGCAAGAGGTAATGCATTCTGAAACGCCCCTGGCAAAAACATTTGTGAAGGTCAACAATGATATTAAATTCATTCGATGGATGAGTACTGTTCAACAAATCAGAGCTGGATACCTTTGATGAAATGAAATGGGTGGAGGTTCTATACAACTAGGTAGAAATGTGTTGTATTTTAAAATATTGATAAGATCCATATTTTTATTTAATAAAATATTTGTCCTTCACGACATTTTGGAAAGATTCGAGCTTTCTTTCAATCGTTCAAAATACAAGCTTTCGTTTGAATACAAAAATAATACAACAATAAAAATATACAGTACAATTATTACGCTGCTTTACAAACAATATAGTTTATCTTCCCCTTATGTTATGATTATAGCGTGATAAACTGTAGATAGTCCAGGTAGGTGTGAAGTATAAAAATACAAAAATCTTCACCAACCTCCTTTTTGGCTTTAAAACTGGTTCATAATTATTATTATTAGAACTATAGCACCACTGTATTTCATGACGACTCGGGTTCCTAATATTTTGATATGAAAACGAATATGAATTTATTCAATATTTGAAACGTCATTTCCTAAATAGTAGACGGTCGTGGTCAATGGTATTTATCAGCCCAATTTTGCAACTCTTTTGTTTGCTCCTGAATGCTTTTGTTAGAATTATTATTATTCGTGTTCTTAATATGCTTTGTCACGGTCGCTAATCTCCTGTCAATCCCTGGAATATTGTAGCTCGTTATGCTCTGCAACTTTTCTTGGGCTGCAGTAAAAGCCTGCATCTCATCTTCCAGACTCCCTAGCAATTCCGTACCTTCGGCAAGCCTGGATGTGCTAATACCACTCATCCTAAGTGCTTCTAAAACCGTTTGACCATGACCAGAAGAAACTTGACTACTGTTCAGTAGAGCTGAATGATGTTTAGCAGTGCTAAACTTAAGACCCATGCCATCATTTGCCGGCGTGGGTGGAGGTACAATAGGTTTTCTTGCGGAAGCAGGCACCGACGTGCTAACCCTGGACTTTCCTAGAAGTATGGGCATAGTATTGGGTAACAAAGCTCGGATATCTGAGCCAAAAGGGCTAGTAGTTAAAGAGGAATTAGCAGTATTTAGGATGGTTAATGACTCATCCTGTTTCCCTTTCACAACAGACCACATCAGTTTCATTTGTTGATCTAGGTTATTGAGGGAGTTGCATATTTCATCAATATCCTTGGATATTTTCTTACTCTCTGAGCTCCTATGATCCTTCAAGCTACTCACTCCTGAGCTCTCCGTCTCAGAGAAAAAATCTAAATGGAGGGATGCTGGCCTCCGAGGCGTTACAGACTTCAACAGTTTTTCGTCAAACAGTAAAATATTGCTATTAGTCTTGGGAATCAAGTGGGAGGAATCGGGAATTGGAGATGGGTCGTTCAACCTCCGTTTTTGGTTTTCTATAAAACTCCGCGCAGTATTTACAATCGTTTTGTGGGCATCCTCAACAACTATCGGTTCACTGTTTGATCCGGAGAAATCCTGAGGAACAACGGAAACACTGCGTGATATATATTTTGGATGATCTAAGTCGTGTGTAGGTGGAGAGTCGGATACCTTTCGAGCTATTTTATTGTAAACTACGGAAACAGAGCCTGCTGAAGGTTTTTTTCTTGCAGAACGTGGTTCCTGGTGGTGGTGGTGGGGTGTGGAGGTTACATCATATTTTGGGGTTGCTCTCGCCGACGCTGGATAAACTTTAGTGGGTGTGTTAATGATTGGTTTAATAGGAGATTTTTTATTTAGTTCGGGAACTATCTGTGGCTCTTTCTTGTGAGCTGGTTTATGCCCACTGGAATTTTTTAAATCCATTATTTCCTTTTTGAGCATTTCGAGGGCTTGAAGTGCTGCGTTTAGCCTTTGGGTTTGAGAGATGGAATCAGTAACAGATAGGTTTTCGTTGATGTCATCAGAATCCCCGTCTTTTTTCCTTGGACCTATAGCATCACTGGAGGGGTACATTGATGAATTCGTATCCGTGTTAGACTCCGATCCATGAGCAGAGTCCTGGTTGGTATCAGAGATTTCAAAACTCTCATTTCTTTGTTGCATACTCTTCAGTTTTGGGGTGGCCTTTGTTAATGAGCGAACTGATTTTTGCTCCCTTTTGTTATTTGCTTCAGCGACAGGAGAGGCTCGCTTTTTGGGAGAAGACTCTTGATGTATCATGTTCTGGAGCTCATTTTTCATGACACGATATTTACCCTCAAGCTGCTGATACTTTTCCTTCATGGATCTTAGCTCGTCTCCTGCAGCTTTGTCAGGAATATTTGTTTCGGAAGCTGAACGTTTGTTCTTGCTCAAACTTTCCAAGGAGTCGTTCATAGATTTTTCAAGAGCTGCCTTCTTCTTTTCAAACTCTTCTTGGATTTTCTTTAAATCCTCCTCTTGCTTTTTAATTAGCTTGTTCTTTAAATCTTCTGTTTCACGATGGAATTTCGCAACCATTTCCGCCTGTTTGGATGCATGGTCTTCACGTAATTTGTCCTCCTACAAGAAAATAATAATAAGTAATGAGTTCTATCCTAATTTAGATTTGATTCTAAAATGATTTTGAAATGTCATATGAACTTACATCTGCTTTCATATCTGCTTTCAATCTATCAAGAATTGTTGAGTGGTAGTCCTTCATTTCCATAATTCTCCTCCTGTGTTCCTCACGAAGGTCGTCCTTTTGTTTTTTGAAGGACATCATTTCAGTATTTAAAGACTCTTCTGAAGATTGTTTACTCAAAGCTTCGGAGACTCTTTCTTCTTCCTTCCGTCTGTAGGACGATGTTAACTCTTCTATTTTCTGAAAATCGCACAATACCCCAAAAATTAGCCCTCAATCACATTTATAGAACTAATAAAATTGGAGTGTAGCAATGTATAGAGGATATTGTAGTACCTTTTGATGTTCCTCCTCAAGTTCTTTCTGTTTTTGTTGCAGAGTGGTATTAAATTTTGTTTTCATTTCTTCCAGCTCCCTTTGTAACAATGTATCGATTTCCCGTTTGGCCTTATCCACCTCATTAGTCCTTTCATTATCAATGTCCTTTCTTATGCGTTTTAGAATTTCATCCTTCTCAGATTTAAACTGGGAAACCGTCTCTTCCAAATGTTTTCTATTGAGAAACCAAAACTTGAACAAATCCAACTACTACATAATGGTTAATAAAAACAAGTATATTATAATATTTTTAAACTTACTGTATTTGTTCCTGCCTCAGTTTCCTTTCTCCTTCCAACTTATCTTGAAAGATTTTTAGTTCAGCCTCCATTTCATTCCGCATGGCCTTCTTCATGGCATCAATCGTCGCTTCTGAGTATTCAGGGAAAAGGGCTTCATTCTATTAAGCGAATCGGAATGAGATAATTATATTACCTATACATAATATATACCAGTATAACAGGCGTTTTCAACGAATAACATTTATTCTAATTACCCTTGCCCTCAAGTCTCCACCGGGTTCTCTCATTGAAAGCACTTGATTGGAATTGGAGTGGTGATGATTCGAATCCCCTCCACCGTTTTGCATCCACTGAGGTCGGATGACTTCATTCGGCTTACTGCTCTTTGTACTTTCTTCCTCTTCAGTCTCCTCTGTCTCGACATCTTGACGATGATCCTCAAGGTCTAGATCATCCTAGAAATGTTTAAAAAACTTTTGTTAATATTTTTCATTTCACATTTCCAAACAGGATCTGAAACGTACGTATTTACTAAATTCATACATTTTCATCCCCTGACATTTCAAACTTAAGCTCAGTATTCTCATCCAAATTGAACTTGACATTTCCTTTAGATTTTGAAGCGGTTGACTCCAACTGTGAATAAACCATTTTCTCATCATCTGAAAATGTTTCAATCAAAAGTAATGGTTAGTTAAGTTCCGATCACTCAACAGAAACAAATGCTTACATGGATCATGACAAATGTATAAAGTTTAAATTGTATTTCGTGTTCACAAGTTTGAGTTGTTTTGACAAAACATTTAAAAAGCTTGACAATAAAATAAAATGGGATACAAGGGGAGCTCAAGGAGGACAGATTGCTTTTGCCTTTCAAAAAGCTTGAGGCAGCAGGGAATTGCTGATTGGAATTTTGATTTAAACGAACCAGTCATTTCTTCGAGGTTCATGGAGAAACCATCTAACTCATACACATTGTCAGAGGGGTTTTTGGGTCTGGAACGAGAAATAGAATTCACTAGAATACTTTTTAAAGGTTTCTTGTCGAAATCACCCGTCTCTGAGTCGGAAATCCCGTCTCCACCATTTTTGTCCCGGGTGTTAAACAGCGAACCCAGTCCCTTTGGCTTTGGTGGTCCTTCTGTACCTTTCATGAAATTTGCACCCCCACCTGAACCATATGAAAGGGATTATTGAATTTATTTTTAATGTTAGAAACCTGATGAAGATGAACTTTAAAAAAAATATATTTTACCTGTCAGTGTAAGTCCAGTTTTCCTTTGAGGTCTCACCAACGGCGGACTTTCATCTCCATTTATGTCTTTAAAGGAATTTAAAGAACTATTGGAAATTATGTTTGCACTCGCATTAGGCCTTCCTAAAGAGGTACTACTGTTGTTCAACGAGCTAGGAGCGGACTGGCGTAGATCTCCGGCTGCTGGACCAAACCCTGCCAGTTTGCCGAGACTACTCGCAGCAGAGTTAATTGGTGCGAGACCTGCTCCCGATTTCTTGAGTGGGGGTAGGCTCTTGGGTGGACGGGAAGTTAAAGGGTCAAAGCTCTGTATTCTGTTCATTGCTTGCTCAGCCCTGGCTTGAATAACTTTGTCACGATATACGAAATCCATTGGGTGGTCCCACTGGCTTTTTTGGCTTTCCGTGTTGTAGTAAAACCATTCGTTCCTTGTCGTGTCTAGACTGCGTATGAGAATAAACCACATGCCAATCTCAGTTTGCCACTAATAACTACAATGTGAAGACAGTTTTGACAAGTTGACATTCTTACCAAGGCTTCCACTGGTCAGGTAACTTTGCTTGGAGACCTTCTCTTGCAAGGTAAAGTAGATGAGGCTCGTTGTCTACATCAATTCCTATTCTTATAGCGAATGCTTCAATATCTGGAATTGAAGAACAATAATACGAATACTTCATTTCAATCACTTCTATGGGCAGATTGTACCATCATCATAGTTAAACCGCAGGAAAGACTAGATGACAACACAAGTCATCAAAAATTAAATACCTAATGGGTGAGCAACCTCAAAAGATACGTAAGTACGTATGATTTCCGTGGAATGCAATAATTAGGTTTGTCAAGTCCTTTGACTTGACAAAACAAATATCGTAATAGGAAACCAATGCAAAACCAAACTGTCATTCAAGATCTTATCATAATCATTCACAATATTCCTACTGAGTATATTCACCCTCCAAGCGAAGGGTTAGTTAACCGGTAACTAAACCGCAGTGTCATCATTAAATATTTATAGAGGTCTGTTGTCATTTCCGAAAAATGACAAAGTATTCTAAGCACGCAGAGATATGAGAACCACAGTGTAAAGAAGGGAGAAGGAGCAGATCTAAAAAAAGCACACACGTGTGCACTCTTTTGTTCCTGACGAAGACAGGAAATCTGCTTTCACTAACTATATATGCTGCTGTTGTACGGTACTCGCTCGTTTGCCTTGGAAAATTAATTGCAAAGCATTGACATGAAATTATACCACCTTTAATGTAATATCTAGCCTTCAAATCCCGATTCACATTCATTAAACAAATATATAATTCATGAAAGTATATATGTACAAAACACAATTTTGCAGATACAAAAGACAAAGACGTTTGCGCAAATAATCAGAGTATGTTGATCTTGGCATGTGTATTTTCCATGCATGAAATCACACGTTTCCAAAATATGATACGTATTTTTATCAAAATGTTACCTTCTTGAGGTGTCGATTCATCAGCATCATCTTCCTTTTCTGTGTATACCAAAAGTTCTGCAGTCCTAAAGGAAGACATGTTTCTTTCTGGAGAACGTGATGAGTCAGTATTTTCAAGAAGACAGACGGTCATGTACGTTTAGATCGAAGAAAAAGATCAAGAACCAAAATGCCTCAACAACTTCACTTCTCAAACGGACTAGAGTAACACACAAGGGATTTTTCTTTCAGTTTTCTTCTATACTCCCAGTCTTTTCTCAAGCTTTTCCCTTAATTTCACATTTTGACACTAGTTCATCCTACGAAACCTTCTGAAAATTATATTACAACTTACAACTATCCACCATCGCGTTGCTCAACACTTGGTTGCATGTTTTTGTAACCGGAGCAAACAGAGAATGAAGAATTTTTTGAACAATGCGTGAGTTTTGTTAAAGTCATACCGTAATCCAATTTGGCCTTCTCAATTTCGGGAGTTTTATGCTTTCTCTCAAAAATGATACCTCGTGTGGCCAGATCCTTTTCACTTCTATTCCCTAACCAATTCAAATATACGCATTAGGTATAAAAAATCCACTCAGTTAAATAACTTTTGCTTTCGTTAAAAATGATATGATAAGATGAGACCATGAAACGTGATGCTATCTGAGAAATAGTATACTGTTTACATGCAAAAACAGCGATAACATAACATAACGAGTATGATGTTTTATATTTCTGTTGGATCTATTGCTAAGCTAAACAAGCTAACCCTTCTACTCCTAAAGTAATGTTGCAACAACAATCAAATAAAAAAATAACATGTTTTAGTGAAAGAGGGGAAGCTAACTCAAGGAAGCCTATGTACCTGTCTGTAATTCTCTTATCCGTCCAATGTATTGTGCTTATAACGTATCCCTAGGTGACACAAGGCACAACATGAGGTGGAGGGGCTTAGCTTACATGAAAGTCTCACCCTACCCTTATTCAGCTTTGGCTTTCCCAAACTCTTTCCTTTCTCCAGCAGCGGAAGAAGGCCAAGGGCATGATACGTGTCGTTTTGACAGGTATAATGCTTCAAGAAGAAGCTTTTCTACTGCATGGTAGTGGCTTTTGCATGCTTGTTTACCTGAAGCTTGAATCGAATGAAACGCGTAAAGTGGATTTTAATTTGCATACAAAACCCATAATACAACCAACTGAACCAACATAAGTCATGCAATGGCATAACCACTAGGCCACAAATCAAAACACAGTCGACCGTCTGTCATTCGATTCTTGCTTTTACCGACACGGTGTGTACATTGGATGGAGCTTAATGAAATGCGAACAATACAATTTTCTCTATAATTTGACGATGTAAAAATGGGTCACGAAATGCTTAAGTGTGACATTCACATTGCTATTCGCGTATTTATATGCTCATGTTCTTTCTTATTTCTACAAAAATACAAAATATATATAAACGAAGGAACTGAAACAATTGGTATTTTGGCCTTGATCTCTTGAAAACGCAAATTCACACAAATTCGTCACACTGGCTCGTGAATTCGTATGACGCAATACCTTCGTTCGTCTAAACTAATAAATATTTCCCTTTCACCTTTCCCCACTTCAATGAAATATGAACTTCCCCACTTGCCCTATTGAAAAATATTTATATCTAATTGAATGTGAATTACGAAAAGTTATGCAATACGGAAATTCGATCAGGAGATGAGCACAATTAGAAGGGTTGCTTCTGACATTCGTTGAAATGCAGAATACTTGTTGTGAAAGGGGATCCGCTTGCTTTTATAAATATAGCGTGCCTACACGACTAGGAGGTCATGTTTTCAGCTTGTAAAAAGAATGCGAAGGGGATGTGACCATTATGATCCGAATTTGATATGACATTCTCAATATGACAGGATAATTATATCATTCCATTTCAAAAATATTGGGATCAGATTGTGCAATATCAGCTAATAAGTTTATTTCTGAAATTATTCCTTGACACGCAAGCAAAAGTATCTTGGGATCTCAAAATTTGATGAGTACTGATAGGATGTTAAAACACCCCCAATATTAAAGAATGGGCAATATTTGGTGAAACAGGAAGGATATTTATGACAACCTCGCCTTAAAAAGACAACTATCTTATGCAGTTTCATTTCATTCATGAGTCATGAACATTAATAGGCTGTCATTTAAAAATCCGAGTGAGTCCAGGGAACCCGCAGCACTCTCTCTAACAATGATATGATAAGCAATCGGCAGACGATGGTCAATATTTGGATTTGACCATCCAATATTGCGCTATTCTGAAAATGACATACATGCAGTCATCACAATACACAGTGCATGAACCACATGTTAAAACATTTCAAACTAACAAAAACCACAATCAGACAGAATAATGAAATGGGAGATGGTATAAGTCATCTTTCGATGAGACCCCTTCGCATCCCAATCCCTTTCATTAGATTAAAGTTTGCATGACTACATTCAACATCATACCAATCATACCGATCACATCCTTTCTTGAAGAGATGCATGAAAAGATAAAAATGTAAAAGTAGAAATTAGGACTCACCCCTGTTCCATTATCATATAGTATCATCGTCATTGTCTTAGTGTCGAATGTTGGTTTGGAGCACATCACGAACACAAAAACTGGATTTTTCCTAGTGACACATTTTCCACTTTAATCTTTCACCAAATAACTTCCAGCTTCCAATTACTTTGAAAGCTTCAGAAGAGCACATTGCATGCAGAGACTGCAAAATAATCCATTACAGTTGAAATCACCACATGTAAGGAAATGTCTCGTAGCAAATAATCACAAAAATTGTTGGATAGTATTGTGTACTTCAGTAAATTACGTAAGGTTATTATAGACACAACCGCAAAACATGCATCGAAAAACTATAGCCTGCTTTCTCTTTTGATTCCGCACATTAGCTTGAAACATATAGTTCGTTCGTTGTTGGAGTAGCCAAGAAATGGATCAAACTACTGATACCGCGGATTTGTTGGAAACAGAGAAATATCTACTGAATACCGTGAAGGAGGACTCCGAATCCGATTCTGACATTGAAGAAGAGGTAGCTCAGGATGCCTTGCTCGGTGGTATTCGGTCTACGTTAAGCACCATAACCAGAACTGCAAGACAAGCTTTGTCCACTTGCAAAAACAAACCAGGTAAGCTGAGAATGACGGGTTTGCATGCAAGGAAAGCAAAGTGTCAGCAAAAACAACATTTCCTTTCACGTCAATTTCACATTATGCGTGACTTTGTTGAAACACAAGTACACATTAGCCTACTTGAATATTTTATTTCGACTCATTAAACTTTGCAAATCACTCTAATGTAGATTTAGTAAATGTATTCAAGGTATAGGATTTTTGGGGTAAAGTGAGAATGAGCTTATTAATTGCATGTATATTTTATATGTGCAGAACTGGATGATGCTGTATCAAAGATTGAAGTTTCTACTTTGCGACTGTTGAAATTGGAAAAGTCATTTCTCAAAACGGCAACAATAGTATCTGAAGTTATTGATGATTTGGTATCAGATTTTGAAGATGATGAGGAAGCAGGCACACAGGTTGGTCTTGATACTGGTACTTCTCCAACAATGGGATCCGGGGATGCGACGATTTCCCCTGGACCTCCAGGTCCTTATGTCTTTCAGCTTTCGAAAAAGAACTTGGCATCAGTGGCGAATTTCAAGGACAAACTAGCCAAGGTATTCTTTATGAACATGGCTAAGAATGAATCAACCAGTTAGTCATGATGCAGTCATGATGCATAATTTGATGATTGTGGTAAAAATAGGAATTTCACAAGAGATTCGATCGATACAAAAACGATCTGACAGAGGAATATTTGAAGGATGATGATAAGTTTGTATCCCTCATGAAGCAAATCAAACTGGCCAAACAAGGTACATCCTAAAAACTAGCCATCCCATTGTTCCATTTCCTATCGACCCCACCTATTCCTTTCCATTTCTAGACGCTGAAAAGTCTATGGATGAGCAAAATGAAGCTCAGGAAGAGATTGATCAAGGGGACGAAGATGATACCGAAGAAAAAGACAATGACTCGAACACTGCATTTTTGTCCCACGTTCCATACACTTTCCAAGACTTGTTTCTCCATAAATACAAACCTTACGACGAAGATAAAGATGCAGACTTTTCAGTTCTTCCAACCGTTGATCCAATCACAAAAGATTTGATTTTCTCCCCATTGCGGAATAAGTTCTGCAACCACGTCTTTGATGAAGACTCAATCTATGACTTCATATCCGCCAATCCTGACGCAACGTAAGCTTCATTCCAAACAGATATTTAGTTACTCTCATTCTAAAACCATATCAGAAAGTATATTTTTCTTTGAAACATTCAGATGTCCAATGCACTCCTGTATTAACAAGCGACCATTGGATGCAAGCCATTTCGTCAAAGATCCCATTCTAACCGCCCATGTTCGCCAAAAGAACTTTAACAGTAGTGTTTAATCTTTAGCATTAAGTAAAGTAAGCTAAAATTGCCTGATGAGAAGAACTTTTAATAGATTCGAATCTGTAAATTTAAAACCACTAATGAACAACAATAAAGTCTTCATATTTTTGTGGCTTGGAGAAAGTCTGCATGATATACAAAGGCGGCATTTGGCATAGTTCTTCTTTTCAGCACGTCAACAACCTACCTCCGAGAAGTGTCGTTTTTAGCTACGCGGTGATGTTTTTCTACCAGCTTTTGGTATAGAAGATTTTTATCGTAATATTTTTTTGTGATTTTTCAAAAACTTTTAACTAACTGAATTTAAATGGAGAGGAAATCTCGTCGTGGCCAGCCTACTGGTGCAGCTATCTTTAGAGCTGAGGACAGTGAGGACCCACTTGCCAGTGAAACAGAGGATTCGAGTCAGCAGAGTCAGCTATCTGAAGGACAGGCATCTTCCAGGCGACGTAGTTCACGCTTAGGAGGTGGAACTTTGACTACTGCTTCATCTGGTGTGACATCTCAGCGAGATGGAGGAAAGCGGAAACAATGTCTCCTCATTTCCGACGACTCTCTGTCAAAGAAACGGGTAAAGAAACCGAAAAGTGGTTCGACCAGAACTTTAGCCGAAGGACGTGGAAGGGAGATGAGTAGTCAGGTACCGGTATCAGGTAATTATAATTAACTTTTAAAATTTTGTTATCGATTCAAGAATCCTGAGCCATGATCAACCAAATAACCAATTTACGCGATGTACCCTCCAGACTCAGAGGCCATTGGATCAGGTGATTTTAGTCGGTCGGGGGACTCTGAAGACCCTCCTTCATCATCTTCCTGTTTAGGGAGCCATGAAGTAGAACTTGTTGGACGAGGTGGTACAGCAGTGGAGATAAGTCAGCGTAAGTGTGCTCACATTTTAATCGTACGTGTGTAATTTTACTGGAATGTGACGTTTACATGAATTTGAGTATAATTGCTTGTTTTACTTTCATGTTTAGAATCTGGTAACTGTCCTCATCTCATTTTATCTCCGTACGCCGACAAGGCTCCAGCCAGGAGAGTTGTTACTAAAAAGATGAAAACAAAACAAGCTAAAAACTTCAAATCAGTTGCTGAAGAAGCTACATCGAGCTCCTCAAGTGGATCGCAAAATATTGATGTCGTCACAAGGAACCTTGAAACTACACCAATGAAAGCTTCTGACAGTATTCAAGATGACGCTATTCCCAATATTAAAGCTGTAGTAGGGAATGATGATTCCAGGATGGAGCAGAACAACATGGCTGGAAATTCTGAAGCATTACAGAATGAGGATGAAGATGACGAGTTTGTAGATTCTCTTGAAGGAACCCAGGAATCAGAAGATGAAACTGTAGACCGTCATGAAACAGACGATGATGAAACAAAAACCGAAGAATTGCACAAAGCAAATGATATAACTTCTAATGGAGAAGAGGATGATGATATGCCCGACTCAGACACGGATACAGTAGGAATCTGTAATGATGAAAAAGTGTCCAAGGAAGAACAAGGTGAAGAAACATCCAATCAGTCCAATGGGGGAAACTCTGAACCCGACGAAACGCCCAATGTCGACAGAGATGAAGATGAACCTGATGGCCCTGATATTATTCATTTTATCTCCTTTGGGTGTCGTATATCATGAAAACTAAAGTTTATTTAGATGTACACTACATGGTTTTGAGTGAACTTGAAAATCAATTATTCAAGCTAAAGAAATGACAAATGAATAAAACATTCCTATTAAAAACTACATATTTATTCACTAACGTTTTTTGTTTTATTATTTTTTTGTTTCAATATTTATACATACAATATTATTTATAGTCAAACATAACTTACTGTTTCAATTGACGAACTTTGGATGACTACAGTCCATATTCAGACAGACGCTAAAAATTCTCTTTCGAACATTAATCAGGTAATCTAACTTAATCATGCTTTTCCAGTGTGATGATTACCATTAAGAAAATGATTTAGTTCGGAGTTTAGCCTTGGAAGGTGGCAATGAAATCTTGAACAATTTTCTTTAATTTAGCATCCGTCTCTTCTGAGAGCTTGCCCTCAGCTGCAATAGACTTCAGAACGTCTTGATGGGAAGCTCTAAAGAATGCAAAATGGAGTTATGGTTATGCTATGCTGTGGTGGTTACTCACAAAAATTCGTTCATTAGCCGTGTGTCAATTGTAACTTACTTGACGTGTTCCAAAAATTGCGTCTCGAATGATGTAATCTTAGTGGGGTCAAGTTTGTCAATATGTCCTCTGACACCACAGTAAATGACGACCACTTGCTCTTCAATGGCCATTGGAACTGGGAAAATTTTAAAAAACGATTAGTAAAATGATAACAATTATTGATACGATGCGGGTAATGAGATTGAGCAACTCACCGTATTGTCCTTGTTTCAGAAGTTCAGTAAGACGAACTCCTCTGTTCAACAGTTGTTGTGTGGATGCATCCAAATCAGAACCGAATTGGGCAAATGCTGCTACTTCACGATATTGGGCTAACTCGAGCTTCATGGAGCCAGCGACTTGTTTCATGGCCTTAGTTTGAGCAGCAGACCCTACTCTTGATACAGACAATCCTACGTTGATGGCAGGTCGAATACCCTATTTAAATAGATAATCAACAGTTCATTTCATCAATAAAATAAGAATCATACTATTTAGTTAGAAATACACAAAATTGTTTGTTGTTTTAAAGTACCTTGTAGAACAATTCAGTTTCTAAGAAAATCTGCCCGTCAGTAATGGAAATCACATTAGTTGGGATATATGCCGACACATCACCGGCCTGAGTTTCAATAATTGGGAGGGCAGTTAAAGATCCACCACCATTGTTTTCATTCATTTTAGCAGCACGTTCAAGCAAACGTGAGTGAAGGTAGAAGACATCACCGGGATAGGCTTCACGACCTGGTGGACGTCTCAGCAACAAAGACATCTAAGGACAGTCAAAACAAACTATTTACTTATTTGAAAACAGCATTTGGTTCGTATGAATGAAGATTCAGTTTGATCAAACATTTAGTTAGACTCTAGTACGATTTATACGGACCTGACGGTAAGCTACGGCCTGCTTGGACAAATCGTCATAGATGATCAAAGCGTGCTTTCCATTATCCCGGAAAAATTCACCCATAGCACATCCAGAATATGGAGCCAAATACTGCAGAGGAGCTGCATCAGATGCAGTAGCTGATACGACGATGGTGTACTTCATGGCATCTAAAATACAATAGAGAAATTAGTAATTATTTCATAGTCCAACCAACTATTTGAATAATATTTTAATTCTTCAAGATTTACCAGCGTCAGTTAGCCTCTTCACGATTTGGGCGACAGTAGACCTCTTCTGTCCGATGGCAACGTAGATACAGTAAAGCTTCTTCTTTTCTTCTCCTGCGTCATTGAATCGTTTCTGATTGATGATTGTATCAATTGCTACGGCCGTCTTTCCAGTTTGACGATCTCCAATGATCAACTCTCGCTGACCTCGACCAATTGGTACCAAGGAATCGACGGCTTTAATACCTGTCTGCATAGGCTCTCGTACAGACAAACGTGGAATGATACCTATTTATTTAGAATTAATATTAAAGTTAATAAAACTTGGAACCATCATCTACTCATCAAACATTTCATACAAAACTTGAAAAATCATTTTACCTGGGGCTTTAACTCCTACTCGAGCCCTCTTGGCGTTCTTAAAAGCGCCTTTGCCATCAATAGGGTTACCCAAAGCGTCTACTACACGACCAAGAAGTTCATCTCCAATTGGAACGTCTACGATGGCACCAGTTCGCTTCACAACATCACCCTCCTTGATAAGTTTGTCGTTACCGAATACTACAACACCGACGTTGTCAGGCTCCAAGTTAAGTGCCATACCCTAAAACAAGAAATTAATGAGTTTCAGTGTCTGTCTACCAAAATAACTTGCTCTTGCTTGCACTAGAGTTTTTGTTGCTAAATGTTACCTTAAGACCGGAGCTGAATTCCACCATCTCCTCAGCTTGGATGTTCTTCAATCCATATACACGGGCAATACCGTCACCAATGCTCAACACGCGTCCAGTCTCCTCCAAATCGGCCTTTGGAGCAGCACCCAAGATCCTTTCCTCCAAAATGGAGGAAATCTCGGCCGACTGGAAGGCAGCTGAGGAGTGGATCCATGCTTTCTAAAATAAACAGACAATTTACTTATTACCAACTATTATCAATAATTAACAGAAGCTAGCAGCTTCACCAATTAAGAGCAATTTACAATTTATCGTAATTTTATAATTCTTTCCAATCTCAATATTTTCATCAGCTGTTCTTCACTTTAAAATTATTTTTCTTTTAAACATTTTCAACCCAACTTAAGGTCCTAACAGCACCCTCCCGTTCAATATTACCAGTTAAACCCCAACATCAGCTGATGGCTGACCCTTCCTCCGACATCTTTCATTTCATTTTTAGTTACTTGCATCTTACATAAGTTTACTTAACAGCCAATTAAAACAAAAACAGTTCACTCTGTATGTTAACCGCTTCATAAACAAAGCCTGAGACTTTCCAGTCTCTCATAATTGACTTGATTAAGACCACCATTTAGCCAAACCTTCCTAAATCATATTGAGCTCATAAATACTATTGATATATGTAATCAAAAATTTAAAAACTTACAGCAGGTTGAATGTTCTTAGCCCCCAATCGGGCCAAGCCTGTGGATACTCGGGAGATGCAAAAGGCCATTTTGTCTAGAAAACCAACAATTTACCAGTGAAATTTAATTTTCACTAACTCAAAAATATTCTCTAATTTTCTTAAGCACTACACACTGGATGGCTGCAGGAGAAGATGGAGGAATCGGCAAACTATGTGTATATAAGCCACTATCTATATATTTAAGCATTTAAGGTATACAAATAATATGGAATAAGTTTTTTTTACTTGAAGAGCAAATGTCTGTACACGTAACAGAGATACAGAATGTATATAAATATATTTGTATGTATTTCCCTTACTTGATTTACAAAAAGGATTGGTCCCAACCAGAGTACCGTGCTCGCTCTTCTGCTGTAAAACGACTACGGCTGAAAAAATGTTGAGAGAAGTTTAGAAATGGCTGGCTGCTCTCTCCTGCTACTCTCTTGGCAACTTGATGAGGTCGCGCAACACGACTGCGTAAACTGGAGCCAGATACATAAGGAAATATTCATATCTAAAACGACTAAGGTACATTTTTATACCTAGAGAAGAAATATACACATCATGTGCATTTGGCATATTGGGATATGCATACCGGCTCCTTCGTACACTTCGTACATATATCGGCCGGCACATGACCGGCTACTCTTTATCAAATGTTGGAAAGAAATATGATGGTCTTATTATAAGGATCCTTAGGATATGGATGGGGAAATTCGAGACGTGTATTGGGAAGCTAGGTGGGTGGGATTTACCTTTAGGATACCATGCTTTTAGGTTTGAAGCAGAGTATGAGATGAGCAATGTGATAGGAATGAGTTTGTAACACTGATTTGAATGCATAATAAGGTTTTTAAAGCTCGGCTTCTTCAGTTCTTCATTCTTTCGCCACCTCGTGCTACACCAAAAGACTTGGAAAGAAGAAACTTTTTAGCAAAGATATTAATACATGTTGATAAGCAGGTTAATATGCTTATGCATACATAAAAAGAGAAGAGGGTTTTAGCTAGCAACAAAGAGTCTATGCAATTCATAATATGGTTTTCGTTTCTTTCCATCGCATCGCGTAGTCCTGCCTGCTTCTACTTCTTTATGATAGTTTGAGATTGTGATAAAATTCAGGACTTTTTTTTGGATTTGGATAATGTGTAAAAAGGGATATTGATATGAGATGAAATGTGATTAGATGTTATAATATGATAATGCCAAAAATAATGAAATTTGGACTCATGTAATTATTATTATTATTATTAAAATTGAATATCATGTAATTTATTTAGCTAAATTAGCTTATCTGGTCGATCTTTGATAGCATTGCATTATGTATTTTATATGCTTACAACTGGTAACTTGCTGGGTAGACTATAAGTTATGGTACATTGGATTTAAATTGTATGTTGTATTTATCTTTTGCTTATACATGTATATAAGTTTGTAATATTACACTAAAATATCTCTGTCATAGAGCACCTTTTAGTAGTATAATAATAGTCTAAATTTTATGAGACTGAATATTACATTAGACTTTACGATACAAGGAAACTTATTATGTAAATCTTCATCGTCATCATCTTAAGCTAGGTAGTGGATGTAGGAATCCATCTTTTGTCGAACTTTCATTATTCCAAGGAAGCTTTTAATTTCCGGTGCGTAGAAAGGAAAATACGCTTTACAATTTATTTTCTGCCCCTATATTCTATTCACGAAATGTAAGACCCGCACTTGACAATATTAAGTAAATGTTATTTTGGATATGATGTATGATCGTTTTCGGAAATCGCTTTTTTATGCCGTTATACAAACAAACAATGTTAACACAAAGAAAGTCTGGTCTCAACTCTTGGTAAAAACGACGAAAAAGCACCGGGGTCAAATCTTATATGTTGAAATCCTTGAATGTAAATCTCACAATGAAATTTGATTTTCCGTACAATTGTCTGCATTTCCGATAGCTACCAATATTTATTTCAGAAAGCAGAAAAAATTCGTTATCGAAGCGTAGAACGATGAACACGCTTTTTCATGCATAATAATTGACAACCCAAAAAACTATCCTCGAGCAAATCGGAACCTATTTACAATTTCATAAGCGTTACCAGAACTTTGAGACTGAACCCGAGTACGAATATAAAAACACTAATTTCGACTTCTTTGGTATCGCTATGCATGGGTGCATGTGAGTTTGTTAATCGTTCTGAACACAATTTTAGTTCTAATATATCTTCTAAGTCGTTAACTGGTAGTGTTGATGTTTTTTCGCTGTATCTTTGTGGTGTATGTATATATGTTCTAGATCCTAGTTAATACTGATATGATATGTCACAATATTACAGAAAGAGATGTATTGGAATTGGAGTTCATGCATTTATAGAATCAAGATTTATAGGATAGGTAAAATCGGAAATCATACACTCACAACCATGGATGTTTAAGATCATTGCTCACAACATTCCATGATTTTCAATATTTTTCAAGTGTTTGGAACTTGGTAGCTCATTTACTGTACAGTTTTTATAAACAAAGAATGGAAGAAATAATCTTCCTTGTTTTTGAGTAACGCAACTGATATATAGTTCTTGCAGGTACATACATGAAACGGTAAAATACTTTCCTATAGCCAGCATGGAATCTGGTCTGCCATTATTAATCTGTAGAGGTATAGTCACATAATATTCAGCTGGTTTAAAATCATTTTAAACCAATAATGTATTTATTATAGCCCACTCAAGTCGTAAAATTAGTTTATACTTTCACCAATAATAGCACATGTATATAATATGTACCTGATATTTTTTACACTACATCAGTATAGTGATAAGCAGGCAAACACCGATTTTCTTATGTACTAAACGAAGTATTCTTAGTCATATCATCATCATCATGCATCATTTACACTTATCAAGTTTGCTAATTTAACATGGTATAGGATCCTTCACGGAAAACAAATGGAACCCAAGAGTGTCTGGTCGATTTGACATTTGGTACCCTGAAAGTATGGAAGAAACTAAGACAGGTTATGAAGATCTGCTTGCTTAAATAGAAAGGTGAAGGCAAAAGATTTCAGTTTAGGTAATAGTAAAAGCTTAGAACAATTTGACTACAAGTTGAACAAATGTACTATTTGCATGAATCAAGTACGACAAAAAAAAAGTTTGATTTTGGGTTCTAGTCAATATTATTATGTGTTACCTACTTTCTCCACCTACATCTTGTACGTACCACTACTTTGTCAAAAAGACGCAATTGCCCATAAAATATAGGTTATTATTACGGAAATGCTGTCTTGTTAATATAAATATATCTATTAACTATACATTTTCCGTTTTAGTGCGTACCAAAAGATGACAGTACAGTCTAAGAGGAAATGGAAAACATTGCTACTTAAGTTAACCCTCATTTTAGCTTCTGACCATGCCTTTTATGCGTGTAGGGTTTTATGTATATATATACAATATACATAGAAGAGAGCAGTGCAAAATTATCTCTTTTTTCCATTTTTTAAATATTATTCGAATCGACAGTTCTTTTAATTATTAATTTGTCTCAAGGCACAGCCCTAAGAATAAGCCTGCAGTATGTATTTTATATGTTAGTTTTCATTGTTCATGTTTACTCACCATTCGCTCTACTCTAGACTGTTTGCGACAAGTGGGTTGGAACTTATTTGGGTATTGGTATGGTATGGTATGTATTTTCAAGCGCAAGTTAGTTATCTGTGTGATAATCGACATTAAATGTCACTGATGATGATGATCAGTGCAGAACATATATGAACATAAAAGGTTTGATTCCACAATACATCTAAAATATCCTTATCTAATTACTTAATAAATGTATTCATGTACTACATATTATGTATTAGTTGAATTACTGTACAGACAGTTCAAAGATATACAGAGATCTACATTAGTTATTGACAAATTCAGCTGGAAATCATTCAAGACAATCCTTGTCTCTTACAAATTATATATATTATTCACTACTAACTTATTTTTTAAATGTTCAGCTTACAGGATTCATCATTTAGCCAATATATTTATTACTTTTTATTTGATTAATTATCCATATTTTAAGATATTATTCAAGTTGTGTTGTGGGAATCTTAATTTTTGATCACTGAAACAGTATACAAGGAAAGGCTACAGAAATGCAAGATACTGCGAGTAAGGTTATGTTTGATAATATATTATATATATAACAAATCGAGTAGTAAATCTATTTACGTATCGATTTAAAGTAGTATCATATACCATATTATACACAGTTGCATTTAAGTGTCTTTACTCTTTTCACAACGATTTCATATTATAGTAATATATAACGTACGGTTAATATATACTGTGTACTCCGATAAGATATGTATTATGTCGCAAATATGTATGTCATCTTTTTTTAAAGAGAGCAATGGTCACTCGTAAGTAACACTTTTGAAGCTAAAATTTCATCTCCTGACTTTCCATAATGACTAACCTTACATCCGGTATTTTACAGCGAGCATCCAAATTTCTGGATTGATTTCTAAAAGCACCCCATGCGACATCGTGATATCAATATCATCATCATCATCATCACCGTATTTAATAGTGTTGAACAACATATTTATATATAATGTTGTAACTTGAGCCTTACCACCGACAAAATAGAGTAGGTAGCAACCTTACTTGTCCAGCTTGCAAATTTATTCTGCCATTAACTCTTCAATGTGTCAGACAGAACAGTAGCGTACATATGTTGTCTCACTATATATTTTCATTAGTTGAGGCAGCAATTCATGTGACATTCCTAACATACAATTTTCCAATCGTCAGTTTAAGTATTGTTTGGTAGTGAAAGCAAACTATACTGTTACTACTACTACCCCTTTCTCCTTTCCATATTCCTTTAGATAGGTAAGGTAATTAAGGATGCTTAAGTAGTAGAATCGAATAGCCTCCAGAATTCAATCACTAATT
Organism: Orchesella cincta; assembly: GCA_001718145.1. Lineage (NCBI taxonomy): Eukaryota > Metazoa > Arthropoda > Collembola > Entomobryomorpha > Orchesellidae > Orchesella > Orchesella cincta. The sequence continues at coordinate 512,654 of LJIJ01000011.1, forward strand.
TGACAAGATTGACAAACCAGATAATTTAGATTGACTCTGATGCACTGATAAGGAGTGTATTGACGACGCGAGCAAAGATCGATCAGTGTTTGTTGCAATAGCAGAGTACTGCAATGTGTCCTGATGATGATGATGGGCCCACCTACACTCCACGCTCTTTGTTTGCAATTTAGCATTCTCGTGGCTAAAGTTTTTGTTATCGGAAATGATACTGGAGTCTCCCAAGCTGGAGATGTTTTGAAGGATGTGAAATTCCTTTATAAGGAGGTATAGGGAGGAGACGACTATGAGAAGAATCATACATCCGTGTGAGTTCATGGTCTTCCGCTGATGAACAATTGATCCTTCACTCGTTCCCCATCTATCTTTTTCGCATCGACCAGGAACTAGATAAATGTGTTGAAAATAGTGAGCTTTCAACACAGTCATATATGACATTCCAAATAAATGCGGAAACCTTAATATTTGAGGCTTACGTGATGACGTTCCCGTTGTAATCACAGGCATAAACTCATTCCAAAAAGCACAGGTGTGTGCTCTGGGACCTTTGCCAGTCCCTCGGTCCTTGGAGTTGAGGATAAAGTAGTTTGGTTCTGCTTTCGTATACAGTGGCCAATCTTCTCCGCTATCTTCACTGACAGGTCGCCTTCACAAATGTTAAGTAAAAGATTAAAGACGTAATACAATTGACATTGCTCTTATCTTCAGTCACAAAATTTAATATTGGAATTTGAAGTTGTTGTTTCTGAAAATTATTATGTAAGCCAAAATTAACTTTCAATTGATCGTTTTCAAAAGTATGTATGTATACCTGCATGAATCCTAAATATATATTATATGAACGAAACATTTTTAGTTTATTATTATTATTATTATTAGCATGCATGCAGTGAAGTTGATCATTATTGTTTTTTAAACCGAATCTTGAACGTAACACAATCATAACATTATAATTTTATGATAAGCTATTTTGTAATTTCAAACATGAATAATGCAAATTCAGTGAAAAATTCAAGAGGCATCAACTGTTTCGTGCCATGCGGTATTTCAAGCATCATCAAAATTATTGCTAAATGGGTTCGGTTTAGGCAGTTTAGGTTAATATCATCATGCACGAGAGTGTTTCGGAATAACATTCATTCTGTAACGAAAAACAAAAACTGTTCCTTTGTTCAAAAACTCCTTCAATGACAAGCGAGAAAAATAAAATGCCAAATGCGGTGCTTTCTTTTCTTATATAGTTTTAGTCATGCAATGCTGCGTTACCCAAAACGGAAATTACAGCAGAGGATTAATAGAGCTGCAGTGGGTGTTAGAAAGGAGAAACAAAAATAGGTTTGGAATCTCATTTTGCTTTTGGTTGTTCATCCATACGTTTATAGTAGCTTTCTTTAAAAATAAGAAAGTCTCACATATTTCCCCACGCTTCCTCTTTGAGTTGTCCCAGTTTCGTTTTGATTTACGGGGAAGATCTAAATTGGTTTATCGTCAGAATTTTTTTCTGGAAAGTACTATTTACTGTTCAAGTTGGCTATAATAATTAACAAACTTAATGAAAGTTTGGGCTGATTCCAACATGAGTCAAGAAACAAACCATTCACGGATGAGAAAAGTTGGTGAAAATTAGGCTTGAGTAGCTTTAGTTGTGCTTATGTAGCTGTTATCAGAAAAAGATTCTTTCTGTTGCTTGCTCGTGCAAACAGTGTAAATGTTAGTAGGGGTAATAAAACAAGGAAAAACAACCAAAAGAACAACCCACTGTCTGCACTTTTTTTTTGTACAAAAAGAAATATCCCCTGGCTCGACTGCTAAGTATACAAATACAAATGGGTGAAAAGTATATATAAAACCGCACAAAAATTAAGAGAAAAAAGGTAATGTGAAAGAAGGTGAATTGTGTAAACTTGTTGTTTTGGAAGATGTACATACAAACATACATACATACATAAAGGAAGTATGCCTACCACAATTGATTAGGTGAGGAGGTGGTAACAACAACAGAATTTGAGACAGGTGGAGAGGTTGAAGAAGTGATCGGTACCGAGAACGAGATACCAAACCCAATTGCAGTAAAAGTCGAGGCGGTTACCGTGCTCAGGTGCTTGTGAAGATTGATGGGCAAGGCGAACAGTAACAAGATGCTACAGATATACACATACACATTACAGACACAACAGTAGATTTACTCTAAAACGGGAGAAAGCTTAAATTTTTTTGGGATACAAAAGTTATGTACACACTAATATCTAGTAAAGATTACTCTAACACTATGGTAAGGGGTTTTAGTGAGTTTATTTTCAAACAATGAATTAGGCAAGGTTCTTGCTCATGCTGTTTCAAACACCGTTACACATACAGGGCTGAACGGGAGTGGTTTCTGCTGCCATGTCGTAAAAATTTGTGGTTCCAGTTGGCTAACCGTAAAGGAATTTGTTATACTCCCAGTTAAAGTGATTACTTCATTGTTCAAAAAAAATTAAATTACTTGTAACAGGCTAATGGTAATGGGCGTTGCAAAAGGTCGTTAAAGAAATGCTATTACAAATTGGATCAATAATGCATAAATTTGCTGTTTTGTATTTGTCGCTCATCCATTTTGAAACAAGAGTTGGTTTCCAACTTTCTTTATTACATTCCTGGTTACTTACTTATTATGTTGAGGGTTTGTAAGATTCGCTACAAAGGATACACTATAGCTGGGAGAAAACTAGCCATAATAAAAGAGGGACTATCTACTAATGGTTCACCACTCAAACAGAAGGGTTGTAAGGGAAAGCAAATAGCCTTTCAAATACCGTTTCATTTCTCACAAGTAAAAACTCAAACACGGATATAGATACTATACATTGAATGTGATGCAAGTATAAACGATGTAGGAGCTGTGACGAGGATGAGAGATATATAATTACGGGGAACTCTACTTCTGCTTCAAGCAGTACATGAAAATAAAGCGTTTTTACTGTTGCTATTTTTCCAAACTTTCTCCAGCTCACTGGTGAAATCTTATTTACTTCAAAAGCAGTTTCTTTGGTTTGGTTCAAGAAAGCATTAGCTATTAATGTCTGGGTGCTACACACTTTATTTTTAGCTTTTCTGAAAATACGTAGTGCTCACAATTTCTAGTACTAAATAATCTCACGCCAGATTGCATTGCAAGCATTGCAACCCTAATTCTAATAAATGTCTATTGAATTATTTCTGGATCTGAGCGTCTACTCAAAAAGATTGTCATACATGTCCTAGATAATGTATAAATTAAGAACGTATGCAATGGTTGATTCTGAAGTTTCAAGAGTTGCTTGTTCCAAGCCTAAATATGTTATGCTGGCATATTAGATGAAACAAAACTAATCCTTTTTGTTTCATACCGAGGCTTTATTTTTACTATATTGCATATTATATTCTTTTTAGACCTGAAAACCGTGACAAAGCAATGAAAATCTCAACTAACCCCTTGTTCCCATTATATAAATACACCACTACTCGAATTTAATAGATTTCTGAATGAACATTATTTAAAATACTGTTTGAAGGTTTAAATAAACAATATTATGATATGATGGAAATCTAGTTTTCAGCAAATATATGAGTTTGTGACTACCCAAACCAAATTACCAAACAATAGCAATGGAAGCAAATCATCAAAGTTTTTGCCTTACCCGGTTTCCGCAAACGTTGTAAAATATTTCATGATTCTTCTGCTAAGGTCTTTTTCTTCACGGGTGTGTGCTGTTCCATTCAAAGGGTTACCAAAGACATACTCGATTTCATCAGCGTGCATCACACCCATCCACTTACCCCATGGATTCAGGCTTGTTCGCTGTAATTGAAAAATACAATTAAACTCAAGTCCTTCTTACACTTCATGCCTTTCCCTGTTTTGTCTTTTGGGAGACTTTAGAGCGGAAATTAATCTAAAAGTTAGTTTCACCATTTTATTGTCTCCCACTTTCACGTACTAATCTCAAGAAACGCGTACAACACACTCATCATCATCATCATCATCATCAATTGTTTCTGATTGGGAACAAGATGTCGGATTCCATGAACAAACCTGAGTAAAGAAGTAGTAATAAACAGGTGCATTGTGTTCGGCATAGAGTTCCGCGAACTTGTTCGTTGGACAAATAAAGTAGTAGTCTCCAACAAGGTCTGCAAACTTTTCTGTCACTTTGCAAGGATCTTTTGGTTCCTCCCAGTGCGTATACTGTAAATTAAATAAGATGAAATGAAAGCAAGGCTTTGACAATGGCACACGTGCGCGTACAAGCGTAAACCTCGTTTTTCTTTTCAGAGTTCACATCTTCTATACTCCGTATTTCATATGCATGTCAGTTTTCTAGACTGTTTGCAGTGGCAGTCATTCACAGGAACTGTTTCCGCGTAAATAAGCATTTGCAAAAAGCGTTTCTACGAATTTACATTAAAAATCTCGTTTGAATATCTGTTTGAGTGATTTTTTTGTCTACAACGAACGACCCTGCATCAAGATCTGCAAATCTGAATTCAAAAGTACACACAGCGTCGCATGTCCACTGTGGTCCCCATTGAGCAGAAATTTAATTACAAGGGGATTGACCAAAATAGTTAATCATCATGAATGTTTAGAGAACAGAACCTGGTTTTATCAGCCAGATAGATGAAAGGAAGCGGAAAAGAAAAGTAAGTAAAGGTAAGCCAGCAAAAGAGATAACTTGTCTCCACTTCACGAATGTTTGTTGGAGGGAAAATTGTCCCTGAGGAATAGAAAGTTGCTTATTTTCATGGTGCAACTGGATAAGCCTCTTCAGTACTCAAATAAGCACTAACCTTGTAAATTCATACGTGCATAGACTCGACATACAATTAAGGAAATGTGTACTTTATATGCCAAAATTGTCCTAAGCTTTTACTCTGCTGGGATGGTTTTGTTTGTTATTTTTGCTGATTGGCTATGACTTAGTAGTGGTAATTATTTTGTACTTGAATCAAACCGATGCTAAATATTTAGTTATTGTTTACAAATTTTGAGATATATCTGTATCTGATAATGCCGCCTCTTACACATTAGAAATAACTGGATAACATTCATTTAAAATTCATTAGCATTTTAGGTAAGCTGTACACCTACCTGAAATCGTATGGCATCTTTTTGAACTGAGCTCAAGTTTCCAAACACATTATCCAGGATCTCCAGAAAAGTTTCCCTTGGCAAGCAGTTGGGACCCTCCTTGTCAAAGTATTTGATGTAATCATACAGTATAAAATATGTGCCTGAAATGAGAGCGAAACGAAGCGACAATCAGTCCATTGTTCAAATAGACAAAACGAAATGGGAAAATCCTCAATAGGATACAGCTTTGGTGGGGAAGGAGAAACACATATATAGCCAACAATTGATGGACGTACGAAGGTTAAACTGATATAAATCAAATTAAGCGTGAAATTATTTATGACTTCATTCCAACGGGTGGTAGTGGTATGCAGTATATCCGGTTCGGCATCATGTGTGCAAGGGCACTGCTGCGCTACGGATGTGAAACTTTTTTTTTTGGAACAAGTAGTGAAAGCGGTACAAATATTACTTTGAAAATATGATACACCTAAAGAGTAAAACACCTTGGCTTTTTGGCTTCCTTTGCAACCTGCAATGTGTGTAAATAGGACGCTACAACTTTCTATATGTGGAGAAAGTTAAGGGATGCACATAATCAGGCATATATAAGGTAAAAAAGCAACAGCAGCAGCTTAGCGGTGCTGATACGTATCATATCAGTATTCAATATCTGCGAAATATTTAATAACCTCGAAAAACCTGTCACAATCGCTTTGGAAGAAAATGGGATGACAAACCTGACAGAAAATGGCGAAATAAATTATTATAATGCTTGTATTGACGCTCCAGCGAAAATCCTAGTATTTACTACGAGCATAGAATGGAATACATATTGCATATTTATCCGATATTACGTTTTCCACTCGTTTCTTACTGTCTGGCGTGGAATAAATGAGCATAAAAAAGCGTACGCGCTAGACCACCATACTATTGGTCTTTGTGACGTTGATGTATTTATCTAAAGACATCTCATTCCAATTACAGGCGATCTCTATCATTGAAAAATCTCGTTCTTGAAAAAGCGCCCTCGTTACATTAAGCTACAACTGTCGAGAAATAAAAGTACTGTGAAATCTTCTTTCTTATTTGTTTCACGGTCTTTCATTTGTGCTTGTTTATGGCGAAAGCAAGAGCAGCAGCATGCTTTCAATTTAGGATTTTCAGGCTCCAGAGAGACGCAAGCTGCTGACGAGAAGCTGGTCCCGATAAAGCGAAAACGTGCCAGAAAGATATAGCATCTGTGTATCTTAAAAGGAATCTTACTCTTCAATTAAGTTACGGTTGGTGGAGAGAGCACCAGGCAGGGAAAGATAGGCGAAAATATAAAGTGTTTTCCTGGCATTTTTGGTGAAGCACACGCAAAAAGTCAAGTATGTATCTCAACTTATATAGTAAAATATACCAATGACTAGCATAACATATAACAGGTACAACGCACATGCCAAAATATGCATTTAACCCTTAACTCAAAATCCAAAGTCCTAATTAGTTTGTGCAAGTAGCAGCTCCTGAATAAAAATAACACTAGGTGCTAATTGGGATCTTCAGGATTTTAACTGGTTAGTGAACATTTGAAGCATTAAGGGTAGTCAAAACAGGATGCTCCCTGACAAAAAACATTGTGCAGCATCACAAAAGCCAATTTCGGTCCTCGACGGAAATAAAAATATTTTCTCGTGGACCATTATGTTTCTAACATTATGATAATTATTATAGATTTAGAATGTGTACCCGCGTTACAAGGGATTCTCACATCTCCTAAGTCTACGTCTCACATCAACTGTAGCCTTTGCATTCAGTTGTAACCTTACAATTGCCATTTTCACATTTTGGTATATATTTGCATAGGATGCATTTTGGAGAGTTACATACAATCCAATCTTACATGTTACATCACGAGCAGTTGGTTTAGCTATAAAAAATCTTAATTGGAGGCAGCAGAAGTGAATTTGTATGTGTAAAGTCTGAGCTGTTTTTAGCTTAAAGTTATTCCATTTCTATTTTTACCAGGGCTGTCTTCTTATACTTCATATATATATAAACATTAGTTGACATATATGACTGACATATTGTATCATGACTGTGACTTCTTCGATTCAAAAGTAGTGTTCTCCAATAAAACACACAAACTCAGAGAATTGAGAGTTAGGGTGAGGTGTTTTGCTTCCCCAAGCAAAATCATGTAAACAACATGTTCTAAAAAATAACGAAAGTTTCTTTATTGGCATTTGGAAGACATCGTTTGACAAAGCAGAGTTGAGATGCAGTCAGGTGAAGGTACGTAAGGCATGGAAAAAGCAAATAGTTCTACTCGACAACTGTTTACTTTTGCTTACCTTCGTTGAGATTAGAGCCAATCAGCAATTCAGCCTTTTTAAAGTCACCTTCCTTGAGCATATCTATGGGATGTTTAGGCAAAAATTTACCATCGATTGTAGGAGCAGATGGAAAGTTCAAGATGGGTGAGTAACTTTCCCATTGGAGCTCTGATATTCTTTGTGCAGGTAAATCCCGTAAACATTGCAATGTGTCTGCCTCGGTCTGCAAAAGATAAAAACAAAGGAATCAATGCAAAATGTACAGCAAAAAAAGGAAATCCAATTCACTGGCGTTTGGTTGGTCAAAAACTTCTTCCTGTTGAAAGAGTTACAAATATGTGCACTTTTTGTCGCAATATTCATGGAATTATTGAAAAACAGATACAAAAGTAGCCACATTATATTATTTGACAACATTGATAACATGCTTTTGAGAAATGTATATGCGTGGGCTACTCAGTAATTCCTCTTGGAAATGTGTTGAAATGACATCCCGTTGCAGCCATATAGGGGGCAATTTAGTTCGTCTTTGCGGAACATCCCTTTTGTTATTAAACCGTATACATGTATGAAAATTACAAATTCTAAAGCGAGTATTTTTGAAAGTCTGCTTATCCCTTTTGGAATGAACCAACTCTACGTATTTATGTTACAATATAGTGTCATTTTACCCTCCCATTTAATCCAAGTACAAAATGCTGAATGCAGATAAGACAGAAAACTTTGGAATTTCGTACAAGTTTCTTGAGTTAATTACAAAGTGTCCTTTGGTTGGGTGACTCATGATGAGAATCGGCTACAGAATACCAAAGAGTCCCACAACGACGTGCTGGCATTTATTTACCCGACTACAAGCAACATTTTTGAGACAAACTACGCCTCATCTACCTATATTCCAAACCAGTAGAAAATTAAAACAATTTATGTATCTTATTATGTATGCTATACATACATATTTGGTAGTTAAAAACAAGCGATAACTCAATAGTTGTGGTTCCAGTTGATGTCAGTTCAAGTTTGAAGCACCTGATCAGAAACATGCTTGTCTAGATGTTGGTTGTTGGTAGTACGTTACCCCACGATTGTTTGGAAAAGAAGAGCTGAAGAGAAGTTTTCCTGAGAACTAAAAACGGACTCGAAACTCATTGGCACTCATCATGTGTAGTAGCTCTCACAAAAAGGAGGAATAATAGGAGAAAGGGTTTGTATAGCACGGATATGTGTTACCACATGGTTTGCATAGACCTGAGTGATATTACACAATGGTACCATGAACAAATAGCACAATCGAACGTGAAACCACAAGCCAGCTCAAAACAAAAGAATTGCCTCTCAATATGCTTTTTCATTATGTATCATTTTGTGCAAACAAATAACAATGTGCGGTGTGCTTAGAATTCGCTCTAGATGCTAGACCCCCGAATAAAGAATTCATTGACAAAGAACATCTATTAAAGGAGACTCAAAGTTTAGGAGTAGACACATAAATCAACAGAGAATGATGTAATGACCGTGATCTGATTATAGATAGGTTGTGTTATTTCCCTCGTTCGTTCATATCTCTGGTCCTAGTTCATAATATGCTCATGGTTCATTATGGGTGGATACTGCTGGTGAGGTGTAGAGCGAATAATGTCTTAAAAGGAAAGAGAAAAACAGACCGAGATTTAATGAAATTTGGTCTTTTGTTTAGACCTCGCTATTGTACACTAACTGGTAGCAACAACTACTATAATGGCTTTCTTGTAATAATGCTTCCCAACACAGCGTAGCGGTTCTGTAGAGTAAATTAAATAATTCTATACCCACGTTAAATTAAGTTGGTACGCATGCATGGCTTTTTTGTAATTTTCATGATGATGATGGTGATGGTAGCGCAGAGGCTACACTTCATTTTGACAACACACACTTACCGCTTCCGTACAGTTGCAGTCGTTGGCCAACTTTTTTGCGATGGCCTTAGCGGTCGGGGCATCCATAATACTCCAAGGAGCGTTAAGCGTGCCACTCTGGATAATGCCTCGGGTCATATAGTCCCTGGAATATGGTGAAAGTAGGTGAAAGCTCACGGAACCTCCCCCAGCCTCCATATAAAGTCAGAATATCGTCTCTGGGAATTAAACCACCTGGCTATCAGCGTGTACTACATATTTTTGTGGACCTGTTTTGGTGAAATCCGTCCATGGTGAAAGTAGATGCAAACTTTCACCAAAACTGACCAACTGAAAACCACGTGACAAGACGGTTAAATGAAATGAAACCTTTTTAGGTTTGTAGAAACGGTTGCCCTACACAAACTGCCGGTTTTCCAAAATCTGCTTTTCAAAAAGGCGAGTGGTGGGAATTTGTAAACTTGCCTGTAAAAAATTGGTTCTTTATTGGTAATGCCATAAAGTAGAGCTTTCCAAAGATTTTTTTTAAAAACTGCTTGTAGTCTGTGTACGGCAACTGTTTCTACACACTTGCATACTTTTCATGCAATTTCATCAAACCGTCTTTGTACTGATTTTTAGTGAAAGTGTGTCCAAACTTTGACCACGGGCAAATTTCACCAAAACGGGTTCCAACAATCATGTGGTATATTATAAAATATCATTTTTTTAAATTTTCGGTAACCATTCTTCAGGTATTGAAGAAAGCCAGTAAATTTCGAAACATTTTCAAATATTTCAAACTAAAACTCACCTCCAAATCGGGCAGCATTTTCTTTTACCCACTTCATCGCTGATAACTGATCCCACAGTCCGACGTTCCCTGTTAATATCGACAAACAAATGGAAAGAGAGGCATGTATTTATTTACTTTCATTGATTATTATTAGAAAGCAATCTTCACCAGTGGTTTTTAAAAACGCCCAACAGCTGTGTAGATCACATAGAATCAAATGCCTTTTTTATCGATAAAGGATTTCTTTCTTTATTCCCACCTCTCTCAGCTCAGTCGGCCATCATACTTCTTCAGAAAAAAATGAAGTGCTCTTCCATTACTTTGGTTCGACCTTCTATATAAAAAAATATTGTGTGCAAGGTTTGGTTTGATTGAGGAAAGAAATATTATTGGGCACACTACTAGTAGTACTATACATACAATATGCCACCTACCACCATGGTCATTTTAGGAATATACATTGAGTTTGTGTCGTGCAATGTAGTGTTTTCAAGTAGTTCATTATTAACACCCGTTGTCGATATTTCGATACGGCCACATTGACATTGGATCGATCAATTTCATTAATTTACGCCTTGAGAATGTAACAGCGTCAGCGTCTCCTATTTACACATTTATGACTTTGGAACAACTATATCCGCTTGAGACATATTTCACCTAAATATTTTATGCCAGCATAACATAGACGTACGCATGACAGACCCAGAAAATTGCAAGCTTTGTAAACAAACCGTCGATCGTCTTGGGATTGGAAGGTGAAATCAATTGGCATGAAGCGAAACCAATATAATAATATATAACCAGTCATTGCTACTATAAGTATATAGAACTGCATATCGTAAAAATTTTGTTGAGCTTCATTACATTTTCCTATATACATTCCTTATATGCTATCATTACACCCCTGTTTTTAAAACAAAATAACAAAAATTAAGACAGCAGAAATTGTGGACAAACTTTTTCTACTAAATTTAGACAACGGAAAGATTAATCTATGAAATCTTTGGTGAAAACTCAATGTATACTGATTGCATGTTGTACTTCAAAAAAAAAGTTTTCTTTTGCCTGTCTTCTTTAGTTGTGCGTTTTCTCCTTCGTCCTGCTTTCCCCATTATTAGTACGAAACAAACTACCAAAAAAGGGCGTGTGTGTGAAATGAACCAATGTTTTTATGTAGAGTTGCTGCTGACGAGCAAATAATCGTACACATTTTGGTGGCCACAAATTTATACCAGAATCAAGTTTTTGCTATAAATATGTAAAGTTTATAAAACGATTTCATATAGTGAGAGGACGGCAGCACAATGGCACGCCACATATAATCATGATTCATTATTCCAGGAAATTGCTTTTCTTTCCTATCCACACCCTTTAGGAAATGTGAGAATCTCAGTTAGTGTTCTTGTTGGTTATTAATGAATCCAGATTCTGATTACACACACCTTGTCTGACTTCAGACTGCCAAGCCAAACTGCAAAAACAAATTGTCTGTGTGAGCTCAAGTTTGCCTACACATTTTATTTCTCCCAACGGTTGTAGACTAAATATTTAATTGGTAAGCTAACACAAATTAATGGATCCTACTATAGGTACACTCAGAGAAAATGTGGGAGCAAGGATGTCTTCATACGATTAATGTCTGTTATCATCGTATAAATGGGTACAGTCAATGTAATACTTTCATTTAAAACAGTTTGTAAGATAGCTTTCACATAGAAAATCGTAAATATTTTAAAGTTGGTGAAATAACCAGGGATTTGCTGATCAGCATGATTCTTTTTACTTGCTTTCTTTAATCTCATTCCTTTGATTTCTTTGAGTTGAAAGCCTTAAGCCGTTTTATAACGTTCAGCTTCTTATATTATATTTATGGATTCAACACTTTTACAACCCTGGGAAAATAAGTAGGAATGTTAAGTATGCATTACGAAACACGCAGTTCCATTTCGAATATAAAAAGTTGATCGTAAATGCCATAATCAACACACATACATTTTCAGTTTTTGCCTAAATCACGCATAAACAAGGTCAAATCGAAACTATGTCTTATCAATATGTAAACGAGCATTGGAGTCAATATAATGATGTATTAATAATATAATAATAAACCCGACAACTCGAGATGTATCTTTAGGATACCCTATTACGTAATTTGTAATCACTTTGGTGTCAGAAGTCACAATGAAGATTTTGTCTTGAAACCTTCCTGATCCTGCTTGTAATAGTAGCTATTCACATATAGATTTTGTTTTGCAATAGCATTTGGTTCTTCCGGACGTATGTAGATAATATGTCTCATCATCAGACTTACTAAATTAAAATATACTGCTTTTACTTCCAAAACGAACAGAAAATAGTATAGCACTTACTTAGTATAGCCTTTCATACACCTTTTCATCTATGAACATATCGTTTCGATTTATCATCATTGTCGTACAACTGTGTTTGGGGCAATAAAAACATCACACAAGCTGGATAACAACATTCGGACAAATATTAAAACAATGGGGAACCCAATGTTTGACAACAACCTACGACAATTTTATCCTGACGATGGAAAAATTAACTGCCTGAGGAGGTATGATAAAAACCTTGAGTCAACAAAACGCAACTGCTTTCATCATTCATATGATCTATAGTAGTCGTCTAACGGTTAGACTCTAACCTCACATCCTGTGGAAACTAGTTGTATCGGGGCAAAGTGCGACTGAGCTTTAATACACTGTACCGCTTATATCTGCTGCTATACTTCAGCCTCAAATACTAAAAAGCTATTCTCAAGTACTTTTGTCATGCTTTTCAATTCAAATTTGCTGAAGCAGAACTTCAAAAGACTTCATGACTTTTCAATCAAAACCATAATTTTGGAGACCATCAATTAGCATACGGAGAATTATTGTTGTAGCTAGCAGTACTACTGACCCATATGCTTTTAAACCAATGCAAATATGAAGGCTAATCTGCCATTCCAAAACTAATTGGCATTATTTAAGCATTTTTCCAATAATTATGACTAAAATATCGTTTTTATGACAAAAAACATATTTTATTACATACCTAACTAGTCTATCGTCTATCCATCCAATTAAATTGAAAATAAATCACCAAGAGATGATTTTGGTTCAGTGCTTTTTTCCATGATAGTCCAGTAAATTTCTTTTCTTTTTTACAGAACACTAAATAAGTAGTATATTGATTTGGCAAATATGTTATTGAAATAATACTGCCGTGGGACGAAACAATCTAAAGATTGAATAATATATATACTAGTATAAGCTCATTCAGAAAGAACTGGGTAACAATGCTCTAAATTTGTTCTCAGTAAAACGTTCCTTATTGAAAAATTCTCCCAAGCATACATAATTCACTCAACAGGAGATTCCTACAAACTCGTATGTAACAACAATATAAAACATTTTGCATCTAGAGCTCCATTAAAACCAGGAACGCCTTTCATCATCTTAGGTCAAACGAAAAGGTATGTCCCAAATGCATCGTTTACTTCCTGTATATTTTCAGCCCGTGGGACAGTTTATTTTCATTCTAAATGTAGTGCATCACATTTCCTATAAAATCTGACAACAAATGGAACAATGCAAAGTAATTCAAAGAGTAAGTTATTCTAGGTCGATGATATATAGTAGCATCCACATCTATAATAATGTTCCGCTTGTTGTACCTTCAACACTTTCTGTTCCTAAATATTTGATTTTAGTAGCCATCTTTGAGTATGACAATATAGTCTAGCTGTTATTGTTTTTTATCAACCTTGGGATTTTTTATCATTACATGTTCATAACTTCTCAACGGATATAGTGCTGCCAGCCGTTCTTACTTAACTACAGACTTTTGCCGTATCATTTTTCTAATCCTTTTTTCATATCTCGCAATCAGTATAACCATAGTCATCTCCGATGGACAGAAAGGTTAAACTGCCAAATTAAAGCTTGATGGAGCTTAAAATTCATTCACTTCTATTTAGAGTTTTCGGGCGTAACACTAAAAACGTATCAGATGTCGAGTTACAAAATAACCATTACTGACAACAATATGCAAATGGTTAAAATACAGGTGGAATCCCTGGAGCATAAAACTCCATTTAGTATGAATAGCAGCTAAATGGGTAGAATCTCCTCCATTTTAAAGGATTATCATGATGAATTATACTTGAAGCCTTGAATATTCCCAAAAAAAGGATGCTACTTATTGTTCCTGCCAGCAAAGCGGAATTTACCCAAAACCACTATACTTTCAGCAAAACTAGTTTTGTATGCAGCTGCTGTATGAATGTATGTACAGATGTTAAGAATACATCTACACTTTCTTCCATACGTAGCTTGTGCCTGAGTGCAGCCAAAGTAAAGCTTGACAAACGTCCACAAAAAAGTGTTTCAATTTTAATATCCATAATGCTCATTATTGTTAGCCTCATTCTAAAAAATTGAAATCTGCATGCAGCATATTATATAGTTTCCATTTCATTATAAACATTCTACTATTTTATACTTTTAAACAATAAAAACAACAAATTTTCTCTTTATTGGTATCATGGACGGTAAAAAGGGGGAAAGGATAAAAGGTACCTTTAACGGTTTAGTGTCAACCGCTCACCCACTTTCTATAAAAATCCATTTAGAACAATGAGGATATGAGACAAGAGCTCGGGTACTAGTAAAATAGCAGCCTGAAACTATTATCCTAATAATAGACCGAGTGAGCCAAACCAACATACAGGCTCCCATAATTTATGCGAGGGATTTCAAAATTATTTTACATTACATTGACATTACGCCATAACTGCATAATACGAACAAATTGTATATTCCATCAACTGAACTGCCTGAAAAAGTAGGGCATGCTCTTAACAATTCTCAAAAGTAGCACTATTTTTAAATATTAGATGAGCTTAAAACTAAAATGTTTTTATGCCGAGGAATTCTCCGTTGGCATTGGTTGGTGCAGCAGAAAAGACAACGGTTGGGAATATTATCCCATATCGTCTTGAGCAAGACGAGACGGAGAGTGTTTTCTCTCTACTTTCACCGCTTTCTTCAAGATAACGCCATCCATAAACTATGGAATATGCACAAAAGGTGAACCGGTTGCTAGTTCCAAAATGTGCCTAAAATGAAAGTTTCACTCGCTCCGTATATATAATCTTAACACGTATCCAACAAGGGTTACACAATTTTGAGATGTAGATATGACATTGCACAAAGATGCCAGCGATAACGGAGATTCCTAAATAATGTCACTTGAGAAATATTGATAAGCATCTTGACATGTTTTTACGAAATATAACGTATTATAATATGCAGATGGTAGAGAAGGTCTCTGTAGATGTGGATATATATAGGCACTAAGGCTGGCAGTCACACGCTCGGCGCCCACCTGATCCCTGTCTAAGTCTATTGAATGTATACATTTCGGTTAAAAAGTGGTTGTATCCTTTGAGCTATCATATCATATATTGCTTTCCTTCACTAAACTGACAAGTTCAAAATGACAGCAGGGGAAGATTGAAGAGACGTAAAAAATACTAACATAATATTGCTTTCATTTTTTTCTTTTCGGCTTTATTAGTCTTGTACCATGGAGTGATCAGGCGTATATAAACTTAACGGAAGAAAAGTGGAGGCAAGATAGATAGATAGAAAGGAAAGTTTTTGTTTCTTCTCAGTGTTGCATTGCCTAAATTGCGAAACTTCACGCACAACCAAATTCCATGTAGCCCAAAGCAACATTGATTGAATCATTCTGCATGAACTAAAACAGCTTTCCTATTTACGACTACCAATATCTTATAGCTGTGAACAGGAACCCAGCACAAACCCTACCGAATGCCTTTGGTGAATACTTATTCTCACGAACCGACAACTTTAATATACTTGAATGATCGAAAGGAGGAATTGCTAGTTGTACCACTTCTGTCATTTAGCGCGTTTCAAATAGAATGTCCTTTTTTTTGCTCGTGTGTAGTGAAAGTTATATTGGGCATTAAAGATGGTAGAGTGGAGTATCAATTGAGGATCGCAGACATCTTATCTTCTCAATGTACCTAAAACTTTGCTAGTATATTGTTCCCCTGACTCACTGATCCTTTAATGGCAATAAATAGAAGCACTAAGTTGGGTTATAGTCAGTAGTCACATAGATATTGTGTTACAGTGTACCTACGCAAGTACAGAAAGACAAATTTCTTTATCGTCCCTTGACATTTATGGGGATAGTTGTGTGTCAGCTTCGCCTCTATTTTTAGAAGCGATCTATTGTTGATGTTTATAGCTGGGGGTAACTGAAGGGATTTTATAAATAGCTCTGCTACTAACTATCATGCCAGGTTGAAAGAGGAAACCTTCTTTAATCCTATTCAGCAAGTTTGTTATTACCTGCTAATGAAGATGAAATAGGAGGCCGAGTACGACACGATACCATCATAAAAAATCCTCTGCCTTTCTCACAGCAGAAGTTGAAGTATTCTTAATGAAAGGTTTTACCGACTTTGAAAGAAGCTAAAAGGGTCTGTCTTACGTTGGAAACATCATTAATTATCCTCCATAAAGTGCCGAAATACTGATGATAATATAATCCCTATTATTATAATACAGTTGCTTAAAACGTCTCAAGTACTTGACTGACCAACTAGTTTTCATTTAGCTCTAAATTCCAATGTGGACTACTACGCTTCAAAACATGAATTTCCTTTTAAACTCTTGCTTATAGCCAAACACATACTTATTTAGTGGGAACTACTACGTCTTCACCCGACTTTCCCAAAATCCCCCTTCAATTGATACTCATCTTTAGCCTTTACAAGCAACCTCTTTCAGGTACATTATTGGGAAAAATCTATTGCGTGCGTCAGAGTAAATAAACCGGAAGGCTTATCACAGACTTGAACTAGAATCAAAACTATCATTATTATTTTCCATTGCTCTATCATACCTATATCTATTGTATCCTTTCATAGAATACAATTTCCACTTTGAACAACATGCTTAGAAGTACCTAAACCGCTTATGGAGCAAACTCAAGGAATGTATTTTATGACAGAAATCAGGGTACAAAAAATCAACACCTGTTGTCTCCCACGCACTCTCGTCGTGTAGAGCTATGATGTATGATTCCACGTTTTCCGTACTATTGAGCAAATTCGTCTACGATTTGTAGCAAGGATATGCTTGCAAAGTTTATAATCGTCAAAAGTGATCTTCCTCTTGACTTCACTACCTTGTCACTTCACAAGAAGACGTATAATATTTCGCGTTGGAGAGGCTATGAGTATCTCCGACTACATAATATTTGTTTGAATCATCGTGGATGAAACAGATTGTTTTCAATTTGTACAACACATGTACGGTATTATTTGAAAAGTTATATACAAGTAATCCGATTTTACCAGATTGCTTTCGTTTCTGAATATTATATTGTTTGCTCAAAACTTTGTTAATATTATTATCCGTCAAGGGTTTCAGACAGCGTGCTCCAAATATTGTTTTTCAGAATCATTGGATATCATGTAATAATTTGTTCTTTTCCCTCCCACGTCAAAACACTGTCTGTTTCAAATGGTAGAGTGTTGTGCAACAAGACATTAACATTCTCTCTGACAAATCAAATCACGTAATTACAAAGGTGTTGTAAAAGTTGGGTTGCGAATCTTGTTGATCGTGTTATTATTAGATCATATATGGGCTCTCGAGCCACGAGGAGTCGGGTTATTAATTGTATTAATTTTCATGGGGAAAACTTGAAACCTATTATTCGTCAATGAATATGAATGAACGGGAGCTCCAGCAAACTTGGAAAATAACATTTGGAACGTCGTAAGCTCATTAAAATAATCTACATCCTACACAACAAAATATCATCATGATCATCATCATCATGCCATGCCAAACAACATGACAGCGGCAGCAGCCTCATTGACGCATTTGGTGGCCTAATTTCAACGAAATAATCTTTTCCCTTTTATCATCCAAAATGTTCAAGACAGCATTATTTTGGGAATGAAAAGACCAAAGCTGTCGCCCAAACTCGATTGCAATATGTACAAGAAATAATATAAACGCAAAAATGAGTGGGTGGACGAATTTCATATTTGAAAGTTTTCTTTCCATTTTCCACCATCTCAGTTTATCAAATGTTGATAACTGAAGTTGTACTTGAAACTTTGAACACGAAGACAATAATACAAAAACTGAGGAGAGAAATAAAAACATTTTGATATTGCTGTTGAGCATAAAGTAGTAATGGCCGTACGAGCTATGGAATATGGAAAAATAACATGGAGGTATAAAGGAAGCGAGATAGGATCTTACCAGGAGCATCTTCATTTCCATAATAGAGAAATCCAAAAGAGCCAACTCTGTACTGGATGCCAACAACAATGACAGAGTTTTCTGCAGCAAGAATTTCTCCATTATAAATGTCAAGTGTGGATGTCCCAGCCATGTAGCCGCCACCATAGATCCAAATCAAAATGGGCATGTTTGTTTTTCTGGTTTTGGGTACCCACATATTGAGATACAAGCAGTCTTCAGAAATGTTAGTGTTTGGATTCCACATCATTTCTCCTCGAAACTCTGGAAAACTGACGAAATGCTCTTGGTAGCAGGTGTTTGGCTGCTTTGTAGCGTAATACGTTCCGTTCCATGGTTTCAATGAAATGGGCTTTTTGAATCGAAGAGGTCCCAGTGGAGGTTGGGCAAACGGTACTCCAAGATAAATATGAACATCTTTTCCCAGGACGTTTCTCCGAATGCCGTGAAGCAATCCTGTACTTGTTTGCACCTGGGTTACAGAGTGCCTCTCTCGGTGAGCCGCCCCATTCCTGTTGTGGCCTTCACCTGGAAGGCCATGATGGCGGGTGCTGGAGTGGTTCGTTTTTATAAATGTTCCAGGATACTGTGGAGCGCTCTGTGCTAATGGCGGAGTCAACATCACCGTGAAAACGATAATGCTAGCTACCAGCGTTGTGGTGAGAGTTCCAGCCTCTTGAAGTGTATACATTTTGGGTGTAATCTGTGGGAAACATACAAAAAGACAAAAACTCATAAAAGTAAAAATGCCAAGACCTCGACTGCCTTTCACTCACGCTCAGTCACGTCACTAAGCATGACAGTTGGCATATCATGATGTCTACTTAACCAACATGGAATTTGCACGTACTTAACATAACATAATAGCTTTCATGCACAAACAAAATTGCTTCAAGTAGCCCAATTTTATCATTCCTGATATTCATATCGTGTCGGAAATGACATGATGTTAGTTGCATAAAATAATATGCCGCACTCTGAAGTTTGTTCCAAGCCCATATTTTTCATAACATAACATTACTACACATATATAATATTAAAGACCATGAAATAT
The DNA here is from genome assembly GCA_001718145.1 of Orchesella cincta. Taxonomy (NCBI): domain Eukaryota; kingdom Metazoa; phylum Arthropoda; class Collembola; order Entomobryomorpha; family Orchesellidae; genus Orchesella; species Orchesella cincta. The sequence continues at coordinate 532,109 of LJIJ01000011.1, forward strand.
AGTGGGCGCTACACTATTACTTTTGCTACTTTTCTTTTGATGTTTGATGTGATGATTGTTACTCTGGTGTGTATGGTTTTCTGTTTTATGGAAACACTATTCTTCCGATTCCATGCACAACTTTCATGAATAATTGCCCAAACTTTCTACCAAACACAAACTCGGTGGTAATATTATCTGGGTTCCTGTTCTACGCAATGAATATTATGCAAGCTAGCAAAAGCTTATACAATAAGATTTTCAGTATAAACGATCAAACTGAGTGACAAAAGGCAGAAAACGTTGAAATATAAGGGTATCAATGACGGTGATGATATTTCACATGGTCACGGACAATCAGCAGACACATTGTTTCACTGACAAAGGGGAGCACATGCCATTCTAAATAGTTTTTCATTTTGATATGATGCATTTTCTGTTCCACAAATTGTCATAAAATGGGACAGCAAGCTGGTATTCGTAACCAAATATTTTAGTAGCTAACTACCTATTGTAATTCGCAAGTCAGTGTCAATACCCCGCCGGTGTAGTCCATTCAATATAACATTTTGAATATGCGACGTCTGATTTTCAAATGGACATAATAACAGTTTGACATGGACATTTGAGGTTTGAGAGTGATTTAGTGTGAGTTGTAGTTGGTTTCAGGTACCAAGAACCTTCATGATTTTGAGCAGTACCAATAAGTATGCATCACTTTTATTTGCGTCAGCAGTCAAAGAAACATTTCGTAAATTATATTCATAATGCTATTTTCAGTCTTCATTATTCATTTAATCAACAGACACTATTGTGAAATTGTGAGCTGGCTCAGTTTTTTACTCCGTGGTTTGATCATAAATACTTCACGGCAGTCCCATTCAACTGGATAAAAATTCAATGTACTATTTTTATAAACGCAAACGTCATACTAAACAAAACCTACTTAACTCATACATGTTTTAGGCGAATTGCTTTGCAAAAATTTTATAGCTTCATTATTTTCTCAGTGTTGAGAACTGAGTACTTTCCCATTACCTTTTACGATGAAAATGTACTGAAAAAAGGATTCACTGGCGACTGAATGCATTAAGGGTTGAAAACGAATTACATGCTTTATTAATAGCTCCATATATGGTGTTTACTTTCAATCAGAAACCTATTTCAGATCAGATCCGATCGTTGATAAAATAACTGACCAATCATGTCAACTTTATAGTATAATGATACTAATAGTGTTATGTATAGTAGTACTTCTCATTCGTGTATAAATGTGAGAACCTATATACAGTCCAATATATATGAATGTATTATCATACCCGATACAGTTGCGTATCCTACCGTTGAAAACATTAGTTCTCAAATATTAAAGCAAATCATACGTCAAAAACTGTCAGTGTATCTCACACGATAGCTGGCGGATTGCGACCAAATCACAAATAATTGATGAGAATTCCCGACATGGTTCACTCACTCAAGTCGCAACCTAACATTTGCCTTGTTTGCATACACCCAATTTACATTCTACTGGTTGGCAGCTATTTTGCGAATTTTACATCCATAAACTGTTCAACAACAACCAGCTCAATTTAACCTCCTTTACTTGTCAGAAACTAAAAATAATTTTCTGCGAGTTATCTAATTGTAATTGTTAAAGTAATACAGTAAATTGAAATGTAGTTTGCAAATTTATTTTGCAGACACGGAATTAAGGAGCCGTTAAAAGTCATTTCATTGGAGCAACATAAACCATTCGGGTTTTCCAATCCCATGAAAATTTTTGTAACACATGGTTTGAAAAATTCAAATCATTCTCAAAACGTTCAAAATGTCACACATACGCAGACATACAGGAACAACAAAATGGGTAACATGTAGAAGGAATTACCCCTAAAATAGCTGCTTTACCCTAGTAGTATTCAAGTCCAAGCAAAGAGTACACATTCATAACTCTGAAGCAAAAGCAAATATAATTCCAATCAATAAGTTATCAATTATTGATAAACCGCTCATTTATCTACCACTAGAATTTTGTATGATTATCCAACAACCCACCCAGCACAATAATGTAACTAATGGCTGTAGAATAATATCACACTTGAGCACCGTCAAATATATATGGGACCGCATATTCCTACGTAGTAAGTATAACTTTGGAACATGGAAAGGCTGAAGTGACTTTAAGAACTCCAATTCAGTGACCTAAATAAATGGCCAAACTTAATAACATTGACTCATCAACAAAATCCATCGGCCAATCAGCTTGCCATTCCTTTTACCATCTTTCTTATGCGATCTGATTACCGTGTAAGGCTACTATAAAACTGTTTCGTCTAATTAATGGCACGGTTTTGTTTGTCCTTCCCGCTGGGGTTTATACAGCCTACATGCGATATTTTAGAATAGTTGTCTTTGCAGTTAATTGTTCAAAAGATACCTCTGGACTACGCTTCAAATTAGAAACATTCAAGAACCAAAAGTACACAATAACATGTAGAAGATAATGTATCATAGAATGTATAATATATAAAAATTCTTCGAGTATGTACTTTTTATTGTCCATGCCAAATATAAAAAGCTAATTGAATAATTGAAATCCATGCTTTAACTTATATAACCAATCTCAAGTCGACAAAGCTTCAGCCAAACCGAAACCACTTTTTCAATAAATGCCACTTATCTTAAGGTGAATCGACCTTGGCTCCGTAACTAGCACTATAGCTCGTTGACTATGTGTCCCTTGGCTTAATATATTAATTATTCTAACGTCCATTTCCTAATATGGTATGCATACCTATTTTTGCTATATCTTGAGCTAACTTACTATTTGATATTCAGTACAAGCATCCAAATGCACATACTTCTAATGGGAAACCCCGTATGTCTACTGACACACAATGTTGGACGTTTGGTGACTCCACTCCACTACTATTACAGCAGACACGCCGGAGTCAAAAGACAGTCACGTCACGTCAGTCCCAGGTTTTCTTGTTTGCCTGCATTTCTCATTCCATTCCTTTTTTCGTCTTCGTGGCCACAAAAGGAGTCCTCCGTGCTGGTAGGAATGTTTCCATCTATAATGCACGTGCTTTAGTCCTCCACGTCTTTGTACAAGAGCAATGGAAACGGGCAAGTGAAAGCCAATTAAAGTACTAAGAAATGAATATTTCAGAAGGGCATGGTAGACGACTTTATTTGTGCAAAATGTAACTTTATTCAGCCAGGTCAATGCCAAACCAATCCCGAAAATAAATTTTATGTGAATTGTTGTTTTCCTCTAAACAACCGTGCAAGGTGAAAGATGGCTGGGACAGAATTCGCTCAGTTATTCAAAAGCCCATGCAATTTTAGCCGCAATCTTTGAATTAAAGTTTGGTTTTTGGAGTTTCCCTGCAAAAGTTAATTTTATAATAATTTGATCCAGCACTAGAATACCTTTCTTGCATGTGCTCTTCGCGTATTACTGTACAGCCATTGTATCATTATCATTACTTTTATGGGCAACACATCCACCATACCATTTACTGTCAATTTCTTTCTACCCTTTTCGTATTTAGAAAGGAATACCAATATACGAGGAACAGGTTAGATACATATATATATATAGCCACTGTTCGTTCCAAAGTTCCAGAATGTGCTCACAGAGTTTCACATTTAAAACAACATTCTTGCTCCTGCCAGTCCGTGACTATCGTGAATGTCAGTTGACAGCGAGGACGCTATAGTTGACAGAAAGAGGAATGAAGAGTAAAAGAAAGGTGAAAGTACATGCTCCTCAAGAGCAACCTACAAAATCCATAATAGGCTTGCTTGTTTTGAACGGATGGACCACTTCCACTCACACACATTTAGTTAAGTTCAACCTCCCATTCCTCAGTCTTCCCCACTACATCATCCAGTACATTAGCGTAAAGTATGACTTAAGTGCGTTTTTTCTGATTCTGTTTCAGTTCCATTATACGGTTTCCTATACGGATTTTCGCTCACGTACTCCTGGCTCATTGTAACTGGAACGATACATATATCACAATGATGTACTAGGGTTTTTTATGCCTACTTGTATACATGTTTGCGTTTGCTTTACATTTTATATGAATTATGAACATGTACAGCACTTATATTGTACCTATACTCTAGGGGCAGCTCTACAACCTAGGGAAATATTAGTCGAATGCATACACTCTTAATGGGGAACAAAAAAAGGTGAGTTTTTTGTGCTTCTCGTGACTCGATTGCTCTAGACCTCTGTTACCTTCAAAACCTCTAGTCATTTAATTTGGTGAATCCCATAATCCTAGGCAGAAGGTTAAGATTGAAGAGTACCTGACCTGGAACTTTCTCCTTCCTTTCGCCGAAAGGGAGATAAAATGAAAGAATCTCGTCAAAATAATATGCCAACTTTAGTTCAAGTACCTTATTATGTGCATCATTTGAATATACATACATTCTTACATTTATTATTACGAAAATGCGTACACTCGTATAGTAGCATGCATGTGTAGTAGTCGAGGATAGGAGACAAGTGCTTTCGTTGGAGTGGCAGTAAGTTGTAAAGATGGTGACGAAGACAAAGCTCCCATGCCCTGAAAAGTTTCTAACGACAATGGCCTTGATTGTAGTACTCCCTTTAGAGTTACGTAAGACGTAAATTTTAGTTAAAAATCAAAATCTAAAAGAAACACTTGTGTGCCCAAAAACCATATCTGTTGTCTGAAGGACCAAATTCATAGAGATGGAAACTCATTGTATAGTTTATCTAGCCATCAGTTTTATTTATATTTTGGTCATTACTGAAAAACTGCTGATAAAATGAACGTTAATTGGTTCATGCATTCATACTATAACAAGTTTTCATTTTAGGGTTTGCATTGTTGAACTCTTCGCATTATACTTATACGAGACATATTTTTAACCTGATATCAGCATATGTAGGTGAAATATTAAAGTCACAATTGACCCATCATCGTGCCGATCGAGCTCACACTGAATATAAATTATGCATCGATGATTTATGAGTATGGAAAGGCTGACAACCGAACAACCATTAGTAGTTCTTGGGAAAACATAATAATATTATACGCTTTAACATATTTTGCCGTTATGAAGTGAGTTTTGGACACATAGTACACCTTATTCTAACATGTATCATTAAATAATTATTTTTATACTTGTTTGTCCATTATTGAATTGCATTTTTAACGTATTTCGGATGTCGCATGAATATGCATTCTAATTCTGTACTGTTTATTATGTACATTTAGTACGATGCATGTTAAGATTACGAGGTGTCTGTCTGTATTTGGGATAGCATTCAAACCGTTTGACTTTTGGAAATTATGATTTCACTAATTGTTTGCTTAGATTAAGATCAAATTCTTTGGTTGGCCAGATTGGGTCTACCGAATCAGATCAAAATTTTACGAATTTTAATGATTTTTAAAGTCAAATCTGAGCTTGGTCAACCGTCACAATTTAACATATTCAAAAGACGGGCATTATATATCAATTGAAAACTTGTCGAATGCATCAAATTGGGTCAAATTTCAAGGTCAATTCATATTCGAATGACATGCGAAGGTTGCAGTTTATATTTGATTCAAAGCTGCAGTTAAGAGTCTCCTTTCACCTTTTCAGGTAAATCCACATTTTTAATACACCAAACAGTTTTATATTTGACTGCATGAATTTGGGTAAATTTTTTGCATCAATTTCCTAATGTGCACATTTATTCCATTTAGCAATACCACAGCACAACTCGCAATCACAATTCCAAAACATGTGTGGCAAAGTTAATTTACAGCCTTTGTGAAAAGGTAAATTCGTGGAAGAAAGGATTTGCTAACTCAACAGAAGCTGAAACCACACTTGCGATTTCACGGTAACAAAACAAAGCGACATCGTAATCACAATCACGAATGATGCCCATCACACTTAAATCTTGAGGATTTTCAAAAAAACCATATAGATACCCACCGCCAGTCTTTGTGACTTTCCCTTGCATGCCAAGCCAAAATACAATGTCGTTTTAGAAAGCCAAAAAAGAGTAAAGAGGGTTATGAGGAAAGCAACCTGTAATCCGTATCAGGAGAGAGCTCTCTTTTCTCGATATAAAATGTGCAGCATTTCGTTACCTTTTGCTTTCACTCACTCGCTAGCTAACAATACAATTAGAGAGGAACTTTTACCACACTATTGCTACTACTACTGTCGCTACTACATGGTGCATTGCACTTCCACCAGTTCTACTACTACTACTACTTGTAGCTATAATGCCTGCTGGGGGATTTCGATGTGTTATGGGAAGTCGAGTTAGGGAAAAAGTAAAACATTTGAAGAAGAGAAAGAAAGTGGCAGTGCTTTGTTAGAATAGTAAGTAGGACTTGAAAATGGCTCTTAGTACTTCTTAGAGTAAGACACAACTTTTACCTAGGGAATTTTTGCCCGTTACATACTTCACGCTTCCATATCTAGGTTCGTTAGATTGGGTTGGTCGAAAAGAGAAAAATCCTAAAGCAAACTCAGCTCTTCATTTGAAAAAAGTAAGTAACAGGCGCGAGAATAAGAAGCAAAAAATGTGCATTTAATGTCGGATGTGAGATCCCATTGGGTTAATAGAAGTTTGAACTGAGGGTTTGTGCATGTGAAAATTGCTTAATTTTCCAGTTAAATTGGGAGCTATAAGGTTGACCGTCATTCAGCTATACAATCACCTTTAAAAAGTATTTATAGGTTGTCATATTATATAAAGGATTTGATTCTAACCTGTATAAACGTTTCCTTTACATTCGAACGGTTTCATTTGTTATACAAACTCATAATAAAATATCTCAAAACAGGAAATCACCCAATCGTATATAGATAGTTTAATTTTAATTTTGTTTGGTTTAAACGGAAGCTCCACCAAAAACGGTGCATACTTTTAGAATGAATTGACTGCTTACCTTTGTGATTTATATTTGTGCCCGGAAACAGATTTGGTTTGGCCATCCACAAAACCAAAAATCGTCTGTTTTTTTTGTATGTACGTATATTCGGTAGCTAGACTAGGCTACTTCATTACTTCACATTTGATGATTTAACTTACAGAAGTTTTAACACTAGTCATTTAGTATTACGTTTACACTTGGCTAGACATATAATAAATGTAACTTTTTCAACGGAACTACACATTCAACGTTTACGGTAAAATGTTTTTAATTGATTTTCCAAAGAGTAAAAGGCTACTCAGTAATAAAAGGAGCTATGTTTGGTGGTCACCCTTTTTACTGAACGACAAATATAGCATGACAAAGCGCATTTTGGTAGAATTTTCATTGAAATCCTTACTTAATGTAATTGTAAGTACCTTTATATGAATGTTATGTAATTTTTGTATGGTTGAAATCAATATTTAAAACATTTCCGTTTTCAACATTAAAAAACCAATTAAAAAGTTATATGTTAATCAAAACACAAATGAACATGATTGCTTGGATCAAAGGGGAACGGGGTCAAAAAATGTACATAATATATAACATGTCTGTTCATTCTTATCGCTTTTGTACAATAAAGGTCAGTCTGCAGCTTCGTACTAGAAATTATGTACTTTGGGTTTGAGACAACTACGAATTGACAAAACAGCAGACGAAATCCCAGTATATGAAAGTAAGACGATAAAAAGATGGCACATTTCTAGCCATCATCATCTACACGTATGAAGAATATATAATGTCTTTTACATCTGCTTCTACACTTTCTGGCTCTATGCATCTTTAACAGGATAATTAAAATGTTGCGTAATTCTTGCTTGGGTGACATCAGTGTCATAAAAATGTATTTCAAATAAGTGACCTTGTCCCATTTTGCACATTGAGAAAGATCAATTAAAAGTTGTGTTAATAAAAGAAAAATTTTCATGATGCCGGAATCGAATGAGATCGATGTTGTGTTAATGGCATTGTAAACAGTATCAACAAGAAACTCTTATGATTAAAAGAATTAATCAAAAATAAAGCTCAGTCTGCTTTTCATGGTTTGTACATTAAAGTGAGACGGTATGAAGATGGTGTTAGGTGTGCATTTTCTAGCCATCATCATTATCCACTCCACACTATGAATATATCTGATATTTTACTTTTGCCTCAGCACACCTCCTGCCCCTATAATAAACTTTAAAGGTATTCTCCATACATTCCCCTTTTCATTTTCTGATATTCCTAACCCAAGGATCTACATAATATATAGGAATATTCGAAGAAATTTTGTAATCAACATCATAATGTACCGTATACTACTATACGGGTAGGCAGTCATTTCCTAGCTTCAGCTCAGAAATTTCTTGTTCCATATATTCCTAACATTATTATTTCAGCGTATGTAATGCGAAATATGAAACAAACCAGAGGGATCAGAGAGGAACAACAACGGAAATCAAATCTCATCTTTCCTTGACTAACATCCTATACTTTGTTTAATGTACTCGTACTTGTATCACATATACACAGGACTCCACGTTGTGTAATTACACAAAGTTGTCTTCGTCTTGGGGAGAAGGGAGAGAGAGGACGACTCTTTCTAATTTCCCCTTGCCGTGAATCCCTGTTTACATATAAAGGTTCTTTCATTCTTGTGTTTTTATTGAAATTACTGTTGCTTTCACTTTTCTCGAAAACCTGACCTGGTTTAAGGCTTCCAAGTTCATATTCATAATATAAAGTCTTGTTCAGATGTAGGTTCACAATTTTTTGCAATAAGGAGAGCGCTTTATTCATGAGTATTTCTCGTGTACGACACCACATGCTAACATTCATATGAGAAAATGAAGCCGAAAAGTAATTTAGGTAAGTATGTAAGAGACTAAAAGAACTGTTATGGTTTTGTTTGCGGCCAAGTGAAAGAATCCTTTGCAGTGCAGTGTTTTGAACTGAACTGAGCTAATAAGGAAGCTCATGTCATGAGGATGCTACTTTCTCTCCTCTCTCCACAGCTACCATGAGGATGAGGATGATAATCATAATCTTACACGGTTCTCCTTGCTCCGTTTCGCTTTTCTCATCTCTACAGAAATGCTACGAGAGACGGTGGAGTTATAAATCTTAGCGTACTATCAGCATCCATCAGGAGAAAGAAACCAAACGTAATAATAATGATGCATGTCTTGTTATGTGTATACATTTGTTCGCTGCTGCTGCTTACAGGAGAAAACAAGAAAAATGACATGATTGATAGAAGAACGGTGTGCTCTTCAGGCAATGAGAAGGAATTGTTTCCAAACCCTTGTTTAGATATCAAGCTTTTGTTTCAAAAACGTGCTGGATTTGGATTCGGTAAAAGTTGGTTGTTTTGGATTTTACAAAAGTTTAGGAAGCGACACACTACATGTAATAAAGCTTTTTGACTAATTTAGATATGTATATGCTCTCCAGCCTGAAAATGATGGATTCATGGCAATCCAGGGGGAAAACCAAAGTTGTACGAAAGCTGCCGGTGTATGGATGATGCAAACGTGCGAAAATCCTCGGCTTTTCGTACCACTTCTCAGTGTTCCTTTGCCTCCACAACTAGATTAGCTTTACTCATACTCCAAACGAAAGAGTCATTAGCTACTTTCTTTTAAAATAATTATTAGTACAGTGAAATTATATTATATAAGCCGAGGTGTATGCATTGTATTGTAATTAAAATGGGAGGTTTACTGAAGTGTATGCATGTAGACGTAGACATAAGGTGCCTGACTGATGCTAAATTGAGCAAGAGAACACACAGTATGTTAAAAATTTTAGACTTTACTAACGAGTGCGGATGTGAATAGGTACAAAAATAGTTTAATAGAAAAGACTTGATTGCAACTCAAGGACAAGAGTTTTTAATAGTACAATTTCTCAGTCACACAGCGCAGCATGCATAAAAATCAATTACATAATATGTAAATATTCTGCCTTTACTAAATATTTTTGTAATTTGGTCACTCGGACCTTTTTCATGTTAAGGATGAGGAATGTCTTTACTTCACATTCTCTAAATTTCTTGAGATTGGTAGGGCAGTGCACGAGTTTTATTTTTTGACGTCTGTACAATAGTGTCTTTCCAAATGCATGAGTATTACGATGCTCTTATGCTACATGTGTGAATTTTTACCATTACGTATAAAAAGTTGATATGCTCCTCACGCATGATACAATAACAACTTACGTGATACAGTGCAAGAAAAAAAAGTACATTCGTCTGACAATCTCATTTACATTCCGGGAAACTTACACGGGAAACAAAAGCCGATGGCATTTATTTTCGTGTGAAACCTCCCGACGAATATGATATTATGTATATTGATGTTGATATAGATATGGGGATGAAATAGTTTTTCAAAGTTTATCACCTACCTACCTATCGTGAGCATATATTAACGACATGAATTCAGTTGGAAATTGAATTTTTTCCGTGTTCCTCCGATATGAGATGGTTGCATGCGTGTTACGAGTATTTTGTATGTGTCTCAAGAGCAAACGAAGCAAATAGATTGACACGGGGTGCAGTTTCAGTTCAGAATAAAATTTTCGTACAAAAAAATTGGTTTTCTTACCTTTCCTTTCTTTGGTGTTGCACTGTCAACTTACAAGTATCATCGATTTTGAGCAGAAAAACTAACAAGAAAAATTATGTAGTCACTTGGTGGGGTCCTTTATATTTTCACAGAGGAAAAAGTGTACTTATCCCAATGCTCTCTCTTGCTTTCTTTTGTCAAAAGCAAGGCAACAACGAAATGAAAGGGAGTATAAACTACTACAGTTTTGTTGTGATGTGGAATACTATATATGTTTCGCACAAAGTTTTTAAAACTGTTTGCTTATGGTTCTAATAGGTTTTGTTTGTATTGCACCAGTAAATACGAGAAAATGAAAAGCAGCAGGACTTTACGTTCTCCTTCCTTGTGGGTATAGTTTTTTTTGAGACTTATACTAACAAAGAAAAATTCTTCAGTTGAGTCAGTCAGCAGTGTCACGAGAGGAGCTCAGGTATTTTCTACATGAAAAAATAGGTTCTCTTCGTATACTTTGTATATATTGTATACTATTCGCGTATAGATGGATAGATATGTCAAAAGTTTTTTGTTGAAACAACGACAAAAAAGATTTTATTCATCAACAACTGTCCTTAGAGTCATTACTCAAAGAAAATAGATAGTTTCTCATGATTGCTTCCGTCCTCTTGGTATCCCTTTCTTTTTTAGCATGTAATGCAAGATGTGAGGAGATGGATCCCTTCTTTACAAGAAGAACATTCTTTGATGCATAGTACAAGAGCCCAAGTTGGAGTAGAAAGCAGTTTAAAGTGACAACTTTCCTTATTTTCCTTTGGCTCGACGAGGAAATGAGATATTGCGTGCTGGAAAAGTGGAGAAAAGAGACATCAACAGAGAATGGGGAGAAAAGAGAGCGTGTGATCGTGATCAGTTGAATTTATGAACAAACGGTCAATCTGTGGCCCCGATTCGGTTTTCTTTCACCTCCGCTTTGTTTACCACCTCGTTCCGCTTTGAATTCAGCAAACGGCTTTCCTCTCTCTCTCCCTAAGCTTCAGTCAGCGTGGCTGTTTCCAGGATGTTGATATTGTTGTTTTTGGTGGTAGCTAGCTGGATCGTGAGTTTACAGGGAATGTGACAGGAAGCGGAACTGCTTCTGTTGCTCTCTGGATTGATTTCGTGCTTTTGTTGATATGTGTGATGGTTTTATTCTTACTGTCTCCCTCTGTTAATTTCAGTTTTTCAGTGAACTTCACCTGCAATGAAATTTGTCGACGAGAGACAAGATGCTGATAATGATTTTTTAAAGACGAAAAGTGTATTATTAAATATTGAAGCAGTGCAATGCAATGCAATGATGGATACTGCTCTCTTCTCGCAGTAAAAAAAACTAGCGTGCAATGATGATTTCTTTTCCTATTAATTTTGTTGTAGTGTTTAGGTCTGGGAAGTGTGGTTGCGGTTTGACGGTAGATAAATGAAGAGATGTGTCTCTTACCGGAGCAGTTAGCTGACTGGTTGGGAAGCCTGGATGGGATTCCTAGTTTATGCTGAAAATGTTGGTACGCTCAACTTTCTCCACAGCCTTTCTTCCTTTCGCCTGGTTTGCTATGGTTTGTGTGTGAACGCTGAACACTATTATGCATGATTGTGTATTTCCTTCAGGTAGGCGCTATCTCCTTTTTCCCTTTGCCTAGTTTTGCTTGGTTCGAGCCCAATAACTGCCGTCCATTGTGCCGCTGCTATGCATGCATGCTATACTTCACCAACCAAATATCAGCTCGTCAAATGATAGACTTGAATTCAAAATTAGAGACTAAATGTCCTAGCAGCACAGTTAGGTACCTAATGTGTATGCAAGTAAAAGTTCCAAATTCTTTCCCTAGTTATTTCCGCTCTAACGAGCATGTGATAATTTAACGTTATGATGAACTCGGGTTGGTTACTTATCTTAATTGTTTATGGAATTGTGTATATTCCGCAATGTTTCCATTCAGTATTCACATTTTCAGATGAGTTAATGAAGTTGGAATATAACGCCAGTTTTCCAACCTTGAATATATGCATATTTTCTTTGCTGGTTGCCAGCAAACACTGGCGATAGGATCTTTGAAAGGAAATGTAAATGGGACGAAGGCCTTGTCACGGTCTCTTCACTCTTGAAAAAGAGCGACCCTATGTCTGTACTAAATATGTTCCACTGTGTCATAAAGTCTTAAGCTCGATGCGATGTATTAAAATACTTGGAGCAAAGTCTTTTAAGTATTTTATTACCGGAAAAATGTGCAATGTAACATTATAACAAAGTAATAGTATAAAGATGCACAAAGGCTTACATACTAAATCTTGTCCTTTTATGGGGTACTTGCAGTAGATAGGTATATATGATCTAACATCCAAGAGGTATTTTGCAACGTGCTAGTTATGGTAGCATTGAGATTGGATCTATGCTACGTTATGTTACTTTCTCCTACCTGTCCACCTTATGAGATTTAATAGTGTGGGATAATAGTGGGACATCATGAGTATTTGTATGCTTGTAGTAGTAGTATTACATCTACCACAAAACAACAATGTATGAAAGAAGTTTTTACAACTAAAATCTTGTTGTAGAAAGAAACCACTTATGAATGTTAGCATGAGTTTAGTACGTTACATATGTTCTTGTGCACCACGATTTTTCCCATATTGAAGTAACCGGAATAATGGAAGAACCCCGCTGTCTAATCTAATGTTTTGTCCCTCTTGCTCTATGTCGAGTACATTAGATTTGTGATAGAACGTGCTTTTCTTCCCTCGTTTGGGGCATGTATGTGCATAAGTACATTAGTGCTTTCCACGTTTTTGTTGCTGGAGAAAGGGAGTGAGAGCAGAGCTGAACAATGAATATACAATAGTATGTTGTACGTATTGTGTAACTCTTTTATAAAACTAGCATACTCTATGAGCTGTCACAATCCAGACGGTAGCAACCCACCCTACTGAATAAAAAAAGGCAACCCTGATGCAAAGAATCTCAGTAGTAGTGTTAGTATTCACAGGATTTTGCTTTTTAATGAGATTTATGGCCACCACTTTACTTTCTAGTGTTCAAGGAGAAAGAATACAGATGAGTGGGGAATTAGCAACTCGAGATCGTAATTGGAATGGATTTTATTGCAACAACGCCAATTTATGGTATATACCTTTTTCCTCGTTATTCTTTGCTACGTGAAAAGGGATAGATATAGATACCTGAAGTGAGTGGAAAGAGAAGCTTGCTTTTATTGGGATGGTGAAACAAGTATCATTTTCTAACAATGTATAGATACTAGAAAAAAACATTGGAACGGTGTAAACTATAGGAACAATAAATCCGGTAAGTCGAGATGTAGCGATGTATCTTTAGAATTATTACTTTTATGTAATTTGTCACTTTGGTGTCATAATTGAAATCAACTGTTAAGTAGCTTTCGATTGATGTATCACAATCCATGTTGGTCATTTGAAATATTAATCGTGACCTTTGTTCGGTTTGGTGACCTCGTTCGGAAGTTCCGATTTGAATTTGCAGTGCAAATTTATTTTTGGTACTACAGTAGCTTACGAATCATACTATATCACAACCTATCAATTTGTTAGGTTTACCATTTGATCTCGTTCCCGTGACCTCAGATAATCCATCTACGAACTCGTCCTCACTCTTTACCTAAGCTATCTATTGGTGCAATCAGAATTTCAAAAAATCGAACGGTTCGAATGTTATTGTGTTGACAGACACACGATAGACGTCATACCAAGTCTTCTTAATATGTACCTAACGGTACATAATAAGAGCTCTCTATTGCTTACGATTCGATGATAATGATACAGCGAGCAATGTATCCTCATTAAATTATATGCCTATATATGTATATCCAATATTCAAACCAGCTTGCCAATGGCAATATGTATGCAATTATAGTAACCTTTAATAACAATAAAAATCAAATTTTATTGGATCGAAAATATTAGTTTCGCTCTCTGGTTTTTAACGCAGGAAAATATTTTTCATGTTCGTTTGTCTCATGTTTGAGTTTCGTGGATAATTCTGTAATTGGTAAATAGTCAGACCGTTATAAGGAGGCTATCCTAAAAATTGAGGTGTTTTGGAAATAATTAATAAAGTAGTATATCAAGCATATGGCCTTGCCAGCTTCAATCAAAGGTTTACAACACACCTTTCCCCAAATAGATTAAGAAAGCATATTCACGTTTCAAGCCTTTGTTATACGAAATGGCTTTGTTCATTATATAAATATTTGAAGTATGAAATGCGCCAGTATGTATTTGCCACTTGTGAACTTATATTGGAATAATTTAATGATGTCTACTTACTACTTGCAGATGCTTAGAAGTGTCACTTACAGGCTACACGAAGGTGCAGTTTTTGCATTAATGCATCTGATTTTGGCTATTGGTAAGTGACAATTCCGTATGCAGCTTTCATTCTCATCCCCATGTAATTCGCACATGCTTATATTCCATTTAGGAATAAATTAATGCAAAGTAGTAAACTAAAATCGTAATTGCAGCGTATAGCTACGTCTATATTTGAAATTCAAATAGTGCATCATAAACTTCCATTTCATGATTCGTTCAATATGATTTGTAAAATCAATCAATTAGACTTGCATTTATCACTAACGGAATGCTAATTTTGGGGAATAAGAGAATGCTGAAAAACTATACGTAGGCTTCCGTAAAGAGCATTTCAACAATATGGTTGTTTTCACACTTGTAACTTACTAACTTCACCAAATGATGTGTAACGCTAAGGAAATTGTTGCATTTACCTTTCAAGTATGGTAAACTTCAAGAAATAAAAAGTATGTGTAAGTGTCAATTCAAACCAAAGCCATAATGCATGTCAAAATGAGTTATCCCAAAACATAGGGAATAAACAAGTTATAAGTTGCAATTATTTTTTGAAGTTTACAACCCGTTGTCACTGTTCCAAGCATAATTCCCAAAACACGCACCAACTTTCACTACACTATTATTCCACTAAAAGGAACGTTATTAATGATTCTGATTTGGTTAAAAAAATATCATCTAACAATAATTACTATCACTATATGCCCCTTAGTTTTTAAAACAAAGTCGATTTGTGGGTCTGTAACTAAACTAAAAAAGATGATATCCGTATGTACTCACGCATTCAACCCAAAATCTTAATAAGATTCATAGACAACGACGTGTGCATATGTGTTTTCATTTGGACTGGTTCGGAACAGCACACATTGCATATACATATATATATATAGCTTATATAGTTAACGATGGGTCGATACTATCCAAATTATCAGACAAAGTAAAATGAAGCTAACCCTGGAGTGCAATACAAAATATTGACGAAATGATTCAGGCTTTTCATTTTGTCATTAGTTTGTTTGCAGAGTGATGATTTTGGAAGTACTTCAATAACTGTAAGCCCTTCCATTACATTGGAGAGGTAATAAAGCAAACTACTCAAACCGTACACTCACGTATGATTCAATTTATTGATGTAACCAAAGTCATAGTATTTTCAGAGAATCTCAGACATTCAAACGTATGCAATATACTAACATAAGTAATAAACAAAGAGTTCCCCTATGAATTTGATTTTATGCAAGAAATCACATATTATGAAAAAACAATGAATTCTGTGTAGCACATGGTTCCATGGTATAATATTCCCTACACACGTACTAAGTTTAACTTGAAGCTATAGACGAATCAGTTGTATGTATTACTGTGCAAACAAACAGATCATCATGTGAAATCGAAACCTTTGTGCTATCCAAAAGTTGAGGTACTTCACAGACATCCAATCCAACCTACAAAGAAATTATACCCCGTTTGAAGAAGTTCTGGAGATCCACTGCCGTTTGTCATCAAGTTTGGTGGATTCAAGGATTTTTACCGTTACCTTTTGATTGCCTTATGAAGTTCATTTTCCATATTTTTTGCGATGTCATACACATTGGAACTTCATTGAAGTCCAAGTGCGTTGTTCTGCCACTTCCAATATAACCTGCATTTATATTCGTGTATTATTTGATGTCTCCCCAGTGAAGTATAATTTCTGAAACCTACCATTTGCTGTATTTCTCTCGTCGTAGTTGTTTTCCGTTTTATTCCTGTTTTTATATACATAAATGTATAAAAGGTACAAAAACGAGGGTCACGTCACAGCATAGATGATAGCACTTACACCGGATTTTAGATACTTATGTAAAGTGAGAGACACAGTGTTCCCGTACAGGGTGACATCCCATCACCATACTAGTGGTGGTTGGTTGGATTCTAGTTGCATTGGAGTAGCAGTAGTAAAAAAGAAAAGGAAAAACTTTTTAGAAAAATTTGTCTTTGTAACTTTTGAATCATTTATCAACTTTCAGTCGGAGCCCATATGCTTCCTCACTTTTTCATGGAGGAAACAAGCATCAAGAAAAATATATATCTTGGAGTCCGAAGAGGCGTAAAATTTAACCTTACTCTTCCTTGTTTTTATGTCCGTAAAAAAGGGAACAGTTGAAGAGTATAGCTGAAGCCTGAACTTACCACATTACAACACGAATCGAGGAATAATGCAATGCATCCTTCTGATAGTACGGCCGTAAAAGGGTTCAGTACAGTTTCAAACCCGTCGCCTTTCTCCCATTCGCTTGCCTTTTTTTACAAAACCGAGAAACATTTTTTGTAAAGAAAATATTAAAAACACTTGAGGAAAGTAGTAATCTTCTGTGAACGTACTATATATGAATGTATGCATGTGGACCATGTGTATGTCTAAAAAAGAAAAAAAAGTTGAAAGTATTATATCAAACTTCTTCTCTGTTGATTCATTTGGTCATATACGGTTGGACAGTCGAGGGCACCGGTGTACAAGAGGTTGAGCAAAAGGTGAAAAGTACATGCTATAACATGGAAGCGGGACAAGGAACAGTTTTACAAAGATACAAGGTTTTTTTGTGCATCTTTCCTCGGTTCAAGTAGTGATGGGAAAGAGTTTGCTTTTAAACTTAGGAAGAATAAGCATATAGATGGTGATACGGTAAAGGTAGATGTGGACTAAAGTACCTACTCCTTTTTTTATCCTTGTTAAGTGTGATGATGCAGTTGAAACTTAAAGCATGAGAGTTGTTTTTTTATATTCCGGGAGCATTACTATTTTCCGACGATGTCTCGTCATAGTAGTAAGCGTAGTAAAGAGTAGTAGACTCTGTAGTAGTACGTAGTAGTTGATAGTAGTAAGTAGCACGATTACGTGACATAACTCCTTCCATTTTCTTTTCTCTTTTTTTCCGCTTCTTATTTTTACTAACCAGAAGTTTACCTGGTTATGTGAGTATTTATACGATAGTGTTTTTTAGGTAGGGCAACAGTTATATTGGAGAGGAGTATCAAATCAGTAATAGACGGAACTCTTGCTCCCAAGGTCGAATTTTCCGACATCAAACGGGCTAGATAAAGGTGATAAAGGTAAAGAAAAAGATAGCAAAAATGTTAGATTTGTTGTGGTAATAAGATTTATGCATAGATACATACAACGAGTGAGGGAAGAAAAAAAAGTTTAGATGAGAAGGCTGATGATGATGATGATGATGAACATCACCATGATTCGTTTGTGTGATGTAAAAAAGTAAAGGTAAAACTTACGTTAATGCATCTACCTACCTTTTTCCGCTTTGGGAGTAGACAAAACGGAAGAACGGGCAAACAAAGTGTGATACCTCTGATACGCTGCTACAATACCATTTTGATTAAGGTATACATTCAACATTACTCATATTCCTCGGCTTGGGTGTTTTTTTTGTGACTGAGTAATTTGATGAGCAAAAGAATATGATATGGTATGGCAAATGGTGTGAAGGAAAAATAAAAACAATAGTACACACCAACTTCCGATTCCTAGTTGTATGGCTGTTTACATTTTTTCATGAACAACACAGGGGCAGGGGCAAAACTGAAGAAGATTATTAAATTGCTGATGTTATGCTGTTGTTGCTTTTTGTTAAATCAATATTTTCCAAGCTTGAAGAATCTTTTTATGTTAAGGGAGTTTTTATGTTTACTATATGAGATTTCATTGTAATTGCATCTTTATACATCTTGTATCGCATCGCAAATACAACCTTCATCGTCTTAAGTAGGTTGGTATGTACCTTGCTCGCATAATGGCAAAACTTGATAATGATCTCACATGTTGAGGTAGGTGCAATGTAGTGTGGCAACTCGCTCACCTGCTTTAAACTTCTTAAAATTAGTTTTTAGTAGCTGGTTAGTTCTAGTCCACTAGAATATCTGTGCAATCGCTTAATTAGTCAAGGCAAACTGGACGTTATGTTTCTCAATTATGTTTTTGTGTGTGCAGTGCTGAGCGGAACTCGACATCCCATGGTTTACACTGACCAGAAGGAAATGAGTGTGCTACCATTAGCCACTACAAAACTCCAAGTACCAACATTGCTTTGCTGCTATATGTAGTCAAAACTGTTATGGATTATTTCATATCTCTAATATATGGATAATTCTTAATGTTTTTCTGTGTTCAACTCATCTTACTTAGAAGCACTTACTGCTATCTTGTAAAGTTGTGCACAGATCGCATGAAATTGCTGGTGAGCTTGAGCTTTGCCAGTTTTTGCTAAGATAGTGGACGTGCAGTGAATGTAATGAAGTAATGTGTGTACACGTGTTTTTCCACTGGTAACATAACCACGAAATTAGGAGGATACATATTTTATTGCTGCAAAAAAAGGGATGCCTGATCAAAAGTGATTTAGGAACATCAACACAATGAAATGTCCATTTAATTCTCATGCATTTTAGAAGACGAAGATTTTTTTGCAAAGATTTTTTGTAATTTATGAGCAAATGGCAATTAGCATCATAAACTTAGCTCTGCATATGCTCAAGTTAATTAAACTGCACAATCTGCAATTTCGGCATTCCTACTAACTAACAAAGCTTGTAAGTCATAAATATGTAGTAAAAAGCGATGAAATTTCAGCAATTTAGCGAAAAAAGTAGTCATTTATATGACTCATTTTAATCAAACCCGTTCATCTTAAAAAGATTCTGCGAAAGCAAGCCGGAACCCCGCTGGATGGTTTCCATAATGTAACACACCTATAAATTATTTAAAAACTGAAAAGTAGTGTTCGTTTTGAAATTATATAGTGCATCACCAACGTAAGTCGGAATATATTCTAAATGCTTAATTTTGAATTTAGCCGAGTTAGTTGGTAAGACTTGCATGTTGCATGGTCCAGGTTGACTGACGATTCATAAATTGCTGAATTGCCTTGCTATATAATAAGTTACAATTATATATAATGGAATAATAGTTTATTTAGGTAGCAGTATAATTTGGCAATTTAAAAAGAATTTCTTTCAAGAAAATTAACCGTCACGCATATACTTTCATTAATTTGATGTAAATAGCCATGCCGCGGAAACAGATATTACTTCTTGGAAGGCTACTGGTATCGTATCTCGTAGCCTCGGCATTAAATCCAACTTTACTCGCTTAACTTTAAGGTGGGCACAACAAAATCGAAAGTTTTCATCTGTTTTACACTATAGATTGAGCTGTATATTTTCCACCAGCAACGCAAGTTTTGGCAATTCCTTCAAAAGGTTTCCTGAATATATTTTAACTTTATGATGGCTATACTTATTACAATATGATAACTTGGATATTTTTAGATTAAGTAAACTGCGTTGTAGAATGATGTGGCATCCATAATAAAATGTACATTAAAGTATATCCCACTTTGATTACAATTTGATACGAAAGCGAAGAAAAACATGGCATCTAAAAGATAAAACGAGAACGGTAAATCATTGAAAAAGAATGAAGCCTTGAACTGGGCGAGAGTTAACTTCAGCTCATCGCATTTGGAGAAGCATTAAAATAAACGTCATTTCCACAAGAGAGGGTAGATATCACATACATCTACAACCTGATATTGCCACATTTCAAAAACCGTTTTCCACACACATCTTCAAATATTGTGTATGCTTGTATACATTTGTCGTCCCATCATCTGAATTGTGTGTGGGATGAAGAACATTGCGGAATAATATTATTGTATCGCTTGTCGATGACTATTCTATTTCTCCATCGCCCCCTGAATTGAAAGGGCATTACTATGCTCAAAAGGGTACCATGCGATCATACATTGTTCATGTTCTTGCAATGAGATGAGTCCTTTTTGAATGTGGCATGAACTGAAAGTCGGAACCATCATGATAGTCATCATCACTTTCTATGCACATGAAATACACACATATCACCGTATATACTACACTTTCTCCTCACATTCTTTATAAGAGTTGAAAAACAGTGCTATAATATTACACTGAATAATAATAGCGGAAATTCTATGACAGTCATCCTGTAGCCATCATATATATATACACTCTGCACACTTCTTTAAAGTTCCATTTTCCAATCCCCTAACAATCCATACTCCCATTTTGAGCATTTTGGCTTCGCTTTATATGAAGCTTTTGGCTTCACACTCCTTTTATGGAGGTGAGTGTCTATGAGCGACTTTGCGACTCATGAATATTATGAAACGAGAAAAGAGCGAGAAAAAAGAAGAGAAATGAGAGAATATATTGAGAATTGGGAAAAAGAGCGATGGTTTGAATTACTTGGTTTTCCCAAAGCATTTTTTGGCTTTTACTATTCACCAGCACCATCCATACAAACTAGACAAATGCAACCTTTCTCTCTCCCATTTCTTGGCTTTGTGCTCATATAATATTGAGTCAAGTTATTACACGGTATTAGGATTATGTGAAGAGTCGTCTTCCATTCCGCTGAGACAACCCCCTACGGCTACAACAAGGAAATACATTTGAAGTCTTCTGCTTATTCATATCTCTATAGCTTCTTCCATATACGCCACAAATATTACAAGAAAAAATGCAATGAAATACATTCATTTTCCCAGCAAGAATTTTATACACGCTCCCTCCCTATATTTGGCTGGGCACTGGACTACACTGGTCGCAGAGAGTAATCGTATGTATCCGTTATTGCCTTTGAGTTCATTCATTGTGTATATAAAACGTAGAGTGTCATTTCCCGTATGACACACAAGTGGGAAAAGTGAAGGGAAGGGTAATTTCACATTTAAAATGCTGAAATGCGTGCACCTTGTGAAATTCAGCAATATGTATTCAATATGGCTCGTCAACTGTATCGGATTTATTGAGTTTCAGTTTCAGCTTTCCTCACTTCATTCCCTGAGTTGAATAATCGAACATGGAAGAAGAAGAAATGCAGACAGCAAACATGAAGGAACAAACTAGTCAATTCAGTTGGAAAAAGCAAGACGGATAACTATATGTTAGTTGCTCAGTCAGTGTTCCGATATTGCTCTCCAAATGTATTCTACAACACCAAGAAAACACTACAGCTCACCAAGTGAGACCAAAAAGAAAACGAGAAAAAAAACTTTACGCTCCTGCTACTACTACCCAGTAGACCATATGCCTACAGAGACTTAATAAGAAGAGCCTATCACAAATAAACGTGCACTTATTAGTGAAACGTTGGAAGAAATCGAAGAAAAAACTGAACAACTCAACTACAAAAATGTACGGGGTTTCTTCAGTATGGAAAACGAAACCAGCCACCAGACCAGTATCATCATCGTGCTAATGCTATGCAAGCGTGGATGGCATGGTCCTATGACTTTTTCAGGATTCCATTTAAATTGTCCTCCGAACCTCAAGAAAATGATGAAGGATAATGCATGGTTTGGCTCAAAAAAAGATCATATCAAATATCTACAACAGAGAAATTATGTCAAGTATGAAAATGGAATTTATTCACAGCCATCAGATCCCTCATATTATGAAGCCGTTAATATTCCAGAGCAAAAACGATTCAAAATTATCCTACTGTTGACCTTTAGCTTTCTTTTTATGTGAAGTATATCATTGTCGTCGTCACTGCCGATGTTTGTTTCCCGAGCCGAACAAAGAGTTGCATGCTGGTTGTTCAATGGTTCTTCCTCGTCCTTAGCATGTGAATCTATCTATAAAAATGATATTGTACAGAATTATTACATGTTGTTCGTAATGAAGAGTAAAAATGATGGGGGAAAGGCAACTTCTACCACTAAATTTTTAATCGAGTCCTTTCTTACAAGAAACTCAATTTACATTGGCTGAATTTTTAAAGAAATGACTTTCATCGTTGTTGATAGCTAAATGAACGGGTTTACACGGTGAAGGGTATAATAACACAAGTTTATGTTTAGTCCATCACGTAAAGAAGTTAGATCGTTTAAGGAAGGAGACTAAGAGAGGTGCATTGTTAAAAGGGGTTTTACCACTGTTTTCTTAAGACGAGAATAGAAGCAAGGTTGAAGGTTTTCATAATTTCTTAGCACACCCGGCGCTTCCTTTTTCCTTATATATAACCAAATGTAACCCCAGCTCTCCACTAATAATTCTGGATGAGCTAAACCGTCATACCGTTGTGTATAATATGGCGAAAAGAAGAGCGAAGCCATCAGACCAGGTGCAAGGGAGACAGGATGGACGGGACGGGCGCAAGGCGTGGCGAAAAAGACAGGGAAAGGAAAAAAAGGCGGGACGAGAAGGGGAAGAATAGGGCAGTGGCGGGGGGCACGAAGGAGAGGGCGGAGAGTGGAGGGGGGGAAGAAAGCGCGTGAGGGAAGCACGTACGGCGGGCAGGAGGCGGGTAGCGGCGGAAAGGAGAGACGCCCAGGAGAAAAGCCGGGCACAGGGGCAGAGCGCAGAGAGGAAGGAGCAGGGAAACAAAGGGGTCGAAAAGCATACCGAGGGAGGACAGGCGGGCAAAGAGCAGCAAGGGGCGGTGCGGGGCGGCGGACCGAGCGACGCGGAGCCAGCCACCAAAAAATAAGATAGGAGTGAGAGGAGGACGGGAGGGGACGGGTGTCAGCAGGAGGGGGGCCGAAAAGAGCGGGGGGGCGGGCGAGCACCAGAAAGGGACAGCCCAGTGCACAGAAGGAGGGCGGCACTACCGCCGCAGTGGGGGCAGGCAGCAGAGGAGGGAACAAGGAAGGCGGAAAAAAGACGGGGAGCAGGCCGCGAGATGTAACAGCGAGCGAGCCGAGAAGGCAGGGACACGAGCGGCGGGGCACCAGACGCCATCGGGGGCGGGGGGGGGAGGGGGAGGCGGGACGAAAGCAGAAACGAGAAGCAGAAAAAAACGGGGCACGCAACCAGCTGGGAGCTCCTGGGAGGAGGCGGAGAGTAGGCCCACGGCGCGGGGGGGGGGCTCACAAAGAAGGAAGGGGGGGGCGAGAGCAGGAGGCGGGGAAGGACCCGGGGGAGAGAAGCCACCGGGGGGCGGAAGAGTGAGAGGAGCAGGAAGCGCGCCAGGGAGACGAGGAGAGAAAGGGGAAGGAAGAGGGGGGAACGGGCCGGCAGAGGGCCCAAGCAGGGCGAAGGCCAAACAAGCCGCGGGGCATGAAGGAGAAACCCGAAAAAGGGAGGAGAAAAGACAAAAGACGACGACGGGACAAGGACAGAAAGAACACGCAGACACAGAAGAGCGAGGGGGAGAGTCGACGAACGAGCGAAACGCCAGGACGGGGCGGAGGGCAGGCGGACAAGGACGGCTGTACATTTTGATTCTTGCCTTGTCAACTTACGCAGGGCGAACTCACGAAGTCTGTCGTGCTATAAGGCCTATATGTGGGGGTATATCTGTGATGAAATGGATATGGGCTATTTATTGTATTTTTATTTATATTATAATTAATGCGTATTAATATCACTACACATCATTGATGTATCCTGTGCTGAGTCGTTTAGGATACAAAGGGGGGGGATGGGGAATGCCACGTCAAGGGATATAGTTTACCAGCGGGCCCTGTAGTTGGGTGGGGCAAAGCAGATAGAAATGATATCAGCTCGCTATCGCGTGTGTGTGCGTGACTCAGTTGGGGTTTGTTAGTGCGGGTGCGGAGATTTTGCTGGGCGGGTATACTGGTGGGGATGGGGGGGCGCTCGGGTGTGGTGTGGTGTGTCTATCCCGCGTGCGTGGCTGCCGGGTGTCGATTGACGAAAATTAGCAACAGGGGGTGTGTTGTTGTGATATCCAGCCAAGTTGTTCCCCTATGTAAGAACAATAAAAATTTATTTGAAGGAAAACTATCATCCCAAAGTCAAAATGCCCTTTTAAGCGTATTGTGCCACCCCCCCGCTTCACCGACGAGGGCGGGTACGGTAATGATTGTAAAGGTAATCAATGAAGTATGAAAAGAGGATTTCGAGGAAGATGCTACCAGATTGCGAATTTATGCAAAAACTTGTCGTTTAATCGTAAAGCATTATGTCTTGTAATACAACGAAAAATCACTGCAAGATCGTGAATCTCATTGATCAAGGCCTAGCAGCCGCACCTAACACAAGTGATCACTCCATACTCACACAAGCTCTGCTCATCTAAAGAAGTTTGTGAGCATAGAAAAATTGGCAAAAAAAGTTCATCGCATCAGGAACCTGCCAAACAAGTTAGATATACCACCACTAACTTGACTGTCATAGTACCTTAGTTAAAACATTTGATCTATTGCTTTGATTGCACGTATGCTTGGTTTTCCAACGTATTGAGTGTTGATGCGAGGCGATGATGCCGTTTTAATGTAAGGAAACTCCCTAAGCTTACTTGAAGTACACCTAATATTTTGTGGGCACACATTAACATCTGCACGTACTTTGTCCTCTACAAACATACAAGCCAAAAACATCATGCATTTTTACAAATTTGATTGAATGCTTTTTTACACTTGCGCACCCAATTCGTAAGTAATACGGAAACCCCAACTACGTAATTCAACGAATTTGTCCATTAGTGCTGCAAAAAACTGGCTTGTAGCTGTAGCGTTAAAAGCAGAACTGGGGGTCCTCGGTGCTGTATAAAATCTAATCGTGACTTTTCTGTGCGTCATATTCAACTGAACACTTGTGGAAGCTTTGGATCTTCTCTGCGGATCTCGGAACAAGTGATTATACTACAAACTGCATGGTTTATGCCAAATATTTTTTTGTGAAAATGGCAAATTTTACTAAAATTTGTGGAGTGAGTTTGCTAATAGTTGCCTTCGTTGGAAGCATTAACTGTCAGAAGAATACTATTTTTGACGAAGATTTAGTAATTACTCAAAGTCAAAAAATAGCTCTTGATAAGGTTCGATCAGTGATTATTTCAAAACTTGAATGATTACTAGTTGCACCCTAAAGTCATATTTATACCTTTATATGTTCATACATAGTTCAAGGCACGTGTGCTACCCATCTTACCAGAAGCATACATGAAGGAAGATATTTACCTTATTAGATGGCTTCGTGGTAAGTTGCCATTATCCGTTTTGAATGCTTTCATGAGTTGGATAAAAAACGAAACCAGTGGAAAAAAGTTTGTATGTTTATTTTCCCTCAGCCAAGAATTTCGACATTAGTCAAGCAGAAGAGTTTTTAAGAGAGGTATAAACTACTAAAATATTGATTTAGCAATAGTTGATGAATTTTATATTCATAAATTTAATCATAAATTGATGTATTAACTAGAATCTTAAATGGAGGAAGTTAAATAAAATGGAAAAAATCCACGAGGAAGACTTTTCTGATATTGTATCAGATTTTCCAGTAATTAAGTTACATGGTTTAATTGAGTTTTTAAACATTAATTTTTGCGCCTAATTTACGAAGTGAAATTAAATTTTAGGTCTTTGTAGATAGTTACGATAAATCCGGTGCACCAATTATTACTGCCATAGCTGGTCATTGGGATCTGAGGAGAGCCCATATCTCTGGCGAGGCAACAAGGTTGCATAGATTCCTTGATAAAACTATGGACGAAGCTGCTATGAAAGTTAGAGAGGCACAAAGTCAAGGAAAAAATGTGTGTTTACAAAACAATATTATGTAAATAGGTCTGACCTTCATTTATTCAACTCAAGGTTGATCAATAACAAATTGGTTATTTTTTAGGTAACCCGTTTCCACTTTTTGTTGAAACACATTTTCCTGGGCTGACTGACAAAATCGTGATTTTCAATGGTACGATTTTAATATTGACAAGTCTTGTAGTACTTAATTCGCATCTTTGTTATTTTTACTGCTCATAGCTCCTGCAACTATTCAAGCAGTGAGACCCATAGTCCGCGGGGCCATTTCTGGTCGCACTCGAGGCAACATTCACTTGTTCGGAACTAACAAAGCCGAATGGCAGAAGTATTTATTGGAGTTCATAGATGCTGAGCAGTTGACAGAAGATTTTGGGGGAAAGAGAATTAGGGAGTAATACCGTGATGGCTGGTGCTGAACATTTGTACCATATTTGCAAACCCTAGTTCAAAATATGTTTGTTTGAAGTATACATAATATTTACGTATACAATGTATGTTTAGTACGGTTGTAATTTACATGACTGAAAGTTATAATGTCTCAACTATCCCCATACAGAAATTTGTACATCATGTACGTTACTTCGGGTTGACGTTTATCTGTTTTATGTGCCTAGTAATCTTAAGAACTTGAATGTAATTGTAATATTGAATGTGATATTGTGATATATAGTAAACAATAAATTATGGCGTCAAATGACCTATCTGAATATGTTTGGGAATGGAATTCGAATCGGAGGTTTCTTTTACCAGCATAAAGAAGTACCTGCTAAGGTTCGTTTATTAACGTAGCGAAGACATAAATAGAAGCTCCATGGTTTCGAGGCCACTCGACCCAAAAAAAAAAACTCGAGGTTTTCAACATCTATCTTTTATGATATAATATGAAAGCTCTTGTAAAATTTAGATTTAAACAGCCAACACCATTGGCGTAATTGCTTGAGACAACGGTGCCGTGGGGCCCATACTTGAACAGCAAAGGGGGGACCGATTAAACGCCTCTAAATATTGGACCGGATTGATGCTGAAATTTTGGTTGGGGACTACTTGACTGCATTCCCCCAGGGGGAACATTTTGTCCGTTTTTTCAAAATTTCGGAATTGTGGCGCGGAGATATAAATTATTCAATTAAAAAAGTTTTTTTGCCAAATTTTTTTATTCGAGTGAGACAACTCCAGGATCATCTTATTGGGAAAACAGCAAACCAAAAATTTAAGGTTTATTTAGATCTGCTCAGAAATGAAAAAAATTAACTTATTAAAGCTAAAAGCAACCAGCTTATTAAAGGAGGAAACATGAACTTGCAAAAAATGTTAAATGAAGTTGAATAACGCTGACTATAGAATTGTCGATTGCAGTGATATTGTTTTCCGAACGTTTTCTTTATATTTTAATAGATCTCATATTCGCAGACTAAATATTTTCTCCTTTTTCCGGGGTAAGTTGAGACAAGCTGGCTGGGTCGTCATGAAATTTTGGACAACAAAAATGCGATTTGCGCTATATCTATTGACCGATTGACCTTTAAATTTTGCATGCCGTGACTTCAACAAAATTCCAGGGTACGTGTTTTAGTCAGTTATGAAATTTGGGCGAAAAAGTTATTATAAATTTGAAGTTATTTTTAACTAAATCTCATTGTAGCATCATGATCCACACTTACTGAGCATATGATACATATTTTTGTTCTTTTTTCAAAATTTGACTGTTTCAAAATTTCATATTTGACCGCCAAACCTCCCTTGCATTAAATTGAAAAATTCTTTTAATAAATAGTGTACATTAATGAGAAACACGCAAGTTTTGATCGAATTAGCTCAGCAGTTAAGATATTTAGGTTATAAAAAAAATTATCAACATTTAACCAAATCAAACCAACTTAAACATCTGTAAATGTTTACACTGAGAGGTGTAACTTTAAACTTGCTGAGCAAACTCCCAGTCGGAAAGTTTCTTCATTTGTCTCACGTTTCTTTCGAGAGAATTCTTGTAATTGATCGGGAGATATTTATTCATTAAAAACCAATTAGATTTACATTTGCAATTTGCGTTCATGATTTTCTTGTAAAATCATTTGTCAAAAAAACTTCCGCTTGACTTGCTCTTTGCTGTTTTGGTGTCATACCTAAATCAGGCTTTCTTCTACGTGTCTATTCAGTTTTGCTCACTCTTCGTTTACAATATTTTTCAAAAGTAGCTTAGACCGCTCTGATTTCATATCAGGATTAACATTTTTTAGTATCCCCTCTAATTTGTTTTTGGATGTTTTTCAATTGAAAATAAATCATAACCTAGTTTTTGATTGTGTTTTCTCTCTTAATTTTAAGCTCTCTCGCTTCCTTTTGTTCTAGCAAATCATCTAATTCTGCTTGCTCATTAGATGTAAGTGATGGCCTGCTTAATTTGGCTCTTTAAAAGTTTAATTCTTTACAATTCCCTGTTGACCTTAAGTCTTTCCAGTTGCACTGCATTTAGTTTTAAGTGTTTTTCGTTCAAGCGGTCATGTCTCCCGTTGTTCTAACAGTGTTTCAAACTCAACCTGTTCTTCAGGTGTAATTTTCGGTCTGTTTCACTTTTTTTTAAATATTTTATTCTACGTTTTTTCATTTTGAATAAGTTCTCACGGGCACTAACCTCTTCGAAATCGATTTATCGATTTATGTTTCCCAACAAATTTGTATTTTTTCTCTGTCAAATTAATTAATTTAACTTCTTAAGATGTAAGCTGTTTTTGAATTTTGTTTAAGCTTGTGCGTCTTGTTAAGCGTTCGATATATTCGCATGTACTAAATTCACGTCTGTACATTGCACCGTATTCATTTGTTTTTCTGTAGTTTCGCTTTCTTGATAGGTGTCAGGTCTTTTCGGTATTTTCACCTTGTTTTTTTCTTTTTTGCCTGTGCTTTGAGAATTTCTGTCGTCTTTTGTTTTGCCATTTTAGCAGATTTGAAGCACAACGTTTCAAACGTTCACAAAATAAATGTTTTCGTCACTAGAAAAACCAAAAGTTTTAACTATGCACTGTTAAAATGTTCGGTATAAATTTTATCCAGGCACCTTTGGCAATAATACATTAACATGGAGTAGGAGAAAGCTGATATAATTGTTCAGGGTTCCGGTTAAAATATTATTACAAACCAAAGTTTCAAGCGCGCCGAAGCGTCGTATATTTGTAAACATGTAACAAGCACAGTACACTTTCATTAACCTACTTGCGAGTCGGAAGGTGCCCTGAGTTGCGTCAATTAAGAAGCAATCAATGGATTATCCACCAGCGGTTTGTTCCTGTGACAAGTCATCGTTCCAAAGTTCGCGTAGTAAGGACAAGACGATATCCAACTATTTCGTGATCATTATATATCTTCAAACCTTTCTTTAATCCTCAGTTAATCTTTTTGGGCAAAAGCTTTCTTCACAAAGGACTTTATCAATTTGTCTAAATCGTTTCGCGTTATGGCAGTATAGTACTGTATAGTGTTTTTAAATGCTGATTTTTCGTTTAATCGTTATCAAGGTGCCAATCAGCTATTATATTGGGAACAATCAAACTTCGTTTGACGCAAGGATAAAAAGTCGCTAATAACGCCCGATGTATGAATTGGTGAAAGAGGTGTGCAAGGGATCGTTTTATGGGCATCATAATTTATGTGTATGTTAGCATTGTTCATTTTTATTTTTTCAATGGCCTTTTTGTTTTTATTATTTGTCACCATAATATATAAAATTACAAAGATGGCAAACGTCTGAGTCGTGCACATGTTCGGGAAAAAAAGAATTTTATTTTAGAGATTTAACTTTGCATTTCATTTAATAACACAAATCCATTGAAGTGGAGACCAATTTGACTAATTATTGGCTGCACTGTAATTCTGTTTATTCTTACAACGAGAAAAGTAGATTTGTTTGGTCTCGCCGCTCAATGATACGTACCAGCTGCTTAATGGCGTGCTAAACGATGCCTGATCCAACGCCGTTGTGACGTGGGAAGAATCGTTGTGAACAGAATCTGAAATTATCAAGGAAAACAACAAAAATTAACTTGTAAAGCTAAAAGTGTTACATCTTTAATGCAAATTGTCGCAGAATGGACCATACTGAAGGAATCAAGTGGAATCGCAGTAACCATCGAAATAACAACAAAAGTTTGATTTTTTAGTTTTACTGACAAAAAACAACAAAGTACTTTAACGTAATGGTATTGAACGAGAAAGTTTGAATGGATTACTACAGCAAACGACTTGTGCTTTTATGCTACAGTGGGAAGAAAAAGTACATAGGCAATGTCATACATTAAGGAATTTATTGTTGTTTACACTGGACCAAAGGTACCTTTTGTTTTATTTATATACTTAAACAATCGTTTTTTCGATATTGCAGTTTGTACTTTCGTACTCTAGACTTTGCCCTTTTCTTATCAGTATTTTTTTAAAAACTAGTTTAAGTACCACATTATGAGTAGGATATATTCTTTTAAAACGAAGGAAATGGGTACCTGAAGTGTCCCCTTCTTAATAAAAAATTAAAATATAAGTTGTTTTAGTGTGTGTATAAGAATAAAAATAGCTTCAACATCATACTCAAAAGTCTAAACCGGGATTTGCCTAGGATTTGCCTAGGCACAAAGAAGTTAAACTAGCGTTTTAGGGTAAATGAGTCATGGAAAACCATCCAACCACGTTTTGTCTACCATATATTTAAACAATCGTTTTGCAGCTTGCACTTTCGTGGTCTAGGCTTTACCCTTTTCTTTTCAGCAAAATTCTAAGAACTTTAAAAAACAAAATAGACACAATGAGCCATTTATTTTTAAAAAAATGTTTACCAGATAAATTGAGTGGAAATATTTTGGGACGTAATCATAAAGGTATAGCCTATAGAGTGGCTACTCACCATAAGGATACATTAACTAACTTTGTGCCCATTTACCCTGTACGTAAAAATCCTACGAACCTTGTTTCCTGAACTACCACTCCTGATACCTCTGAAGGCGAAGCATCTTCGGTAATTTGCTTGGGCAGTATGGGTGGCTGGTTAATTGTAAAAGTAAAGAAAAGGGAAGTATATTATCTGGAATTCTTTTAAAATCAGTACTGGCGTTTACCGAAGTAGTACCTTGATACTTACTAGTTGCACAATGTCATGTCTGCTTCTTGCTTCACTATAATGTGTCAAATATTGCGAGGGTGAGGGTGTATGGAATATGCATTCTACACAGCCAAAATTTGCCTTCATTGGAGTAGTCAGGGAAATAAGGTTCGTAGGATTTTGTAAAGGGGCACAGCATATAAGCTGAATAACTAGTCTAGTTGTTATTTTAAGTTTATGGACGTAATCCACATTTCAAAAATGATTTAAATAACCCTCTGGGAAATTCCTTGAAGTTATGGCATGCAAAATTTCAAGACAATCGGGCAATAAATGAAGACACAATTCCCGATCCGTTATTCAAACTTCAGGTTGCCCCAGCGATAGTATCTCAACTTACCCCGATAAAAAAAGAACTTGTATTCTAAGAATTACGAGATCTTTTAAGATATCACATAAAAATTTCGAAAAATACACCTCATGTTCTTGAGTTTCCGTTAGCTGGTGCATTGACTCATCTACTACAAGTTGATAGAAGATTTTGGGGGAAAACAATTAGGGAATAATACCGTGATACCTGGTGCTGAACATTTGTACCATAATATTTGCAATTTGCAAGCCTAGTTCAAAATATGATTGTTTGAAGTATAAATAATATTTACATACACAATATATGTTTAAAACGATTATACTTTACATGACTTTAAGTTAGAACGTGTCAACTATCCCCAAACAGAAATCTGTACAACATGCAATTCACGTTTATCTGTTGTATATGCCTAGTAATCTTAAGCACTTGAATGTAATTATTGTTATGTGATATTGTAATATATAGTAAACAATAAATTATGGGGTCAAATGACCTATCTCTGAATATCGTAGTCTATTTGGAATGGGAATTTCTTTCACCAGCATAAGGAGTACTGCGTAAGTATAGTTTATAACGTGGGAAGACATACAGTAGAAGCTGTGTACTAACTGAATAGTAAAATAGTATTGAATTCGAACGAAATGATTTTTTAACTTAATGAATACACTTTCATTCATATAATATCTACTCTTCAACTTCCCTTCTGAACCGTAATTAAAGAGGAATCATTGAACTTGCAAAAATGCTAATATATGGCTAACAAGTGACTTGTACTATTCTTATCTTGACGGTGTATATGGCTACAGCATGTACTACCGGAAATTGTTACTTTTTTCAATCACGAATGTCTAAATGTGATGACATGTACATGTGACATAACCTAACCAGTACCTGAAGATTTATTCTTTCTCCCTTGTACATACGGGAAATGAACTTTCTACTCAATCCAAGTTCTTTTCAATGAATTGGGGTAATAAAACAGGGAACAATGTGTCTATAGTCTATAAGTAAGTAAGCAACAACTTGGTACATAAAATGAAAGAGAAAAAAGTCCACAAAAGAATGAAGACGGTTTCACACGATACCGGTTTCAACTCTGGGTGATGATCTGCAACAATCAAAAAATTGCATGACAGGTTCAGGTGTCAATGTCGTTTGTGTTGAGTCTACCAACAATTGCAATAAATTAACTGGGGTTGTTGAGACCGTTGATCGAATGCTGCATTTTTTCACATTGAATTGAAACTTTTCAGATTTTATTAAGGTTCATGGATGGACGTATAAAAGAGGACGTTTGTTGACTTTGCAAGTTCATTTTAAGCAAAGTTGCATGACAGTTTAAGACGGTTGCAATCATTTCTTTTTTTACAAGTTGCAAAATTTTAGACGTGGATCACAATGAATTTAATTACGATTTGTGCAGTTCTACTGCTTTTTATTGGATACCACGAGTTTGTGGTTGATGGAGTGGCTGTTGAAATTGATCTGAGGTTAACTGACAAACAAAAAAAGATTATGGATAAGGTATAATGGAGTATATATATATATTTCATTTACAAGTTTTATATGGTTAACACACTCGTAATTTAACATTTCAGTTTAAGCAAATAATGATTCCAAAATTGCCTCACAATTACATGAAGGAAGAAATTTATTTGGTTCGATGGCTAAGAGGTATGTGTTTTGCAATATCGCGTATTTTTGTAAATTTTTCTGATTCAACATGGCTTGTCTATTTCAGCCACAGATTTTGATCTTAAGAAATCCGAAGAATTCTTACTTCAGGTATTACGCCAACTTCCCATTATAAAGCATTGTGCTTTTGAATGTTTGTGTTTTGCTAATTACAGCATCGTTTGATTTCAATAGAATTTGAAGTGGAGAAAGCAACAAAAGATGGACGTCATTCACAAGGAGGATTGGTCTGATATGCAGCACGATTTTCCATACTATATCGATGTCGTAGATAAAAAAGGTCAGCCTGTGATTACAGCTATTTCCCGAGATTGGGACATCAGAAATGCGATTGTGACAGGTAGAATTCGACGGGTACTACGTTACTTGGACAAAGCAATGGATGAAGCTAATGGATTAGTTCGAACGTTTCAACTTGAAGGCCAAAATGTACTTTGATTTAAAAGTTTTTTAACGGAATTTTTAAAGTTGCTATTTTAATTATTTACATGTTTATACTTCATTAACAGGTAACACAGTTTATACTCATTCTCCACATGGGAAATTTCAACCTATTTCAACATGGTTGTCCAAGGTTTGCGTTTATTTGTTAAACTTTATTTATATTTAACATGTGCCAACGGTGGTTAATCAACCTTAATCAAGCTGGTCTCCCTACAGTAACACAAATACACGTTATTCCAATTCGTTTCCAATTGCACATATTCCTAATCGTAGCCATGTAAGGTTTTTTACAGTAATTTATAATACAAGAATTTTGCACATCTAAATTCTAACCGGTAATTTTTCACACTATCTGCAAATGTTTACAATGCGCGGTCATTATAATGTATTCTTAACCTCTTCGCCCTTTATTGATTATGTATTATTAATGCATTACACTTCTTAAGAGTGGAACATTGTACATATTTCTTGAATAATGCGCAGCAGTTAGGCACACAAACAGTATACGAATTCGTACCTTGGTGAATTATCTAAGGAGTAATAGGCATTCTTATACAATTTTTTAAACAATTCGTCTTATCTTAATTTTTATGTGAATATATAAGAACTTTTTCATACATAATTGTTAAAAGGTGCATCACAAGTATTTTGGAATTTGTGGAATCGTATGAAAACCATTTCCCTGGTACAGCGGATCGAATTTTGCTAGTAAACAGTAAGTTGCTCATCAGTGCTATGATATGATACCATGATTTAAATGTAACAAATTATGCAATTTTTAAATTGTAACATTTTCTTTAACAACACCCAGCGCCTCCAGCATTTGAACCTATAGCTCAACTGGTCCGTGAAGCAATGACTCCATCTACAAGGGAAGCATTGAAAATATACGGTAATGAGCCCAAAGTATGGAAGAAACTATTGTTAGATCTTATCGATGCAGACCAATTGACGCCAGAATTCGGAGGAACGAAATCGGAGAAACCTTCATGAAACTTTGACGCATAATATACATTGTACAATTTTCTACCGTAAAGGGATTATGTTATTCAATGTTATTCTTAAAAGATGTTGGAAAAGTTTGTTAAATAGTTAAGCACGTCTTGTTTTATTTGTCTAAGAATACACCTGAATAAAGAAAAACAGGGGAAAAGTTTACTAATTGGAGTGGGATAATCTTTTCGAAAAAGAGCACGAGTATGTCCTTCTATCAATGTGTAGGTGAACTTCTTGAATCCGGGCATTACGACTCTAACGCGTAGCTTTGTGAACAAAGACAAACTCTACCAAGTTTTTACAACTAACAAGAGGTTGAGCTGGGGAGCCTATAGTTTTAGCAGGACTTTGAATTTTAACTGGAAATGGAGCTCGAAATATGGAATAACCATGCTTAAAATATGGATATTGCATTCTTTGGGTACACATAGATGCTTCTATTGGCTATACACCATTGTGTAAGATTCCATTCTAAAATGAACGGAAAAAGGTTTTGATAATGATGAAGTAAAAGACATTCAGACTTCTGTAAATAACTAGATGGTACGATGGGTTCGTTATGCATCAATTAGTTCATTGATGATGTCACGCGTTCCCCGGAAGAAATATTTGTCACTAATTAATAAAGTTCACAGAAATACGTGCATATATATGTCTCACGTGCTCCTTCAGTGTGCGGGTGGTGGATCAATGACAATGTAATATCATACGTCTTGCATAAAAACATAGGCTTATCCAGTATGAATTTATTTGCTCGTCCCCATTTTTTTCTATGAAATCCAAAATTATCAAGCCAATTTTCCAATTACAAAGTAAGTAAAACAATCAACAGTGCAGAAAGTAATAATCCTACACAAATTGCAAAAGGAAACTCCTCTGCACAATTTAATTTAAAACTAGCCCATTTTACCCCAAACTTCACAAACAGACAATTAATCATCAAAGAAGGTTAAAAATAAATTTATATAAAAGCTTTTGACTACTTTTAAATACCAACTGCACATTTTCGTATGATATTTCCATTGAAAGTAATTTGTGTTGAGGGTTTCCTACTTAAAATTGTTGAATTGAAAATAAGATACCAAGACATGGAAATCAAATTCTTTTTAAAATGCTATTATTAAGATTTCCCACCTTGTGTCAACAATATAACACTCGATAATGTAATTAGCTCATTTATTTGACATTTACAGAAATAGTAAAGTAATATAATCATTAGTAATAGGGTAGATTGAGCAATTCACGGAGTACTTGTGTGTCGATCAAGGAGTTTTGTTTTTATGTAAGGTGTTGCATTCATGAAATCTTGCTAAATTGGAATTTATTCTTTGAGCCTTTGACGATAGGTAATGCATTTTTAAAACACATTTATTGGTACTTGACTCATTTGACATTCCTCTGCCAAAGGTTGAACAAGTAAAAAGAATACGATCTAGAAACTGTCTGGAAGCGGTATAAACTGGAGGCGTCAAGCAACGTATTCTATCAATCTTCAATTTGTTTGCATGGTGGACTTTGGAAAACAAATGACGTTGATACTTTCAGTAAATGAAATCAAAATGCTCTTTGTCAAAAATTGCATACCATCAACTGTCACATTCTCGGATTTAACAAACTGCTTCGTGCACGTCATATCCAAATTAAATGAAGCCGTCTCTTTCACCTTCTCTCACCTAGTAATACTAGGCTAGTATGCCGTCATCTTCGTCGGAGTATCCCAATACAATATGTTTTTATAATAATGTAATGTTCGCACGTGTTACTCGTAACGATCCGTTCGAGCCTCCTGGAATATCATTTTAAGCATCAATAGATAAAAACAATGAGAATATCTATCACAAAAATATTATTAAAAAGTTATAACAGAAGCATTTTATATCATTTTCCCTTTCACAAGGGAAAATGATGGCATTTATACTCGAACGATTTTCATCCCACGAAACTTTGTAAAATGTAACTTAAACAAACGGCACGGTAAAAATTGTTATAAAAGCAACACTTTAATAAAGATAATATGCAAAAAAGACTGTGAACAAATGGGAGATTTTCTATCATGTTCAAAAAGTTTTACATTTTATCAAAATGAACTGCCTTCAAAATTAGTTTTTTCTCCAATTTTCGACGCATGACCTCATAGCATGTATACGTATTACAATCCTTTTTGTGGACATATTTTCAAAATAGCAAGTTTACATGGTAAATGACTCATGTCTATGTGTCACTACATTCAAGGAAATACATTGTTGTCATTAATCTTTTCCTTCCAGCAGTGTCTGACATAATACAAGTAAATGTTTCCACGAACGAAAGAGAGAGGAGCTAGGAAATGGTCTAGGATGTTTAGGATATTATCCATTCTTCGGTCAAAGTGGAAAAGAAGTCACATGAAAAACTATCCTTCCTAGACACGACCTAAAAACTTAATAAGTGATTGCATGCACCGTATAATGTATTAGATATAGTTGCATAATAATATACTAGACAAGAACCGAGATGTATAGGACGTTCAACGGAACTGGTTTCAAGATACGCAAAAAGAAGTAAAAGTAGCACTCCAACTATTGGAAGACCAGTGATTTAGGCTTACAGTTTCTGGAAATGAATTTGACACACAGTTCCGGCTTTTTGTCACGGAGTTAATTATTGTTGTATGACGACTTGCTGAGGTTTTGTGTTTTATACAGGACATGGACATTCTACTATGGAATATTCGTAGAAGGAAAAGATGTTGATTGACCTCGTAAGGCATATGAATCGATTACGAAATATAGTCTGTAGCCAGAACCTAGGTTCGAGATTTACTCTTTAAGCTTCAGCTCCATTTGATAGGTTTGAAGTTAGCCTAGGATTGCATAATAATTAAAATGAATGTTGCAAAATATCTTATGAATAAAAGATATTTTCATTGTACTCCAAAGTTTCAAGCAAGTAATATATAAATATAAAACGCACACTTATAGGGAGGTCCTATGTAATACTTCTTTATATAATACTAAATGTAATCGCAACGTATCATGTTTACTGACTTCTATGACGTCAAAGTATAAACTGCACGTATTAGTTGCATTGATTTCATTCCGATTGTTGACTCAAGTTGGTTATTAAAACTTCATACCCTACTTGACATATTTGTAAAATATTTCCTTCTTGCATAATAAAATAGAAAAATGATAGTTCTGAATGAAAGTATGATTGGATGTCAGACCATTCCTGCATTGCAACACTGTTAATATAAACTGTTAAAACTTTCTTCTGCAAGAGTTTACGAAAGTTGAAAATTGTGCAAAACTGTCAACATTTAAAGGTTTAATGACCGAACACCTCCTTAAATACTATCATCCAGTAGAGTTGAAAGTACTCACATTTTCATTAATAACTTCATTGCTATGAGCTTCCTAGAATTTTTAAGTTTTTGCAGTAATCTTGTGCGTACCATCCTATTTATAGAGCATTTCAAAATTTATTGAAATGAAAAGAACATAATAATATGTTACAAGCACAAATGACTTCATTGACACCAGTATGACGCTTAATCGCTTCATTAACTATTTGAAATACCTTCCCTTCATAACAATTTCTTATTTCGGTGCAGTTTTTCAGGTTGTCAAGCAGAAATCAATAGCATACGGTGCTACCATAAAAAGTTGACTCATTTCGCCCACGTACTTACAAGCAAAGGGGTGACATGATCATGCGAAAGATAACAATTTGGCATATATCTTCTATTGGTAGATATGTTTAGCTCAGTCAATTCGTGAGTTCCTATAAGCTTCATTTTATCTCAAATGCACACACTTCAAAATATGCAAACGAAATAAATTTCGATTTTGTTGGACTGAAATGCATGGAACAAATCGATTTGTGAGGGCGGACAATCCTTTATTCTGTGTTGAAAAGAAAACGCTACATTAAAGTTTCAATATAACATTTGACTTTATACGGCTTATATTGGACTTCTTCCTGACTTTCCTAGCATCCAATTTCCCTTTTTCCGACTCCATTCATCATTTGTGACAAGCAAAACCATGTCAATTCCAACCCAGGAAGTTTCTTGGAAAAAGGTGTTTGACTCATATGCGTTGTTGATGTCATTTTATAGGATCGGGCTAACAATTTCGTCGTTACCTCTGAAACTGCACTATTGTCTCTTTAAGACTAAATGACATTCACCACCTTCCCGATTTTCTTGTAATTCACAAAATGTCTTATCAGAAAGTTTCATTGTTTGCAAACAAACATATCGATTGATCTGTGGCCTGACCTAACTTCATGGCTGAAATTCATACACATATATTATGCACGTTTTCGGTAATTACAATGGTAATACGATGTACAACATGCGGCTCCATAAAGATTTTGTGGATGAAATTTTTGCTACTACAGAACGTGACTCTGAGGCATATGACAAGCTTTTAGAAGTGTAGACAATCGATGAGTACAGCATTAGTTTTTGCACATTTGAACGAAATCAAGTTTTTAACCAGTTTGTAAACCGTGACAATTGGATAAACTTGCGTCATCCTTATTTGTTTTTGTAACATTACGTATTCTCAAAGTAGAACAAAAACATCACATGTCGTGGTGTTGCAAACAACATTCTGAGTTGGTTCTGTAGTTGACATGTGAGACGAGACAGAACGTCTTCAAAATAGATTTTTAACAGAAAGCTCCAACATGGTTTGTTCATCTATACATCAACTGTCTTTCCGTTTTCATGCACAAGTGATGCTAAACAAACAAGATAAACATAGACAAAGAAAAGAGTAAAAAGTCAACCAAAGAACAAAGTGCCACGTAACACATCGTTGCCAAAACTATGTAGACAATGTAGTATG
This sequence comes from Orchesella cincta, assembly GCA_001718145.1. Taxonomy (NCBI): domain Eukaryota; kingdom Metazoa; phylum Arthropoda; class Collembola; order Entomobryomorpha; family Orchesellidae; genus Orchesella; species Orchesella cincta. Next base: position 571,944 of record LJIJ01000011.1, read on the forward strand.
CCATCAGATCAGATGCAGGATGCATAAGCACAGCCATACGCTTTCAAGAATATAAGTTAACTTGCTCATAATAAGAAACAAAGTATCAGTTGTTCCTTACATACATTTAGTACAGTGAATGTACGTCAAAATAATATGAAAACTGCAGCAACTTTCTTCTAGTTAGCGATTCTAGTTAAATGTTGCGTCTGTGTCATGTCATATACGCATAAACTTTTTTTGGCTCTGAACAGTTTCTTAGAAAAGTGCGCCTCTGTCTATTAATCCCTTTAATTCGTTCGATGACAGGAGTATTGACCACCATAACGAGACAACTGACAAATATACATATCACAACATCGATAGTTCCAAAAATAAACAATTCATAGGATCTCATATACAATGTACGTATTTACAAAAATAAGTTTTACGGAGTGTAAAGATTGGCTAAAACTATTACAGTGCCCATATCCGTATATAATCTAGTTGGAGAGCAGAGTTTTCCGCGTCCCACGTTGGCAGCCATTCACTTCTCGAGCTCCAAAAGTCTTCTCTAGCCTATAAGAAACAAATTATTATTTTATATGCATGATTATGGATGAACATATTTCGTGGAAGATTATTTTGAAACTGCACTCAATCATTATTTCTTACGGTGGGGCTGCCGTTTTTCCATGGCTTTGGCGGTTTAGTGTTCTCTGGAAAGTACCCCGAGTCACCCCCGACAGCGACATTGAGTATTATGTAGAACTAAATATTGTAATGACGCAAATCAGATAATAGCATCGGAAAGATAAAAGTTCTAAAATAGCTACTTAATACCCTGGAGCCAGTGCCCAGATTGGACTTAATCGCTATGATATGAATGATAAGAAGCATATTATTGTCAGATTAATTGGGTACCGGCTGATTGAATGGAGACATTTTATTGTTATCCCACAGTTTTGGTCCTGTAAAGTTTCCCATTTCCCAAAACCCACCTGGTGGAGGCGTAATCGTTCCCATGATCTCATCATCCAAGGTGAATATAAATTGGTCTATTACGTCAAATCAGAGGGAAAGGAAATTCATACAAATGAGCAGAAATAGTCAATATTAATTAAGAATTAGTTGCTTCATTTCATACAGAGCTTTAAGCTACTAATTATTGTGATTATTCTAAAACATATATTAGCATCAACTTGAGATCTTAATTAGCCGATTACCCGGAGTCCATATGAGCCCGTAGTTGTGAAATTTGGAGTGAAATCCAGCTGGATCATTTCTTTTAAAATGGGCTAGCCTCCACATATCCGTTGTTCGATTTATTCCAAAGTGAAGTGTTGAGCCAAACTGATTGCATCCGATATCTTCCCCAGCTGGGGTGACAAGTACTCTATTCCCTCTAGACTCCATTATATCTATTTCACCTGACTGCGGCCACATACCATATCGGTTAGCTTGAGGCATGAGCCAAATCGCTGCAAACAAAGAAACAAATTTCAGTACACCCCCACAAAACCAGCATTTCTTACGTACATACAGCCATAACATAAGAAATAAAATGCATAAGCATTTGGTACTGTCCTTTGGGGCATGAACTATATCACGCTCAAAAGATGTAAAAAAAACTATTTTTAGCTACTTTTTTCATTTTTAATTTAAGTAGGCAAATAAATTTTTTGTCAAGAACATCCTTGAACCCGAAGCAGTAATAATTTCATGCATGCAAATATGACGCAATTTTCCATTGTTTGCAAACCGTTTCAATAAGCATTTTTCATTTTTGGTATTTATTTTTTAAATTTAAAAATTTCCACTGTACCTGGCCAAATCCAGTCACCGACTGGTAGCTTAGCTCTTATTTCCATATGACCATATCTGAATCCGAAGACACTTCTCGTATTCATTCTTGCGGAAACAATCGGGCTGATGATATCACCCCCACTTCCACGTTTTGCTCTCATTTGGCATCCCACTCCAGTGGCATCCGTGCACCTAAAGAATATAGCGTCTATTTTGTAGAATGTGTGGATTTTAATAATTTAAACGAATTGTTTCATTTGCTAATGCAATATATTGCGTGTCATGTTGCAATTTTCAGAACATTCGGCTCTTGTTTTAGGAAGAATGAGAGGTAATCTAATTCAGACAAGGGAAGCAAAAAATGCACTTTGTAAACGTAGACCAAGTAAAAATCATTAGGAAACAGGTAGACCGACAAACACGTGTACATAGGGTTTTAGATGCTGCACGAAAGTTATTAGGTTAGACAATGCCCTTGGCCCTTGCTGCTTTTAAAAAGCATTTGCATGTTCCCCTTTGTAAATGACGCTTATGATATACATATTTATATATAACCACGTACCTGGTTCCAAAATCGACTGTCCCATCCTCCAGAAACTTTTCACCAAATTTTGTTGCGGTTGTTGTCGGTTTGATGTAGAGGATCCCATTTCGCACATAGCTATTTATTGGATCATCGTCATACATTTGAAACTCTCCATTCTAAAAATAAAACATACGAGTGAGAATAAGCATATATTTGAACAGAATTCAGCCTTAACTTAATCTGCCGTGTTTTGCCCGTTTTTGACATGAAAAACATATCCTTGGTATATTTTAAGCATGAACTATTTCCGTCTCATTATTACACACTCTTCAGGAGTTTAATTCATTCTGAACGATAACAACTCAACTGTGTGGGCGAACAAATTGATTCTCAAAAATCCATTTCCAATCTTCTCCTTTTGAAAAGAGTGTCTTTGTACAGATTAGCGATTGAGAAACTAGATGAAATGAAACACATTACTTATCACTTACAGTTTTCCCAGCCATTGTGATTTCATGTTCCCATATATTTGGATCCAGTGTGTGGAACTCCTCTGCAAATATCAGTTCTCCTGGTTGATGACGCCTTTGTACCATTGATACGGTCGAAGACCAACTTCTCTCTTTCATATGCAAAGACCGAAAATTTTACATACATTATTCATTGCTCTTTAGATCAGATTCTGCGATTACAATATTATTAAACTTTTGCTCTAAGCATGCGAAAATGGGAAAATACTACGTCAAGTCAACCGTGAGCAGACAGCAGGCGGGGGTGTTCGCTTAATATTATAAATTCATTGGAAATATATTATGTATGTCATTTCCGCTTTCAAAAGACAGTATAAGCATATGATCCCTTTTTTATTCCAAATTTTTACCCATATTTAGTTATCTAACATGATCAAATGACAGCTCGACATGTGTTGACTTACCACGAACACGTCTGGATTGTTGAGCGTCAACTTGACTTATCAAAAGCAGCAACACTGGAACCGCTATTGTAAGCAAGCTCACAGTCGGCTGCTGGGTGATTAGAGCAAAGAACTTACTCATTTTAATTCGTTATTTTGGGCACTTTATGAAAACCTAACTTTTGGCACATACATTCGCGAAAAACTCAACCGCGCCAACAACCACATACACCAACAACCACCTACTTAGCACTTCTACAGAAGCGTCAGTTGTCAAATTGACAAGACGGTTTATCGGATTACGTATGTATGTATATTTCTACGTATGTACTAGTTGGGCAAGTATCACAAATTGTCAAAACAGAGCTTAAAGTACACCTAACAAATTACTTTAGAGCTGCGTTTGTAGTGGGAGCATATTACGCACTTTTAAATGTCATACACACAACCTGTCAGCTAAAAAACAAACTTTTGTGGAAAGGATTGGGAATTATGGCACTTAACCGGAAATGAAGGCCAATTAATATTTTTTCCTATGAAATTATAACAGATATATAGAGGACACTCTCACTTTCATCCAGCTCATGATCTGTTTTGGCGAATTGAAATGGAAAGTTGGTTAGTAGGAACTGTGTCATGTACACCACTAGCACTAAAATCTGTATAATATAGATTTGGGATAGGGGAGCTTGTAACGGAAATCAATTTTTATAATAAAAATGGTTCCATTCAACCACTTAATATTCTACCCTACAATTATTTTCACAAATATTTCGGCAACGAGAGTGAGTTGAGTAATAGCAATATCGATCGCTCTAACCATGACTGACAAGACATGATCACAGAATTGGTTCTTGAGCTTTTTATACGAATTTTGTCGTTTTTTAAAAATTCATGAGATGCATAAATATCAAAACAAACAGGCGTAATAAACTGAAACTATGTAGTTCTTTGAATTTGTTCGTCAATTACTCACCCACACAAACACAAGCACTGACATATGCCGTAAGTAAATTGTTGATTTACGGGCGTTCGATACAATTTACATTATGCTGACAGTTGACACTGAACTGAAGAGTATATATTGAAAACCTTGTGGTTACAATACCGATCGGGTTTGAATGCAAAATCAGACTTGTATGCGATATGGAATTGACATGTCATGTGAGGTTTATGCGATCACATAAGGCTACATGAAATGCAAAAGTATGCATCAATTCTCAGTCATGTTCTCCTTAATATAGAACATCAAATATATCTTTACTTTATCATAGAACACGCCGTCGATAGCTGCTGATACACACGGTTAAATTCATGATTTGCTCTTGATTCTAAACAAAGGATGCAAAAACCACAATCAAGTATTATGAGTGAGCACATGTTCGAGAAATAAAAAGTAAAAGTACACACATTATTATTACATATTACGATTAGGATGGCGATGGCAGGCATGTGAATTTGTGAGTATAGTGGTAATACGAGTGTATTTTCCATTATAATGAAAAATTGCTTCCCTGAGTAATTTTCCCATTTGTTTAGGTAGTACTGGTTGTGACTCCGCACACTACAAATCTACCTACCTATTGTACTTTAAAAATAGTACCTATGAGCATTTATTTATTGCGTACTGGATACATTCATGTTTCTATTGCAATTACATGGTTAAATCCGTAGTAAATATATGGGAAAAGTATGTGCAATCTACGAGCAAATATCGTGCAGACTTGGTACAGTGGTACATAAAAATAGCACACTCTTGTCTATAATTATTGCCCGATTTACAGGATGGAACTCGTCCATACAGTGTGGCTATAAACTGTCATTAAATACATTTACAAAATGTGCATCATTGCAACTTTGTAACATACGTTGGCCTGGCTTGATTCAACAAAGTACTTGTAGGCAAACCAAAAATAACTTAAAACCACGATGCGGCTGATGAAATACAAAATTCTTCATTCATCAAGCTTTTGCATGCATATTGTCAAAAGTTATGCTACACACATGCTCATCATCTATTCATGACTACTGAATATTTATAGCACATTAAACTCATGTACGTATGTATTGTCTTCCACTTACTTCTACCTTCAAATCGACTATATCTAGGGTAAACTTCCTCCTGGAAATAATTGCAAGCTTTCGTGGGTTTAAGCAACCAGAAAATTGATATGAAGGTCGCCTCGAGTTACCTTGACTTGGCCCTATTGACTTCGCATCTGATTTATGCAGCATGGTGATCCTGAACTGAATTTTACCTCACAAAGACGGGAAGTGTAGCTTCTGTATATTTTTCTTTCAGATTACATAAAGCGTGCCATTTCCAATTAATCACTTTTTTCTCAAATTTCTACTTTAGTGCAGTGTACTACAATTGATTATGCGATTGGGGAGATGGAGTGAAAAGATGTGGAATGAAAATCCATTAGAGTATTTACAGAGGAGGCTATAGGGTAATTAAACTAGAAACTGTGTGGTTTGTGGTACAAATTGAAGCAAAGTGGGTTTAAAATAGATTGTATCGTCATCCTAGGTACAAGACCGATAAAGTACCTATGCAAAAATAACCTGTGGTTTAACAAGCCGCAGGGTTTTAATTCAATGAATCCACTATCGAGTTGCGTTCAGATGTAAAAAGTTTATTGGAGTTGTTCTGAGAACTAATTCTTACCTGTTCTCATGGGTCTATGAAAACTGCTAACGCATTAGTATTATATAATATCGCACAGGTACTCAAATAATTCTGATTAACAATAATATTTTATCATAGATTGTTAGACATCTATTCACACAGACATTCTGATAAATCGCTACCTACATTCTTAGTTTAAAATTTAAAAATATTGTTGATTGTGCCCCTCTAGGCATCAAAGAGGATTATATGTATACCAAAATAGTCTTTTGTATTTACTGGATAAAATCATATTGAATTATGCTGTTGAAATGAGTTGTTTTGTTGGCTTATAATAAGCAAGGAACCTCCGCACCAATTAAACATCATGCCAGGCTGCGTAAACAGTTACCCACTCACTCCCACTAACATTCATATACGTGTTGTTTGTATTTAGTATACACTATGGGACGTTTCGGCATATTCTACACTTACCACGCATTTCTCCCAACCATAACCCAGACTCCAGACACGTCGAGAGATTAGGATTAGGGCAAGGTCGGTGAATCAAAATGTTAAAATCGCAATAACATACATACATACCACGTCATAATTTAACTGCGTAACAAAACAATGTGTTATCAGGACAAGTTCACAAGTCTTGGGAAACACAAGTTCATGAAACAGATCTGTTGATTGAACATCCATTACGCAATCCTTTTGTCAAAATAATTTTTTTTTCTGTGTCAGTCATTTTTACGTTCACCTTTTCATTAACACTTTATGCGTCAATTTCCAGTGAATGAATGCAATTATTATGCAATGAAACCTATTGAAGTTTTTTGTTACATGGCTAACAATCTTTGTACATACATAATTGAAGAAAAGTTTCAAACTGCATATGGGTAGAAAACGATCTTGGGAAAAAGTGCCGCATTATTTCTCATGAATTCACGCGCATTGTGCATTCATGATTAGCGAATTCCCAAATCGGGAGGCACAAGCTTGTGTTTTCAGCTCATTAATAATACGCATTAATTTATGAACACATGTGCTAACAATGGCAATGGGAATACTACAATTGTACAACGTGACAAAACACAAAGAATTTAGGGAGTGTCTGAGTATTATAATGGTATATGCACATGCATAAATCTCATAAAAGCTATGAAAAGGAAATGCATTAAGCTAAGCGTCGGTCTCATTGCAGTTTTATCGTGTTTGTGGGATTAGCTCGTGACACTCATGACGTGACTCATGACTCGTAGTTACACAAGGTGTGGGAGTATATTTGTAATATTCACACCTAAAACATTAAATCAAAAGGCAGGTCTAAGAAACGAAAGCTTTTAATTGATTTTTTATAAATACAAGTGGACAAATGCGATCGTTAATTTACAATATTTCTACATGAAAACTTCAGATGTTCAGTTTGGTTATACTGAATTGTAAATTCAGGTGCTCGGTAAGGTTTTATTAGTAAAGATTGAATGTCCTGTGTGACTGTGAGCACGGGCGTAATTAAAACTTTGTACATTAATATTTTTTTTTGCTAAATTCAAGCATCTTTCAAATGTGTTCGGACATAAAAATATGTATTTACATTTCTGGCTTTATGACTTTGGTTGTAAGAATTAGTGTTGACTTTCTGGTGTATGGAAGCACTAGGAATTCACATAAACAACGCACCTCACAAAACCCCTCTTCTTTGATCATTAACTCCTATTTTGTGAAAACAAAAGATGGTTATTACAAGCATTTCATTCAGAAGCATTCTGTGAATAACTGGAAATAGTGCTACCGAATTAGCTACAATTGTTTTTGAAGCTCCCTTCCTAACTATGCATATGTTCGGTAATTTATTTCATGATTTAGAATTCTTACCTCGGCAAGCATTATTACAGTATACCACACGGACTAGAGATGACTGAACATAATATGGGTCTTTCCACTACCCTACAATTTTGTCAAACCCCGATTGCCAATGGCCGGAAGCAACTTCGAAGGCTCTTCCGACTCTCGAATAGTTCTTGCTTCCGGTATGGTTGTCAACCTCCTTTCTTGAACCCTGGAGTGGACGCTTATTTGGCATTGAGTTAAGACTGGGCTTGGACATAAATACTTCAGAATGAGGAACTATTTTTGTGTGTAGAAAGGGTAAATACGGAAGCCACTGTGTGACAAAGAAAGGTTTCTTTTCTTCAACAATAACAATTGCTGGTTTTAGTTGGCCTGCCGTGAGTTCATCAATATCAAATTAGGACATGAGGAATTGTGTACAATTTTCAACAAGTGGAACGGGCATTGAATTGCCAAGTAGAAAAGGATCTGGATACTCTTACCCAATAAAGCAAATGGCTCTAAATCTACTGTTTCATGAACCATGCTTCATTACTTATTGCACAACATTATTGAGTATACTACCATCTTAAAAATTCTCCATATAAATACAAAGCTCATTAATTTAGACACTTTTCCCTATTCTTAACAGGGTCATAGAATACGAAAACTTTCTTTGGGATCTTTTTTCGAAGCTTTTAAGATTTGCCTCGAGGAGGAACATTGTTGGTCCTCAAATTGATCCCATTGAATGAAAACAGTGCTGAGTCTAGAAATATACAGCGAACACAAACTTCCTTACTATCAAGTGGATGTACCTTTTATAAACAATCTGTTATTGTGTCTATAACCTCATTGAAACTGAAGAAGAAGACATACAAACACAAGGTATACCTATAGTTTTTGTGTTTTCACAATGCCAAATCATTTTGCATGCTATTAAACAATACGCAGCTTGCTATGCATAAGTGTATGCTATTCCTATATCCAATCTATCTATACACATTGATGTATGCTGGCTGCAAGCTTTCTCGTTTCAGATTGCACTTGCAATTCGGGTGTTTTACCCTGACAGGAAGAAGGAAGCCTGTGTACTTTTCTTTTACTTCTGGTGCTGGTAGAAGCAAGTGCTTGGTTCGGAGGCATAACAAACGTTTGGCAAGCTTGTGTCTTTCTTCCCTATATATAAATTCCACTCAGACACTCAAACCTTGTCACAGTCCTTTCCAGAGTCTTGCAACGACGACGCAGCCTTTCATCAGTTCAGTTGAGAACTAAGAAATTGTTGGGGGAAAGAGCGAATAACTGTTGAGATAAACTACTTTAAAATGGTCTTACATTTATGCAAATATTTTGCCAACTAAACTGGTTTCAGAGTTTCTCCTTCCGCCTACGCCACATCATACTTATACATAAGTGAAATTTATTAGACACAAAATTAAAATATCACCAAACAATTTGTTCCCAAAAGTTTGTCACCTTCAGGTCTGCTCACTACCGTGTGAAAACAGCTAATAATTTGAGATTAAAAGACAGTTTAGAAAAGAAAGTTTGTTGGATAAAGAAAACAAAGCATTCAGGTAAAAATTATTGAGCAAGTTGAGCAAACAAATTTTTTAGCTCAATTTTAAAGATGTCCCTGTGAAGAAAAGTTTTGGGAAAAGAACATTATTACTTGTAACATTACGACTAGAAAAAGTTTGACTCCAAGTTCTCCAGCTCCCGTCATATTTTTGGTGAAGAGTAGATGAAACAAGTTGAAATTAAATTGAATATTTATCAGCCGTTTTGACTCTCGAGGGAAGCACCAAAGGTTTTTGAGAGTGGCACACTTTTTCATGACTACTGTGTAATCTTATCCACTTCAGTTGGGGAAAGTCATTGTGAACATTTTTTGTGAGGGCGTAACATTCAAAAGGTTAAATAAAGAGCTGCCACATTGTTTTTACTGAGGTTTCGTTTGATCTATATAAAAAACGGGGAAAATATGCCTGGGCATCTGTACATATCAACAAGTTTCCTCCACCGCGAGATAAAAAGTGAAGAGCTGTCTCTTCCACAAGCTCATAACATGGAAGACAGAAAGTCACAATACTTTGATCATCAAAACCAATACAGAGTTAAGCAGACACATCAAATTCATAAGGAAAATCAGCAACAAGAGCAACCAGCCACTGTTTTGGGATTCGGTAAAAGGATTCATCGTGCCGGAAATAAATGTTTTTTTGCTCCCTCATCAAAGAGTCTCCTTCTGGCTTTACTACTGGCCTATGTGTCGTTTGTTAGCTTCTGTGCTGCCAATGAAACACACCAACATCCGTATAGCGTAGAGGTAAGTGAAAGCAATCAGAGTTTTCAATTTTGTTCTTACCTTTTTTTAAAGCACTTTTTGTTTCTAAAAACCAGTCTAATTGTCGGTCGGTCAATGCGAGAGAAACAAAGGGAGACAGCCCTTTGAAGATAATGAAAATTCTGGGACCAGAGTCTCTTTTCAAAACGATTTGTTCTTCACTTTATAAAAAAAATAGGATTGAATCCCGTTTTACCAAGGGATCTTGCATGTTTTTCTCATAGAGTTAGGTACCCCAACTTTTTCAAATAAGCGTTGTAAAGTATATATAAAAAAACAGCTATGGGGTTTAACGCTAGGCTGTATCATAAATAATTATCATGGCATTTAGGTACCATCTGTAACATTTAACAAAAGGTTGGGTGGAATATGTCGAAAAGTAATGTAAAAGGGTTCCATTATCATTTAAGCTAGCAAGTCTTACTCATCTTCATAGAAAATTAGCTTAAATGATATAATGAATTCATGTTGCATTCCAGGGAAATGTGATTTGCAAACATGGAACGGATTTTTGATGATGTTTCAAGGCTCCTGTAGTATAAAGCTTTCTGTAAGAAAAGCCATTTAAACTGACTAACCATAGAAGCTATGTAATATAAGGGTGTAACACCACCGATTATTGAATTAGGGAGACCCTCTAAAGGAGAGTAAGTATACAACACCAAGAAACCTCCATAACGCATATTACATAATTTAATCAGGCAAATTAGTTTGCGTATCTCTAAACGTCATACTTTCGCAGAAAAGTATGCACGCCTACAACTTATTTGATGTGTCTGACTTGGGTTGACACTACAGGAGTGAAAATAATGAAAATTGAAACATTTCAAGTAAGAAAAGAATAAGAAGCTCACCCACTATCAACTTTTACCAGCACCAACATTTTTTCTCGAGCAAGTGTGACAGCCTTTGCGCTGCAGTATTGGGACTTTTCTAATAATAAATTTCCACGTATAAACTTGATGAGTGCATGATGTAATTATTTCTCTGTATCTCAACATAACCAAAAGTTGAGACGCGGCACAATCATTTCCGAGTAGGAACTCAACAAGATTTAGCCACATAAAAAGGACGGGGACAAAAATGGGATAAATCCAACCTGTAGTCATTAGATTCACTTTGCCTCCAACTGAAGCATGGGAATATGAAGTTGAAGTGCGTCTAAACACATGAAATGACGAAGTAAGGCTTCCATTGCGTTAATTAGGTGTCAATAAGTAGGACATTCATGATTCTCCTTGTAACATACCTCATCATGTATGAGAGACACTTCGTATATGAGAGACATTTTTGGTGGTTTATGAGATTTGCTTGATTGCTATACTAGGATTACAAAGAAAAGTACGTAATCCTGAGCTGCGTTGCGATACTCTTCAAAGCCGGAAGTTTTTGCTTTGCTTTGATGCTATAATTTATGCTTCTTCTGGTTCTACTAGATGCACGCTCATGTTCCACGGTTACATGAAAAATGATACATTTTTGACGACAATCTCGCGTATCACCCAATGTGTAAATCTCTGTATGTTTCATCACCATGCTCAGCATCATAAATTATGCTCAACTCGACAGAAAATGATGAAGAGTAGATGAGGTCCATGTCAAGCACGGCTTATTGTTCTCCAGAGTTGCTGTCGTTGTCGCACTGAAATGTAGAGCGTCCTGTCGCGTCGGCAGCTGCTTTATAAACCGTAAAAAATCACTTGCGACATTCTTTTTGCTGAGCAAACCCTTTTTCATGGGGCTTAGGAGTATCATCAAATCATCATGTATGATGCATTTCGTTTACATTCATTATAAGTACCACTAGAAGAAAGTTAAGGAATAGGCAACCCCTTTTTGCAGTCCAAAATTTTTCTCCAACCAACAATCTTTTCATAGCTGAAAGATAATCTCTGGGTTTGCGGTTCATGATGAGAATTTCGGTGCTGCATTACCACATTGTTAATGCATGACTCCACATATAAAGTAAGCATTCGCTCAAAAAATTTAATTTTTTCACATGGAAGAAAAATGTCATGCCACTTGGGAAAATGTGTGGTTATACATTACGTGAGAGTATACTTGAGTCCCAAAAGAAGAAGCAGAAGTAACTTTATTTTTATTTCTACGCAGATTTCGATCCCACGCACTTTTTGAGTATCTTACCTGCTCCTCTTGATTCTGGACAAGTAGAGATACCTGTGTTTTAAGTAGCAGGACTTAAAAGTGGCATGAAAAAATTTCAAGGAAAAGCTTGGGTGGGCATGGATGAATGCAAGAGTAATTTTTGTTCTCACAAGCTTTTTCAAGCCTTCTTTACAATGTGAAAGCGTAAGAAGTTTATCCAGATGTATTATGACAGGCGTGGTGCAACAGAACTTTTGGTTTCAAAGCTTTTGACACGCTAATTCAATTATTCGCAGGGAAAATAACTAGGAGTCGATATATCTTTCTCCATTGAGGGGGTGTATATAAAAGAACATTTTCCCGTGCCTGTAAGAATCGTAGCGTTCTTGATGGCTATATTTTTCGATTTGAAGCCTTTCTATATATCTATATATTACTTTGTTCCTAACACCACAGAGTAATAAAGCTTAGAATGGCAGGCTTGTGTCTTGACTTGACTAGTCTTTTAAGTCTACTTTAGTTTTTTAAATCTGGTTGAATATAAATGGTCGTAGGTGTAGATGAAGTGAACTTAAAAGTAGTTACTTTTAAACCTGAACAGTCGATGATCAATTAAGTGACTCACAATCCTTTTCTTTTGTGTAGTCATTCCTCGAACTCAGTTAACTTATTCATTAGCGTGAGATGCGAGCATGTGGGTGTGATACGGTTGCATCTCAATTCAAACTCAAATAAAATTATTAGTTGAAGGAATGGAAACTGCTGCAAACAATTTAAAGTAAAAGTACACTTGGGGGCGGGCATAATAAGAAAGTTTAGCTATTCACAAATAAATTCAATGTGTTTTGCATTGCAAATCAGTCTCAAAATCTTTTCTACATTGTAACATTGTACCATTCTGGTTTGTAAACTTATGCTGAGGAAATGGTTATTAAGTATTTCAGTTTCCCAATCGCCACTTGTTGACATTTATACGTGACATCAAAAGATGCTTCCAAACAGGAAAAAATCAATTGATACTGATAAATAAAGCTTTAGCAGGATTCCATTGGCTTGGACTTTCTAAAACGAAATCCAGTTACACTACACCATTCTTACCATTTCAGAATTGTTGGAATCCGTGAAAGTTCCAGGAATCGCGTAAAGTCCTCTTAATGTCAATGTAAATAGAAAAACACCCTCTTGTTGTGTCAAAACTTTTGTCCGATGGAGATTAGGAAAATTCTTTCGGTAAATGCAGCTTCAGCAACATCGTGTTGCAATGGAATATTACACTTCTCGATCTAATAGGATTACCAATCCAGCATAGCGTCTTCGAAAAGACGGATTAGAGTTTGGGGATTTGTCCATCAAAAGCAAAATCCATTTTATTTCATACAAGATGTTAGTTAGGTGTTCCATTGTAGTAAATTTAAAAAAATGTAAAATATTACATTAAATATTCGGAAACTCTACAAAACTTGTATAAAATAGTGGTTAACCCGATGGAATTTTAAAGTATTTTATCATTTTAATATCAACCTGGCCGGGCAAAAATGTAATTTTAATCAACAAAGATCCCCGCTTTACTTTTACTTTCCATTATTTCCTCATATTTAACTTCATATTAAGCACTTTAAGGTATTGTTCAGTTTGTCGATTTTATACCTTTCTCCCCATACACAATGTTTCTTCAGGCTTTAAACATTCACCGAGGTTGTTTTAATTACGTCGTACGTTATCCTTTCACTTTTAAAGGATGAGCAGTTATGCTCCTTAGGGTCATACATGCACTAACTAAAATCGTTCTTTAATCTTTTGTCCTTCTATTTTCATTTCAAGTATAAAATGACAATTTTGGATAATTTTTGTAATCCAGCCTTACATACAACTGACGATCCTCTACCTTTCAGGCGCTCTTTGTAGGTTTAATTACTGCTGACATTTATTTATTTATATACAAAGAAAGACGGTTAAGTACATTTCTCTAGGGACAAGATTAAATATTTGGGAACATCAGTGAATCTATTGTTTAATGTTGTTGGATGAAAGATGCTAAGCGTGGTTAAATCTAACAGTGGGTGGGCTAGGCAGCTGGCTTAAATTAATTATCTGTGAGATCTTTCATGTATGTTCTAAGAGGGTTAAGTTAGGGTAGCCAGGAATCCTACATAATAAGTCAAAGGATTCACTTGAAACCTTGCATTTTACACCATTTGTGCCAGGCAAGGAAGACAAAAGATCTTACTTACGTATAAGTTCTTTTGTTGATTAAAAAACGACGCACGTAAGCAACAAAGATTGTTGAATTGCTCATCTGTATCGGCAGAATTGCACAATATATAACCTCTGTGGTGACGGAACAGTCTGCTGTTTGATGGTATAGGCAGCCCACGCTTAAACCGATTTCACGTTGACATTCTTGATTCATTGTGTATACATCATGCATAATATATTTGAAAAGGAGTAGGACGTGAGAGATGTTCCTTATCATTAAAAATCAAATCTAATTGTTGCCAATTGTTAGGTATTAGGAACGGAATATTTCAATGATTTTGTTTATTTATTTAAAAAAGTGATATACGTGTCCTTTCGAAATGATAGGCCATTAAAATGACAGTGGTCGGGAAGAAAGTTGAAAGGTCTTTTATACTTGAACTATTGAGTGAAAACACGCACATACATGTTTTAATATGTATATATGTATTTGTAAAGCTAATTGGCCAATTTTATTGAGATTCCCTTAGACAAATTCCAAGTTACTTATCGTAGGCGATGTTCAGAAAAACTTGTAGAGTTGTTTACAAATTTTCATTCCCCTTGGGTTTCAAAACTTGTGTGTGTGGCTCGAAATCAGTGATTGTATGGTTCGTGTCAACCATTCTTATTCAGACATCCGTTTTTAATGCAATGGAAGGAGGATGTATAGCACCCATAAATAACATTCCGCTAAATTGACTAGAAAATTGGTACTCCTTCAGGGGTTTCCCACGCATTCGAAGATGACATTTATGGAGGCTGCTCTTTCAGAACGAGAAAGAAATATTTAATTGTGTTTCAAAGAATTCCACCAAAAAGTTTGTTGTAGTCACACATTTTTGTCAATCGTCAGTTTATTGGTTAGCAGTTGTAGTTGCCCATACTCAAGCATATTTATATAATTATGCATATTTCAACTTGCATTGACATATTTGTCTACATTGAACAGAAATGTAATGTATGTGATATGAAACCCTAAGGGAATTCAAACAAAATGCACAACATATTTTTTAATGTAAAAGCCTTCAGACACAGAAAGTTTTGTGTCTAGTTGTCAGCATTTGTGAAACACTTAATCAAATCAATTTTCTGAAGTTGCCAAAAATATACCTTCGCCTGACCTTTAGAGAATGCCGAGAAAGTGTTTTTGAGCAACTGAGGCTAGTGAATTTTTCTCTACAAACGTAATGGATTGCATAGAGCATCCCGTTTAGTCAAAGAAAGTGCCAATTAGGGTGAAATTGTGTTTGTTTCAATTTGCTTGTACGTATCGGTATCTCCAGCACTTCGCCCACGCTTTCATCCTTCGCGTTTCCAATGATGGGTAGCTTTCCTCATTTTAACTTCAAAAGGTATTTCAAATAACAAACTATACATTTAAAAAAAGTTTCATAGATCACAGTACAAATCATATTTTAATCTACATCTACGAGCTAATAACGTAAAAATTTACAACTAAAATTTTTTATTAAGTTTCTGATAAAATCTGTACATTATACATTACATTTCACAATGTGGGGCAAAATGAAATACTACAGAAAAAGTTTACGGTCATATTAATTTATTCGCAAATCCTTTCATGTCAATTAACTAGAGCCGGTTAACCGGTAACGTCAAGCAGCCGTAGCGCATTAAAACGCATTGCCAAGTTACTAACTGTTCTTAGCAGACCTGCGGTCTGCTGCAACATCTTTGTTTGCGATTTAGCATAGCGGAAGTTTATATTGGATATAAGCATTCGAAGTGTAGCCGCTGGGATTTAGCATTCGGAAGTGTTTATTTTTTCGGAAAGTTGTTTCTAATGCTAAATCCCATTTAAGATTTTTCTAATGCTAAATCCCATCTTAAAATTTTTTCTAATGCTAAATCCATCATAATAATTTTTTCTAAATGCTAAATCCCATTTAATAAATTTTTTTCTAATGCTCAGTCCGCGTCTTTAATTTTCTTTATCAATGCTACACTTTCCATCTATTTAAAATTTTTATAGTGGCTAAAGTCCCATCCTTAAGATTTTTCTAATGCTAAATCCCATCTTAAAAATTGTTCCAATGCTAAATCCCATTTAAAATTTTTCTAATGCTAAATCCCATCTTAAAATTTTTTCTAATGCTAAATCCCATTTAAAAAATTTTTCTAATGCTAAGTCCCGTCTTAATTTTCTTATTAATGCTACATTCCATCTTAAAATTTTTTATAGTGCTAAATCCCACCTTAAAATTTTTCTAATGCTAAATCCCATTTAAAGGGCTTTTCTAATGCTAAATCCGCATCTTAAATTCATTTTCTCAATGCTAAATCATCTTAAAATTTTTCCAATGCTAAATTCCATCTCAAAAATTGTTCCAATGCTAAATCCCCTCTTAAAATTTTTCCAATGCTAAATCCCGTCTCAAATTTCTCTCTAACGCTAAATCCAAAATATTAAATCATTTCCATGCCAAATCCAAATAAAATGTAATCAACTTTAACGTTTACATGGGAATCGTATGCTAAATCCATTTACATGGGAATCGTATGCTAAATCCTTTTACATGGGAAATCGTATGCTAAATCCATTTACATGGGAATCGTATGCTAAATCCAAACGTACAACATGTCCCCGCTAATGCTAAATCCTTCAGCGGATTTCAAAACAAATCATAGTATAGTACTAAAAGCCGGTTAACCGGTAACTGGTAAGCAGCCGTAACGCATAACGCCACGGCATATATTACAATTAACCTAACTGTCTTACACTGTCTGTGTCTAACACTTTGTTTTGTAAGTAAGTATACCATGTGATTTAACATTCGGAAGTGTAGCCTGGGATTTTGCATACGGAAGTTTAAATTTGGATTTAGCATTCGGAAGTGTACCGCGGGAAACGTTTAATAAGATTTCAATGCTAAATCCAACGTAAAATTTTTTTTCAATGCTAAATCCTTTCTAGATTTTGTTTTTCAAATGCTAAATCCTATCTAGAATTTTTTTCATTGCTAAATCCTTTGTAGAAATTTTTCCGATACATGCTAAATCCATTAACATAGGAATTCGTATGCTAAATCCATTAACATGGGAAATCGTATGCCAGATCGTTTTACATGGGAAATCGTATGCTAAATCTATTTACATGGGAATTCGTATGCTAAATCCATTCACATGGGAAACCGTATGCTAAATCCTTTTACATGGGAATTCGTATGTTAAATCCATAGGTGCTTCCATTATGGGATTTAGCATGGGCGATTTCTAACTTGGGATTAAGCACGGACATTTTTTACATGGGATTTTCCAATGCTAAATTCATTTACATGGGAAATCGTATGCTAAATCCATTTACATGGGAATCGTATGCTAAATCCAAGGGGGACAACATGTCCCCGGTAATGCTAAATCCTTCAGCGGATTTTAAAAGAAATCATAGTATAGTATTATAAATATTCAAATTTTTAAGAGTGTCCTAACTGGAACTAGTATGATGTTTTTGATAAACAATATTTTGGTATCGATGTGAAATGGCAACCACATGAACATTTGAATCAGCTACTCAAATCCAACGCGCAATAAGAATCTATAAGCTCGATACTTCCACAACATTTGAATACATTTTGCTAACAATTTGTTGCAAAATTGACGAAGCATGAAGTAAAAAATGTGGATTTATTTGTTATCAGTTGTCAATACTGCAAAGTGTGTAGAATTCCCATACTTGAAAACTTTCAACAATTCCATTTGCAATTTTAATCCTGTCAATTGTGATTTATTGAACATGAATGGTGGACAAACAACGGAATGTGAGCGATTGATCTCGTTTTCCTCCTTTTGAGTGGGAGGCTTTGGAAAAATTGATACATTGTAAAGTGAATGCGGGCGGGAACAACTCCTCAGGGAAACATCGATACGGCAAGACATGACGTCTATCCATATCCATTCCTTCACTCAGGTTATCAAAAGTAAAATGATAAAACAGTTTGACAATGGAAACCGCTTCAACATCCGCATGCAATGGTTCTTATGAAATCTTATGAAAAGAGGCCTTATTTTACAACAGATGCTTCAGTCAGTTTGTTTCCTTCTCCAAAGTCAATTTTATAAGACGAATTTTCCACATAAAGAGTCGAGATGAATTATGAAAAAGATTTTGCATGAAACCAAGCGAAGGACATGTGAAGAATTTCGCATAATTTTACTAGATTCGTAAAATAAATTTTCATACATTTTCATACACATTCATTCATTCGTACTTAAGAACACAAGGGATGAATATCATCATGAATAAGACGTGCAGTCGTGCAACGGATCCTACTTCCATAAAATAAAGTTTACTCAACTGTACACAACCCTTATGGCAATCTAGGAGCTAGCTGAATACATGATGCAAAGAAAAAGCTTGTATTCTTTCTTTCTATCTTTCTTTTGAAGAGCACAATCTGTGGTCCATTTTATAAGTTATGCATGCACAAATCCCCGACTACCTCAATATCATTTTTGTAATATATAAGTTGAAGAAATAACCATCTAGAATAAGCGATACGACTTAAGCCAGAAGGTGTGGTAGACCAAATGGGAGAAGACAGGGTCTTAAAATTTCTCATCCATACCAAGAAAATCATAACAATCTTATTGAAGAACGACGATAATAATTCAAGAACAACTTTATTTTGTACATCTATTATGGTGTACCATCTTTTACCATCTAACTTCGTAAACAATCCAGCTCCAGGCCGAAGATGACAGCTCATACTGTGGTTTGGCTGGTACTCCAACTCGTGTCGCAACTCCTCATCATTTATTGAACAAGAGGCAATCTGAGAGTCACTTGTAGTACACTATTCCACTCTCCCATTCATCATACCAGGAAAAGAAGAGGAAAACCCCAAGGATTTGATGGTTATTGAAAAGGAAATGATTTCTCTCCCTTGGTAGAAAAGGACACACGTGTACTTGGATAAAAATGCTCTTTTGCTGACGCGTTCCGGATTATTATGTGAATAACGAAGATATATAGTGGTCCTTTCTCTCCAAGCATTCCTAGATGACAAGACGAGATGTATGAATGCGCATATCATGTATTCATTCATACAACGTATGCATAACAAGCGTGATACATACAACATTTGTAAAATAATGAGTTATGTATTTATACCTTAAAAATGCGACGGTTGTAAGCATTTTATAGAATTGTGGTAAGTCACATCAACGTGTACCTCCATGTAATAGTCCAAACATATATACATTAAGTATTCAATTACTGTCATAGCCATCTTTCTTGGTTTTTGCCTTTGCCACGGTTCTAAGTATGTACGGAATTCTTTTTGCATGTGGCTTGCCTTTGTCTCTTACAAGTCGTGTAGCATACACGCTCTAGTCTCCACTTGTAAAACACTGGAAGCCAACACAACACATTCAGATTTTGGTCTCAAGAAGCTCATGTTTATGTAATGTCGATCCAAGTACGCAAGAATGGGTAATGAATAGACCCTATATTATTGGATGGACGGGGGAGATAATGACAATCTCTTCATTTCCTATTCTGACTGGTAATAACACTAGATCAAATACTTCATCCATAATGAAGATCTCAGCCCTCTCACTTTCCTCTTTTCTTTGCTTCTTTTGGAAAGCATTTTGCTAAATGATTACATTGCGCTGTGTTGCTGAAATGTCAACATTTTTCTCCACTCGATATTGCTTGTTGCTTGTGCTTTTTTGCTAATGGCATGGTAAGGCATAAGAATAAATATGACATTTTATCTACGCAACACAACACACTTTCTCTCTATAAGGAGAGGGAAGCACTCAATGAAAATGATTACAAGACCTTGTATTGGGCTCGTTTTCACCAATTTCCAACGGCATGTGCTTAGCTTTTTGATATGTGAGTGCTGCTGAGCAGGACCGATTCTATTTTCTCACTAGAAATCTAACTAGAAAGACCATGTGCTACAAAAATAGCCCTAATGCATGCAAGCTATATTATTTCCTTCAGGGAAATAAGGAGTCAAGCTGTGTGGTATCATCATGAGCCGCCACCATATAATATGTATGCTGGTGTCGTAAGTAATGCCTCTTGAGAGTATACAAAAAGAAGTAGAGAAAGTGAAAAAGTGGAGGCAATCAAGCTAAATGGGTTAGCTTCGCATTCACAATACACTCCTGACGTGGGGGCGCGCAGTATAGAGTGAATGAAAGTATTACACTGCCGTAGGGTGGGTGAACATTATACCTCGACTGATGAAGTTATTGTTGCCTTCAAACCATTATTATTTTTGTTTGTTGATAAGAAGGAGGCGAAGGCACTACAGCACGATGCCATGTGAAGTGCTAAATGCTTTGTCAGTAAGATAAAGCAAATAATTTAAGGAAACAATGTACATTAAGCCACTTAGCATTTTCTTTACTTTCTCAACAAAGACTCTTCAAAATGTCAACAAAATAGAATCTGGAAGGAGAGGGTAAGCAATAGAGCTTCTTTTTTCAAGGGTTTACATTTGTCAAGAAAGGAAAGTGAAAGTGAATCATTGACGAGAGTGGGAGTAAAATGGTTCAATGAACACCGACACAGTATGCAGCACACTAATGAAATTTCGATATATAGTAAATGCCAGAAATCGACCATTTATATGTTGGTTAACGGAAAGAAATACATATATTTTGTTTATCTTTGTTACGAGTACAACAAGTCAATTCAAGCATGTCAGCAGGTAAGAAAAGTAGCTGTAGATTTGTTTGGGGCAAAGAAAGATCGGACAAGACAAGCATACTGTAGGGACAAATTAACTATTTTTTTACACTCAAATAAGTATCAAAGGCTAAAATATAATTCGAGTTTCCAGTATACCGTTTCACCGGCAATTATTCATGTACTAACTACCCTCCCTCTTCTTTTACAGTTGGGAATTCAGTGCTGTTACGGATGTTCGCTAATGATGACGGCAAAATTATCTTCGTTTATGGAAAAAATTAATGATGAGCGAATAATAGCTGTAGCCTTGTACTATTTAGTGAATGAGCTACGTTTTCAGAAGTTATAGGGGAATACATTCCCGCATGCAACATCGATCTGAAGTATAACTGCTTAGCCAAATAAAGCTTTATGTAATGACATTCGCAATTGTAAGGATACGGGAAGGTTTTAGCAATAAATGCCGTCATTGGCATTTAACTTACATTCAAACATTTCGATCGCCATTGTATTAGAGGTCGGACTTTCATGCTAAAGCGTTTTTGGAAAATGTTTTTGGACGCTAGAAAAAATACCACAACAATCGGAATTCAATTCTGCATTAATATTTTGAATATTCCTAAACTCCAAATATGCAACAATTATTATGCTGTCTCGATTTGTTTGTTGCAGTTAATGTAGAAAAACACCATAATTTTATTTCATAATTCATGAAGCAAAATGGTTTTTGGTAGGTTATCGCATTAGAATCAAAATGCAAGTTTGATGAAGCAGTAAACGTTCAACGGTTTTTAGTATGCCAGACGTTTAACGTTTTATGATTTGGATTGTTTTTATTACGACTGAAATAAAGATAAGGCATGACATGAGCCTCCTAATTTGTAAAGATTATTAGCTAAGTATTATTCATAATCGATTTTTGAAATAGGACTAATTTTAGGACTCGAGGATGACAATTTACGATTTGTATTGTGTTGTATCCCCTTAACGTATTTTCATGTAAAACAATATTTGCAGAGGCAGTTCTAACTGAGTTTACCCCGATATATATTTAGCAAATGGGAAAAATGGAATCTTTAGGCGAACCTGTGATTTTTCCAGATCGTATTACCTGTAAAGGTGTAATATATGGAACCAGCACATTTGAGCACTTTTACAACATGAAAATCTGGCATGTAACTACTGCATTATGTCATTCGATGTCAGAAAAAGGTACCTTGTTTTTAGCATTCAATGTCTGCAAACTGTGCCTTTTGATTCCGCCTTTCATTAGCACGCAACTAGCATAAAATTGAATGTGAGAGTTTAGAACACTGTATCAAAAAATGTTAGAGTGAATTTGTATTTACACCTCATCATTTTTAATGGACTTGTACTATACAAAGTAGTCGTTGAACGTATGTATTTGTATACGCAACAACATACAGTTACGTTACCCATCATGCACTCCCACCCACGCAAAGCTTCACCCTCACTTTCTCACTGTTTCGTTTGCATTTCCACTTTCTTTCATTATTATTGTGCTCAGTAAAGCTGCTCAAAGTGTTTTTCTCAAGAAGAAAAAATGACGTTGGCTGTGTTGTTTTTAGAAGTGTAAATGTATGAATGGTGTACTGGAGACTTTCTATGGATTTCCGCTCTATATGTCTTCCATTATACTGAGCAGTGGTGTTTGCATTCGTAAAAGACATGCCTAATAATGATGTACCTAAACAAATGCCCGTTGAGAAATCGCCATAAAGCCCCAAAAAGTAAGTCAGCAGTAGCAGAGTTTATTGCAGAGAAAAGTTCTAAAAATCATTTCGCGACGGACGTGTTTGTCATTTTCAAAAGTAACTTTAGGGCACATTGAAAAACCTGCAGCGTAAAGTTGGGTGTATTTGAGGCGTGTCATCTTGGAACGTGCAAAAGGTATGCAACAATAAAAAATCCTGTCGTGGAACTGATGTGGTTGGTGTAAGAACCTCAGACAAATCTGTAATTACAGTTTTAGACTTCTGTTCCGAACCCGTCAAATATACTCCAATACACATGCAATACATACGTTGTAGATCTTTGAGCTGAGAGTTAGTATAACTTTTTACGAGCTATGAAACGCTTGTCCCATTTCCATTGAGAATTCACATGATGACAAATTGAGAATTGAGCCATTTATGCCTTTCTCTGTTTGTATATTAAAACTGGGCTTTGTATGTGGTATTAAAGTGAATTGTTTTTCATGATAAAATGCCACACATAAGCTTCCTCATTGAATGATACCTTTTATGTGGTCTCTGATGGTTTGGCGTGGGGTTACGCTTCCCTTCGTTCTCACGTGACCGATAAGAATTTTACAGAAAAGTGGAATTATTGTGTTGGGCTCCCAAAAGCACTAACTGGTCACTTGTTGACGTTTATCTGACTGTCAAAATAAACGATTTTAATACTTCCGTGACAAGCAAAGCCCCCAATGTTCCACTTTAAAAAAGTTTTCACTTCCTTTTATTATTGTTTCTGTTTAGTGTACTACGCCCACATACATATTCAGTTTTTTATGTTGGCTATTCCGATTCTTTTTACAACAAAAAACAACCATTATAGTAGTTATTCCCATGTATTTTTAGAAGAAGAAACTTTATTGGTGGGTAAGAGCTATGTTCCAAAGGTACCCTGATTTTATTCCCACTTGACAATCTATAAAAGTGAACTTTTATTGTGAAAATCAGATCCTCAATAAAATAACGCAAAGTCGACTCATTTAAACAAATCGTTTTCGAATGAATAAAGCTGGAAATCATTTTAAATTAAATCAATTATTTTTCATTCTTACTTTGGACTGTTTCAGAGCAATATTGTCATTGATCCGGAAACTGCAGCTGTAATAGACACTGATTCAGCACATCACTCAAGTTTGCTCCCGCAAGAATCGCCCAGCCAGTTCCACGTAATTGAGGATGCAGAGGAAGGTAAATCTACTATTTTCTATATACCTCGGGATCTTAATTAGATTGCTGCTGTCTAAAGAACCATTATGTAATTAATGCCTTTCTTCATTATCATTGTATCAATGGCAGATTGTGTAAAAATTACGCTGGACGAAGGTATTTTCCATTACAAGTCACGAGGCAGCAGTAGGACGTGTGGTCTCTACCTGATTTCGGACCCAAACAAGCTCATAGTGGTTACCATTGAGTATCTCGACGTTCTTTGTCAAGGAGGTGGACTTATTAGCGTAAGTAATAAAAGCAAGTGTGTTGTCAAGAAAAACCTTCCATTCCCTTCCAAATCAACTTGCGTAGGCGTGAAAGATATAGTTCCTCCATTACTTTCTCAGATAGTTATGCATGGCTGAGAATAAACGAAATCCTCAGAGGGCAGACGTCTGTGTAGTTACGAATCTTTCCCTAACAGTGATTAAGCAGAATCTTCCATTCAATAAAACGAAGATGTAAAAGTCAAAAGCAGAAAGATTAAATGATCTTTGCTCACAAGTTCTCCATTACTACTATACTCTATACTAGATCTAAACGCCTTCATATTGTTACATACTCTATAATGTTGAAATAAAGATTGTTTATATGCTCGCAAGTTATATTATGCAAGAGAATTCGTTTGAAACGTTGTGAATGGCTACATCGGTCCTAATTGCTCATTTTCTTTAAGAAACATTGCTCCATCATTAAAATTATGATAGGTACTTATATACATCATTAATATACTTTTTCCTTTCAACATCAAAGCCTATTTTAAAATCTTATCAACTGAACGATAATAAATAAAGCAACTATTAACTATTCCCATTTGGTAAAAATAACTTCAAGAGCAAAATATAAATTTAGAGTTGTGGGCTTACGTAATTACCTGACCTACTATTTTATGCTAAACCCTTTCAAAATGAAGTAAGAGCATACCTGGTAAACTAAAGAGCAGTCATTTGAGGAAGGGTGCCTCAAGAAAGTTTCTACCTAGACATTCAAAACGTGTGTGAACGAGAGAGTGTATCCACAATCCTCACGACGTGATGTAACTTTGAGACAACGTATATTGTACTAGCGGAATAGAATATTTGATGAGTTTTTAAATCCTTTAGTTCTCTAAAAAGCAAGACGAAACTAAATTACCTTCACAGTACTGCACTGCCTTTTGCAAACAATTGTAAAATTGCTTCAACAACTGACGTTCAGTTTTTTGAAGTATAATGGATTCAATGCATGTGCTCCCTTGAGTATTGATATTCCCCTTTCTTAGTATTGATGATGGCTGCCAACGATTTACTTTCTAAAAAAAGAACTAGAACATTTTTTAGGTTGGCAAAGATGGTAGTGGAAAAAAAATTGTTTTTCAGACCTGGCTTTACTTTTAAAATTTCTCATTTTTCATTGTGTGCCTAAATTTTATGCCATGTCCACATTGATATATGTTATAAGTTGGTAAGTACAAGTAAGTATTATATGTATTGTCAACAGGTTGTGGACGGGTGGGAACTAAACGGTGCGGTGTTTCCCAGTTATGAAGACCACGAGAAAAGTATTTCCAGTCGGTTCCATGATCTCTGTGTGGACACCAAACGACACCCCATAAAGCGTATATTTGCTTCGTCTCAAAATGCTGCTCTCATTCAGTATCGTATTCCTATGTTTGGCCAAGGATTCTCCGTCCGTGTCGAACATATTCCGAATCCTCGGCGTAAGTATTCTATTTTTATTGTAATACCATTCCTGTTTTGAATTCTTTACTTGGAATAGACAAAGTACATTGGATTTGAAAAAGAAACGTTTTCCATTTTCATGCAATAGTATTAAAAAAGTGTTTTTTCTTCATATAACTTGCAAGTTACTTGTTAGGAATCACCAGTAGTAAGGAGATTTCCCATACACAGCAAGTTCTTATAAGTGGCAGGTATAAGCATTTTAATTCACATCACCTGTATGTCTATATAATGAACTATTTTGGTGAGATGGACAACGTACTGGAGAGTTAATAATTGGTTTATGTAACCTT
The DNA here is from genome assembly GCA_001718145.1 of Orchesella cincta. Lineage (NCBI taxonomy): Eukaryota > Metazoa > Arthropoda > Collembola > Entomobryomorpha > Orchesellidae > Orchesella > Orchesella cincta. The sequence goes on from LJIJ01000011.1 coordinate 597,938, forward strand.
TGTTTGCTTCTATTTTCCATCCCACACATAGGCACTCATTGGTTTATTGTATTTTTTTTTGTCAAAGATAGTATTGTCTAAATATAATATTTGAGTTTGAGTCGATCTCATATAAGGTACCATACTGTGAAAGCGTATTTGTTTTTCTTTTGGTTCCGGCCAAATGAGATGGGGAGGAAAAGGGAGGGATCTGAATCTGAATACGGTGGGCGTGCATACGAATACAGTATTGATTTCTTTTTTTATTTTAACTGATTTTACTGTTTTCTAGAGACGTACGTGTGCACAAATCTGATTAGCTTAGCAGGCTTCAATATCCTTTCTTTTTTGTTATAACCTTTCCTCGCCCTAGAAGAAAGAAAACGAGGTTAGGGAATTTTATTTAGTCTGAAAAAGTCTACTACTGGGATTTTTGCATACATATCTTAAATAGTTATTTCAAATGTCAAGCTACTTTTATGCTGGGAATTAAAGAGTAAAATATTGAATAGACGCGATATTCCCTTCTGCTAACTAAATTTATTCTGATTTTTAATCTGATTCGCAGCATGTAACGTTTTGGTCCAAGACACTGAAGGAATCTTCACTCTAGAAAACTACGGGAGGAATGTCAACTGCAGCGTGATGACAATTTTTGATGCCAAAATCCGCATCATGTACATGAACACAGGACTTCATCGATCGGGTGTAAAAACATTTTCACACAGTCCACGTCTTCAGAAAGGAATCTATCATAAGGTATGAAAACAAAAAGGGGTTTTACGTTTTCCACTATTTGCTCATATGCATCGTAATTAATCCAGTCCAGAATTCAAATGGCTTTTCGTATAATGAAATAATAGTAGTTGCATTTGCTTTGCATGTGATTGTCATCCAATCTAACAAGATTTGGTGCACACACAACATGTTCGTTCTCCCTAATCTTAAAAGGTGAAAGTAAATTCCAGTATATAAGGACAGCTCTTGCTTCTAAAGCCAACAACAAAGTCCGAGCCGTGTCATTCCCCTTCTTGCTTGATTTCTAGCCAACCACTAATTAACTAGAACTTGACATGGCACTCTAACGATAACGTATAATATTGACATTGACTTTCCTATTAATCGTCCCTAAAGCCATCTGGAACCTTTGATGGATTATTTTATATGTATCTTGGTAGAATACCTTCTATTATTCAAAGTCTATCAAGTGGCTCAGTCAATTGTGCCACCTGTATAATATGCTTCTTAGCATTAAATAATGTGCCGTTTATTGGTTTCGAAATTACGAAAATAGAAAAGCCCAATTCGTGCCGAGGAGAAATAGCTGAAAGAGCAATATATATATTGCAGCTGCTTAAATGCTTGGATATTGTAATACACATGCTTAGAATAGTAGTAGTTTTCTTGTTTGAAAGTTGTTGTGCGTTATGTTAGGTATGCAGCCGGTGGTATGTAACTAATTCTTTCAAACATTTATTCCGTATTCTATGATCATCCTTATATCAACCTGTGATTTTCTCTGGGTCTGATGTCTCCACTATCTTGATGCATACATGTATTCAGTGTGCCAAAATGGGAATGGAAGATTTCGTACAAATAGGTGGCTCGTCAGGCTTGGATACGACTAAAATGGAAACAATTGACGAAGTATGCGGGTACCAGCCTCATGCACGTAAGTTTTCCTAATATTATTATGTTGTGATTTCATGCACACAGATCATCCAGTCTGTTCCAAATTGAACACCAGTATTATAAAGAATTAATGTGGCGGATCCCATTCCAAGCTGTCGTATTTAATATGTTGCCCAAGAAGATGAATATCAGAAATGACGAAAGTTGGATTTCGTAAATGAAATGCGCAACCCGCGGCATAGGGATTAGGGTTATATAACAACTGATCCGCTACCACAGTAGAGCCATGTTGCTCAATTTAAAGAGTGTCTGGGAACTAATTATTAGACGTCACTGCAAGATTATAATGGATGAAAAATTTGGTTTGGCTTGGTTGGGACCCCACACCGAAACAATTCGCTAGAGGAAGTGGGCGCATAGCTTTAGTTAATATGTAATGTTTTCAAACTTTACAGTGAGTAAGTCCATGACCATCTTCTGCGGTATGACGACGATTCGCCTCGTCTCCAGCGGCAAACATTCCAACAAAGTTGTGGTAGAAGTTCTCAAAGCCACCATCGATGATTTGGATAGTGCCAATTACATGTGTGACTTAGGACTGGGAGGCTACAAATAAGCTACCCACTGGTTAGTAGCTGGAAAGCTTAAGGTTTATCAATTTACCACACCACACTCCTCGAAAGTAGCACATACTATATAATTTCTTACCAAGTTTTAGTTTCAACGTGAGGTATGTAATGTGTCTATCAGATGGGGAAAGATTTATGAATAAGTAGCTAAAATTGAGAACGGAGTAGGTGGATTTTGAAACATGGAAAGGAAGTGGGATTTAGCTCTGACTTGAACGAACTTTCACCACATACTTTCGAGGTTTTCATCACAAATGCAGCAACTCCTTAATACTTTCACTAGTAACTCATTATACGCGTCTCATGTTCCCTCACTGTAAATAATGATGTACATCCCTATCAACATTGATAAAGTTATTCGCAAGCATATTACAAATGGCTGCATGATGTGCGGTACAAATGAATATTGCTATGAACCTAAAATCGGCACGGACGATATCAAAAAGGCACGATAACATGTACTATTTTGTCCTTTAGGATGCCCAGAGAGATTTGTAAATAATTCTAGTAGACAGACAAGGTAAAAAACACTTGCTTTAAGGTTCAATTACATCTTACATCATTATGAATATTTTAAGAACAGAACATTTGTCTTCAAAAGTTTTTGTACTACATGTACTTTCAAGAACTACGCTGTAATTTACATTTAATATAATTTATCCCACAATTACAACGGCAGTACTGTAAAGACTAATGGCATTTTCTTTAGCACGTTTTCCAATTTATGAATAATTGGGGTATTAAAGGAATTATAGAAAAATTATAAAAGTATCGGTTCAAAAGCTTATTTAGTAGTAATAATGGCCAGTGAAGAAGTATTAGGATTACACATCTCTAATATGTATTTACAAATCGAGTGTATATATTATGCAATTTTATTTTCAAGGGTACTCAGCTTTATGTTTTAAAGAATCAAATCGTGACAGAGGAAGACTCTATTATAAATGTCAGTACTAACTTTTACATTTATATTACTATTTAAATGTTCTGCAAGTAGAATGAAAGTTATAAATATATGGATAAACCTCTTTCAATACACCTAACCCAAAACTCGATTTGTCAGCAATTATGGATTTGCTAATAATAATTCACCACACGTCCACCATCAACCATATGCATCAATATAGTTTTTCAGAAAGTGACACAATTTAAGCTCTTTATTGAAATCATGGGGGCTGAAGGTTGAAAATTATATATAATAAGTTCATAATACTGCTGATCATATTTATGGCACAGGTCTATTATACTACATTTGCTGTAAATGATTGCTTTTTATGAAGGATGCTGCGTTTTGTGTAAGCGCTCCTTGTAAGCATGTCATATAACATACTTTATTATAATACAATCAGCGTTTTTCAACAACGAATAGTTGATCAGCCAAGGGACGTGTTTGACAACAAAAATATGTTAATTTGAGTTTTAACAATAAGTCAGAAATAATCTCGTAACAAAAATTCTATAGCATAATGGAGGAGAGAGATAATAGGATACGTAATATAATTGTGTGTCGAGAGTCGAATGCGCTGTTTTCAAACAAAAGAACAAGTGTGTGGGCGCTGATGAAGATTCGCGTGTATTCAGTATGTGGGTTATTGTTACTACCAAGTACTAGATGCTTAAGTTTAATGGAGTTTATTTATAGGTTTTATATTATGTACAGGTATATTCACGTCCCTTTGCAATTGGAAGTAAGTCAGACCCTTTTAAATTGCTTTTTAGTTCTCAATAAACCTTATTTATACCTTCTCGATGTTTTAAGACTGCATTCATTTAAGTTAAGCATCACATGGCGAGGTCATCGATTTCCGCCGACGCTTTCTTGGTTCGTTTTTGTAGACTTAATTTTTCTTAGAATTTATTCCCTTATGTAAGTATAGACCATTTGTTTACCAGATAAAATTAAGCTGAAATTTTCCAAGCATTCGTCTTTGATAATATAATATTATAGAAGAATCCTTTGATGACACCGAATCCTAAATTATGTAGTTTTTACTTACAGAGTAAATTAATTCAGCGTTTGCACTTGTACGTTTATCAAACATAATGTTATGCAATTGTATGTTCATCAGTTACAAAATTTGTTTTTTTTACCAAGCTGACCTTTTAGCTAGATGCATTTAGAAAAATATGTGCACAGTATTGTATGTGTGTTGTACTACAAATTCAAACTCTACAATTAAGTTTTCCAGAAATGCTCGTTTACAAAATGTGATGCGATTAGTAAATTGGAACTGTCGTCAACTAACAATGAATTCAGACGTTAATGCATACATGTAAAAATATTATTATTATTAAAGTTTATTCCATCTCGCATATTTTCTATAAGTAAAAGTAATTAGTTTAAAGTAAAAACACATAACCATAATGCAACTCAATATTAAGGTGAAGGTTTGGCAAATAAGAGATTATACTTATATACTAGTTAATAGTTCCTAGTTCATGATACAAGAATACAAATACATTTAAAAAATACATAATAATGTTATTTAGTGTAAGCAATTTAAGGAAACTTAAGTATTCTTAACGGTAAGCATACATAAATAAGTTAATATAAGTATATAAAGCTTCTGACTTGTACGCACTAGCATTTTTAGTGCAAATGATCATATGAAAATATTTAGTTTTAGTAACGTCAGATTTTGAAATATTTAAAATAAATATACCATGTTTTGTTTGGAACTTTGTAGCAGTCTGTACCACTTTATGTACGACCTTACACAGTAGTTTAACAGATATTATCATCTACTAAACATAAACACGTGTTAATAACATTTAATCAGTATTATAGCAATCGGAACTGTTGATAAAGTCCGCCTGTAAAATAACAGCCACACTATGTACATACATACAAGTAGGCTAATAAGTTGTCTTAAGAATAGTCATGTAACAGTTCATATTATGTAAGTTGATTGTAAGTAGATTTTTGGGAAATAATAGAAATATAGAGTAGAGACGTAGACATCAGTGAATTATAGGCATAATTAAGTATTTATGAATTCTTTTGACTATTGTTTCATCAATTGTGTATACTTGAAAATATTAATAAAAATACAAGTAATTTTGAATGTCCTGCGAAGAAAGCAATTCAAATATATATTTTGACTAAAAGCTAATTTTGCCTGAATTCGTTACAGCAGTAGTTCTCACTACATTATTTTCTTCAAATAAAAAACATTTTTCATTGCAGGGGTAAAGTAAGAATCATCTTTGTGTAAGAGCACCTTTCAGCACCTACCTGTTGGCATAAAACGGAACGAGTTTTTAGGATTACACAATCATTTCACAATCAGATTTATTTCTGCATATTTCTAACCTTTTGTTTTTTCAAAACATATTTCATGGTCTGGTTGGGTTTTTAGATTTTATTGAAATCCAGACTCCTCCACATTCGATTCACAATACTCAAACAATTCTAATTTGCTGCTTCTTAGTATTTTCTCACACAGAGATGAAAGTCACCACCAGTCATACTAACTGGGCCTATACGATGAAATTTGAAACAAGCTAACCCACTGACAGTACAATATATTCACCTTTGAAGTCTGGCATTTTCATGGGGGTGGCTTTATTAGTACATGGTCAACCGCAGTCGACACACCTTAAATTGGAAGCGTATTTCTGTGAAACGAGAGGTGCTTTATGGGGTGGTAAGCTAAAAGTTGTGTTAGCCTTGTATAGCAGTTGCCAGAATAGACTTGACATGTAAGTAAGAACTTTTGTGCGTTTCTGACGTACTTGCATTTAAGAATGAAACGTAGTGTAGGATCTTTATCCTTCGTTTTGTGCCTTCAGATTTTCCCTGTTGACTGATTCATAGACCTTTCTCATTTTAGTGAATTATTCTTAAGCAATAAAATTCCAAACAAATCTTTTACCTGATGTATGCTTGACTTTTTAAAATACTTAAAATAATTTTTTAAGTATATATATTGCCTAAAAAACTGCGCATTTTGAGGTTTCAAATGGCTCTTGGTAAGTTGAAGCACATAAACTGATGGCACCTTGAGAATCTGCTTTAACCTCGGTAAGTCCCGGCCAAGAGGAATGGAGCTGCCCTTTTAAAAACTAAAAGATAACGCTTAATTACGTTATCTAATGGCGAATGCACGGCCATTCGACATGTAAAGTTTCTTACTTACATCCTAGTGATGCTTCCAGGATGCAATAATATGATAATATACGAAAAAGAAGTCGAACCAACACCAACGATGTGATTTGTTTTGATAGATTGGTATAAAGCAATATTATTCCTTACCCATACTATATACTGAATGCTCAATCGTAAAAGTACAAGAGTTCTTGTTACATAAATTATTTGAAAAGTCTCTAAATAATAAAGTCATAGTCATGCACCAATGATTCATTCATTCATTATTGTTTCAAAAGTTTGAATGGGTACAAATTATAAATGGTTGGTTTCCCAACGAACCATGTATGTTAACTTCGTGAGAATCTATGCACTGTTTCACATTATTATATGAGAATCTTACCGACTGAAAATTAGAAGTTCATAAAACCATTCGATGGATGTCAAAAATGACTGGATATTGGTACATCTATGAATAGCTATATAGCTCATCGTCGTCATAATCATCTGAACAGAAACAGTGAAGAAAGTTTGTCACTACTAAATCTTTATGGGTCGCTAAACAGAGAATTTAAATTGAAGATGGAACTTGAAGTATTGAAAAATAGAAAACGAACTCAATTAAAATCCAGGCATGTGTTACTCAACATAGCATGATAACATTTTGTTGTATTCATTTTCCAGAGAAAAACAAATTACCCTGTTGAGTCTATGTGTCAAATTGAACATGAAATTGGAGTCTCAAATTTTCTCATAATATAAATCTTGTAGAAAACATGTTTTTAACAGTCGATCGACCCTTTGTCTAATGTAAGCACTCATGAAACAAAATTTTCCCATTTCTTCATAAAGAAAAGATCAGATACTAAGTATATATAGGCATACTACGGAAACGGAAGTTCTCAACGTGAGAATGTTAACAAAATGTAGACTATACGGTATAGTCTATACCTGAACTTCAAGTACCTTAAAGTTCACGAGTTGAGTATACATTTGTCTTTGAAGACATCCCATTACTACAATCTGAATCCCATGCGTTTGTTCATTTCCATCAATAATTCATGCAATTTAAATTACCGTATAGAGCTAGTAGAGAGTCCCCGTCGTACAATACGTGCAAACGTTGAAAACACGAGAAGCTATAAATTTTCTTCGCCCATGCTTCCAGCATCAGTTTGCACCGTAAAATCAAGCAATTGATGTACTTCCATTCTCATTAATTTCTAATGATGAGTAAAGGGTACTACAGGAAATGATCTGGAAAAATCAATACGGGATGGGAAGGGAGCCTGTTGCAATTTCGTGCTTTATCTAGCAGCTAAAACTGACAGATTGTCTGAATAGAAGGTAATGCAAGCATGAATGTCAAGGGTTGCCGATCGCCTCAATGAGTTTTAATGAGTGAAAGCTGGAATGGTGCAAAAAACAACCTTGAAATCATACATCGCCAATTTACAAGAATTCCAATAAATTCTAATTGACAGCACATTTGATTTACTTATTTAATGATTGCAATTTTGCCAAATAATCATTTTATTTTACAACTGCACACAAAACTGATGGATCACTTCCAACATAATTTTGATTTTTATTCATTCGTTATAACAATAATCCCTTTTGTAGAGGAAAACGAATAAATATTGGTTAAGGTTCATCGTGAAGACTTGTGAATTTTGCAAGTTTGAAAGTTTCAAGTTAGTCAAGTGTGTAGTTCAACATCGATTCACTGAGCAGTTATCATCGGCACTCCAAGATTACCCTCCTCTCCCAAAATCTCACTGGGCAGCAACTCAACCGAGAACGCATCTGGATTTCTGTTTACCAAAGCATCATACAAGTCGCGAATGCCCGTGTGATTAGCTTTGCTGTGTTGCACAACCATTTTAAGATTTCTGAGCTGGGGGCATTGGAACCCAAGAATGAACAGTCCAGAGTTGCTTGCCTGGAACCAATGAAATGTCACACGTCAAAAATACACTCGGCGTCATTTCTCAAAGTACCTGATTCACAATCGCAAAACTTATATAAAATGATGCTCTAAACTGCTAATCCAACAAAAATCCTCGTAATGTAATGAATATCACGAACGTTTTAACTTATGCGAATGATATTGGCAGAAACTGTGTAGCAGCTCATGAAACCGTAATGAGCGCCTGAACCAAATAGTTAATACAAGAATAAAACATTAAAACAATGCATTACTCACGTTTACAGCACTCCCTTTAAGCTCCAAAGTGGTAAGTTCCCTTGAGTTAAATCCGTACAGGACTCCTACGTTTGAAATGCTGAAATCCCCTCTCATTTTAAATGTGCGAAGATCTGTAAGTAACGAATGAATTATATTTCCGGTGAATGTCAAAACTGAAGATAATTGTATGTATGCACGTGTATAAAACTTGATATTTCGTAGACTTGTTATCATTATCATATAATGAACAAAAATAGTTTAGTATATAATACTTAAAAACGAACCTTCCATAGACGCCAACGACTTGCCAACGAAGCGTATTTTATCTTTGGAAAACTGCTCATATGAAGTGTCAGTTTTTTCAGGCCAGTACATTTTCAACCTCTCAATCCAGCTCTTTTCCATTCCAGTAATCCCGAAATCTGTAACATCCTGCGTATTCTCAAGACAAAGAACTTGGAGGGATTTGAGATGATGAATAATAGCCTGTAAATGACTGTCCCGAATACCCGTGCAGTGAACTACAAGCTGCGTCAATGATTTCATTGTCTGTTTCACATGAAACCACTGGGCATCTTCTAATATAGTTCCGTACAGATCCAGATCCTCCAGAAACGGAAACTCAGATTTCGTATCAAATGATTCCCGAGTTGGCATGTCCAGTTGTGCAGCAAGTTTCTTCAGTTTCGTCGGCACAATCCAAGAGCCATTCTCTCCATGCACGAAATCAATTTCAAGCATAGGGAAATCCAAAAGTGACATGTGTTCCGAACTATTTAGAGTTGTTTTAAGTATCTCCGTCATACATTTTGAGGAACCATATGAATCAATCTTGAAACACGGTTCTGTATCCAAATGACGGTAGCAGCGAAGCACCAAATAGTTCAACTTAAAAATTTCTCTTCCGAGCGTCTCAACAATGCGACTTTGAAGCGTAAAATTTTTGGCGGAGACGAGCTCAAAGAATAGATTCTTTAGCGTGGATGAATTCTTCAGTAGCGCTGGACAGATTATGTTGGCAATATCATCTTCCGCAGTTTTGCGGGTGGTCAATGTTACGGATTTTGGTTTTGCATCCCGTTTCTGCACAATCTCCAAAGTGTGGAGCTTCCGAGTTGCTGGAAGAAAGAACCTTAGTGCTTCCGCCAACTTCATGATGTCCATCCCGGAAAATTTCATGATCTGAATTCGCTCCATGACTTTGTTAGTCTTATCCAAATTCATGCTGGTCGTGGTTTTCATGAAATTGCAGTTGTGTACCTCAATTACAGACAGTTTTTTGCAGCTTTGAATCCATTGAACGAGCTGTTGCTTATTCATATCAAAATTTTCAAATATGATGGTAGTCAAAGTATTTGTCAACGGTTCCCTTCGAGAAGATGCTGGAGTCACCCGAAGATTTGCGGAATGATAGCGACCATTGTAACTAGAATTGGAGAAGTTGATTGCGGGAATGACAGAGCAGCGAATATGTTGCCAACGGACTCTACTAGCTTCCAATGTGGCTAATGCTCCCAAAGGTTTCTTGCTAACAATGAAGGTTGTTTTTGTCAAAAATTCCTTGCTTCCGATGATCGCATTATTCCAGCTTTTAGAAACGAGACGGCAGTTCATACAATCAATTAGCGACAAATATGGAAGTATCTTTACTCCAGGGAGCATCTGATAAAGGGTCATGAAAATTGATTGTCAACAAAAATACATTTTTTTGATGAAAAGTGTTTCATATCAATGGAATAACATCTTATTGAATGCATACACAAAGATCCTTGAGATTGGAAGCATAACTTTGAATTGTGTTGAGCTTCATGCAACAAATGTCCAGCCTAGTTTTTTGCTCCAGAGACTCACAAACAAATGTTCGTCCGTTGACAAAAGCTTTGTACTCTGAGTTTTCATTCTCCTCCTTTTTCAAATTGCTCATTGTATTTTCTCTGGAAAGACCTCTGTAGATTTCCACCAGGGGCTCATTTGGGAGAAGATCGTGATCATGGGATGGAGCATGACTTTCCTTTTCATTAGTAAACTGAACTTGCATTTTTGTCGATTTTTGAGTTTTGGTTGCTGGACTCTGGAATCTTTTGTTGGGAGCTGGTGAGCTTGCAATAGATTCTTTCTTGGATCTACTCTTCCCAACAACATTTTTGCTTGGCAGCTTTGACTTTATAGGAGTCAACTTTGATTTTACAGCTGCTATTTTTCTGACATTTGCGTTGGACTTGTCTGATTTGGTTGCTTTGGGCTTGATGCTTTCACTCGACTTTTTAGAGCTGGAAGAACTTTCTACTGCTACCACATCCAACTTTTTATCTGTTGCCTTTGTGGGGTTGAGATCACAATCCACGTCATCCCCAGATGTTTTTTCTGGGTCTGCAGTAGACTCTTCTGCTTCAAGATGACCTTCTTCACTATCTTCAGTATTTTTTGGTTGGTTATTTCCGGAAGGCATGGAAGCATCTTTCGCCAGATTTTCCCAGAGATCACGACATTCTTCAAGGAAAGGAGTGAGGTCCATCGGCGTCACGTTGAGCTCTTCCATGGAAGATGTAGCTTTGTTATTTGGCTTTATCACCAATTCTGATTTTACATCTGATGGGGATGAGCTTCCATCATCTTTGGTACTCAATGTTGGGTTGGTGGAATCAGCAGCCGCAAAGGTTGTACTCATAAGTCTCCCGAGATCATTTTCAAATCCGGGTTTGCTGTCCGATTCATCAATATCCCTGATAACGGGATTCCCATCGTTCTCCCTGACTTCAGGTAAGTCGAACGGAATTTGGAGTGGAATTTTCCCATGAGCAACACACTCTCTAAATGTTGCATACTTATAAGCAGACTTTGTTTCGGCGGAGGCGTTGTGCTTGTTGCTTTCTAACCAAATGTCACGTCGTCGTTTCCACTCTTTTTCCACAAACTCCACGTATTTCGTAACAAAGTTTGTAATGTTTTTGCCAACGATCTCGTTAACTCGACTGGGTGCTATTTCTGGAGGAGGAATTATCGTAATGGACTTTTTACGGGTGTCATCTTGATCTTGATTTTTACCAGCTGCAAATACACTCTCATTCGTTTTGTCTAGGTTTTCAAGTTCTATTATAGATACAACTTTAGTTTCTTCCACTTCCACTACATCCAATTTGTCAGATGAAGGGTTATTCTGTTGCAGTTCGGGTTGACACGAATCTTCAGTTGTTGTTTGTTCAACATTGTGGGTTTCCCCCACAGATTTGATTTCTGTGGAATCATGAACCAACGTTGAAATATTATCATCTTGTTTTACATAAGGGCCAGAAAGCAACGGCAAGTCTCCAACAAATTGCTGGTGAAATGATTCAATTTCTTGCAAAGAGCATTGTGACGACTTCACTGGGCTAACCCGTTCATCGGAAACCAATAATTGGTCGAAAGGATTCTTGTATTCGGCATAACTCTTTCCAAATCTGACAGAGGGGCGGCAGGAACGGTAGAGAGAGGATGGGATGGAAGATGCTGTATGTGGGCGTTGTTGTGCTAGAGCTAATTTACTGGCTGATAGTTGAATATAAGAATTCCCTGCTGGTAAGCTGGCAGTCGACCCTTGGGTAGCTTGTTTAAGTTCAATTTGAGAAGGCTCTTCCGTTTTCTCATCAATAATGCCACAAAATCCACATGAGGAGGTTGTAGATGATTTTGTGTCTGGATTACTGCTGCTTCCTTCCTTTACTTCAATCTCAACTTTCGTTTGTGATTTTTCCTCGGAAAGATTTTGTGGCTCGGGAGTGGGATGATTAGTGGATAAGGAAATCACAATTTCTTCTGGGATTTTGAATTCAGATCCGTAAGGAGAAGTCTTGCTGGAACTAGGGTTTTCTGTTATTGAAGAGGGAAGGTTGCCGGGATCATCCCATGATGCATTTTTGTCAGTCTCTCCTGTAGTTTTTGTAAAGAATCGGGGAAATGATTGACTTTTCTCTTCTACACGCTTTAAACTTTTGCTTGTGCTCAAATATATGGCAAAACCTTGTTCGATTAAATGGAATTCTTCAGAGGTCAGCCCATCGAGCTTTGGATGTGATGCGGAGTCCTTGACGTCAACACAAGTTGATGATAGGTTCAGTTTGGATGAAACATTGCTCTGCGGGTTCCCGTTATCGCTGGTGTTTGATGTGCGGCTGAAACTGTGTGTGGGAATGGGAACGGTCTCCATTCTGATGGTCTTTAGACTTTAATGCTACAATGAAACGAGGTATTTGAGTGAGGGTAGCTTATGCATAACTGTGTAAGAATTTGCTACTGAAAAGTGGAGATGTGTGAAAGCGATTTAAAATTTCATTGACATATCCTTTCTCCTAAATTACATTATGTTTCCAATCTCCGTCGCTGTTCACAACTATGTGAAATGGCAATGTTCCCTTGGGTACTTTGAGACAAGGAGATGTCATGAACATGGTGGCTGCTTTAGGGACTTTCCTTTCTCTCATACAGATAAAGCTTTGGTGATGAGTAGTGCCCGCTCTGGATTTCCAGATATCTGCTTGGCATCTACCGGCAGTGAAAGTTATGTTGGTTCTTCCGTTCGCTCGGGAGAAAGTAATAGTTCGACAGCTTTCTACGGGAAGGCTGCACTGTGACTGCATCTTGAAAAACAAGCTCAACAACTTGCTCTACAAAATAATAATAATCTCGTAGAAGACTTTTGTTGACGGTCAGTGCATGCTTGGTTATTCACAGAGACGTTACAATCCCAAATTATGCCTTTTATGACACCTAGTGTGATACACCTACTAGAGTGTTAAACATACTGCAAAAATCAGTTACTTAATAAAAACTCATTTATTTCATTTGTAGGAGATCCATAATTATGCCTTTTTTGTCAGAAAACAGCTTTTAATTTTTTTATTCAGAGCATAACTTTCGTAAAAAAAATAGCTTAATTAACCTAGGCCATTTATACAATCTCGAATTTGGGTGAAGTCAGCTTTGCTAATTAATGATGCATTTGGCACGTAAATTCGTAAACGTAAAACATGAAGAAAGTTTGTTAGAAGGTTTAATCTACATATTACAATAAATTGTATCGTTGCATGAAAAATAGTTTGACCGTTCGAATTAGGTAAATATTGCGGATTTATTTGCAAAAGTTTTGTTCTTACTATACTTACTACTTATTTTCGGAGCAACTACAGTTATTGTTAGAAGTTTTAATATTATACGTTCTTCTCTGGAACATCCTTCCAATTACAAACACCCTTGGGATTTCAGAGTACACAATTTCTTCAATCAAATTTGTAATCTCCCATGCGGAAGGACTGCCATTGGCTACTTCAGTACACAAGCTCTAAACAAAGAGTCGCCCCAGCCCAAGGAGAGTTGTGTTCACATATATAACTTCAAGTCAAAATTCTAGAGATAGTCCTTCAAAAGTTAAGCACAAATTATATTAGTTTTGCCTCAAGGATCTCAAGCTGTTTAAAATTGCAACAGAAGCAGGAACAAACTTTTTTGGGGAAGAGAAGAAGCTTTAGAATATAAAATGGAAGTTGTATAAAATATCTATACACACCAACAGTAACCTCAAAACAGAACACAGCCAGCGGCCACTATTTTAGAAGCTTTGGTCTTCTTCCTAAGCAGTCGTAAATGGCACATCATAATCTAATCTATAATTTCTATGCTCTAAACCACGCAGCTAAAAGGATTTTATGGAACATTGCATTTACAGTTCATTTACATTAGAAGGTCGGGTAATAACAGTAGAAGTAGCAATAATAATAGTAATAGGGATCAAATATAGCATCCAGTTTATGAAATGACTGGCTGCAGCCTGCAAAGAGATGCTTGGCAAGTTGTGAGGCATTAGATAAATACATCCGCAAACGCATTACCATTTGGTCCTTCGTTGTTCATTACACACATGCTACGTGGTTTGGTCTGGTCATTCAGTGGATGGAGATGGAAGATGGAATTTCTGAAATGCCATTAAAATACTCATTTATAGAGAGATAGAGCGTGTCGGTTTGCATACTGGTTAGATGGGTATGCTAAAGGTACTAAAAACTGGAACTTGGGAAGGTCGTCCACAAAAGCTTTTCTACCAAAGCTAAAAGGAAGAGGAAACTCCAAAAGTTGCAAGTAAATTACAGTCATTTGATTGAGCATGAATGTAAATTCATGTTGGTCAAAAATTTGTGTTAGGGAACAATGTGCGTGTCTCTCTCTTTGTTTTGTTATTTTACGAGCGAGAGTCATTTTTGATGAGGAATGATTTTTTTCTCGATATGGAACGCTATAGTTATATAATGAACTACTGAGCCGATTTTACAGTGATATGTATGTGATGATGAATGTCACCTTAGCCTTATTTAAGTATGACATGACACAAAAGGATTATTCGCGGAACTGTGTATATCAGTATACATGGCGTTGTATACTGGGGTCCACACATGTTTGTGATATTATTTACAACAAAAACGTGAGGTTGACTTTGTTTTGAAATTGTGCTTTCAGTAGCTCGTTTTTAGAGATCAAATAATCTACAGCTATAGACTACCAACGTTATTGGAAAAACGAGTTGCTATTTATTATGCTTGGTTGTATCGCATGAACTATAATGTTGCCCATATTCACATTGTGAGCATTTCTGACATTTTTTGTCTCACCCAGAGCAGAGCTGAGTTGAAGGAAATTTGCTAAAGCTAAGAGACTGCTCCACAACAACTCTCTTTTCATCTCTAGTGTAGCATTAGAGACTCTACTTTGTTGGGGAACTCTGGAGAGGCAGCCAAACAAGAACAAGACAAGAGAAGAAAAGGTCCATAGACCTACATTTCCCATTTCCACAATTCTCACGCTAAACCACACACGAGAGAGACGTGTACCATACCAGTGCCTGTGCAGCTTCTTTTTCTCTTCTCTGTCTTCATCACTTTACCCGAGCATTTTAACCCTTTCTCAGTTTCTCATGCTTATAAGAAATAATAGCCATACTTGCATTGGTTCGGTTCTACAGTATGCATTTATAATACCAACATCCTCTGTAAGGACAAGTACATTAGGACAAGACAGGGATATTGCAAAAAAGACGACAGGGCTCATGCTCGTACACAACTGGTGATAAGTAGCAAATAATGTAGAGAGCAGCAACTTGTGTGAGTTGCATGGTGCTGCAATACATGTTGAAAGGGTTGTAAGTTGTGAGTCCAACTCCAACACATAGTCGTAAGTGTAACTTTAAGTATAAATGTTCCCAAGCTTTGAAGTAAGATTCATGACAAAGTTAACGCAAATCCAAAAGCTCATGACAATAATAATATAACTTATGAGCTTTTGCATTTGATAGAATAGCGCCAGAAGTTGGAGGGGGAGATAAAATTACGGCGTACATTTGTAATATGCGAAGTTGTTGAAAAGGCTATTACAATTTTTGCATGCACGTATGAATATATGGAGCCAATGTGATGGGATGCTGTGTGAATGCTATGAATAGCAATATCATTTCTTTCAGCTGGAGAAATCTAGAAACTACTTGCTGTTTTTATTCACTACAGAATGGTTCTGCTAGTTGCGTCAGGGGAAAGCTGGACTGTGTGTAGAGCGTAGGAAAAGTGGCAGAGAAGAAACTACTAGTTCTTGTTACCTCTTACACCTCCTTTACTACTATATCTAGCTTGATGGTGGTGGTGGTGGTGCTGAAGCAGATGATGTTGACGGCAAAACCGTTTTTACAGAAAGTGAAAGTAAACGGGAAATGAGCGTGGAGAGAAGAGAAAAAGAAAAGTTACTTACTCAACTACCACTGTTGCTCATTCCTTTCTAATTCAGTGAAAGTGAAACAGAGAGACGTAGCTACGTGTACGCCAGCTGCAAGTTTATAAATCTTGTTTGTGAATGCAGAAAACAAAAATTGTATTTATTTACCGAGTAGTAAAAAACAGAGGAAAAGAAATCTCGCTTCGCCAAAAACTTCATGGGCTTTGAAGCAAAAAGAAAGGCTTGAAAGAAAGAGGACAGAGAATAAGTGTGTAGTTCCCATCACATATTCCATATCATCGTCATTATCGTTTGGTTCGCTATTGCACGACGCTCTTGGTGTTGTGCTCGTTCCAAGTTTCCACATTGAGGAAACATATCATCATTGTAGCATCACCATCATCGTAGACAAGGGAATCTTTTTCTGGTGAAGTTCTCATTTTTTCTTCGCTCCTTGTGGTGATGCAGCTCTGATACTTTTTCGCTTCGGTCTTTCTCCCTTTGAATAGATAACAGAGTGCCCAACAGAACGATACATTTTCATGAAAGTAGAAAAGCTAGCTAACTAGACAGCGACAGCACTCTTCAAGCTTCAGGCACGTTCGTTTCATCAATCGACAAGAAAAAAGTTGAAAGAGTTGGTGTTGCTATTGCTCTTCTCGTGTTCTGTGCTCAAAAAAAGCAGATGGATCCAAGAGTTTTTATTATGTCTCACCTTCCTCAGGGAGCTCCGTAGTTTATACTTACAGGTGTGTGTTAGACTTTTGGCGTGCATGACTTTTTTTGGAATTTAATAATAAACTCATTTATTTCTTGCGTGATAATCTGCTTAGTGCGCTACCTATATATTCGTTGATGGATTTGTTTGATCGTTTACTCTCTTGGTTTTGTTTTCATCCTTTTGAAAAGATTAGTCGTGACATTCCTTAATCCTATTTCGGGTCCGTTTTGTGAAGTTAAAAGTTTATCCTGTAAAGTCCTGAAGATGGGAAATATCCGGAACCTGGAAGAAGACAATAATAAGCACTGTGATACTGCAAGTTATTCTGATCGCGCTAAAATGAATTATTGCAAGGAGTGTAACATCAATCAAAACTATCCCCCTCCCCCAAATAGAACCATGAGCAAGAATATACGAAATAACCACTCTTTAAGTAAGACAATGACAAGGACGTCCCTATGGAGTACACTTTTACTAATATGGATCAGTATATTGACTGGCGTCACAGAAGGTTTGTTACTGTTATTATTTTCGTCTAATTTTACAAAATGACACACACAATTTTCTCAGTTAGACTGAGAGAAATCCTAAAATATCCGTAAATCTTTTGTAGTGACAGCGCTGCTTTGGTGCTTGTCTATTTTCATTAAGCCACATACACGAGGTTAGGGTTTGTAGCTTGCTTTTGTGTACTTTGGAATGATATGTATGAGAAGAACAATGACGATGGAAAACTCATCAGCCATATAAAAACCAAATTCATTACTTTTTCGTTCGTAATAAGCCATAAGAACGAAATGCTTTATTGATTGCATACATTAATCCTCCAAAATGGATGTTTGTACCAAACCAAACTCGCTCTCCCATCGGTTCTTCTACTAGCGTATTGAATTCAGAATCACTCATGCATGCTCCATTTGTGTATGCCTAGAGAGCATGTACCTACTATATCTTGTGATATGCTGATGGTGAGTTTCAAAAACACATCCAATATTTACTTCCCATGTGCCTAGTTGCAATCCAATCGCTAGGGCATCGTTAGCTTCAATCTTCAATGTAATGGTAATAGGCTTACAAAACGCGAAGTAAGTAATCCATTCTGTAGGATGTTTTTCGTGTTCCTCTACGTCACTACGTCATCTTTACTTGTTCCATAGATAGGATTTGCGTCAACTTGTTATTAAAAAATGCCGACGGGAATCCTATTTTTGTGGGAAATGGGGGTAATATAATAAAACATTCATCTTCTCCAACATTTTTTTGTATTTAACACTGTACGAGGGCGAGCCATCTATTTGAAATATTATGTAGCCCTACCACACACCCTGCATTTAAATGGCATATAAAGAAAATACACAAGTCACAAATCATGCATGAATATTTAAATGTCTGATTTTCCACAGGGCTTCAGTGTTACGAGTGCCTTTCCCTCTACTGTGACTCTGGTGCAGTTTGCGATGCAATAAAAAACACAATGGTAGAAATTTTTGTGCCCAAACGCCATTTCATCCATTTTGATCCCAGTGATATTTGTCCAGAAGATGAGTTCCCAACTAATTCCACACGTTGGGCTAATCTTTCACGCCAATGTGAGAGGAGCGACTCATTATGCCTAGTCTCACCAATTGAGGTTCACACCGTGCTGGATGGAAAGAAGAATGGGAAGCATCTTGAAAATGAGTACACGCTCACCACCTTTGGAAATCTTCGAGGTTGTGCGAGTCGTCGAAAGCTTCTCGAACTCCCTGAAACAATAAACGTTCGAATCGAGTTCATTGGGAGGAATGAGAGTAGCAACAGGGTTGCAAAAGGTGTAAATAGCAATAGCCATAAAAATAACAATATTAAAACTCCCAACGATAGTTCCATGTCGTCTAGCTCTGGAGCGCTGGAAAAGGTTGGAGGGAATGGTGGAAAGAAAAAGGAAATTTTCTACAACATGTCGAATATTGCACCTGGTGCTGAGTTTGATCCCTCCAAGAAGACATATAAAGATGGGTATACCATTATGAAAATATATTCCCATGTGTTCTACATTGACCAAGGCACTCAAAATGCGACAAAGTGCTATGAAGACAATTGTAATGATAAGATGAAGTTTCGAAGGAGTGGTACTTCTGGAATGACTGTGCTCAGTAGTCTCAACAGCATTAGCGTATTGATAACAGTTTTGGTGTCTAGCTATCTAGCTTGAAATTTATTAATCTTTATCTAAGTCAGAGTTAATTGTACTGCAGTACTTTACTTACATTAGAATACTATGTTTAAAATGGTGCGTGATCAATAATTTACGTGAAATTAAGAACGTAGAGAATACTAAGCTACATTTGTGTGTATTTTACAACTTGCCAACTTACAGTGGGTGTTTTAAAGAGAATTAAATTTTTATATTGTGTTAGAAGATAGCATCACTTCGAGTTGGATTGAGTACTACGATAATGCAACATAGTTGACATACGTATGTGTAATTGTGAATATCTTAAAGTTTAATTATTACAATCTATCCTTTTGTAATCCTTATAAATCAATTTAGGACTAATGTATTTAAGCTGAAACAACATTCAATTCATTGATGTGAAGCAAAAATCTACATAAGTATATAATAAAAACTGCGATTACATCCTATGTACATATTACATAAAAATAAACATTAATATTCCATTAGTAAATCTTATATAGATAATGTGTATGTATATAATAGTTTATGGATAAAAGGATATTATGCCATAATAAATTGTAAAGTATGTGACTTTGACTGAACGTAATAAATTGAAATCTAGGACAATATACGAACCGTGTATTTCCAGGCTCCTTGGGTTAAACATGCATATGTTTTGCTATATGATATCTGAACATTTTACCTAATTATTATCATCATATAGTGTCGCTAATAGGGTTATTTTCTACATTATTACAGGACTTGGTGCGGTTTGTAGTCAACTGATTTGTGGATGAACAAACATTTTGGAGAGTTTCCAAGCTGAGGCTGGAATCTCTATATCATATACAGACATATTATTGTGAACATGTGCCAGGAGAAAACATTGGTAACAGAAACAGAGCCACAAATCCAAACATTCACTCTTTGTATCTGCTTTCACTTCATGCTGTGCCAACAACTTTCCCTTTGTCTCCGTCCAATATAAATATTCATACGAATGGGATTTTTGAAATAGTTGCAACTAAAATGTGTCGGGCCTTTGGTAGATTTACTCAAAGAAGTTTTGTCCAAATCTGTGAAAAAGCAACTTCTTATTTTAATCACATTCAAAAGTAGAATTTATGATTTATCTGATACGCGTTGTTTCTTTGTTCCTTTCTTTCTTCTCTCATTTCCGGGCCAGGAAGCTGACTGCAATCTCATTCTCAACTTTGATTAAAACTAGAAACATTCACCTATTTTTCAAAGTTGCAAAGAACGCAACTCAGGATTTTGTTACTTACTGATAATTGTATACAACCCTTGAATGCAACGTGTAACTAACTTCTCACTCTCTTCGTTTTGAGATTCTAATTTATGATGCCATGCCAGAATGATGATGCAATGTGCTGAATCTGCAATGTCTTTGATGTTCATATTGCCAACAAGCTGATTCACTTATTGTACAGTTTGGCATTCGTTTACACTGTTGCTTTCCAATCAGAGGGATAATTTTGTTGGCCGAGCCAAGACATGTGTTTGCTAAATGGCACTTTTCTCCCTTGGACAAAGAACTATATGAAAGATTTGATGAGCAATATCATGTGCCATATGGAGCAAATCATAATATATTTTCTTGCAAAGGAACTCTGCTTGTACGAGCATATAATATTAGACAAAAATGTGCTGTTCTTACTTCCATATGGTGAGACCAACTCAATTCAGTTATTATCCAACATCCCTTCTACTGAACAAGCTTCAAAAACCTCATCAATGCTTTCACATTTCTCTGAATGGCTATCCAGAGCCGTAAAACTGCAATAATCAAGTGATTCCGATTCGCTCCAAGAATTTCAATTATGTGTATTCCAAACGCGATACTGTGACCAATGCACAAATACCAAACAAGCTTACTTGCCACCTGGATATCAAAGATATTGAGATTCTCCTTAATGTTCGCATATATACTATTTCTCAGAGTGAACCCATTATTTTGACCGTCAGTCCAATAATTAAATAGTCCAGCTTGAAGGATTCTGGCCACCACGTTTTTCAGCTCGTTTGCAAATGGAAAATCTTTCGAAAATCTTGTTGCTGTTCCTTGCAAAACGCCTATTCGGACCAATGTGTACGGTTTAAAAGTAAAATTTGATCCTTTGAGTCGTCTTTCAGAACCTAGTATATTACTCAATATTTTGCGCCAAACCACCAGATTTCCAAAACATGCGTAGGTTTCTGACAACGCGTGCTCAACGCAATCCCGTTCTTCCATAAATTCTATTTTGTCTGTTACACGCTTAACGTCGACGGGAAAATTTTCAGGAAAATATTTTCCGGTTAGCCCTGATATTAGTTCTTTTTCCAATGAAGAACGGTATTGCCAGATAGATGGATGATGCTCTTGATGATCATGGTTGGCTAAATACAAATCTAAATGAGAATTCAAAGGAATATACTCAATACGACTGCAGATATATGTGAATATCCTCATATTATTCCAGAATAGGAGGAAAACTCCAAGCATGCTAGAGGAGAAAAGGAGCAGAATAGAGGATAGCGTTTGAGAGTTGAGATTTCCCATAGATCGGTTTTGGGTGACTACTAGAATGATGGTCCACAGTTGCTTAATGTAATTCATTCTATATATGGGGGATTTAAAAACGAATAATTATAATTAAATATTTTTAAAGACCAAATATTCATATGTTGTAAATACGTACGTCAAGAAATGAAAATTTCTACGAGAAAATTCTCGGAACCCAGTTGACAGCAGCCATTTTCTCATCAGCAGGACTACAGGAGCAAGGAATACTAATGGAAGAAACATGAGTTGATATGATTCATCTGTGCCTGATGCCTTTACAACTTTTGTTGCAAGGATAGTCCCTTCATTTCGATTCCACGCCTCGGTTGAATCAATATCTTCCGATGTAATAAAGAGAGGCAACCCAGGAATGACAGCATTCCAAGGTAACTTGGGGGGTTTGGGAAAGTTTAAAACCCCGTTTTGAAACAAATTTTTCCTAAGTGGTGCTTGAACGTAAATAAAATCATCCCCGTTAACATTCCAACGAATTCCATTTGCCATTGTTTTAAACATTAGGTGAGCAAATTCGCTCCTCTGAATCAATTTTTTTTCAGGCACGTCTTCTTTCCACATCCAACCTTTGTCTGTCCCGTCGTGTTGACGGACAACCACAAAAATGTAGTTGAGACGGACATTATGGAAATATTTTGAGAAATCTGGAAACGTTGAAGCATACTTTACGTATTTTCTGATATCGTCAAATGCAGCGATAATTAAATTTCCATTTATCAGCTTTCCGAAGGACGTAACAGGTAAGCAGAATTGACAATATGCTCGCATGGTTGCAACTTCCAGACCTGCTTTATTTTTGGTTACCCAGATTTCCATCTTATCGCGAATTGTTTGCAAGCTATCCTGTTCGAAAAGGCTAGCAGTTATAAAGCTATCGTTGTTGGTAGTGTTGTCATCAGATTTCGGCTGGGTAGTCCGCACGATAACGTACTTTCCAAAGTTGATTGTTCCTGGCCGAAACACTGTTTCTAAGATGTCTATTATTTTGTAAGACTTTTCTTTTTCATCCCGCTCAAGTATAACAAGTGGAAAATGATTAAACTCTCTGTATTTAATCAACTTCAATTTTGGCTGTGTAAAAGAACTTGCTCGGTCGATTAGTGTGATTGGTAAATACTTGTGTGATTGGGCAATGGTCGTGAAAAGGTCTGAGACATGTTCTTTGAAATCACTACTAATGTAAATTATGATTACTTGGCTAAAGTTATGCTGCATGTGTCCAAGGCTGAAGCTATGTTTTAAGAGTTTAAATGCTGTAGAAAGGCTGGGATCTGAACCATTTGCTGTTGTTGATATACTGACAAGTGCCAATAAAATTAAAATGGATTTTTCTATGCAAACAAACCTTTGAAATGGACACATTTTGAAAACAGAATCTTGTAAGACATCTCTCACCAATCAACTTCAGCGTACGAATAAAGGATGACGACGGTGTGTTGTAACCTTTTATATATAGTGCCCTTGAATTTAAATTGTTAGTCAGATTTGCTCGCATGCATAGGTAGAAATTAAGATTGATGGAAAAATATCATACATGACTGAATATTTTACTAGAACCATATCAAATTATACAAATCATATTATTATACATTCAAATTGACGGCTAAAAAAGCTGGGTGAAAGTACATAGTAATAAATAGCTTATAGCAATCAAAGTTATCTCATTAAAATATTCCAGACGGTTTCGGCAACATCTCCACATTTTCTTGAATGTGCACAGCCTGAGCACAAGCTTTTACATTATGCACCATGAGAGTGTAATTATATCCAGAAAATAAGTGGTTGTAAATTGAATCCTTGTACTGCAGCAACATATTCGAATCCATGCTCTTCCTGTATGTTCACATACAAATATTCATAATCATTAGTGGAGTTATCATGAATAAAGGGTAGAAGAAAGAAATATATACATGTATTTGACATTGAGCATGAGAAAAGTATGCACGAGTGAAAAACTCCCAAATATGTATATATGATTTAGCAAATAGCACTGGTACTACTTATATGTACCATAAACCTTTCGTGAATAATAGTGGTTTGCGTTTGTGATCAAAAAGTAAAGAGAGAAAGAAAAGAGCATTATCACTGACAGCAGTTTTAAGAAGCTCATTTTCTCAAATGCGTCTTGAGGACGACTTAGAATTTCCTGGAAACTTTTCTGAGATCTCTATTCTCATTATTATATTGTTCTGCTACACTTGGTCTTCTGCTTGGAAAAGATCCTTATTAACATCAAAGGTAGCGTTTAGTGTTCTTGGTAAAGCATTGGACAATGAGCGGTTTAGTTTCGTATTTATCTATCCGCCTTCTTACCAACCAAACCAAAACTAACATCAAGCCTACTATTTCTGCAATGTATTTTTTGTATATAACAAGAAATCAGACTCTCCATCAACGATGGATTAATCAAAAGTAAAAATGTGACAATATATATATAAGATACATGCAAAAATAAATGTATATTTATTTTCCAGGTCGACCAAATAATATATAGGCAGAAACCCAGTCTGCCGTACAACTACAATGATTTTAATATCGACAGCAGCAAAGTATGTCGTGTTGCTCGATGCTTCTCTTCCCATTCAATCCACTCGTAGGGAAAATCATCAATTTCTAACATTCGAAACTGAAGACAATATACAACATTGTCTCTGTGCCAAATAAAACTGGTAATAGAAACAGAAAAGCATTTTCATGATGGAAACGTTTCTACTTTCTTTTCATTCCTATTTTCGATGTGAGTAAAAGAATAAATCCAATTTCGTGAGATCAATCAACCACTACTGTAACTATATTTTTTATCCTATACTTTGAGCATGCACGGATTTATAAGCATATGCATACAATTATGTATATCTGTAAATATAAACCTGATTTGAAGTACTTTTCTCCATAGTTGTCTTTTTGTATAATATCAAATTCTCAACTCTGTGTAGCCAGAATGATTGATGCGTACATGGATATTCATTTTAATGAAAGTCAAAGAAACTACAAACAGCCGTGAGTTGAAGTGTCTCTGCCATCTCAACGAAACTCTCGTTTGTTGATTCAAAGTTTTATTCTCCGATAAGCTCGACAAAGCGTTTTTTCAACGCATCAGCATACCGTGATGAAGATGGTTACCGAGAATGCATCAATATCTGAAGAACATGGGAAACGGAAAGGAAAAGAATGAGTATGGGTGGCACCGTAATACATACATTGATTTCATTTTACTTTTTCTCCAACTTCTTCTCGCCACTTGACTTGACCTACTTTTACTTGCTAACAAGACGTGTACGTTTCTTTAGTCAGCATATATTTTCGGTGAGGGTATTGTGCACCATTCCGCTATAACTGGATGAAAAACTCTCAGAGATTCTTCTCTTACCTCCTGATTATTACAAAAGCTACCACCAAAACACCAACTCTCTGGTGTGTACTTCAACAAATCTAGTTTCTATTCCCACCAGCTTGATTGTCAAATGATAGGTGCACTCAAACGTACGTATAGTGTCACAGTGCAGCCATATCGAACTGAGATTGACTTTGGCTTGTATGGAATGATCTCCATCAAATATACTAACATGGCCAACCCATTGTGATTACGCATGTAGCTACGAAATTGATGATTTCCCTTGATACATTATAAATATTATACCTGGTTTTAAATTCCTATGTTCCACCGTACTCAAAGGTGACCAACCTTTCAGCTTGATCTGAATTATTTCCGCACAGTCAACCCCAACGTAAGCTTTCTATATATGACGCATGAAAAATGTAGGACTACCAAAAAGAACCATATCCCTTTGGTAATTTTTATGAAAGATTGTGATGCGACAAGATATGACCACTTGAAGATTGAACCTGTAGTTTTTGGTTTCATATCGTATCGTCCTTTTGTAATACACCCATGTTGTGTATGGAATTTTCCATAATTCATTTTTTATCGTTTTCAACTTCTTGACATTTGAAACCGTAGACGAGCGCTGAGCTCACAAAATATTTAAACCTTATTGTACCATGGATTATACGTCACACAATCTGAAAAAAATTTATATATATATAAATATATATACATGTGTGTAGTACAATACCTGTGCTGAATAGGATTATACTTATGTCGATATGTACTTACTTTGGATGAGACTTCTACGAATTCTGAACAAAAAGATGGGCAAGCAAAAATAGAACATTTTGACATCATGATTCAATACGTTAGAATAGAATGTTTTCTAAAACATTTTTGATGCAGCATTCTGCTTTTCCGCCTTCTAGTTCCTATTGTGGTGTATGGTACGCAAGACAAAAATCGTGTACAAAATCTTATTAAGCGTAAAATATGACTTGTCCTTTTTTGCTTTTGCTGTGCTTTCCAAAAAAATATGAAAAGGCACTGGCAATTTCCTGATACGCAAGTTTCAAGCATAAAATCGAATTTCATTTTTTCTTTCACTTTGGCTTTTTGATTTTTACTCCACGTAAAAAGTGAAAGTATTGTTCCTTCTTCCATATGTGCAAACTTAATAAAGATATCTGAATACGATCATGTATTCTAGGAGCAAACAAGCAATTCGTTGGTGGGGTGAATATCAAAATATGGTGATATCTCAATTTCATTCTAATATATATCTGTTGACATATACGAGCTTATACGCTCACGGCACACGCATACCAATAGGCTATATATGAGTATCCACTAAGGACTTACCAAAATGTTACCACAGGACTGAGGAAAAACTTTTCAAACATGGTTGAAAATTTGGCAAAGATCAAGAGCTGAGTGTTGAAACTGTTATTGGAGATGCAGGACGCGTACACAAGTGAGTACGTTTGCCATAAAAATTCCAACAAGGGATCCAGTTGTTGACTTAACATTTCATCCACTGTTGTAATGTAGTTTATTAAGCGGTTTCGCCCCGGACTATCAAAATTGTTCAGCTGTCCCCCTCTCTTCCAAGTTCCCCGGTAGTATTTAATCTGAATTCGAAACAATTGCATTATAAAAAATGGTTTGGAGGTAGTTAATTCAGGTTGTACAAAATTTCAATTCATGTGTTTCTATTCAATAGAGACGTAAAATGAAGATAATGAGTTTGAGTTTGACTATTGCATATTTAAACTTAAGAAATAACGAAAACTTTCATGAGGGGAAAATAAAAGTTTGCTTCGTCCACGTTTATCACTAAAGCAAGAATTATGACATCACAAGGACACATTTCCAGCCTTTAATGGTCTATGAAGTTAAAAGCATTTATCATACACTGTGGGGTCAGCCCGAGGCAAACATATCATTTATTGGGACGACGACATCCATTGAATTCCAACCAAACTCAACATCGCTTCACTAGGATTCTATATGAGAGACGCATACCTATCTGTAATTCTCGTTGAAGTCATATTGATTGAGCCAATCGTATAATAATGTTAGGCACCCGTTGTGCCTCTACACTTTGAATCTGTGTTGACTTGGAAAAGTAGCAGGAAAGGAGAAAACTTTTATTCCGTATGTCTCTTATTTCCCCTTCTTCGGTCTCACTGTTACATGATACATATCAGACCACACACACTCCAAGCCCAACACATATAGCAGTGAAAGCTATTTGATGCACTAAAATGGTTCACAAAAAAAGGCTCACCGAAAACTTTCTACGGGCGATGGGAGGAAACCAGAAGATACTCAACTGACGGATTTATTGCAAACAGAAAAAGTTATGATTGTGCTGCTACTACCGTCTATAATGCATTGATCTTTTTCTATGTGCTCCAGGCCAATAAGTGAATGATTGCCTTTGTATGAACTATGCAAGCGTATACATTATACTCAGCTATATACTTGCTCATAAAAATTTAGGTAGAGATCACAATCAAAATCGTCATTGGAACGTTTCATTGGAGAAAAAAATTAATGGGCTTTGCGGTTCGCAGATGATGGATGACTCATCATGCATTAAAGGTATAATCGTTGGTACACTAGGAAATCTTCAAAAATCCGATAAACAAGACTTTACTAAAAGTATCGGTTACGCATGTTTTATGATTTAAATAATTAGCAAGTTTAGAAAAATGAAGAAAAATTACAATTTTTGGCTCGTCCAGAGCAGCAATCAAAGTAAGAGGTTCTTCAGATTTGTTCACTTCATGAAAACAGTCTTGAAGTATCGTTTGTATTGCATTCCCAAAAGGCATTTCGAATGATGGTCTCCCTGAGGCGTCTTCCACCTTTTTCTCTACATTGATAGTCATTTTTATCTTTTGCTGAGTTTCTCTGGCGTCATTAATACTACTCCCAGTCCCAGTAATATTATTAACGCTGCCCTTAATATTCATATTGGGTTGCATGTGTTCCCTTGTAATTCTCTCTTTACGACCTCGACTTCTCATTTCCCCTAGTTGAACGAAGAACAGAGAAAGTTTGTTGAGCAACTTGAGGAAATCTCGAGGTAACCATCGCTGATCACATTTCTTCTTCAAAATATCAAACATCACATCTAGCAAAGACTGCTTCCATCCATGAGAACTTTCCTTTGAATTTGAATCATTTTGTTTTCGTTCATCTATATCTTCCTCATCCTCTACTCCTCCTGTTAAGGAATCCTTGGTTTTGGTTGTAAACTGAGATTTGAGCTGAGCGTGAACCTTGTTCTTGTCAGAGCCCGTTAAACTTTGGAGCAAGTCAAACTCAATTTTCTGCTGAAGAAGTAGGAGCAATCTCGTAAAGGATTTTCGGTCCCTAGCTGCATGGGTGAGTGTGAGTAACGGTGAGATTTTCTCATCACTATTACCATGCCCTTTCTTAGAAGCACTGGGATTATACATAGATTTCATGTTATTTAGCGCCTTGCCTCCTCTATCAGAGCAAAAATTGGGTTTCCGAGAGTGCTGAAGAAAAAGAGGAGAAGCCACAGCAATTTAATCATGTCAAGGAGTTGATTATTCAATTATACACACTATTTACTTAAGCCTCCATCCCCCTCAAGACGCTTGCAGTGAATAATTTACTCATCAACCATCCCAGCTCTCTTCTCGCGTAGAAGATGTTAGATAATATGGCATAACATATCCAACCAAATGTTGCATTATTGCATATATGCGTGAGAGATTTAGACCTAATGGGTTGTGTAGTTAAAAAGCATGTAGTAGTTGTACGTAAGGTACATGAATACCATCATTACCATATTTTGTATCTGAAAGGCAAGCCCATAACGGAAGCAGTTTGAGATGTTGAGTTGAGTGAGCGTGGAAAGATTATTACACCGTTCAGAGTCGCATTCCTTGTCCTTACTATAGCTATCCCAAGCCAGTCCCTTGGGAGCTGAGACTAAAGCCGTGTCCTCCAAAATACAAATGAACAATTTTCCCAAATCCGGTTTGTCGTGAATAGTAATCACTGGGGATTCTACTATTTCCACCTTTTCCAGTGGCACTAAGTTTGCACTAACACCAATGCTCCCTTTGCTTTTGGCTACTGGCCCGGCTACATTGGTCTCGTCAAACTCGTATGGAATCATATTATCAAAGTCCTTCTGCTCCAAATCTTGCTCTAAAGAAGAAAAGTCCTTGAAAGCGGAATTGGGGAAGTTGGGAAATGCAAAAAACACTTCGCCAGAGCTATCATAATAACTACTATTGTGATCTGAAGATGAGGATGACTCTCCATCGTTTTTAGAGAAGTCGGGTGGAGGTCTAGGTCCGCAAAACCGAAAATTTTCGTCATCTGCTAGAGTGTTTATATCTTCAGAGCTGCAATTTTTCCTGGAAGCAAACCCTTCCACATCATCCTCGCTATGTGATGGGCTGAAGCAGTATCGAGTTGGATTGCTGGAAAAATGTAAGCCAAGCTTAGTGTGTTCCTATTAAATAAAGCTTCAGATCCATATAATATACATAAATAAAAGATTGTATACTCATTCCTTGGAATTTCGTTATTAGACACGAACTACATGCACTAAACCATTTTCCAATTGAAATGAAGAATTGTCTTCGCATTGCTAGCATACCTGCGCTTGGGTTCTTCTGCTTTCCTCAAAGGTATTTCCCAAGACGTTGAGCCAGTAATGATGGCAGACTTGTAAATTCCACATGTAGCTTCATTCTGTTCGTACTTGTGGTAGTTAAATCCATCTACACGACAAAATTAATGATGAGATTCTTGTGGTATTTTTTTTGGGGAAAAAAGTCAATTGAGAAAGTTTTTCCATTAATCTTTTCTAGAGAATCTGACTACGCTCTAGTACATGCTACGTGACGGATACGCAGACTCCTTTACTTACCAGACTTCCCAAACTTTTTCATTCGACCTTGAAAGAGAGGCTGTTGAAAAAATGTTAGTTCCTCTGGAAGCCATTGTGGATGTTCTGCGAATCTTTGTATTGATCCTATTTTCTATTGTAATGAAAAAAATTAAAGTCTGATTTGGTATTTTGCATAGAAATTGCTTTCTGCAATGGATTTTCTCTTTCTTACACTTTGCTGGAGATTAAAGCAGTGGAATCCGGTGACTACCCAAACAGATCCAGAGTCTACTTCGTTATAACGCTCGTTGGGGTATACGAGCCATCTACCAGTTTAAAACAAAATCATTGTGATGACTCACATGAGTAGTAATATATGAAATAACAATAATTATATAAAGTCCGGTTCTTTACAGTGAATTCAGGCAAAGTAATTTTGCATATCGAAAGTTCAGTCCTTGTAGAAAACTTTCCAGGTTTGAAATTTTGTAATCAATAGATGTCACATTACGCCCAGATCCATCCAGATTCTCATATATAGTTAAATAAGGCCGTTTGTCCATTAAACGAAAATTGTCAATCCTTTCAATATAACAATCTCGGGCTCTGTTATATTCATAGTCAGAGTGGGAAAGTTCATATGCGTCCGTGATTGACATTATAAAAAATGCTAGTTGACTAAATACTTTCCACATACTGAATATAATTTAATGAAACTGAATAAATACTTTTGAATTACTGGTATTCAGTCTTATTCCTGTGATGAAAATTTCTGCCAATAAAATGTTACAAATTAGAAACACTGAAAATTTTTAACTATGAAGGTAGCACAGGAAATCGTTACGTGCAACTTATGTGTAATCATGCAGTGTGTAATTTATTAAAAACCTTCAAAAAAAATTAATAGCACATGTTCACATTAATAGCTAATGTGACAATTGGCATATTCATTCATGCATCGATTTTTGGTATTGCTTCTAGGAATACACAAAAATGTAACTTGAGAACTACAAATTCCGTGAAAACCCTTATTGCGTCTTATTATTGTGACCTTTGGAACCGTGAATAAACATGCATTAAATGTACAAAACAACGACATCGTTAGCAATGGTGACACATTACCTTCAACATTATTGGAATAAATTATAATCGGGGCTTGGTTCATGTCATAAAGCATTGACAAAAAAGGGGCTCGCTCTACCCCTTAAACTAGCAATTTTAAATGTGCAAACTTGAATTGCTGCATTAATCGTTTTATGTCGTTGAATTAATAGCTTTTCGTAAAACAACGTGACTATTTTTGTGTTTTTGCAGTAACATGCAACACAAACGCTGCAGCATTCCAGGTAGAGCTGCATTGACGTAAAATGTAAAAGCATCATCAACACTTTATCATAGATTGGGAAGCTATAGTCAACGGTGCTTGCGTAGCAGTAAAATATGCAATTTATGGATGATATCATGTTGTTTTGTTGACCTTTACATAATATGTGCAAACTAGGATTGCTCGCAGTAGCCGTTATACAATAATTTTAAGACTTCTCCATGCGCATATATCATGATGATGTTGTTAATCAGCAAATGAATGACTATTATTATTATATTATATATTATCTTACAGGAAGACGATATGGTTAGGTTAACAGTAAATACAAAAATTTTCGAGTACTGCAAGATTTTGTGAATTCGACCGTCTCAAATAACTCGAGTGGCTTCAGTAGCCAAAAAGTCTACAAAGTTCATAAGCTCATGTACAAATATATGCACATATGAGCATCTCATCTGCCTTATTGTGTTGCTTCAGCTCAGCAACAACTACACACGACGTTTGCAATTCATTCGCTGTTCTGACCTTGAGAGTGAACTTTAGTTGATCTTGAGTTTTCCTCGAAATGCTTAACAGACCTTACTACTCCTGACGGCTCGTAATAATGTTCTATGTTGCGTTTCTGCACCAGCATAATATTCCTCCTCGTCTCGATACCAGTGCCAAACTACAAAGTTGTTGTGTCCATAATGGACTCACGATTTTTGCAAAAGTGTGTAGCTGATGATAGCTGTTGCTTTTGCATGCTCCTTTCCTTTCAAACGTTCGTGTATCTATCTAATATCTATATAAAGCTACATCCACATCCTCCCGGTTATAAATGGCATTATTATATCACTGCGAATTAGACTCATTATGTTTTCATCTCACATCTCTCACTTTACAAAAGTTAATCATGATGATGAATACGAAAGTGAATCTTCTTCACTTTTTTCCCGTTTGCTGCTTGAAAACGAGTTGCAAAAATTGCCAAAAAACTATACACAGATGAAGATGAGCTGTCGCTTTGTATTACATTCAGAAATGAGAATTTCATACGTAATCATAAATTCAGTGGAAGCGTATTATATGACTCCCACTGTGTCCACCATTATTAGCTGCTATAGTGGTTGATAATAATGGGCTTTTTGCTTTGTCCAGTTCCTTTTTTGTTTACTATCATATTTTGTGTACCCGTTTATAATCATATAAGGATTACCATTATGTAGCGCCAGTGTCATTTTTTCTTTTGTTCCAGCATCACCAGCATCTACATCTTTTGCAAAAAGAAGATGAGTCTTCTGGATGGATATCCAAATCCAACGCACGATTATTTCCTCGCTGTGTTGGTTATTTAATCATAAATTACATGATTACAGATGAGATGATGATGCATAATAAAAACTTTTGTTGAAGATGATACAATAAAATTTTGCACCTTCGCATTATATTCTGTACATTTTAGTTGTTTGTAAGTACCTATGTGTATATTTTTATATATAAAGTTGCTCTTCATACGTAATTCACGATGTTTTCCTTAATAGCGTCTTGTTGTTTTTATCATAATGCATCAAGCAGAATTGGCCTGTCTACATGAAACTTACAGAGCTCGCATTCACTCAAGTGTGGTTATCAATGAAAACAATCTTTTCGGTAGCTGGAGGAATGGATCGTTTTGCAAAAATGTTCATTGTTCCTGGTTTTAGTAGAATGAGAGTAAAACTGACATTGAACCGTTCACTTGAAATTTGGCATTTTTCATTTTTAAGAAAATAAAAGATTTCGCTTTTCCTTGCCATTTATCGTTGTTGTTTGTAACTCTCCTCTTCCCAAACCAAAGCTATCCTTTCAGGCTTTCCAGGAGTGAAGAATATTACACTGCATTGTGCTTGCGGTTATACCTCAATCCACCTTGACCTGGATGTGGTGCTAAAACATCGTTAACTTGTGTGCATTGAAGGACTTTGTACAACAACATGTACCAGGAACACTTTCCATAGTGTTAATGATGAGCTGGTGTTATGTTCCGTAAATTGTACTTAATTATGTACAGAAACAGTTATCTTCTTTGTTTTTCAAGTTCACACCTACCACATAGCAAATAAACGAACAAAGTATTTTTTTTCGAGAATAGCGTCAAAGACAATGAAGCTTAAAAGACGAAGTAGTTACCTCATCGGTTTCAACGGCAGTGATTCACTTGTAATTGAGTCGTTTAAAGATATAATTAAGTTGGGAAGAGCACAGTGTCTTCATTTACTCCAGCTCTTTACATGCTCTGAAAGTATTGGTAAAATGGATTTTTACCGTAACTTTGAAACGTATGTAGCACGATGTACTCGCGAAGCTCGGGTTTGGTTGAGAATTTTCATTGTTTTACTGGTCATATCTGCATTACCTCTTACGAATGGAGTCATCAATGGAAAAATGAAGGACAAGGGATTGTATGTTATACAAAGTGTCGCAGAGCCACGTTATGTAAGGATTTAGATTTTCAAAATAGCAATTCAAAACGAAATGTCTGAATGAATCCTTTAAAACTCGCTGTTTCATAAAGGTTTTAACAGTAGCAGGTGACGCTATCGAAAAGACTAGAGTCGAAGGAGAACTTCTCAGCCAAGTTGTTACCTCCAAATGGATAAATGGGGAAGAGCAAAAGTGGACTGTTAAATCATTTGGTAAGTGTGGAATTTTTTAAATCTTTACAAATAAACGTTTGAAATGTCACCGTTAATAATTATTATGCTCTATATTTGTCATTTAAATAGGAAAACACTATTACTTTCTGACTCCTGTTGAAAAGAAGCTCAACAATGTTACTTATAAGATTTATATGGAGGATTTTCCTATTCCTAATATTTGGGAATTGCATGGAGTGGAAGAGAACAAGCATTGGATGATCAAAATGCATCGTGGAAAATGTCTACGATTAGCTGGGTACAGCTTTCATTTTTATGTGTAAATATTTCCCAAAGCTTGGACTAATAAGTAATATAAATTTTTAAATTTTTATAGATTGGAGAGTCCTTTGAGACAAGAGAAATGTGATAAAAAGAATGAGTTTCAACTATGGAATTTTCATTTACTTAACCAATGAATGGCTTTTTGGATGAAACTCAATGTGTACAAAGCTGTCAAATATTTAAAACTAAAATTACTTTAATCTTGGAAGTAGTTATTTATTGTACCAGCTGCTGACCAATGTTATTGCTATTCATCTCTTCTAAGTCCTCTTCAATGATCGACCCCTCGCAAACTCGCACTCCTATGTGCTGTCCTCATAATCATCTTCTACTCCACTGTTGCTACCACCCTGCGCTGTCCCCCCACCCGCATCCCTGCGCTCCTCCGCTCTTACTCAGAAATCTCTCGCGGTTTCACCCGTCATAAATCATAACTCATGCATACCCAATAACTCACACGTATGTTCACATCAGCGTTTTAGCTCCGTCTTACCACTTTCCCCACTCTAATACCATCCCACACAATACCACACAAACCGCATTATTCACCTTTTTGCGCGACGCACGGCATAATCCACCTCGACAGAAACAAATATCCTAAATTCACTTCCTATATCTCGCCCGCTACGTCACCTGCGGAGAATTGCTGGCCACCCTACTATTACTCTCATGTATGTATCCTTCATCTTCACTATCTTGAATTCCTCACCGCGCCGCACCTTACTGCGGGATGCGGCCAATTGTTTTCAACCCCGAAGGTTAGTATCCTTTCACTATCACCAATCAAAGCCATCATGAAAATTCTTATGAGCGCTTAATGTGAGCTCACCGAACACCGCGTTTTACCGCTCTACCCTTTCCATCCTCCTGCTCCCTCTTGAACCACTCCACCCTCACTTCATCATTCTCATTTCCACTTTAGGTTCTTCTCGCATCATCTTCAACTCACACTCAAACAACACATCCATCAGCAGCGCGCGCGCAATTTCCCAATTCTCTTTCGTATTCCAAACCTATAAGGGTTCCTTACCAATATTTCAAATACTGCATTTCACGACTTGCATACGGGCATCCCCACACATCTACCTACTCACACACACCTCATCCTCTACAAAGAAAACACTGCATGCGGCGGCTGCGACACTGAAACTGTCTCCCATAACAAACTCCGTCTTTACTCGTTCATAATATATAACAGTATGCCATCCTGTTTCTCATGCGCAATATGTACCTAGTATGGTTTTGTTTGGATTGGATTAGTTGTTACCATCTCGTTCTGCTAGCAAAACGGTTCATTCAGCTGACCGTATTTTTTAATTGGGAAGCGCATTAAAACTTTGAATTTATGGGATAACATCTCATAATACAAGTCAATATGGATAATACAGTGGTTAAAAATATTGTTTTATTAAGGCCAAGCGGTGCAGGTAAAGTATAAGCTATGACAAATGCATAAATTTCATACTGGGTTGAATAATACCAGTATAATATAATATTATGAACTCATTCATAAATGAATTACTGCTGAATTACTAGATTTTTATCACAACATGGCATACAAGGAACTGGAAGTGGAGCACTTGGACGAAGAGAAAATTTTAACTTTTGAATACAAAGGAAATCGAATTGCCTCATTTGATTCAGTGCAACAACCATGTATATCAGTGGAAACGGAGCATTTGGTATGATTCAAGTCACTGCTTATTTAAGTGTATTTGTTACAACTGAGAAATTTGACCACATTTGTTTGATGCATGTTTCATAGACCGGTACCACAACGCTGTCACTCCGAGATAACAAGCCAGTGGTTGTTATTCAAGGACGGACCAATTTTGTGAACTTTGTATTGCTACGAGCTGTGTTTCCCTATTCTACTGTTCCGGTGACCTCTGGCTATGCAGAAGGGCTAAAAATAAGGTTTCAACCAATCATCTTATCAAAACGATGGCCTGCATTACATCGCTATAATGTAAGGGTATAATAATAAGTATACTACTAATTTCATAAATAATTTCAAACTTTGGTAGCTCTGTAATTACTTTTGGTTGCTGTTAATTTTTAATAGATAATTGATGAGCAGCGAGGATTAAGTCTCGGAGTTCTGCTTGTGCCGTCAGGAGGTACAGAAATGACGCTGGCTTTCGAAGAAACAGCAACAGAAACGCAGAAACGGATCATTATTGGCGTTTCCGCATTTATCGTAAGCTTTCACACATTATAGGCATAGTTGCTTTTTCATTTGATAATGACAGGTATTCATTTAAAATTTTTAAATCATTTCAGATTGCAGATACGTTCAGAGTAAAGCAACTAGCAAACATTGGCCTACTACTACTAATGGTGTCCATTTTGGGTCTCGTTGCATTGCTTTTATACTTTTCCTAAATGTTCACAACGCTATATTTATTCGGCAACTGCTATATTTATTTAAAAAGAAGTTTTTTGTATTCGCTACTGTTATGTTTGTAATTCATACGATTTTCTACAAAAAGCGCACGATAACCAGTTATGTATTTTTTAAAGCTGTAACAAGAATAAATTATACGTTTTGTACATCAGTCAGTAACAAACTGTCCAACTTAACTTATGTCAGCTATGTTTATACGGGAAAACGATTAAACTGACCAGTCAGAAGTATGCTTATGACGTACTGTGTAAAGAAAACAACATGACATATCAGTTGCGTACTTCTACTTTGCAACTGTCATGAAAAAATTATTATGTTACTCTTATGAAACGGTATTTACGTATTCAATTCGAGTTCAGTGTATGTATGAATCATAAATGGTAGTATATCTCATAAGAGCATCCGGAAATGCTGTCTGACAGCTTCCTTTTCCAGATAAATAACAAATCTTCATGCTTCATTAACAACAAGTTTCTTAGAATGTTGGATGTGTTAAAAGTACTTCTTTAGCTATGACTGATGTCCTTTTAATCAATGTTAAGAGTATTATGCATTGTCAGAAGGGATACATTTCATTTCATGAATCTTTTTTGAAGCATCTTAAAGAAGGATTCCAGGTTCATAAAAATTTCAGTCATTGTGTGTTCCATCCAGTTAAAAATATTTTTAAATTTAAAGAATCACATTTTAATTTATATGAAACCCTGTTTTTAAGTTTTGTTTTAGTACTAGTTCACTACTACTAGATAATCATGTTTAGCTCATTTGATGACATCTCGAATTGGAAGACTACAGATCCACCTCGTTCGCAAAGAAAATACAGTGTGACACCTGCACAGAAATTCAACCAATGCACAACATATTTAATATGGATTATAATTCTTCTGATACTCTGTCTTTTGACAGCAGTGGGCATTTCTATTGTGCTTTGGAACGAGTTGAAAATGTTTAGAGCCGAAATGACTTCATCTTCCCACATTCTCAATAATGCAGTCAATCTAACGTCAGAAAATTTCGAACCAGTAGTTACGGAATCACAAAATAATACCATGTTGTACGAACTAGATAATGAAATGCAAAAGTTGAAAGATTCCGTTGCAGAACTGGAAGGTAATACTTGATGTTTTAGAAATTTAAACAAATATAACAATATATGTATGCCTATATGATTGATGCTGTTGATTTTGTTTATAAGTAAAATGTGCACAGAGACAAGAAAACCCAGGATTGAAAGGGGATCCAGGACTACCTGTATTCAATTTAAAAATGCTAAACATTTAAAATTTTGAAGGTTTATTTATTGACTAGATATGTGTATTTCTTTTAGGGTCCACCTGGACAACCTGGAATTCCAGGAAGTAAAGGAGATGCTGGATTACCCGGAATACCTGGAACTCCAGGAAGTAAAGGAGATGTTGGATTTCCCGGAATTGTAGTAAGTTTCTAACTAATCGTAATGCAGATGTAGACAAAGGAAACATTTTGCTTGAAAATATAAACTTATTTAGGGACCACCGGGAAAACCAGGTCTTTCCATGGTTGGCGCACCTGTAAGTCTGCTCTTCTGGAACTTAATAGCATCTGAGTTTCGTGAATAAATCAATATAACATAATTATCCGAATTAATCAGGGACAAAAAGGTGAAGTAGGCCCTATCGGGCCACCGGGATTTCCCGGATTAGAAGGTCCCAGAGGTGATGAAGGACTACCAGGTTTGCATGGGCTTCCTGGACTGCCGGGTATGAAAGGAGAGCCTGGTGACTCACATTCAAATACAACACCACCTCCGAGGAAAAGTTGGCGACAAATCGTAAGAGTAGTGTAATTTCCTACTGTATGATGACCAGCCTGGATGATTAAATTATAATGAGTGACTCATCGTTTTTTGCCTATTTTAGCTTAATGGATAATAAGATAATAACACATGGAACAGGATATAAAAATGCATATTAAAAGCATGAAACTGCGAGTGCATTCTAACCAAAACTATTGCAT
Organism: Orchesella cincta; assembly: GCA_001718145.1. NCBI lineage: Eukaryota > Metazoa > Arthropoda > Collembola > Entomobryomorpha > Orchesellidae > Orchesella > Orchesella cincta. Next base: position 636,525 of record LJIJ01000011.1, read on the forward strand.
GTTGTCATATTTGTTTAAGTAAAAAATGTAATGTGACTAACTAATAATCAGTTAATAAAAGTAAAACCAAATTGCACAAATGGAGGAAGGAAATGTTTTACATTAATTTTTGAGAAATTATTTAATAATCTGCACATTTTTCAACAACCATCATCATTCACCAACCATTAGTTAATTGTTTAGGCATCAGTGGTAAGTAATGTCACTACATAACGCTGGCTTTCCATCATCGTCCGTACTGAGAATTTTACAACTAGCGAATGTCAAATGACCACAACCATAAATCAATGAAGACGTCATTTTCTAAAGTGGACAAATGATGCAAATAATTGTGGACAATATTCGCCTGTTTTGCTTCAAATATCAATGTCTAAGGCTAATGTCTATATACGACAAAACAGGATGAGGTTCCACACAATTACCTAATGACATTTTGGTCAGAGTTTTTTATGTTAGAACCTATTACATTTAGTTCCATATTCTGAATTCCAATGGAATCATTCCATGTAGATAACTCGATAAGGTAGCTCTATCTGATCCTACAAACCTTTATCCATCATGGAGCGCGTAGTCTGCATGAATTTGTTGTTTTTGTCAATAGTTTGTATTTTTTACACTGTAAATCCAGTAAAAGCACAGGAGTTTGAAGAAAATGGAGAAAGCTGGTAATTATCGATTAGTGATGACTCATCACTGATGAGAAAGAGTTGAACACATTGACGCAATAATAAAATAAATTTGTTAATACCAGTATATATATATTTGTTTTTATTATAATTAATTTATTGGTTTTTTAGGGAAGACAGAGAGGCCAGAAATGTTAAAGGAGGCAGTAGCGGAGGATGGGGCAGTGGGAGTGCCAACTACGCCATGCCTCAACAGCGCTGTTCCTGCACTTCTGAAATCAATGAACTGAATCAAAAAATTTCGCTACTTCAAAACGTACTAATATTTAGATACTTTGTGTATTACATTAATTTGTGCTTCAGCCATTAAGCCATCTATTGAAGCTTTAACTAAATTTAATTATATCCATTCAGCAATTTAATGAACTAAAGAATCAAAATGTGCGAGGACCCCCTGGACCACCCGTGAGTCATAACTATAAGATTACACTATAGGTTATATACACATCATAAGAAATTTTACATTTGTCAATTTTTGTAAAAGGGATACCCTGGCAAAAGTGGTGCACCAGGACCAAGAGGCGAAAAAGGAAGTCAAGGTACGTTATTTATTAACAAGTTTTTTTTTTACGTACAACATTAGAAAAAATGGCCAATCGATGTAATGCATGACTATGAAAACCTTGTAAATTATGACATTTTAGGGGAAAAAGGACCTCAAGGACCTGTTGGACCACCAGGTGAGTGCAAACAGTGTGACTCCACAGGAGGTGGCGGTGGAGATGGTGGATTTCAAGGTGGAAACAAGGGTGGACAGAGGGGAGGCTATGGCTACTTTAGTAGAATGACACCAGCTCCATCCTCCAGACAGTCCCGTGAATATGATGATAATGAGTATGAAGCAGTGCCTTAAATTACAATCAACCAAATGTCTTCGAATGTTAAATTTAATCTTCATATGCATACTACATTTAGTAATTTTATTCAGATTAGTGAAATTTTTATTTAAAATGCACTTTAAATCGCTCTTTAAAATTCGGCATTTTGACCCAGTTATGAATTACTTTATTTTATTCTCGATTTGCTATTAAAATAATGTTGTTCTTTGCCTTTTGATAATGCATGTTTATCTGCGTGAAGGAATGTCTTTTGCATAACAACTTGTTCAGTAATTGTAGATTTTACTCCAGAATAACGCATACATCACACTATTATCTAATTGTAAGAAGGGATTTGCAATCAGTGTAGGTTAGTTATTCCATCAGAGTGTATTGGCTCGTGACTACGTTTCATAAACATTCTTTGTTGGTTATTATTCATTTTCTGAAAATCCAAAGTACAAATGACTACACATCGTGCAAAAACATTGTCAAAACAAAAAAAAACTTCCATAATATGAATCATATATTTCATGCTCTCAACAACTCATGTTACTGCTGCGTGCTACTAAACTAGTGTTGATGGTGCACTAGAAGTGTTCCACAATGTAATTCGGAACTCTTAACTAAAGAAGTGCACAAAAGTGCATAACAGAAGTTTTATAGCTTATTTATTTATATGCTAAATTCAGTTCTAATATTTAAAAACTAAATGTATATAGTCTGCAACGCACACTCAGCAACAGCTAACGATCAATTACTTTTCATTATACTTCTACAAGGAATAAGTAAATCGAAATCAAATCTCAAGTTGTGAAGATGTGGATGTGACAAATGAATGTATTTTACATGGTCTGTTGATTCGATAGATCAAAAGTGTTCACTACGAACAGAGTAAACCTTCTAGTACGGACAATAGTAATGACGATAATTATTTTTTCATATCGTAGATCTAGAAATCTAGACAAAGATGGGAGTAAAAAAAAAATAAAATGAGAATGTTTAAAGCAAGGCTTCTATTATAATAGCACCCTTGGTTTAGAGGATATCATTATTCTTGTATGGTACAGGGAAGAAAATAAATTATTAGAGTTTTCCTGGCAGGATAGGAAGTAATTGACGAAAATACCTTGACTTGGTTTACTTCGTCCCAGTTTTAGCATTAAGTCATACATGGTATTTTTATCCATTTTATCATAGCACAGTCACAAGTATCGTATCCCGTTAAAAAACAAACACAACATTAGTATATACTTCTATGCATATTTGAGAAAACAAAAAAACAATTGATCATCTATTACCCACGTGCTTAGCATTTAGCAGGTTAATAAATATATATCCCTATTTTTTATGTTATGATTAGTGGTTCATGTGCCAACTTGACTACCTCAAAGGTCAGTTAATCCACTTATCATTCATTCACCGGTGGGTTTCATTCAAAAATGAACTTCCTGAACTCAAGTAAATATTTTTTCGTCAAATATTTGATCGGTAGATATCTTTATGCTGACACCGTACCAGTACATACTAGAAAATTATTTACACGAGTGAATAGGCTAATATGCTAAACAAAGAGGGTCTATAAATGCTATATATAGTAATGCTGTATATCTCTTAAGTAGCAAAAAGCAGTGACGTTGGTACGACTAAGCGTTGTATACGGTATCGCATGGAATAAGGAAACCTCACTCACTACCGGCTCTACACTCGTGTAAAAAATATATAACCCACTGTAAGCAACGTGTGATAGGACATGGAGTCTTTGGACAATAGGAGCGCTATACATCCAAGTATACCTCATTCAGTCAGTAGCTGATGGAAAGCCGATATTAGCTGTTCTTAACTTGACAATCTTTCTCTTGCTTTTGTAAGGAATATTCCACAACTTTGTGTACTACGGGCCGAGAAACTGCTATTTGTTATCTTTCTACTGACTAGGTCAGAGAGTCCAGAAAACGCTTTCATAACATTTTTTATTTGTGCGCTTGTATAATAATTATTATTGTTGTTACTCATTTGTATCAAGGTTCAATTTTTTGTTATGTTTGTTTTAACCCAAATAATCAAACAGTAATACAAGATTGCGAAGAAAAATAATAGGAATCTCGTCATTGGCAAACATTTTTCATATAAATAGAAGCAACCACAAGCTCTGGATATCAGTCACTGTTTTAGCTTTGGATATCAGTGAGCAAGGAATTTAAGGAACATTTCTCTGCATTTTATTTCTTTAAAAACGCTCCCAACCAGAGTGAAAATAACCATCGAATTCCAAAAACATACAGTTCAAATTTTATAAGTTGGAAAGCTAAGTCTCTATAAAAGTTTTTTTTAACGATTTCATTACATTCATTCCAACATGCCAGTCAACGTGAAAGTGAATAGCCCAAAGGTCACTTATGGAGGAGATTTCATAAAGGCCAAGTATAACTATGAGTCATCAACTGCTACACAACATCCGGACGGTCGTATTACGGTAAAGATTCAGTTTATTCATTATAATTATTTAATTTAGAATTATGGCACTCATTAAAAGTTTTAAGCAATATTATATGCAAGTCATAAGCATGTAGTAAGCGTAAGCTTATTAAGCGGTCTCAATATATGAAGCATTTCCTTTCCTGAGAGAAAGGTGACTCATGCATATTGCATACAAGGAAACAGACGTAGACTGATATACAAATACGTGTATTGGATGCTCTCCTGTTTATCTCTTTACCCTTATTAAAGCAGTTCATTCCAGACAGCTAAAACACCAAACAAACTTGACAGCTCAAAGCTCAACATTATGAATTGAGTGTACACACAATCTGCACACATTTGATATTACCACAGAAAAGTGAATTCATGTAATTTAAAACCACATGAATGGTAAGCAATGCCAAAACACTCTCATTAGCTGATATATATAGGAAGCTAAAACAAACTAAGGTTTTATGCACTAGATATTTGTTTTCATTAAATTCATATCAAGATCCGGTTCAATAGTGAGTAATGCAAAGGTTAGCATTTGGCCGGTGTTAATGCAATTGCATGAAACTTAAATGTATGCTTGCTTACATAAACTCTCATGTGAGGGGCAATACGCAGCTGACAATTGGCCAATATACTTCATGCGTCATCGAAAGAATGACTTGTGATGTAGCTCTAAGTCTTCTCCATGAAATAAAGATAGAGTGATATCTCACAGAAGCGCATGTATGACCTTCAAATGACGTTTACTCTCCCTCTTTCTCCAGATCAATCCATACACTTTGGAAATGGATGTGACTACAGCAGCCAAAGTTCCTCGTACTGGTTTGATGATGGCAGGATGGGGAGGTAACAATGGGACCACATTCACTGGAATGTGTTTGGCTAACAAGCACAAGCTAACCTGGCACTCAAAACGAGGCGAACATAAAGCGGACTTCCTCGGCTCTGTGAGCATGATCGGAACTTTCCCCGTTGGACTCAATGAGGATGGCGAAGAAGTGTTCGCTCCAGTTCGGCATATGGTATGATCATGTTGCATAACTTGTGGAGATGTGAACAAAGACAATGAAATGTTTGCACAAATGCGTACCGAATGAAATTGGGGAAAAACTGCTAGCCTTATGTTTGTAAATGCAGTTGCCAATGCTGGATCCAACGAAAATGGAAATTGATGGATGGGACATCTCCAGCATGAATTTGTATGATGGTTTGAAGAGGGCAGCTGTATTTGACTGGGAACTTCAAGAAAAATTACGTCCACACATGGAACAACTGAAGCCACGGAAAGCTGTATTTTTCCAAGACTTTGTTGCAGCCAACCAGGCTGATCGGGTCGACAATGTCATCACAGGAACTAAATATGAGCAAATGGAAAAACTTCGGGCAGACATTCGGGATTTTAAGACAAAGAAAAATCTTGACAAAATCATAATCTTATGGGTTGGTAACACAGAGCGATTCTCAGAAGTAGTACCCGGGCTGAATGACACTTGGGCTAATTTGGAAAAGTCAATGAAAGCCAGCGCTCACGAAGTCTCGCCTTCTACTGTGTATGCTGCAGCGGCTATACTTGAAGGAGTAAGCTTGTTATTTGATGGCGTTTAAAATATTTTATTCATTGCATAATTTAATTAACTGTTGTCTTCTTATTTATGTACCAGTGCGCCTACATCAACGGTTCTCCCCAAAATACGTTTGTACCTGGAATACTTGAGCTTGCCGAGAAACGTCGGATTATGATCTGTGGGGATGATTTGAAGACAGGACAAACTAAGCTAAAGTCGGTTCTGATGGACTATCTCGTCGGTGCTGGCCTGAAGCCTGAGAGTATTGTCAGCTACAATCATTTGGGGAACAATGACGGGAAAAATCTCTCCGCTCCTCAAACATTCCGATCAAAGGAAATTTCCAAACGTGGAGTTGTCGATGATATGGTTGCATCTAATAAGGAGCTCTTTGCTGCTGGAACTGGGCCGCAAAAGCCAGATCACTTGGTTGTCATTAAATACGTCCCTTATGTTGGTGATAGCAAGAGGGCTATGGATGAGTACACTTCTGCAATCGCAATGGGTGGTCTGAACACAATGGTCATCCACAACACTTGCGAGGACTCCCTTCTAGCAGCTCCAATTATGCTTGACCTGGTGTTATTCATGGAGCTGTTCCAGCGAATGGATGTCAAGGTGAATGACGAAAAGATTCATTTCGAAATGGGCCAACTACTTGGGTACTGGATGAAGGCACCATTGCACACCATGACCAACTCTTTGTTCAGGCAGAGGTCTTGCATAGAAAATTTGGTGAGAGCTGCCCTCAGCCTCCCTGCAAACAACCATCTCTTCCTAACCAAAAGTCCTATTACAAATGTTGTTGAAACTCTGCAGAATGGTGTGACAAATGGAGTTCACAAAGCTGTCCGTGAACCTAGTGTGTTGAAGAACGGAAATATTTTGAGAAATATTCTTCCAAGTACTAACGGAGTTCACTCAATTAACTGAACTCTTAAGACTGTACGTTAAAAATTTTCTGATATTCTGAGGTTACCCCTTTTCACAAATTACTGTTTTTTTACTTTCCTAATTGCAAAGTATTAATCATACACCATACTTTATACTTTACCTACTTTATGGATTTTTAGAAGATTTATTCTATTTGCTTCTGGTTCACAAACGTTGTTCCGATTTAAAAAATATTAATTCTTGAAGTTATCATGTATTTTTTGTCATTGTAAATACATTCTAGAACTGCTCACTATTAGTATTTCAAAAACCATAATACAATTGTGCTTTTGAACAATCTTTGCCAAATTTTAAGCATTTTACAACATGAATCGTTGGCTGATGTGAGATATTAGTTTGATTTACTATGCGTAGCAGAGAGAATAGCAATCAATTTTTGGTATTCAAGGACAATCCATATTATAAATTATTATTAAATGATATAAGGAAAATAAGTTCAGTTGTTAAAGATTTTTAGTTTCAAGACAGAGTTTTCTTGAGTATTTTATGTAACCGACTTGTACAACAAATTGAAGGAAACAAAATAAAAGTAAAATCCATTTTGCTCGTAAATTGACAATAATCTCATTTTATTTTCATATTCATCAATTGGGATAGGACAATTCTCATTTCTTCTAAACTCACTACTCCATCCTTATTTTTGTCCAGCATTCCCATTAAAACATTAAGGTCTACTTTCTGTCCAGAAGTTTCCTCAATACCCTGAGGTATAATTTCTAGTTCCTCCTGAAATTTGCAGCAAACATTTTTAAGACGATGAAATTTAATTATTATGCAGTATCCCATAAGCTGTAACTGAAACGCTTACATACCATAGACAGCACACCATCGCCATCAAGGTCAAAATCGTTAAAAGCTTTAGTTATTCTTTTTTCCTGGGCTGTCTTCAAGTTGTCAAAAACACCCTTCATCTCTTGGGGATTTAGTAATCCGTCTTCATTTAAATCAAGTTTATGAAATCCATCCAGAACTTCTTCATCGCTTGGTAGGTCCACTTGCATTTTAGTTGCCCTTGCTTTCATGAGGTCCAGATATTCATCCTGGTACAAAATCATTGTAGTTTAAAATGTTTAGTAATGATGCACAGTTGGCAGGAATTCTCTGATTAAAGCGTACCTCTGAAAGGAGTCCATCTTTGTTTGAATCTGTTTTTTCGAATAAATCACGCAGAGACTCGTCGATTGTCATCGGTTTTTCAGGTATAGTTCCTTGAAACTCAGTGTATGTTAGTGCGTCATCTTTATCCGCATCAATTATGTCGAAGATGGCTGTAAGTTGCTCAGGAGGAGGAGCCGTTTGTTCATCTCCACGTTTGGCTTGTGATCGTTTCATACCAACCTCGAATTCTTCCTGTCAAAAGTTTTTAAGTAGAAAGTATCAGCATCACTTAATACTACTAAGGAGTTTTGTTAGGAGTTTAATTTCATACCCTGTCAAGTTTTCCATCCAAATTGATATCTGAATCCAAAAACATTTGGATGGAACCCTGCATAATTTTCTTGGCAGTAGCAGCGGGTAGATATGATAACCTATTGAATGGAATGACCAGTGAGGCAGCATACTCTCCATTTCCAAGCTTTTTAAAACAATCCAAAAATTGGAATATAGACATCTTTCCTTCTTCAAATTCATCAAAATTTTCCTTCACTCGCTCCAAAACTTCCTGGCTCTTTGCCTTCTTCAATAAAACAGCTTCAACTTCATCCTTTACAGCAGAAACGAAAGGAAATTTTTTAAAACCAAATTGATAAGCAAATTTATATTTCAAATTTTAACTCAGGTAAGTAATTCAGTACATATTCTAAGAATCCATCATCATTCGTGTCAAAGAGCGCCAACGTGTCCATCATAGCCGCAATGATTTTCTCAGGGGAATACTTATTAAAGTTGTCTTTACTCGGATCCCATTCCTCCAAAGAGTTAAAGAATTGACCAAACAGCTCTATCTCCAGTTCATTGGAATTTTGTGAATATACCGGGTTTCTGTTTTCATTTTCATCGTCATCTTCATCATCGTCATTTTTGCCTTGGCTAGCCTACAAAATACACCGTCAATTATAACTGCATTTCAATTGCAACCATCGCTATCACCAATCAATCACCTAACACTAACCTTGACTTCCACCTCTTCATCTTCCCAATCCCAATCACTCGTCTCCTTCCATACATTGTGTTCTATAACGAAAACACAAAGAAAAACCTTGAATCCCTTGAAACCACCGTTTAAAAATATAACTTCCATTAGTTTCATTATGAAAAGCAAATTTTACCAGTATCATCTTCATCACAAACTTTCGTTCCATCCTCCTTCCATGTGCATGTTTCGTCCGCTCCAGCAAACCCTAAAAATGCTGCAAAACAAACCAACCCCAACGCGTTCCAGAAGATAAGGCGCATTATGACTAAATAAAATAGCTAAACCCGGAAGAAAACTTCAGTTGAATTGGACCACACAACCGGCCGGTGACTACTCTAAAAAACATGCATTCTATTGTCACCACCATCATGATTTACATTATTGTCATTTAACATGTTATGCCACGTTGACTTCAATTGTCAATCAACAACAGATAACAACATATCATAAACAGGTCATGTCTGAATTGATATGATAAGCATTCGGAAAGATAACCCAAACCATGAAAAGACGAGTGATAATTATGATGATTGAGAGCTCTTCGTTGTGTTGAACAAAGCAAAAAAGCAGTGCCAACTCCCCCTTAAAAATATGAGCATCGAGGATTTTGAGCCCGGGAGTCAAACCGCTTGCAAACTACGTTGGTCGTCCAACAGCAACAACTCACCAAAAGTGAAAACTGATGTTTGCAATTAGCAATATTTTTTGACCATCTGCAACCCTCCATAATTAATTGGTGTTACTAAATGGTTAACTGGTGCGTTTTGGGACTCTCATTAAGTTAAGTAAAGTGTGAAGAAGTGTGCTCCGTTTGGACAATTACGGGTTTAGCATAGTAGATCGCCTTAGTTTTTAGTCAATTAGTTTGGTTTAGTTGATTGAGTGTTGCAAAATGAGTGGGAGTGGAGGAACCCGAAAAGCTGAAGTTAGTACAAAATCACTGAAAATTCTCGTGGCTGGGGATGTGGATGGGAAGTTCAAGGAGTTGTTTGATCGGGTGACAACGGTTAATAAAAAGAATGGACCTTTCAGCATGCTGTTTTGCGTTGGAAGCTTCTTTCCCCCGACCTTTCAAGAGGAGTTGGACATTCCCCCTGCCCCGGTGCCAACGTATGTTTTGGGACCGGTAACGAGTCAACAGTTGGCTTATTTTCCGGATTTAAATGGTGCTGAAATTGCTCCGAATATTACTTATCTTGGTGAGTACTGAGGGTGGTGGTGGTGGATGAAAATTGAAATAAATGCATTTTCGAAAGCCATTTGGGGTGAAGTTGATTATTAATTTGATTTGATTTGTTGTGTTTAGGCCGTCAAGGAGTGTACAATGAGTCGTCGGGACTGAAAATAGCATATTTAAGTGGAATTCAACAAGAATCGGGGAAGACGAAGGAAGAACATAATTTTAATCATGAAGATGTTAGGAATTTGCATATAAGGCTGGAGAACGAGTCTGGCTTTCGTGGTGTAGACATATTCTTGACGACTCAATGGCCTGCTGGTGTACAAAATCATGCCCCACCTCCCGTAAGTTCGTGTTAATGTCTTCTGTCATATCTTTTGGCTCGATGGAATTTGTTGTAATGTCGTTATTTGTAATATTTATTGCATTATTATAGGAAGAAGAACCCTCTCAAGCTTCAACCCTTTTGTCACCTTTGACCAAGAGACTGAAACCTCGATACCATTTTGCGGGAATAGAAGGAATTCACTACGAGCGGGTCCCATTTAGAAATCACGAAGTTTTAGCACAGGCTGCTCAACATTGCACACGCTTTATTGCCTTGGGAAAAGTAGCGAATTCAAAAAAGAGAAAATGGATATATGCTTTCAATATCGTCCCCCTTGCTCACATATCTCGGGAAGAACTTATGCAAGAACCAAACAACATTACACAAAATCCCTTCGTGTCTCAAACAGTTCCGCAGATACAGCTGAAAAATGAAAATCAGTCTGGTGCCCCGGTCCCTTCGAATCAATTCTTTTATGATGCTTCATATACGGGTGAAAGCTACCGAGGAAGAGGAGGTAGAGGTGGGAGGGGAAGAGGTGGGTTCAACAAACGTCCATATCCGGATGAATTTAATACAAATTCTAGAGGTGGAGCTCATCCACCAAAAAGACAACCTCCAGTACCACAAGGTCCTTGCTGGTTCTGCTTAGCGAGTCCAGAAGTGGAAAAGCATTTAATAATCAGCATCGGCGAATCAGTGAGTGAATATATTCGATAATACTTACTTGATGGTAGTAGCCCTAAATTAGGGCCCATAATAAATATAATATATACCAACCAATGTAATCCAATGGGATCGTTATTTTTTAACTTTAGGTTTATTTGACCATTGCGAAGGGTGGACTAACACCGGATCACCTTTTAATAGTGCCTATTGGACATTTTCAGTCCACGATTGAGTGCCCTCCTGAAGTTGCCGAAGAAGTGAATAAATTTAAAACGCAGTTAATCAAGTATTTCGAAACTCAAGGAAAAGCTGTTATATTTTTCGAAAGGAATTTCAAAAGTCCTCATCTTCAGATTCAAGTAGTCCCAATACCAAAGCCATCAACAGTTGGGTTAAAAATTGCATGTTTGGTAAGTACTTATTGTAAGATAATGAATACAGTAACAATAATAATATATTGGATGCATGCATAAGTATAATGTTCAATTTTAAATGTTTGATACATTTAGGATTTCGCTGAGAGTGACGGAATTGAGATACAGGAATTTCCTCCAAATGCCGAACTTTTTCAGATGACCAAACCTGGATTTCCATACTTTTTCATGGAACTACCTGACAGAACTAAGTTATTTGTTGCCATTAAAAAGAATTTCCCGATACAGTTTGGTAGAGAATTGCTGGCAAGTGAACAAATTCTCAATTGTCCGGACAAGGTTGATTGGAAACAATGCAAAATGAACAAAGAAGAAGAAATAGATTGCGTAAAACAGTTACGCGAAGGCTTTTCCCCTTTCGATTTTACAGTGTAAATCAAGTAAAATTTGCCTAATTGCAGTAGACTGTAGGGATTTGCTTGCAAGTGTATGACACATAATATTATACATATCTCATCTACCACAGTTTCGGATGTTAGAAAATTAGGTTTGTTAAATTGATTGGTTTAAAGTAATAATAATAATAATAAAGAGTTGCTTATTTCATGGCAAGACTGCCTTATATATTGAACCACTGTGTCAAATGATCCTTGTTACGTTGATGGTTTTTATTTTTTCATTGTGATTGATGCTGAATAATAAGGGTTGGATATTGCAAATGAGTCAGGGGTAATAAGTGATAACAATGTGACTACGTATTTATTTGATTGCAATAAGGATAGGACGCGAAATCTACTCTTAGATAAAATTTAATCTCCGTTTTTAATATCGCTGCATTAAATGCATAAAACATGGCTGCATGTACCTTGGGATTTCTCGAAATACATTTAAAATTCACAGGGGTAAGGTATTCAAAAACATATTATATTATACAAACAACGTACACAGATTAGGTACCGTCCATTAAGATGCTTACAAGTTACAATAGATTTTAACTAGTTTAGAAGATGTGTGATTGATCCATATATGACTAGCTAATATGTGTATAATGTTACTGGAGAAAACGACAACGACTAGATTGTTTTTACATTTGCTGCACGTTCTAGGCCGTGATAAGACTTCCTTTAAAACTGTAATCAATTGATATATAGCACTGAACAATATATCAATATCCTATCAGGTACACCTCGAATCGTACTACTTACATACGATTAGTCACATTAGATCGAGATCAGATATTTTTTGAATGTATGGGCTTTGGCAGAATAATATGAATGTTTGACAATTACACGTAGTAAACTTTAGACAAGGAGAAATAACGACGAACACATGGAGGAAATGTCTACGTTCTACTTTACAGCCAAGTTTCCTTTGTCACTGGTTTTAATACTAGTCAGAGTTGTGTGAAAGAATCCAACTTGCTGAAGTCCGGATCTATTGTTGTTATGTTGGTGGTAGTTGTATTTTTTAAATGTGGGTTATTTTTGCACATTGCATAGGACTTTAGCTTTTCAATTTGGGTGGCCATTTTTGTAAGCTCCTCCTAAAATTATCAAGATAAAGGGAGTCAACAAACAGCATTAAGCTTAATAAATAATGTGCTTACAAATACAGACTGATCAAGTTCTCTTGTGTAGTAATAATACCTTTAGTTGCTGATTCTCTTCAGCCAAATCAAGCGTTTCATGGCCAAATCCATTGGCAGAGTTAGAAATCTCTTTTAATGCGGCATTATCGCCCTTTAGAACACTCCATAGCTAAAACAGGCGTGGGAGTGAATCATCACATTTTAGCATCATTCTGGATTAGAACTTGCAATAAAACGGGTTATATATAGGTTACTTACCTTGCTACCAAAAACAAAACCAATCGTAACAGTTGTACTCAGTTGGGTTCGGATGAAAGCGAACAAATACTTCATATCTGGACCAGCCTGGGGAAGAATTAGCAAGCTAGAAAGTTAGAAAATTCACCAAATGACTATCTATATGCATTCATCTCGAATATTCTATTACGTGAATTTGTATGCATGCACATTTGCTAAAAGTAAACCACGGTATGGAGTTGCTCAACCCAATATAATACATTTGACATACTACACAAGAACAAACTTTTAAATATGAATCTCAAGGGTTGATTGCGTGGAACGAAACAAGCCAGGCATACTCATCAGTATCCAACTGTCACTAACTTTCTCTTAGAAAATCTTGTGACATCTGTAATGCTTATATTTTGCTTTCACAGCTCGGCATTAAAACAAAATCACAAACTCGGAGAAACTTTTCCAAGTTTCTTTCACTGAGTTACGTGTTACAAACTCATATTATACAAAACTATATAAGGTTGTATATATTATAGTAAGGCAACTTACTGCACCATCACCATCAGGAGGTTAGTGAAAGCAATGTTGTAAATGGCATATGAGATGTATTGAGCATCCGGATTTTCCCTTATTCTCCAGCAAATCCAAACGCCATACGCAAGGAATATTACTTCTCCAATAGCTAGGGCATGGTCCCACCTGAAACATTAGTCAGTATCATTCAGCATAAAAATTACTCCACAACTAACTAGTAGAAAGTAATTCTACCAGCAGCACAGCAGTAGTCATCCTCCTCTCCACTTCAAACCACACTTATTAGGAGGAAAGCATCATTGCATTGCATGAGACATAAGAGCCGTGATGTGATGTGATAATAATGTTACCAAACTCCTTGGTCGAGGGAGAGAAAGACTTTCCACAACATTAGCAAAAGTTTAAGTTCATTTCAGTTTCATTTCCCCTTCAATTATTCTCTTTAATAGACATAATTTAAATGCATGTAGGCATTTTGGGCTTTAGAAATAATGCAGACAACTATATTTTCCTCCAGTACATGAATATGTAACCTTTCTAATGAAATCTCTATCGATTTTCCTTGAGCTCACTCGCTTGTTGAGTATGTGTCTAACATACATACTACATGAACTCCTTCAAGTGTGAGGAGTCTTTATAGTATGTGTAACCAAATCGATTCAGATTGGGATACCTTTTGTATTGATATTGGTCCACAAAAGGATTCACCCTTTCTTCAACATATACATACTTTGCCCTAATAATGTAGTAGTAGTCTCTAGTATAGGATTCTGCCAACTTACCAGTTATAGACACACTGAACAAACTTTTTGTCGTCTGTAGTCAGCATATCCATTGTGTCAGGAGGGTCACTGATTGTCCAAGCAAATAGATAGAGGAGCATTATAACCATTATGGGACTCATCCAATGCAGCAGGTGCTTTTCGGTGAGCTTTATTTTATGAGCTGACTTTACTCGGAATGTGAGATAAACCCTGTTCAAAGTAGAAAAAAGATCAAACCATATTATTTTTCTCAACCCCCTAAAACTGCAACGGCAGGATTTCTCTTTCATGTTTATTGGTGATTTTCTTCCGTACCTGCACAGTTTCATGTAAAGGGCAGTGTAAGTGATGCAAAAGCCCAAATGTCTTGTCCATTTCACGGCAATACACGATGGTCTCGTCAGCATCGGAAACAACGCCACCATCTACAACGTGTCATCAAATTACAGGAAACGTTGGAATTGGTTAGTTTAAACATTACTTTGTGATCAACAACATCACCTCGCCATCAACTATATATTATACCAACACCAACCAGCTCATGCGAAACCCTTTTACCGGAATTTGGATGGTGATGGTGAGAGTGGTAAATAAATTTACATTGAACTGGGTTGAGTATCATTAATTGAAAGCATTAGTATTCCAAGTACAACATAAATGGGAAACGGATCAATAAAATACAGAGACTTACCTCAGAATACATAATCATGCACCCAAACAATGTGATGCAATGGAATATGGGAGAGGATGACTTGAGAACGGGAATTTTGCGGAACTTGTACGTAACGAAGACCAACGCGATGGATCCAACAGAGCAGAATACGGATACACAGAGGAGCACCAATCTACAAAATTGTATGAAAGACCTATAATGTATGCATATGCACCGTGGGTCTGGGTGGATAAACAATAGTTTACAAACTGAAAAGTACAGCATAATTGCTTTGTAATTTTGTTTACACAGCCAGTTGTGTACATAATATAGACAAAGAATGACATAAAAATGTTTGCATGTTGTGAAAAGCTTTAATGACGATCGTAAACCAAACAGGGGAAAGCATTGGGGGAAAGTAATAATAATAATCTCAAACCTGAAAATCCAACTGATAGAAGCAAGGCATGAGATCCCTTCATCACAGTTATCACAACCCATAGGACAATTTTTACATGCAACGATCACAGGATACAGCACCGAGTCATTTCCGTTCGTTTTATTCTCGACCCACGTGTCCCAAGCGGCTGCAGTAATAAGGCAATGAGAGAGAATTTTATTAAATGAGAGATAATTATTTTGTCAACGTGTGTGTGTGGTGAACGAAAATGAAAAGGTTTTTATGGCAAACCACATTTTATATTCATTTTTATAGCTTTAATCAATATAACCTTGTTAGCTGTGCATGTATGTATGTATGTACACTAAATAGTTGTATGAATGATTTACTACCTTCTGCGCTGTAGCCAGCAATCACATTTTTCAAGCTTTTGAGGTAAGCATAGGTGTTTGATATGCACCTACATTCATAGCTCCCCAGCCTCCATCCTTTACCGGGAAGAAAATGACACTGAAGGAATAAGAGTAGTCAACATTTTAACCACGGAATGACAAGGGTACATGCTAAACTATTCATGATTAATGATTACCAACAGAAATGTAGTATTTTAGTTTTATGAATTTGTATGCTAACTTTTAATTTATAATATTTTGCATGCAGTTGTACACTTTCTTTAAATAAAAACAAATTCCAATTTTATTATGATGGAGTTAGTTGATCTGTATTTGATACCTTGGAAGTAGGTGGAAAGTTGCTTCTGTCGCATTTGTGAGTATCTCGAAAGTAATAAAGGGGATTAGCAAAAGCTTGTTCTGATTCCTTTTCACCCTCGTCAGCAAAACCACACTGGTTGATGTCATATTGTGAGAGGTCCACATCGACAACGAGTTCCCCAAAGCTGAAGTGAAAGCAAGAGAAAGTTTATTTGAGTTTTAGGTATGAACTTGCAATACATCTTTTATAATAAAGAGCAGTAAACACTCATTATTACACAATTTTTTTTACAGATCTAAAGAAACCATCTTTTGCAAAAACCCTTTCATAAGAATTATTCTAACTTGAAAGAGTTGATGAGCTTGTCCAATTATGGAAAAGGAGTAGCTGTATTTATAACGTGTACCAAACAAAATACTGGAAAAAGCATGAAGCAAAGGAAAAGTACCAACAGCTTGTTGGTTTGACGTGGAACATCAAAACATCCAATAACAATTTGGGCATCATAATATTCTCTCACCTTTTATTTTCTTTGAGACCTCCAATGGGAAACCATGCGGTGTACGATGCCAGCCAAGTGTGTGTATGGTTAACATAGTTATTTTCATTATTGTTGCTATTATGATGATAATGGGAATTCGCCCCATTACTGGCACTACCTGCACTTCCTCTTCTGACCAGCTCCTGTGGTTTTTTCTGCTGACCTTCTTCCTCATGAGTAAAGTAAAGGTCACGACGACGTTGATGATGGTAATAATTTGATTTGGAACTTCGTAGCTGTTGCTGTTGCTCTTGCTGACGATAAGCCCGACAATCAAAATATGGCCATGTGAAGTAAGAGTCTCCAAACATTTGGGCATCCATCATCTTATTTCTATGATATTTGGAGCGACTACCCACTTGCGACGCAATGGGCAAGTTGCCAGGTTTGAAGAAATTTTTGGCACCTTCCTCACTTGTTGTAGAAGGGGAAGTGGGAGGAGGAGTGTAATATGGATGATAGAACCATGGCTCCCTACGGACATCTTCGATGTTGGACAAGTGTCGTGGAGTCAATTTCATGTCATTTCCTAACATATACACGACGGTGCCGTAATGGCCTTTCTTCGGTGCATTATTGCTCCCACTTCTCGGTTTTGGTGGGTTTGCTTCATCTGTTTCGTGTATAAGCAGTCGGACATCGCGAAGGGGGAAGTCGTCCTTTAGTCCTTCAATCGTTTTAAGTGCGTAGGTATACACGTCCCAAAAATCTTCTTGTCCCCCTGGACAGGAATTAATAATAAATTGATATTACTACCATTATATAGGGCTCACTCCCAGTAATTACCCAGTGTGCAACTGTCACAAAATATGATTTATAGGGTATTAATGTGGGTGTGCAGTAGAAAATATTAATTTTCATTCTGGAAAAGCACTGTTTTTGTTATCACAAGAAACAAACCTTTCATACTGGCGTGTCGTTCAATGCTCTTGATCTTGTACAGGAACGACACAATCATATCAACTTTCTCCATGATGACATTGACAAATTCTGTGGACAGCTTGACGCCTGTCAGCATGTAGTAGTAGTTTTTCTGACCCATACAATGATTACCCATCATCCCAGTGGACAGCTCATCAATTGTCTGCAAAAGTGGAGTCCTCTCATTCAATCGGGATAAAATGTCCTAGTTTTAAAGAAAGACACAAAGAAAAATTACTAACAACGCCAAATGAAAGTATTTTTTAACGTGGAAAAAAGTCCTGATGTCTGTATTACTCTAATATATCTATGAACGAAAAAAAACTGCATGTATGGTACATTTATTTTTGCTGGCCATTCGATTCCCAAAAGTAATCTGTGAGCCTTTCAGTTGCAGCTCTGCAGGTGGTTTAGTGTATGAGAGCTATTATTTTGATGAATTAATCTAATAACTGACTTTGTATATACGACCTTCCCACGTATTTAATTTGGCTAACTGAAACATTGCTCAAGACCTCTTGCTAACATTTCTTAAGTGTACATATACCAAGTCTGACGTGTGAGGGATGCAATGAATCACATCAGGACATTGTGAAATGTCTTAAAGGTGAAAGGCTAGGTTGCAGACAGGAGTAAAAAGTATATAAGCTCAAGAGAAAGATGTTGCAAGTTGTGTTACTTTCTCTTGCTTTGTGGTAATCGCATGTGACTTTGATAAAGAAAAGTCGCCCACCTATACCAATTCAACTTGGATAATACCAAATAAGTAGTCCATATGAGACAAAATGTGGTAGTGTGTATGTAATGTTACACCAAGAAATTACTGGTTTTACTTCAGCATGTTTGTCATTTGAAATTCATATTAGGGTGTTTTCGACAACATATGCTGACGGACCAACATGTTATTATTTTGTGCAGAGGAGGGGAACCTTTAAATTCGAATTACGATGCTGTATGTGTGTTGTAAAGACACATCAATAAGTATGCATGCATTGCCACAAGTTTTCGAATTCCAAGCTACTCCACAATATACCACCAAAAGGCAAAGCAAAACCATATAACATAACTAAAATTTAGCCAGAGGAGAGAAAATCCGAACTTTCTAGACTAAGCATAAGCTTAAATTATAATCCCAGACCGACTGAAAAACTAGAAATCAAGTTCAAAACTAAAATTAATACTTTTGCCACCAAATTAGCAAGGTAAGTTGCAGTACATGGGAGTTTGAGATACATACTCTGATTAAAAAGTTGTGTTCAACAACTATAATGACACATGTTTCAATGTTTTAGCTGCAAGATTAGCATTAAGTAGAACATATAGCGGTGGCTTTCCCTGTAATTAATATGGTTCTTCTGTTGTTGAAAATAACAAGTCATAAAAAAACTTTTTTTTTTGCAACTTGTCATATTCTTGTTTTCATCATGAGTAAAAAGTGAATCGAACCTGGGAGAAAGATGGAGACTGGTATGATTTTTTATGCATTAATATTATGTATGCATACAATATTTTAGAGAACAAAAGTATTCCCATCAATATTCGAAAGCATTACCACAAAACCGACCAACCATGTAATGGCTATGGCGGCTCTCGTTTTTTCTTCCCGTTTCAGTAAACAAATCAAGTGAAAAGTTTTTCTGTAGTGCGTCACAGATAAATGTATGTTTATAGAAAGGGATGCAATGCAAGCCTCAGCAGAAAAAGTATCAAAAGAAAGTTGAAGGCGTAGAGAGTAATAAAACAAACTTGGGCATGATTACTTACTCCAACTCAACCCTGCTGGTTTCAGCTTAAACCTCTTTTGAATACGGAAAGCAGCAAAAGAAAAAAGTAAACGCAAATATAACTAGCAACCGTGCTTTCTACATCCTAAGCGCTTTGTAAAGAGCTTTCTTTCCTACATTTTATGCTTTCGGTAATTCCGCGTCCAAAGCTAAAGTTTAAGCCAACTATAATACGTTCTATGTGATGTGTTCATTTCTGCCTCGTGTCAATCTGAAAACTTGCTTTGATGTGTTTAGCCCTCGCCACTGGATGAATGAACCTCATGTATAATATGTTAGATGTAATGTGGGTTGTACATGGATGGTTGATGAAATATGTACGTTCTCCTCCTGCTGCGAAGATGTTTCAACAAATTTTTGCCTCATTCGTAAAAAAACCAAATGTGATTTGTTTGGCAATGTTTCTTTTATCGAACCGATTTGCGCATCACTCAGCTACCACAAAAGTGCTTTTCTACCTCGTTATACACTGTTGCAATTGAAGTACTAGACAAAGTCTGGAAGCCTTTTATTCTTGTCGATTAGCGATACAGCGTATATTACTGTTTACTGCGGTCTTAATTTGAGTCGGTATATGCACTCTTTAGTATTCACATCAATAATCGACGAAATACTAGCTTTTTCTGCTCTGAACAAATACCGCATGCTTCCTATTTGTTTTGTTGGTACATGCTACTAAAAGGAATGTAATAAAGTGGCATATTTCTCTACTCTCATAAAGAAACAATGCAATGATACATTCAGTGAGCAGTACTGACCTGACACCTACTCTCAAATTTATACATTTTTTATTGATATGAGAATAAACATGGAACATATTTTGTAGATGCTTTTTCATAATTTTTTTTTGATAAAGTAATCACTTATTGGACTGGAACACTTTTGAAACTGCAAAAGTTTGCAAGAAAAAAGAAAGAAAAGAAGTTTGAATGAAAAGAAATTTGCTCGTGCATTTACGTACACAAATTCCAGTCTTATTGAATACCACACATATAAATACCTATAAACGCATCGTAAGCACACGCTAGTCGTTAACTAAATTGAAGGAAAGAAGTATGAAATTTAAAAAAAATTTGTGCATGCAGTTTGTGCAATCGTAGAAATAACCAATAAAACTTCATAAACAGTTCCTGAAGTGTGTGGTTTTCAGAGTACAATTCATTTTCTCAAAATTACCAGCCAAAAACTCATTAGACATGAAAAAATAAAAATGACAGCAAGTAAATTACTGATTTAGCTGCAGATTTATTCGATTTTCATCGGTTCCAGTTTTTCAGATAACTGCAGCGACAATATATCATAGACGTGAGTCGATTTATATTTCAATTTGTGCACCCAACAAACTGGACATGTTATGTATGTTTATAATTGCGTACCAGAGAAAGTCCTTTCTTCATGTCACCTCTTGCATTTCTGTCTGAGCGTACTTATTGTTCGATATAACAAATGACTAACTATAGACTGTATCGTATCGATACATGTTTTGCTCTAGTCGCGCCTTGTTTGTCAACAAATACTACTCACAGTTGCACAGTCTATTATATAAAACGAGTCATCCGTGTCATTTCTTATCTATCATCACCAGCAACCGCGAGACCCACCTTTTCATATTACTTTTATAAGCTTAAGTAAAATATATACTTATGCTCATATTGTCCTTTTCCTAAATACTATCTCAATTATAGAGTGTGTACTATATAGAATATGGCCATGCATATACGCATTCCACAGGCGTACTTACATAGCCATCACCTTGTGTTATGTTGTCGTTTAGTACGCAATCGATATTAATGTATTAGGTTAGGCAGCAACCAAAACCAATATGAACATATATTTTGAAAGAGCACTTTCACATAAACTCATTTAATGTAAAGGCTATGAGGAGTCGGTATATGTGGTAAATTTCTGCACAAAAATTTTGCTTTCTTGAAGACGTTGAAACGGAATCTTGTAAGAAAGCAAAGGACGATAACGATAACCATCTAAAAACCCTTGCTTAATATATACGAGCATTCACATACATTTTGAGGGCTCGCGTAAGGGAAGTGAATCCAAATTAAATGTCGTTAATGGGACACTCTGCACACTGTGCATCCCTATATTTTTTTATGGAACTCAACTTCCCACAAGTACTTCATATTTCGCAATGCGAAAACGTCATCTTTCCTTTCATTGCGTTCTCGTCGTCTACGATCACATCATTTTTATGAGTAAAGAATGTACTTTAATACTCAAACTTTTTTTTTTGCTAAAACGGAGAAAGTTTCATGTTCATATAACTTTCTTCATCTTTCTATCTACTTTACAATGTGATTTGATAAAGGGATCCGTATAATTGCATATTTTCTCAAGTGAGGGTTCATCTCAGCCATCTCCTTGCTTAAATCGAAGTCGACGACTGAGTGACTTGACTGCAAAGACGAAATTGATATGCCACCTTCCTGATTTTCTACACTATTGTATTTTGGAGATAAAGCGGGCATGAGCGTTATGTTCATTGCTAATAAGGCAGCATAACACCCGATATCTTTTACTTGGGCATTACCATAATAAAGTAAAATGACTTTCCCTTCTTCTCCACTTTCTACGCTGTGCAGTCAGTCATATTATAGGAACTTTCCCTTTTCATATTTTATTTCGTGTTTCATTTCATCGCATTTCCTTTAAGTTGATCGCTTCCTCCAACTTTTATGGAAACTGAAGCTCATCTATTTTTCACTACTTGTGTTCACTCATACAGTTAGATACAATGGTCATATTATATGGAGGTGAAAGCGAATGATAAATGATAAAATTTCAAAAGACCCATTGACCAAAGGATGAATGAACAGGTGTTTTGTAAACGAAATAAACAAGCTTTTATTTACTACCTCTGCTCTTCGAAATTGTATCCTGCTGTAGACAGCTCCATTCACCCATTCCATTGTAAATAAGAGCGAGTGGGAATTACTGTGTACTTTTCTATTCATCTCATTTCATTACAGCTTAAACTTTCATGATGATAAATGAGTCTCCAAAAATCGGGGAGATCTAGGGAAAGTGACATTGGTGTGTCATTCTCTAAAGAAATACCCGGTATGAAGCTGAGCGTGTATGTGAAAATCACTCAAGAAATTTAAAAATTTATGCTTTTGGATGTCAACTTTATGATATCGTACTGTCACAAAGCTGTCATATAATATTGGAAATAATGCATTTTATTTATTTATAGCAATTCTAAACTGTGTGTAATAATGTATGATTTTATATGCATTTTTATGGAGTAAAGCGTCTACGATTTCACGCTACATTTTTCCTACAGTGTTCCATCCTTTTCTCGTCATCTTTCAGGTTTTCCATTCCGATTGCGAGGAGCCTTTAATGTATTAAGTTGACAACTTGTGTCAGCTGATACTTGCACTTGAATGAAAACAAGTTGGTCCTCCTTTCCCTTCTGTACATGTGCATTCATATTAGCTTATATGCGTACTTGATATACGTCTTATATGCGAGATAGGAATGAAAAACTGGATGAAAGGAGTCTCAAGCCATTATTTTTCTTTCCCTTTTAGTAAGTCAAGAAATAAGGATGATGCGAGCTAAAACTATCTTCTAATGTCGTTGAAAACGAGTCATATTTTCTTCCCCCGTTCTCTCAAAAGCGACAGCTACGAAAGAAGACAAGAAAAAACGCTCTTCTATTGATATCGCGTTCCAATCTTTTTTGTGCTTTCTTTTGCAACTTTCTTTGTAATATGTAAGTCTGATTCTCAGCTCATGCCTTACTTTTCATGCATTTCATGTATTCGGAATTTGGATACAGAGGATAGTAAAGAAGACATTGCTAAGCCTCGTATCAAAGTTGTCGTCGTCAGAGTTGAATCAGTGGGTAACTTTGCTTATGATATTAATGCAACGTGCTCCACTACTCCCACTTAGCAATCTAGTCGTCCACCAATGGCATAGCCGACAGCGGATACTTAGCCGTCTTTCACGGAAAGTAAACCAATTTTTTTCGGATTTTCTTTGGTTCATTTGAAACATTGTATACGTATCAAATCACTGTATTATATACAAGCTGTAGAAACGCTTTTGCGACTCGAGACAGTTATGATGCTGACACAGGAAAATTTTAACACTAATGAAATGAAGACATTTTTTCATGCAGTTTACCATATATCGTTCTAAGAAATCGCTTGACCTACCAATCTGAAAGTACATGAGATATATGACATGATACCAAGTATATGTGAAGAGTGAACTTTCCTGATTCAGCAAAATATAACCATGTGCATGAAATACATTTTGGCAATAACAGAAAGTAAGGTTGAGAATTGAGACTTATGAACATTTTATCCAAGAAGAGCTGTGCAACTGAATTATTTACACCCTTTTTATTTCTTCTAAAAAATGAAGTAAATACATTATGCACCCTTTTAGGAAGCCGTATTACTTAAAAACAGCACCCTACTCGAGAACACAGCTAAGCTTTTACATGAGAGTAAAATACTAGAGTATAGCAGAGTATACAAAGACACCATAAAAATATATTCCGGATCGCGGTACAGGCCGGTACCTTAAAACGTTGGTACATGCCAAGTATTACTTGAAAAAGTACAGCACCCATAATATCATTATAAACGACAGACATTAGCTACAGCTAACATGCTTACAAACAAATCACCGGTAAGGATTTTCCAGACCACGTAGATTCCCTCAGAGTATATTCTATGGGAATGCTTGCGGCATACGATTTATCTTACTACACAACTACACAGGCTTACACTTAACTGCTCCGATTGAAATGGATACTACGATAGATAAAGCATTTTGTCTACTGGATGAATTTATTTCTACAGCGCTTTCTACGCTGACGACAAAATAATTATTATGCAAGTCTGTAATAATGTCGCCTTTGCAGAATGAAGTGTAAAAGTTTGCAAGCATAGCTTAAATCCATAAAGTTACTTAAAAAACAAAAAATTTTGACCAATTTTATCCCAAAAATGTCACCAGATATAAGCAGAGGTTTCATTAAATCCTAAATCAAAAAGTTCAGCCTCATTATGGTTTTTTATTGGTTTAGCGTCACAGGTTTCATCAGAGTTAATGTGTTTAATATATTTTCTTCATAGGCAGCAAAAGTATATTTTATCAATGTGATTTGACTACTATACATAAATTTTTAACGGTGGTTAATGCTAATTTATGTATGATGAGCACATGCACAATTCAGTTTCTGTACACGAGCGTTCGATGTAACCAACCAAAGATGGTTTCGTTTTCTTCTTTCCTTCCAAGTTTCCTGCCAATCAACGACAAGTAAAAATTGGAATAATATTCGTGTAAAGTAGACATTTGAAGTAAAGGTGAGAGGTGAATAGTTATTGGGAAACACGTGGCCATGACTTGCATAAAATTATTGTTAACATATGACGGTTGATAATTGCTTTCGGACGAATTTTCTTTTATCAATGTAACATCAAAAATGTAGAAAAAGTTACGTGTTACTTCTCACTTATTGCGCTTTTCATTAATAAATAAAACCAATCAAAAACTTTTCTGTGTTGATATGCATATGCTGGGATCGAGACTGCTCCTTTCTCAAAAAACTTTTGTAATATTGAAAACACCTGAAATTTTTTGATTGCTCCACTACCCAGCTTTTCTCAACAGGGAAAAATCAACAAAAACTTTTTTGTAAGTTCGTGCAACTTGAAGCTCCTAGCACACCCGTTGCAAGCTACAATACGATGAGAACCATCTTCTCTTATTAAAAATCTTCTTATTAAAAAGAAACACTAATGTTTTTATCTTCTCATCTTTCGAAATGACCAACTGTTATCGAAAATGAGTAAGCTCTGTTTTGCGAAGTGAGGGAACTAAAATGCAAAGAAAATTCAACTTTGACACTTCCTTTGTATTTTTGTACTTTGAAGTAAAGAAAACGTCTACAAGTTTTTCTTGAAGTTTTCTCGTGCTAACAACGTACTCTCATGTGAAACACAAAAATGATTAAAAGTTTACAAGTTTATGACATGTCCGGTTGATCATACACATAAAATTATTAATGCAGAGGTACGGCACAATGATCGCATTAGTGCTCACATGTTTACCTTACACCAAAGTCTATATTTTTTATTTGACAATACACATACCACCCTATGCCTGACTTTACCTAAATCTGTACATTTTACATAGCTATTCACATGCTTTACCATACAGTTTTAATTTGAATGCCCGTCGGTAACCTTAAAAATTGTTTTCTTACTTTTAGCTTTTTAGTACTTTGTCAACTCAGCATATCCCGTTAATAGTTATAGTCATTATTCCAATCTCTTCAAAAAGGAAACCATCTGTCCTCCTTTCTCCTTCAGTTAAAAGATTCACGAGTTATGCAAATTCACTTTTCCTAGCTGACAACGACAACCTCATATAATAAAAAATCCATTATGGTTCTGTTAGCAAAATTGTGTGTAATTTCCTATCCCACCACAGTTGACATCTCTACAGTTCTATGGAATTCACATCTGACAGGTATCCATTATGATGCAAGCATAAACAGTGTTAGACACACGACAAGGTGACACATGCAACATAAGTCAATTCCAATCTCAAGCTGCAAATTCAAATGAGAAGCAACCAAACCAGAGCCAGACTTGTTTGCTTTCACACGTCAACTGTCAAAGAATTGCATAGCATCATTATCATCATCTACATTTCCAACTTTCATCTTTCAAGCACATATTTTTACTTTGAATGCTTCTTATACAGTAACCACCAATGTGCCTTAAATTAGCCGTCTTTTATATACTTTAAAGTTCTTGCATGAATGAACACCAAAAGGAATGAGTCAACACTATGTGTATAATGGCATAATATATAATGATGTCGCACGCATGATTGAGTACTGTGATGACTGCAGTTTCACTTTCTCTTTCAGTTAGCTTATGCTTGCGTGTACGTATACATTCAACATTGATAATAAGCATTTTAGCAGTTTCTAGTGTAATCTAATTATTTACGTACTAAACAAATATCAAAAGAGGTGACATGTACAACAAAACAGGGAGAGATATGTATTGACAGCTAGCTGTTTCAAAAACTTGAAGGATTTTCAAAGCTTTGATTATTGTTTGTGCCATCGTAGCACAGTCAGCACCAGCACTATACCTACTTGTAAGTAATCCGTAAAATGGACTTAATGTGATGTGAACATAATGCTGCAATATGTTCTTCCCTAAATTATAAATAATTACTTCAAAAATATGCCAATTATTTTTCCTTTAGTTTGTTCTGCAGGACGGAGAGGAAACCTTTTGACAAAATTTATGAATGCATGTGCCATAACGTAAAGAATAATGTCACGTTCATGCACTGCATTCTATAGCTTACCTCAGGAATCAACTGTTCCGGCCTATTTCCGGTAGCATGATGTTGATGGTAATACAAAGAGGAATGTTGATTATCATGGCTACTTCCGGCAGCCGAAGCTCCAGAAGCTGAGGCTGGAATTGCGGGAAATCGACTTCTCGGAACAGTACCTCCTTCAAGAGCTAAGTTTCCATTTCCTTCTTCCATCTGTCCCTGTCCTTGAATCTTGGGAATTCCATTACTATTATAAGTAGCAGACTGCTGTTCCTGCTGGTAATGGAGCTCTGCACCTGGTGATGAAACACTTCTTGTGCTGCGTTTGAGAGTGCTACAGTTTTTCTTGGCGTCATCGACAATTATTCTATTGGAAGAAGAAGGTACTGCGAAAACTAAACTACGTTCCGTAACAATTGGCACAAAGATGGATGCTCCCAAAAGGAACCAACAAATCCCTCTTCTCATCTTCCTTCCCCAAAAAAAAAATCCTCGTCTGCCTTTATTGTGCTCTTCTTGCAGAGTAATGTCGTGTTTTATATGAGTTTATGTAATATTTGTTGCTATTTCCTTTTCATGGACTGCGTTGTTATATAGTATTGGCGAATCACTTTCAATTGTGTTCCCAGTTTCTTTCTCCTTCGGATATTTTTTGATTAGTTGTGCCGTGTTGTTTGTATCCTGTGGCAGTGCGTTGAAATATCGTTTTCATGTCTCTTCCCAGGTCGTCCCTTTGCTTTTTCTAGCCTTCTCTTGTATCAGAATTTTACGTTGTACGGACGCTCTATGACGAGCAGAAGTATGAAGTATTTTGGGTTCTGTGTAAGTGGGTGAGTCGCAGTACTCCATAAAAAATTTACAATTGTGGGATAAAAGAGTGGATTATTTGATAAGATACGATACGCTGCACACAAGCTAGCCAGTAACAAGGCCGCAATAGCTGATTGCTCGACATTCATATATTTATTATAAATTTCTTCATCAATAATTCCTTTCACACTATTCCACTGACGTTCCACAAATTTATTCCAGATCGTTGTCAAAGATAGTAATATATATGGTTTAGCCCCCCAGCTGAACGCAGGGACTGCGTACCTACATTCTCGATTATTAATGTGGTGTAGTAGTTTTCTGTAGAGAATTCTTGGGAGCGTCACGGTATAAATAAAAGTATCTTTCTCTGGGATCCCTTTTCAATGGGATGTGCTGATAATTACGAATCTCCTTCTCAAAGGACTGACCTGAATACTGTTATTAAGCTATGATACGTGCTGCTACCCGCTTCTTGGAAACGGAAATACTCTATTTTATTTTCAGAGAGGAAGAAGAAATGAAAGAAATAAGCTGGGTTTGCGATTCTTTAGGTTTGACTCCTGTTCCTTTCTCTTTTATTGGCTGGCTGTGTACCGAAAGAGCTTATGAACTCGTGTGTCCATCTGTCATGACATACTTTATCCCACAATACTATTTCGTTCAAATCAAACCAAAATCAGAGACATCCATTCCAAATGTACGACTTTTGATAGTTAACTGCACTGAGTAATTCCATCAATTCATATGAAAGATAAGTTAAAACTCTTCGATATGATTTGCTTGCTTGGAGTTTTGCAGCGAGATGCATTACTCGTAATCTTGATAACATTTAATAAAAGTCATCTCATTTTGTTTAAGTCTGCTATATATATAAGAGCGAACGAATGAATGAATCAAAGGGTCACTAATAAAAATTCGGGGAGAATAAGGGCTCCATGTTATCTTTACAAAACACTTTCACTTTTTAATTGTGACTTTTTAAGGCGCATAGCCCACTCTGCAACTGTAGGCCAACAAGCATATTGTGTAGCTTTGTCCACGACGCATGTTCGTATAGCGAGTATCTTATTAAAGGATAAGTTTTAATTGTTGGAAAATGTATACCCAGTACAATCTATCCTTTTGTTAAGGTAAAAGTACGTTGAGTTGATGTTACTGGTGTGTGGAATAGTGTGATGATGATGCTGATACGACAAGTAGGGGCAAAATATTTAGTGTCAGGCCCTTTACTCAAAATTCTCCAGCCGATACTTATATAACTATAATCATACTCTGCTGTCGTCACTTTAGGCGTGCTCTAGCCATTCCTTCACTTTCTCGTAGCTACCACTTTTGGTTGAGTGGTTGCAAGTTGAAAGCCCATTTCCCTCTTGAAAACTGGGATGGCTCAGAAAGGAAGAGCAACAATAACACCACACTAGGCTGAAGATAGTAAGGTAAAGAGGAAAGAATGGAACATAAAACGGTGAGTCCAACAACAGAGCGCACAACACACTGTCTCTGGTTCGTGCTGGAAAGAAATGGGCTCTCACCCAACGGCAATGTTTCTATATGGGAGCTTTCTCTCAACTGAGCCCTGGCTGGGTTTGATGTGAGTGTGTGTGCAAGTCCCAAGTTTCACCGTGCGACTCGCTCACTCTCAACAACCTCGTGTTCCTTTTTAATACTATGCACTGCTCCAGTTACTCCTACTACTGGTGCCGCCGATATGATAATAATGGTTTACGGTGAATGAGTTGTGGCATAAGTGAAAGTAAATGCACAATTTTTGATGGTATCTTCCCCTCTCTCTTTCACTCTTTCTCATTCATTCAGTCAGCAGGAGTAAAGCGGGGTGGGTAGAGCAGCGAGATAGGCGTCAAGCTACGATAGCTCACTTCTGCCAGGGAGCAAGAGTGTTTCAGTTCAGTTGAGTAGTCAAGTCGGTAAGGAACAGCAGGCCTAATTTATCCTCCAAAAAAGAGGAGCAGCAACAGTAAAGTCAAATGTGTTAGGTACGTTACCTACGTACTTGGTACAATGAGGCAAGGAACCGAACGGTGATACGTACGATATTTTCTTTTCTTGTGTAGACAAACAACTCGATAGTGAGTGTAGCTGTTCTGACAAGAGCTGAAAACTCTGAATTTCACTAGACCACCACTTTCTTTCACTCACTCAGTCAGCTCGTGGCATGGTACAGGAAGAAACGTCTTTAGGACGAAAGGATGGATGGATAATTTAAAATTCCTTCGGAGACCATGAGAAAAGCCAACCTGTGTTATGTATGACGTGTGAATGAATACCGGTTATAGAAGCTGACGCCTGGAAGATTGAAGATTAAATAAATGTATTTTCCCCCATTTCCCTTCAGGGTTACAAAAATTCTAAGGAAAAGAAAATACATTATCTACCGCACTCATAACAATAGTCCCATTTGCGGGGATACAGGGATAAGGTTGCATATACAAGTAAAATGGAGTTTTGAAATATTCTTACCTGATTTAATATTGTAGAAGAGCAGCAGAACTAATGAAAATAAGAATCATCTTCAACTGCATACTTGCTCCCATATATATATTTTTTGTGGACTGGTCTTTGTTGAGCGTGCCAACATTACAGCACAGAGCGATGGGGGGATGCAGTCTTTTTACGTTTCAATCCGTTGGTAACTATTCAATTCATTGTCAGATGGAAATTACATTTGCATTTACATTCCGTCATCGTCATTCTTTCTTATCCGGACTCTATATATAACTGTGGTGGGCTATTCGTAGAATATTAAAATGGAAACAGTTTCAAGCTCCAATCACCATCCGTCTTTGGGATACTCGCTCCCCACTACAAAACTATATCTTTCGAACCAGGCTCGGTTCTGCAGAATGAAATGATGTTAAAGTAGGTACGTCAGATACAGATAAAGAACCAAGTCAAATCGTTAAGTCGATGGAAAAAAAGGTTTCCTGGTACTCGTCTTTGGATTACCTTAAACTCTGTAAAGCTGAATGAGTATGGAGAGTGGTTTTTTATGACGAATTACAAGCATTTCATTTCATTCTCTCTCGCTACTATTTATCCGTTCTGTTCTGTTTCTCTTCTTCGAGATAATAAAAGTAAACAATAAGGACTGCATTATTAACGGAATTGAGAGTCTTTAAGAATCACTAATCTTATTTGTTCCGATAGGCAAGCACTGCAATTACGACTCAGGGCTCTCGTACTTTTCGCTGTGTGCAGATTTAGTTTCTCAGAGTCCGTCTAAAAAGTTTAGCCGATTTGAATTTGGTTTAACCATTCAACGATTTCAAATCCGAGCCATTGTTTGAAATGGCGTAATGCCCTGCATTATGCGTAACGTACGAGGTGCTTCACATCCCAAACGCGAATAGTTTAACAAGGCAAAAGAGTGAAGTAGCTTCTTCAAATCTCAAGATCCCCTGGCTGTTTGTTCACAGTGACGCCTTCAGAATCCACCTGAAAATGATAGAGCATAAAAAAGGAATATTATTAATGAAGTCAAACACAGTCTGCTAATCGAAAATGACGAATCATAGGTTTTTTATTCGTTATCGAGACACAGACAGAATAGAAGTCTGCAAAGGTAGGTCTAGTTTGTAGCTATAATGAACCTTGACAGTGATCGAGTGTCCAATAACCTGTGAGCAAACGAGTCGGGATCCAACTTTGTTCTTGCAAAATTAACTAAGGAATCTCGGCAGTGATTTCTGCTACCAACAATCCCATCCCGCCCGTCTCAAATAGTTTACTTTAGCTACATATATATGCACACTATGTTGAACATTGTATAACACTAGTGTTGTATACATATTATACCCACTTTTTGCAGTTTTTGCAGAGGTAAAGTTAGCTACTCGATTTCGCATCTCTTGCTTTCTAATTCCTACATAAGTACTCCAGCATTGGTATTGATTTAAAAATGAGACCCATTTCTTACTCAGCAATTCATTACCGAGAAAGTTTTCAAGTTCTACTTTTCAAGAATGTCCCAGTCTATCCAGAAATATACTCAACTCGAGCTTCAAACAAGTGGCACACGGCATGGAGTTTCATAGTAAGATTTTTTTCTCACTTGACTCGCCCTCCACAGAGCGTGTGTGCGCTCAACTTTTACATAATTTGATATCCTCGCTTTCTCTGCCCTCATCGAAAAGTTTTTAAAAAACTACATGTACGATAGTAAGCTTGTTGCATTTTCTCATTTTATTGCTTTTCCTATCTGTTTCACTACTTTTTGAAACCGTGTTTCATGCCGTACCAAAAGTTATCAGACATTTCCCAGTACTCATAGTTGCAAAGAGTATAGTTCTTAAATAAAACTTTTTACTTGAACTACTTTACTTTCATTTTTTAAGTGAAGCTTTGGCATAGCACTAAAAAGCTTTGTGAAAAATCTTTCATTTTTGTTTCAAAGATTGGCCCACCAGAGAGAAAATATGTGTGGGGAGTGGGTAAGTACAAGAATCAATCTTGATAAGTAAACTCGTATTACAACATTACCATCAACATTTTACAGCGCAATAAATACATTACAGATAACGCACTGTTCCGTAATTCTATGCATCCTTGTTTAAGACTGTGTCTGATCTTTTTTTATTGTATCTTCACCTTCTTCCAAACTATTTTAAAGCATATTATATCCTGTGTTTGTATTCTTGAGAGTTGACCCCATTTTATGTATTGAAAGAAGAAAAAGGTTTGGTTAACATTGATTTTGCATGTAATGTACTATTTTCCGAATGCCAAAGTGTAAAAAAACAAGCCACTTGGAATAGATCTTTTTCAAACGAAACAAGCCTGGATGCGAGGGTCACTAGACTAAACTTTTTAAAAAATTTAAGAGAACTGGTGAAAGGCACAAGCACCTAAAACAATAAGTACGTAAGTAGATGTATGTATATAAAACGTTTGATGTGACACTGTTCACCATGTAAGAAAGCTTACAGATCATTGAAAAACTTTTCACTTGGTTGGATTTCACGCACACACGAGCAAGAATTAAATGCACATACTAGTACACTTGCCTCACTCCAAAAGAATCTTGTACTTCAAGGTGGGAAAAGGCGACAGCTTGAGGGGAGACAAAACTTTTTATATTGTTTTCTCTTCGTTTCGTCTTTCTTTCCAATGGTTGAAAGAAAAAGGAGATTTTAAACAAGGAGAAGAAAAGGCAGCCCTGCTGTTTTAGTGACAACATTAGAAAAGAGAAATGATCCTCGCCTCTACTCCTCCAATTTTCCTTGAATATGACGAGAAACCCCTCTTGACTTTGCTCTTTTTATTAGTAAGAAAATAAATGAAGACTGAAAGGGAGGCATTCAAGAATTTATATGTCTTTCAGTCTGTCTCCTTTTTGTAAGCGCATTTCCTATGGGCTGCTGCTACAAGGTACAACCTTTCGCCCACAAGTTAATGGCAACCCTAACGTTACACAACCATGCTGCTGCTGCTAATGAGATGATAGGACGGTATATAGACAGGTAGATGTTCTCTTAAAAGTATTTTCACTCAATTACTCCTTCGTAAACACTATTTTATGGTAGGATGAAAAGCGATAGATTTGAAAAGAGAATCATTTATGCTTTTATATTTTTATGGACATGTCTGGACGAAGACAATCGATCTACAGCTGGCTTCCCTAGTCTTCAAGTGCTCTGCACTCGAAAAAATAATTTGAAGCTTCCAAGAACTTGGTTCACCTTCATTAACTCTGGAAACCGCTGCTAGTCACTGGGAATATGAAAGTTTTTTGAATTCTCAAGAGACGAATTCACCAAACTTTATAAAGGTGAAGATGCGCTGATAATTTTATTGGAAACTGGGAGTTTCTTTACAAAACATCAACCAACTAATTTATTCACCATCCAATCCATGATTAAATTTTTTGGCTTTAGTGACGTAAAAGCGTTTCAAAACTTTCTCCTTCAACAAAATGAACTCTATAGGTTAATGGGAAGAATGCATGGAATGCCATCCTGAGTGTTTTTTATTGAGCCGACAACGGTAGTTCAGATGATGATGCTCATTCTCCATTTTTCTTCCAGCAATTGCATTACAAATTAAAATGGGACAAATTGCTCAGACCTTCAAAAACGAGTGAAGCCAAACGGATTTCTAATAAGCGTTACCTATAGATGACGTCCTAAGCCCAAGACAAAAAGTATGCGAATAGTCGTATCTCGAGTTTAAATATCATCGTAGTAAAATACAGTCGATTAGACATGTTGACTTTCTCAAAGCTCTTTATGTATATTTATATGCGTTTTGTAGTGCGTGTATTATGTAATGCAATCATAATCATCAATCTACCCTTCAAGAACCGTAGTATGTAGTAGTCTTTCTCCATTCTTCTATCTCTATATCTCTCTTCTACCTTCGTTTCATTTCATTCTCGATTTTTTTACCGTGAACAAACTTGTATCGTGGATAGGATACATATTTCACAATTTTGAGACAAAGACAGGATTACGAAAAGGGGCACATGGAATATTTCACGTACCGCTGAGCCCTGTTTCAGACGATCTAATATGTGTAGTCTCCTTTGAAAAAAGCAAAATTAATGGTTGACTGATCATGAGATTTGGTTGCTGCAACTAATTTATATTCCTACCTCACAAAAGTTGAAGTATCTAATATGCATATGTAAATTGAAAAGAGCGAAAGTAAAAATGTCGACTGACAAGTTGTAAACTTTCAAACCGTGTATTCGTATTCTGTATTCAGCGCATTTGTGTTACGTATCCTTGAATTCTTCATTTTGAAAAGAAGTAACCCTGTAATTTAAAGCTCACGTTTAACTCATGCTCTATCGTATTGGATGTTTCTAGGTTTATCCTGTCGTAATGCAACAAAGATTACTAAAGTTTATCGATTGAGCAGAAAGTATATTAAAAAAGGATGTATGTTGCAATGTGTATCATTAAACATGTACTACATAATGACATAATGACTCCTATATAAAAGTTTTGCTCTCATTACCAGTTGCATATTCACTTCTACACTGGTTAGAAAATGGAACGATACAAATTACAATTTTAACATGAGGATCCATTCAACTTGTTTCTACTGTACATTTCAAGTTATATCAGACACACTTATTTCAGCTTTAATAAGTACCGTAGTGAAATGTAATATTGAAGAATCAAACTAAAACGTAATAAGCCTTCCTCCAAGTTCAAAAAGACAAAAACTTCAAGTTGGCAACTACGTAACTTTTACACGTACAGCGTAGTTTTCCGTCGTATTTTCACTTTAAATGTTTCATTTGATGGCTGTTTGTCACTAGTAATTTAAGCTGTAAATTCTTTGGGTACATTCAAGCCGGATCCTTTACCGTATGGATGGATGAATGCATATTGGACCTATAGTTTTCTTCAAAATTAGAAGTGTGACTTTGGCCCATCAGTATAATTTAGATATTGTATTCACCCCGCTTGAGTATCCTGGTGGATCAAAGTTGTGTACTTTGTATGTACGTAGGTACAACCCTGTCATTTCCTTCCTTTCATTTCCAGACCCTTTGACTCAGAATTCATTGCCTGTGTTAATCGTTATTGATTGTTCAAAGCCAAAATCGGAGAAAGCAAGTGTACCAGTTAAAGGGAAGAGAAATAAAACCAAATTGGGTAGGGAATTCCTTACCAACAGCACTGGAAGAAGTAAGCATGCATGCATACATGCAATTTGGAAACTCGTAGAGAAAATTTTATTTTATAGTCTAAGGTCATAGGAATGAAGTGGGAAGGGAAAAGAATAAAAATGCTCTCGTAAAGAAGGAAAAGGGACACGATCGAATTCCTTCAAGGGTCTCTTTTCAAAAATTCACTTTTCATCTTGTCGTTTCTTTCTCCACATCCTATTTTCTTTTTCATTACTCCTTTTCCATTCAACCAATCTGTATGAGTTCCGAAACACATTTTAAACTCTTTTTTTTCATCTTGAAGTTTTTTTAAACCAAGTCACACAGATGGATATGCATATTTTGATATATCATATGAATAAATGCGGAAGCTAAGGGGAAACCACGTCGAATTGAAACGACAAGCTCTTATTTTACCTTCACTGTTCAGTTAGCTGTGGTGATACTGGTAATGTAGACGTAGAAGAGTAGAATACGATAGTCTTAAGCCTGGAATACTGTTCGACAAAAATGTCGCTTGAAC